>JBBMOI010000003.1:3682500-3732500 GCA_038088405.1 Porites divaricata
GCGTGGAAAACAAATTCTTGGAAAACAAATCAGGCCGAATTTTTACGCTCGACAAGTTTACTTTAGGAAATCTTGCCAACAAATCTGGGTGCGTGCAAATCAACCTTTTATACTTTTTATACATCACATCTGAGGTGACAGAGTACTATGAGGCGCTGTTTTTATCATACAGACCGCCTGACCTCAGACAATTAGCAGTCAGTTTCACAATTTTTCAAGACTAATTCCATTCATTCAATATTCAGGACCATCGAAGCACGCGTGGGCTTTTAATTAGCGAAACCGTTCAAAAAAATTCCAAAATCACCTACCAAGTTCGCAAAGAAATTTTAACAGAGTTACGCTTCAACATAATAAAGAATTTATTGTGTTTATTTTTTATTGATAGTTTTATGACCGTCACGGCGATGTGTGATACGAGCGGTACGTTGAGTACTCCTGCAAGCGATGTTTGTGAACGACTGTAAACAAATAACGGCAAAGGGCGGCAAAGCGATGAAAATTGCAAAAGACAACTAACAATAAATAAAAGATCAGAAATATAATTCGGTAGAACATTTACAGAGACAACAAGTTTCATTCACGAAAACAAGTATTTAAGTGTCTATAAGAATCTTAGAGTCTTTAAGCTTAAAAATTAAGTTTAATTTTAAGCCGCCGGCTTCCCGGTGTTTGCTGTTTTCCTCGATGAACTCGCGACAAGTAAATCGCTCAAAGTTTTCTTTCTACAGCCAAAATAATAACTAAATATTCTTCGGAACAGTTTTTCTTGTTATTTGCGGTGAAATATCGACTAATGGCTTTTCAAAGTTCTGTAAGCTTTCAAACCTCATACTAGGTCAGATCAGTGTCTCAAATCTAAATACAAACGTGCATAAACTAGCCTCGTAAACTGCGCTCGACTTCATGAAAACAGATATAAATACAATGATAACTCAGGCTTACCATATTTCGAGATGCAGCTCCTGAAAGCTATCAAGTAAGGCCTGAATCGCTTACACATCCAGCAAGGTGAAAAACAAAAACGATGCCATCCGAAATCGGATTTCCGACTTTGACAAGCAGCGCATTTCTCAACAAAAATTCAATAAAGAAACCAGCCATGAATAACGTTAACAGAAGACTCTTGGTAGCAGCTGTATTTCATTTTGTACATCCAGTGAAAAAAGACCGTTATTAAAAACATCACAAGTTGACACAAAACTCTGTCAGCTTCTGTCAGCTGTTGAAGCAAACAAGTTTCAAGATGCTGTATGAATTTTCCGCATGAACTCACCTGTCAAATTTTGACCAATCAGGGCATAAAAATTGGACGTGGAGCGTGACCAAAGCGTGACTGTCCTGAGAAAAGTGAAAAACATCTGTTTTCCCTTCTTGCATTTTTAAATAACTGGCTGAATTTTCGCGTCCGAGGTCAGTTTGAAATCAAAATGATAATAGTGCTGGGCCATAATGACATAAACACAATATATTTCATATGAATTTTTTTAAAAAAAATTGAGCCTGCGATCATCTGAAAACTAGTAACTTGTCAGCGGATAACTTCAAAAAAATACTCGCCCTGGATGGGTCGACACCTGAGCCCGCGATACGGCCAGGTGATACTGGTCAGCGGATACCTTGTCTTGACAGCTGTCAATTGATTACAACATTGATAGTTGTCTCCTATCTAGGCTCCCTGGGCTCCCAAACTAGCTAGAAAGTGTGAGATTGAACATTGGTTTCCCTGTGGTGCGGACGGACGGCGGGCGGGCGGGTGGGCGGGCGGTCGGTGTACGGTCACGTGATTACCAAATTTTCTGGGATGGGTAGATTATATAGCTATGGGGCTACGTCCACGCGCGCGCTTCGCGCGCGCGAGGAGCTCCGCTAAAAATTATGTTTGTATATAGGCGTCAATAAACTTGAAAATTGAAACTTGAGGTCTACTAGTTTTAAAACCAAAATATATCCCCGTTTTGGAAAGATGCTTTATAGCATCCTTATGGTGATTGCAATGCTATCTATTTTGGTGAGAATACGAGATCTTTCATGAGTCTCGTTTTGACTGGACGCACACGTCCATGTCATTCAGATGGCTGAAGGTCTTCCATGAAGTAAAAAAAGACCACCCGGAACATTCAATTAGTCCAAAGAAAAAAAAACCTAAATCGAGATAGACTCCAGTTTCATTTTCAAAGTGCGCAAAGTCTACGCGGTTACAAGGTGATTAGGGATGCAACTAATTCTTCCCGGAAGCTTTATCTTTGCTATAGATAAGTCGAGAAACTATAAAGTGATTTTTTTTAGAACAGTAGGAATATAATACAATAGGGTGGATAACGAGGAGGCCGCTTGCGCTTGCCTTTTCCTTATTATATTCGAGCAATATTACCTCCTCTAAAGGTATTTTATCCTTGATATTAGACTTAAGTCTACCCTTTGTACCCTGCCATACTCCCTAAAATAGCCTTTACGGGGTGTTCCAGCCAAACGAGCTCTTTTTAGACACTTGAGGAAAATTTAATGGCAGAAATTTCACCAGTTGAAGTATGAGAAAGGCTTCGAAAATTTGTAATTTGTGGTGTGTACGTGGCTGTAATTTGTTTTCATTAATGCTTGATATTCTCCTGTAAAAATATTTATTATAAGTACATGTGTGAAAGGGGTACCATTTTTAAGTTGAAGGTTCAGGAAAAGGTTACCTTTTTTGATAAAAAGTGGTATATGAAAGGGCTAGGGGTTTCGTCAACTCATTTTTAAAGAGAGTCACTCTGCTTAGGTTTTATCGGTAATTAAAACACACTCACCGTTTTATCCCCTAACCAGCCAATTTGATCTTATGGTATTATGGTATTACAATTTGATCTTATGGTACCAGCCAATTTGATCTTGCTCTTGATCTTATGGTATTAGCTAATACAGACCACAAGTAGCATCCCCTTTTACACCTTGAGGTGCATGTTAGCTCAGTTGGGAGATTGGGAGATCGGGAGCGGGCTTCTGTGGAAACACCATTTCATGTTACTGTTAACCCAATGGAGACGTACTATCGACGCAAATGAAAACGTCGCTGATTTCCTTTCAGCTAGTTGAGAAATTAGGTTGGAGTTGAAGAGACGGGATCACATCTGAGCTCAGATAGATAAAGCAACAGTTACCACCTCGCTGTTCTCAAAGGGAGTGAGTGGCCCTGACCGTATTCACTTAAAAGCCTCTTAAGAGGAGCTCGTACGCACGGGTCTAGTGGGACTCATTACTGATATAAAATAATAGGGTTGGTGTTGTAGCGGAGTTCTACTTGACTATCTAGAATGGCTTATTGCACTGACGCCAAACACGGGGATTCTGTGAACACCAGTTGAAAAAAAGAAAAACATCTCGTTCAAAAAGACATCTCGTTGTGTTAGGTTAGACTACTGATTCGATTGCACAATCACTAGAAAATAAAAATACCACGATCACGGATCAAGGAAACTAAGAGAAAGACAAAATCAGCCAGCTTACCTGTTTCATATGAGGTTCAAAAATGGGCTCTATATAACCAAAGCAGCAACCGATGATGACAAAGGAAAGTGCTTAAAAACAAAAAAAGGAGTTCCAAATAAATAATATAGTTGAATAAATTTACCGGTTGCTATGTAACGCTTTGTGACGGTTAAAAAAAGAATGCGCCACTTCAGCCAATCAGAAATAAAAACTGTTTTAAGAATTCTTGCTAGAAGAAGCTAACCTCTTACGCTTTTTTTGTGCTTACGATACTTTTTATGTGCTTTCATAGATCAGTAAAACACGCTGACGCGTTTTTACTTCTTTGATATTGATCGTAATTATGATTGACAGCCGCGAAAAACGCAATTGTGAAGGCGGCTTTTGAACTATAGAGTTGGCGTGTTTGTGAAAAGCGCAGTAAACGGCTCAGCGTGTACTCAAGCAAAAATCTGCTAACAGCTAGAGGGTTAGCCTTTTACTGCCATATGTGCGCGCTCTGGGGGTATATGTTATGGTTCAATTTTATCAGATTTATTTGCAATTGGCTAGAAAAACTGTGTCATTTTAGCCAATCAGAAGTGAAAACTATTCAAGATTTTTTGTTAAAGGAGAAGCTAGCGTTTGTAGAAACAGTAGGGGAATGACGAGTGTCCGAAGTGGTTTATGGTGTACATGTTTAATTTTTTCCTTGGTTTAAATTTTATTTTCCTTTGTTTTGGGGTATGGTGATGTATGGTAATGAGTTTTAAACAAAGGAAAATAAAATTTAAACCAAGGAAAAAATTAAACCACAACATATACAAACCGGCGGCATACACGACAAAAGGGCAAATTCCCTTGAGGTCTTTATTAGGACGGAAGGCCTAAACGCATCGAAATATGTGCGTTTTCAAGCAAAAATGCATTAGTGTGGATGAGGCCTCAAGGCGTGGACCACGCGCTAATAATACTACATTAATTTGAGCACATACCGGACATGAATACACCAGGAATTCGTAATGCTTTGAAGAAGGAAGTTGATTCTTCGTGTATTTCCTCAACAGCTTGTTTTTCTAAGGAAAATGGTAACACAAGAGATCTAAATTATAATGGAAGGACGATTGGCCAGGATTCGATGGTACATTGCTCGCATCTTCCAAACTTGGCCAACGCCAGCTGCATGGTTATATAGAGGATATTACATGGCCGCGCGGGAGTACGAATTTTATCTTCGAGTGCCGAAAGTATCTCTCACGAGTGAGCGAAGCGAACGAGTGAGAGATACTTTCAGCACGAGAAGATTATTTTATTGTTTATTTTATAGATGCTGATGAAATTCCTACATAAAACAACTTTTTTTAAATTCATTTTCGAAAGAGCAAAATAGTGCAATTAAAGTGGTCACCCATCGCAAAGTGCTTGTCCCAAAAATTTTATGAAACTCGGATATAAAGTTATAATGGAGAAATAAAGACAATAATACTTATATTTTCTGTTCCAAAAAGTGAAAATTAATGTTAGTAACCATGACGACACCAATATCCTCACACATGAAAGATAAAAATAGTGTCTTCACTGGGCGCGATGAAGAAATGATTTTTTAGTAAAAGGAAAAATCCTGGTATTTCATCAGTACCTTTATAATAAAAAGATTTAGCCGGGGGATCTGGGTCAATAAAAACGGCGAAATATTGTGAATGAATAATAACTATTAACAAAGGTGCATAAAAGTAAACGTAGGGCATCTATCAGTGGGTATTAGAGATCGGTGCAGAGAAATGAGTTAAATAGTGTAATCATGTAGAATGTACAGTAATAACTCAGTTCAAAACGAGGCTCAACCCTTCCTGCTTTATAGCAGAACGTCCACTTTTTTTAAGGCAAGAAAAGACTTCGAAGGATTGAAACGGCGTTTTTCCATTTACTGTAGCTGAGTTTTGTGCTTTTGTGTTGTTTGCAACTTCCGTTTATTCGCGTACAAGAGGCCGTTTCGTAAACTCAGCGTTTCCTAACAAGAGACATTTGGCCCCCAAATCGTTTATTTATGTCAAGTAAATTTTAAAGCTGATGTTTGCAGGAATTCTACGTTTCAAGTAAATAGGAAAAAGAATGCCACAAGAAGACGACGCCTTACCTCGAGCAAACGAGCCGCTATTTTTGTCAGCTCTTCATGAGAAGAACGACACAACAAACCTTTTTGGCTATAAACTTGGCGAGTCAACAAAAAACAACAAAGCTCTACTTTTCTTCTCAGGTAAGCCGGAAACAATTCAAACTTTTAACGGTTCCATTTAAGCCATTACGCTGCTGTTTGCGAAGTGATAAACTTGTGAATTGCCATTATTTGAAAATTCTGTAAAGATCTATTTTTAAACTTACGCGTGATTTGATCCGTCAATCAAATCGTACTTTTTAATGGTTTCCTCTCTGATTTTGTTGAGATCACTTCGTGTGTATATACCAAATAGTGGCTTCAGGAATATTTACCGAGGCGCGAAGACTCTATTTCACCTCGATTATTTCAAAGAATAATTGTTAAATGTTTATGAAAATAATGTTGTTCTTATGCTAACGAGTTTTTTTTAGCGTAGTTCCTTTAAGAAAAGGAAAAAGGGTTGAATTAATACAAACTCAAACTCAAGTTAAGGCTCTCGCGCATTTGCCTAGGCTTATAACTACTGCCTTAAAATACCAGCCTGCTGTGAATATGGGCTATTTCAGTCTTTATCGCAATTATTCCTACCAACTTACTTTGTCAAATGTAGGCGAACGAAAAGGCAGAGTTGAATTCCTAGGGACCATATCCAGGCTCAGAAAGAGAAATAAAATTTCGTCGTTGCTTATTTACGGTCTCCATAAAACGCGAAATTAGGCATTTTTACGTCTTAGGGGGTGTTTACATGAGAAAACTCGCACCGGCGCGAGTTTCATACCGACATGACTTTTTGATTTCGTATCGCCTTTTCATGATGACTGGGTTATTTCACATCTCGTTATTTAAAGGTACACTTCATGTTGATAAAATGCACGTATGATTCAAAATCGCGAACATTATGCATGCGCTACCCATTCCAGTCTACCGGCAGACCGATTTCACACCGAAACGGGTGGTCGTTTCGTGTTTACATGGTACCGTTGCGAGATTTCGTACCGGAGTGAAATTCTCGCCCCGGTGCGACAACCAGAGTGAACTCACGCCGAGGCGACTCGCGCCGACATGACTTTTTGTGGTGGGATCATGTAAACAAATGTAGAGCCATGAGAGGGAACCGGAGTGAACTCGCCGCGGCGCGAAAGTCGCCCCGGTTTCATGTAAACACCCCTTAGTCGTGCACAAACGGCAAAGAAATTTACAAAAAAAGTGTGATGCACGTGCAAAGCTCTTGTTTTGCTAATGTGTCTTCCAAAACGAGAGGAAGTGATGTCATTTGACGTTTCGATGAAGGTGTCACGTGGAAGCGCATGCTCGAAGGAAGAGGAAACGGTTGCTCGCAATTGTTTCTCTACCTTCGAAGCGTTAATTCCGGTCTGGAGAAACCACTGCTCGCAGGGTACTTTATCCTGTGCCAATTCTTAAAATAACGACGAGATGATCGGAGGTATCTACGAACCTGTTCCACGTAAAAGAGCTACAATAGCTGGAATGGTGGAAATCATAGCACAGCCCATCACAATAAAGGGAAGTTTAAAGCCACCAGCCTGTGTGTAAGAAAAAGAGTAAAGAACTGATTATTAGAAACTTGGCATTAGGACAACGACTGATGACAAAAGAGTTTTTAAAACGCATAGTATTAATCTTAGGTTTCTAAAAAGTTTCTCTCCCAAGATGGTAGCTAGACGGTTTGACATGAGGCATTATAGATAATAGTGGATGTCCTGTAGAGTTTGTAACCTTTCTAAGAATTTTGCGATCTCGCCTCTCTAAGAAATCATATACACTTACAGGCTTAGACGTGTAATTCCTTTTAAAGCAGCGGTCCAAGACACATTGTACGGTTGCAAGATCCGAGTCGGACGCAGCGTAGACGGATAATGCATCATAATTAATATTAGGTAGAACTATTGTATTAAAGAGGAAGTCTATTTTCTGTTTTGAAATGCAGCACTCAGACACACACTGGTTTCATAACCTCTATTCACGTGCACTAACAGTAAGGCCTGGCCCAAACGTTGAACTTTTCACAGGATGAACCGAACATAGTGAGTTATGTTCATGAAAAGTTCGACGTTAAGTTCTTCTGAATGAGTTTGGATCGTCCAACACGTTCTATCTGTCTGCTTCAGACGGATAGAACGTTTGAAGATCGTCTCCGTGACAAACGTCGATGTTCACATGCGAGAAACTAAACTAATAAATTGAAAATTTGTATGATAATGTATATTTAGCTGCGTTAAGGAGAAGATTTGTTACTGACCTGATTCATTTGATTGGTTCTTAAGTTCTTCGATCTTAACTTAATTCCGGTCGACCCAAGTTAGAGTTTGGTTCTTGCTCATGAAAAGTTCGAGATTTGGCCTAGGCCTTACATGCGCAAACAATCAGAAACAAAAGCTTCCTCTGTTTACATACTGAGTAAAGAAATCCTCCTAAAGCTGGACCAAGGGTAAATCCAATTCCAGTAAATGTCTCTGCTCCTCCCTATGAAACCAGAACCACACAAAAGTTATAGAGTTTGGTCAGGGTTAGGATCAGACTCCATTTCACTCAACGAAAAAGGTGTAAAGAGACACAGGAGGAGAGGGAAGGGATTAAGATTTAAGAACAAAAGGATATCTAAACCGTAACAGAACTGGATGAACGTTTGTATAAGCCGCGTAGCACTCAACTAAAGATTAACATATTAGATATTGCGAATGATATAAAGAGGAAACCTCTGCAAATCCGTCTGGGTCGCAATCCCAAGAAAGGAAATCATTGAGATAAACTAGGTCGAAAAACTACTACCCGGGTCGAAATCCTTTGCATAAACTTAAAACTATAAAGACGCGGTGGGAGAACGACCAGTGACAAACCAAATCCAACTCTGCTGAACAAACTAAAAAAAAAGTACTATATTGTATCACCTAAAAATACAGTCCATATTTTCTGAAGCTTCCCAACGGAATGGCGCGACATTTGATTTTTTTAGTGTAAATGTTAAGTACCCCAGGATTCAGGCAAAGATTGCCCTGAAGATCTCAGTCTGGAAAAGATATTACTAAGGCAAAGCTGATCGGACAGCTAAGGTTTACAAATTTATAAAAGATATTAGTCTGGAAAAGATCCTAGCCTATCACAGGAGGCACAGGCAGTGAAATGAATCAATCAGATCTACACATATGTTGTCGGCGCAAAGGACGGGAAAATAAGACGTGCGAGAAAATCACAATTGGCCCTGCTTTTACGTCTGATTGGTTGAAAAAGTGGCGGGACACGTTTTAGCCAATCACAAAGCCTAGAAACGTAAGGCCAAAATGCAACACAAAAGTACTCTCTCTACTCTTGAAAAACCGCTCCACAGCGTTTGTTTGTTTATCGTATTTACTTAGCCAGGGTTAGCTTGGAAAGAAAATAGCCTGGTTATCCAGAAATCTAGACGTTTGTGGGCCAAAGGCAATACCTTTCCTCCTGACCAGTTATTTTAACACCCAGGCGACCGCTCTACCAATTGAACTAACTCTGCCTCTATCTTATGAAAAGTAACGTACTGTGATGGCTCCAACATTGTTGGGAAACTTCT
Source organism: Porites divaricata (assembly GCA_038088405.1). Taxonomy (NCBI): domain Eukaryota; kingdom Metazoa; phylum Cnidaria; class Anthozoa; order Scleractinia; family Poritidae; genus Porites; species Porites divaricata. The sequence goes on from JBBMOI010000003.1 coordinate 3,691,671, forward strand.
CTATGAGTATGGACATGCATGAGGTCTCTGCTGCAGCTCCTCCTATCGCAGAAGTCGTTCTCAGCAAAAAACAGAAAACTGTGAAAATAGTTGTATTGGACAGGCTGCCACAAAATCTAAGACAATAAGATGAAAGTAGATAGTTACTGTGAGATATGTCTCATAACATACTTCATTTCCGTGTATTTAATCTACTTGTACAGTAACGCTTTTAAGGAAACCTCTACTATTATTGCAAGTTAAATTGTATTTATTTGAAAGATCAATCAAAACTGCATTGTTTTTCTGTGGAAAGCAAAATGATTTTATTGGAAAGAAAATTAGTATGTAGTTTATTAAAAGACTAACCCTTTATGTAAACGGAAATCGTCCAACGCGCGTACGATTCGAAATAAAAAGGGAATCAAATTAGCCTGAATGTCAGTCTATGAAATACGAAAATCGTTTATTTTTACCTCTAAATTTCTAGCGCGCCGCCATTTTAAACCATACTATTGTTGCATAAAAAAGAACGCCACCTCTCAACAATAGTGCAAAAGGTTACCCATATCCGTATACATTTTCCTTATACATTTCCCTCTTCTTTTCACTTGTTAAAAAGGCCTGAAATTTGTTATAACAGTAAGGGTTCCGTGAAAGGTTTAAACCCAGGAGTCTTACTAAAAGTAGGTTGTGTTTGATCGTCCGGGTGAACGTAGTCCTGAATAGGTTGTTGTTGTTGTTCTCGGTCGTTCCAACTTCAAATCCTCGGCGACGCTTGTAAATGGCCAACTGGTTGCCTCCTTTCAACTGTCAAAAACAACAGCCCTATTCAGGACTACGTTCCCCCCGACGATCAAACACAACCTACTTTTAGTAAGGGTTGCATTTCATATTACCTATCCATCTTTTCTAAAAAGAAGATATTTAAAGGCTTGTTTATGTTGGAAAGTGCACTTAGCTTATACAGCTACTTTACAGGCACTACAAACAAATACTTAGAAACAAATAATTCAGATACAACATAACAGGATAAAAACCCTCAAGTAGAAGGAGGCAACCAGTTGGCCATTTACAAGCGTGGCCGAGGATTTGAAGTCGGGACGACCGAGAACAAATCCAGCAAGTGGCCAGAGCGGGACTCGAACCCGAGACCGCTGGATTGCGAGTCCGACGCGCTAAACACTTGGCCACGCTGCTATAATGGGCAGTCAAAACAATACATCTGGAGCGCTTACCAGTTGTACAGAAATTTCGGTGAAAAATTTCCGTCCAATGGTACTGGTATCTTTTTTGGCACCGAAAACAGGAACGGGATTGAGTTGTACCATTTACAAAATACCGGTAAATTTTTCACTTTCTCTCGACATGAAGCCTGGCACTGGTAATCCAAACATATGGTACATATTGCTTCGGTAAGAACGGGAAAAAGGTAATACCTCGAAAGATATTACGTTTTTTCCGGAAAATTCCACCGGGATGAACCATTTCATTTGAATTCTCCTCGGAATTTCCTGGGTTTTCCATACAAATGGTAATCGCTCCTGCTGAACCCAATCAAGTGACTGTATTGTGGGCTCAGCCGCACTATCCATTAGGCTCTCGTCGCTCTCGTGTATTTAGTAAGCATTTGATCGCAAGCGCACAGTGTAAGTTTTTGTGTCAGAGATACATTTATTCTATTGCAAAGGCATAAAGTTTATTTTCTCAAGTGCATGGATAGTTTGTCACGGGAATTCCGGTTTTTGCTAAGCGAAATCTATCTTTTATAAGGTTTTTTCGTCCAGAAGTGATTAAATATTATTTAACGTCACCCGAGAACTGACCCAAACAAGATAAATGATCCTCCGCTGATAAAAATTCCTGATAAAAGCACAAAGCGAGCACCATACTTTGGTATCTGAAAAAGTAAGATACAAAAACTATTTATTTAGTAAACAATTAACTAAGCAACAGTTTTCGTAAATCTCTATTTCATTTCTCCCCTATAGTGAGATCTATAAGTCTTTCGGAATCCGCGTGGCGCACGGATCGTTTAACGCGGTGGTATCTCGTGTCGCCTTTTATGCGTCGGGTTGGGGTCTGCAGTTGCCTAGTAACAAAAGCGCGAAAAACACTTCGGTCAGCCTCTTATTTTAAACAAACTTTTGAGCGGTTTTGAATCTTGCCAGCCAGATATTGAGTTCTGTCATACGATCATGGGTTCGAGTCCCAGATATATATATATATACAGCTGTAAGTGAAGGCTCTCTTCTTTGGATTTTTTTTCTTGGCTTTTTTCTCCTCTTTATTTTCTGCAGATGGCCCTTTGGTCCGACCTTCGTGGAATTCTTCGAGACACGGATTTATACGTATTTATTTTCAAAATGGCTGCAGATACCCGCAAATGGCCCTTATGCATGATTACGTCACAAGCGAGCAAACTTCACCTCCAAGCCTCGTTTGTAAGCAAAACTCTTCGCATTTTTATTTTGTACTCTTTGTAAGCAGATATTCCTTTCAACCCCACTGCCTTGGGAAGTCATTTACAGCTATTTCGAGAAACTTGTCGGAAAAAGTGCACGCGAAATCTCGAAAGGCATTGTGGGTGGTTTTGAGTTCACTGTTCTTCAAAGAAATTTGAAAGAATTGGCACGAAAGACCATGAAAATGTGTTTGCGAGTGCTAAAGGAAAGCAACAAAAGTAGGTTCGAATATATCCCATATTACCTTTCCGGATTGTCGTGTGCACATTTTTCCGACAACCTTTCTTGAAATAGCTGTATGCAAAACTTCGCACCTTTGCATTTTGAAAACGAGGCTTGGGTGTGAAAATTGCTCTTCCGGCGTAAAATGCACAATTAGTGTAAATAGTTCTTGTGAGAGTAACGAAAACGATGTAGTAATGTTAAGATGTAATAATGATGTAGTAGTGGTGATAAGAACAACAAGGACAAAAAATTGGTTCAATGAGCAGGCATACGAGCTCCGCACGTGTGGTATGTGCCTTCAGGTTAATTGTTCTTTTTTCCCCCTTTATTCTGGGAAGTTACATACCGTAAAATTCAGAAAATACGCCCCTCCAACTATAAGCCCCCCAAATCGGTAACGCAAAAAACCCTCCGTTAAATCGCCCCTCCAAATATAAGCCCCCCCGGGGGGGACTTGTACTAGGAAAATTGCCCTCAAATACAAAGTAAAACAAAGCAAAAATGGTAAATTTACTGCCAACTATAAGGCTAGCCCAATCGATTTTGAAACGTAAATTTCCCTCCGTAGATAAGCCCCTCCGAATATAAGCCCCTCCAAAAATTAGCCCCTCAAAGAGAGCCTTTGAAAAGTATAAGCCCCGGAGCTTATTTTCGGAATTTTACGGTATCTCTGCCAAAGCAAGTGATGTTTCCAGCAAACTCAACTCCTCAAAAAAAAAAAAAAAAAAACCGTTAAGGGACCTGTCAGGGTCAGTTGAGCAAAGAGGATTTTTTACAAGACCAAAACCAAATCTCGAGCGGAAAAAGTACAATAGACCAATCATTACTGAGGATTTGCCTTGGCTTGCCCGCTGGTGGTACCAGCCATATAGTAGGACTTTCAAAGCCAGCTGGAAAACAAATTGTGCCGTTTTCAAGTAAAAAAGAAGGAACTTACAAGAAATCCAAACACAGCAGAAAAGATAAATACTACAAAAGGATAAGTTCCAAAGATTAATCCTACAACGGTGCTGGATACTCCCTTGCCTTCTGCCTATAGGGATTTAATAACAAAATTAGATTTTAAAAATTATATTAATCATAAATCAATAAATATGACATTTGAAGACGGAAAAGATTGGGAACATAACCGGTGAATATTCTTGAGAAACTTTCTTTGTAGTAATACTGGTGTATACCTTTCATCCCTGACGTCGTTGCATCTAAAATTAATACATTTTTTTGATTAAGAGTGATTTTTGAGAGGAATTTACTGGCTATTTAGATAGGGTTATTTTTCCAAAGAATTGGTGCATTGGTGGCAAAATAGTAAAACACAAAATTCAAATATGGCTAGCTCTCCATCTGAGAGGATTGGGCTTGAAACTTTTACCTATACATATTTAGAAAAAGGCCAAAAGAGAAGCTCTCATGGGCAAATATTTCCTGAAGTAAAGTTTTCTGTGCAGTGATCAGTTGAATACTATTTATGGAGAACTTTAAAATACATGTCACCTCAATGAGTTGTACATTTGAGCCCATGATTCAGTGAAGTGACACTAAAACCTACATATTGTGAAATGTTGGATGTTTCAGGGCCATAACCAAATCAACCTCAAGTTTGTTAGCTTATTTCTCTCTTTTGTAAACATTGCTATTCCTATATATACACCGCTTTCTTAAGTTTTTTTTCCATCACCTATTAAACGGACCCATTTTAGTGAAACAGAAAAACTTTATACTATTAATTGCCCCAAAAAGAGAATGTCCTTTTTTTCTGTGAAAACAAAAGAAGTAATAACTTAATCCCCAAATTCCTAGTCACCACACATGGTAAAATGTCCCTTTTGCTACCTCTGATGTTATCAATTTTAGCAGTTTGAAGAAAACTTTGATAAGTAACTGACTTGTGAATGGGGAAGAGATCTTGTGCATGCGTGAAGACATCTCGTACATGCTTGAACATAGAAAGCTGTATTTTGTCATCATGCAGGAATAAAACCCAACATTATGATGATCACTTGCATATACATGAGTAGTACAACACTTTTTCAAGCAAAACACTACATTTATTTTCCTGATAGTCTTGAAGAATTGAGGGCTGCAATTATGAAGCAAGGGAAAACAAAAACTGGCTGCTCTGTGTGAAGAGACATCACCAACAAAGCATGCCATCTACAGTTTCTATGCATATCATTTTTGTCTGGCTAACTGGTTCACATTTGATGAAATACAGGGTGATAAGAAACAAAACACTTCATGGCCAAAATAACAAAAAAAAATATTATCAGTCTGGAAAATTTAAATGAAACATTTTATTTCGGGCAAAACTGAACAGAATAGGAAAACGGTATAATTTGCAGGTGCACAGGTACAATATTAACTATAAACAGGCCATCTGATAGAGTGTGATTAAAAATCAGAAATTGTGTGATATTTTCAGGGTAGATTGTGCGATAGGATAGGGCTATTATGCAATAAATTATGTGATTTTTTCAGGGCCAATTTACATTGTTTTACCAGGTTTCAAAGGAGAGAAACCACTTTAATGTTGTTTAACAGGTAATTTGAATGTAAAGGAATAATAAAACATCTATTTATTAAAATAGTTAAATTTGTCTGATACTTTTTCCCCGGAAAAGAAAAAGGACACTTGTTTAATATTACATGACGCCGTTACACCGCTGACCATGCACACTGCTTGTCTCTGAAATCAAAATGGCTGCCCAGATACCAAAATTGAAGGTTCCAGGTGTCTTGCAAGGCTTTCTTTTGTGGTAAATCACCTTAAATAACATTAAGATTGGGAAAATGTTTAATTAAAGTCAGAATTCATTGTGTATTTTACTTGAATTTAGCATTTTTTAAAGAATTATGCGATGTTCCTCAAATTGTGGTTCCTTCTGTGAGTACCGGAGCACAGATTACGTAATACAAAAGAAATAAAAGACGGGAAACAAAACAATTCCAAATAAAGACTAATCCCAAGTGACCAAAAATACAAAGCTTTCCGGTACCTGCAGAAAGACCCCAAATTGTGCAATCGGATGCGATTTGAGGTCAATTGTGCAAAATCGCACCATCGCATAATATCAGATGGCCTGTATAAATCATGTACTGGTAACTGCAACCCTAACCCTTCACGATGCTGTGTCATGAGGATATTGCCATTTTAGGTCAATTCTGTTTTAAAGCCAGCCAGTTTTGTTTTCCATACACAAAATGCTACTCCTGTAGAGTTATGAAAGAGTCAAGATATTTTGAAAAAAATTTCATCTGCAGAGAGTACTATTAACCGTAATAATTTGCAGGCATACAATAAAAAACTGAAAAGGTTGCCTAACCTTTTCAAGTGCTGTTTCAGTTCCATGTCCATCATTGCCAAGTTGCAACAGCTGACAAGAACACAGTTTCAATACCCAAATACAGTGCCATTATTTTTGAGATTTGATCCTTGCAAAGACAAGTTTTAGCTTTTGAAAAAGATGGAAATAAAAGTGATGTTTAACAATTATTCCTCAAGCCCAAATGGGCTCTGAGTCAATAGCCCATGAGGCTGAAGGCCAAATGGGCTATTGACTCAGAGGCCATGAGAGTGACAGGAATAATTGTTTTAGTAAAATCCAACTAGTTGGTCAAAAATATCAGACAAAACAACTTTAGTTAATCCTTTTTTGCTGCCAAAAAGCCAGCGCTTTTCGCTACTTATAGTGGGCTACAACATATAGCCTAGAAGTAGCTCAGCTAATCAGAACACAGCATTGATAATAAACCACTAGCTGAATTTTACTAAAGCCCCTTTAGCCTAAAAACCTCAGTCACCAGCTTCCACATCTGTACCTGCAAATTACCCAGCAGGCCGGGTATAGCCAGGCTAGCCTATTCCAGACGCTGGCATTTACTGGGGAGTAGTGTAAAGGAACAAGGAACATGGAAAAATAAAAATGAGAGAGGGGGAGAGCAGAGAGAAGGAACAGAGTTCCCACATCACCCTTCCCAGTCCTCCCTCTACTTTTCCTCGCATTCTTTACTTAGTACCGCTCCCCGTGCCACTACCTGAATGCCTGGAACAGGCTAGGTATAAGCTTCCAAGTGACAGGAAAAAAACCAAAACCCCCAAGGGTCGTTCCAAGTGGAAGAGACTTGTAGAATAAACCAACCATTTTTTTCAACTTATTACAATACATGGACCAGTTAGATAGAGCTGGAGTTAACTAAGAGTGCCCTAATAAAGGAAACGCTCACTACAAAGAAAGGCAAGCCAAGATTTATGCATAGTCCGAAACAATTTAATCATACATGCGTATCTGTTCTGTTCACAAGCCGAGCAGAAAAAAAATGCACGGGCTGTTTTGAAATCTTTTTTACGAAGTCAGCCTAGGTCAGCACATACGACCTTTAATGGGGAAATGCAATGAACGTATGATAAACCACTGTAGGTCAATAACAGACTCAGTACAAGAAAATGCAGAACATTTAAAATATCATATCTTACCTCGCTTGGAAAAAATGGCACAAACACGGCATATGCTGCGAACACCACAAAATAGACGAGATAAAGGGCGGCTAAAATAATTATCATCCGAGCATTAGCCCAGGGTCGTTCTGGTATGGTTTCCATGATTAGCAATAACTGACACCGGTCCTAGGGTGGATATATTTCGACCTTATCTACTAGTAAGGAATAATTCAACTCACTTTGATAAATATCACCAGGCGTATCCTACTCACTACCGAAGGGATCCTGGGACTAAATGTAGAGTGTGACACGCGTGTGAGTGGTTCGTGACGCGAGTGTGTGGAGTGTGTAACATAAACTCTTCCCAGTGATTTGTCGGCGCTTTTCGAATACATGTAGACATCCAAAACAAAATAAAATAAACGAAAATAAAACTAAATAAGTAACATGTAAGATTCTTCAAGAAATTTATTAAGATTATGAGATGGACACTCTTGTTCTTGCCATCTTTGCTTGACGACACTATTTCTTCGTTCTTTTAAAAATATAATAATACCAGTCGGGCTGTTTAATAGCCGATTTTTAAAAGTGTTTCATGTACTAAAGAAAGATTTCAAGTAGTTTTTACAATTACTGTACACGATATATCTACATTCCGGTTGTTGTTCAAGACGTCATGAAATTTGACGCTGCCCGGATAATACGGCCAATTTTTTTGCCCCATTTGGTGACCGTATTAACGGGGATCCACTGCAGAGTAATATTTTCCGCTTTTCAAGGGCTTGTTTCAAATTTGGAATATACAATTATGAGTCAAAGGGGGAACCTTTTCACCCCTTCGATGATGGTTTGCAACGCCATTTTCTTGTCGTTGTTCTAGTTTGATTTGAATTATTTGTTTCAGGCATTTAGCAGGTCCACATCAGCAATAGCTGCAATTTATTCAACCTGCTTTATCAAATAAAGGATTTATTTATTTATTTATTTACCATTCGGCGCGGCGTCCTCACAAAAATTTTGTGCCGTCACAAGCAGTGGCGCAATTTGTGCTAAAATTGGCAGCTTTGACTATTTCGATGGAACCAACCTCATAATTGAAAAAGGAGGTAGATACCGACTCCTACCCCAAGTGTACCTAAAGATAATATAGTAACCCTACCTTTGTCGTCAATTCAGTTTCCCGCAGAAGCTCTGTAGTTTTACTGGTCACCTGACTTATTTTACAGTTTTGTACCGTAAGTTTACCTACATGGGCTTAGTACGCACTTTGCTGGGTCGATTTCCATAAGGGGACTGTTTATGACATTTAAAATGTCAGCAAAATAACAGCGACAAATCAATGAGTGGTGCGGGATCTACCAGTTGTAGACCTGGATCAGTGCAATTAAACTTGTAGAAAAATATAAAACGGCAAACTGATCCTTACGGCAAGGCGATGAAGAAGTAAACAAAAGAATAGAACAAAAAAATATGTATTTAAACAAATTGCTTACAAACACCTTGCGTAAAAACATGTTCCCATCACCATCACGTGTTATAGATAATAGAGAGTTTAACTTAAAGCTTCACGTATACGCAAAACGGCAAAGGTCAGGTTCAAGGTAATAAGCAGATAAAAACAGCTCAAAACAATTCTTATGGATAAAAAATTGCTTGAAGCTACTAAATTAAGTGTAGAAATATTCTGAAAATAATGAACCTTTTAAAGACAAGTAAATTCGCTTTTGCAGTTTGACGTAAACGTTATGCTTAACTTCTCGAATGTTATAAAACTAGTACATAAGTTGGATCCTACTGACACAACCGCCCTTTTCAGCTGCAGTAAAACGTCTTTCAATTACTATAAATTGCGTTTCGTTGGCCCTTTGTCTAACTCAGTTGAACGCAAATTAGGAGTCATCTTATGCAGTTTTTTTGCCAGTACATTGGCGTTTAGTTGGTCAGTTTTTCCCCGTATATAAATTTAGGAATGTGTTCATCGTGAAAGACAGCATACCCAAGCCATTAGGATCCCGTGTAGTTTACAAATTCTCTTGGGCAGGCTGTGGTCCTTGTTATGTCGGTGAGACGTACCGGCACCTTTCTACAAGAATCTAGGAACACCTCTCGACTGACAAGAATTCCCAACAGTATTTCAAAATCTTAAAGCTCAATTAGATAATTTACATTTACCGTGTACAGACTACCCCTCACATTTGAGGATTAATGGCTGGGCTGGTCAGCAAAACAATAAATAAATAAAATAAATGAAAAGAATAAAAAGTTAGCTTAATAGGCTAATAAACAGGTAGATGATTTAGGCAGCTTAGTGGGCTTTAAAAGTATCTAAAGAGCACTGTTCGCAAAAGAATGAAGCAGGCAAATTGTTCCCCTAAATAATTGGTCTTGACAAAAGGGATAGATACTCAGAGGACAGGCTAGATTTGAAGAGGGATGAAACTTTCCGAGTGCTAGTGACGTGTCTTGGTCATGACAGGCCGAAGAAGCCCGTGAGAGTTAATAGAGAGGGCCCCCCGGGTGAGCTTAAAGAGGGCCGTGAGCAGACTGTCAATCCGATGTTACTCTTGAGTACGCATTTTCAGGTCTTCGAACATGTTGAGATGTGTTGTATCGGCGCAAACACCACCGAGCCGCGCGGCGCTGTATCCTTTCGATCCTATATGAACCGTTATTTTTAACGGCTGGGCGGGGATCCCAAACACTTGAGCACTGACTCAACCTGGGGGAGGACTAAGCCTTTATAAGCTTTGGCTTTTAAAGTTGACGAATTTACCCGTAGGTTTCTTGTAAGGAAGCCAGGCGTACGTTTTCCCTTGGCTATTATCTCGGCAATGTGTCGAACTTTGTGTTCCCTCCAATGATTTCTTTTCAATCTTGGACGCTCTGTCCTCTCCTTTTTCAACTTAAAATAGTTACTGGTTAAAACCTTCCCTCATCAAACAAATTTTTCATGTTACTTAAGTAGCCCTTTTAATTCTTTTCATTCTTGTCATTGTCGTCATGTTGCAATTTTTTATATTCTCTATTTCATCTTCATTAGTTGTTTATTCAAATTCACTGTCACATTGAAATCAACTAGTTGTTTCACTCCATATTTATATCCCAAACCTTCCTCTAGCAGGCTCTGTAAGCCACCGTACTTTCGCCTTGTCGATAGCAAAATAAAAGTTTTCTATTTCGTAAAAACTTTTGTTCAGTTTAGCCGCCTTTCCTCTGACTCCAACCATCACCTCTAGCTTTCTTGGCGATAATGCCATGTTGCGTGATTTTGTTTTCAAGGGCTGGAAATAATCGAACAACGCATTCACAAAAGGAGTAATGTTTGCCGGGAGAACGGAACTGGTACTTAGCAGGAACAGCAGGTGGTAACGTTGCGAGTATGCGCGAGCCGCTGGACGGAAGTTTGTCGTGGTATTGGATCGCAGCGAATGCAGCAAAGAAAAATGGCGCCTGTTTTCAAAATTACCATCGTCTTAGTCATCTGTTCTATCTTTGTGGAGTGCAGATAAGACAAAGTCTTCTGTGTAAATTGCCAGATTGGTCTCAAGGCTAATAAGTCGCGGATCATTCACAATTTTGCGCGGTTTGTGGTCCATGAGTGATTATTGTTTCGTGTTTTGGCTTGCGCGCGGATACGTCAAGCTTCGATGGGGTTCTGTGTAACAGCTGCAAAACTCCTCTATTAAAACACTACATAACTGGGAAAAAATCTCTTCATGTAAGTTGTGACCGAGTACAAAACGTCCGACGTTTAAGATTTGAATAAAACGCTATGAAAAAAAATTCTAAATGCTAGTTTGTTTTCCTGTTTATAATAGTCATAATTGCAGTTCTTGCGACAATCTCCTTGCAATAATACGATTTCACGTCAGTTATGGTTCAGGAACGCCCTGTTGCTCAGAGATGTGCAACCTTAGTGCAGTGATTCTGCCAGTGATTACTTTTCAGAGATACCCCATCCTAACCACCGGTGTCCAGACCAGGTGCAGTGCCCTTAATTCTGCGACCAATAAAATTTCAAAGATATCCCACCCAGGGCTATAAAATTGTGTTTCCATTTTTGACTAGATGATATAAAACTAAAGACCTAAACTCTAGAAATAACATCTATTAAATGTATGTGACACCTTAAGTTATTCAGGGGTGTAAGCAGATTTTGTAATATGGAGGCTCTTGACTCCAAGATGCCCCTTACACTTCTAAAACAAAGAATTAGATGAGTCAAAACAGGAGAGTGGTACAGGATGTTTCATATTACAGATGTGTTTTATTGAGGAAACCCTAACCATGAAAAATCCTTCCCTTTACTCCCCACACTTCTACATACTAGAAAATTGCAAATATGCACACAACAGTGAAAATACTTAAAATAGTAAAGATCACAGTCATACCTAAAACTGCATTTTCTCTCTGAGATATTGAAGTGAATTTTCTGCTTCTGGTAATTCCATGCTTGCACTCATTTTTGCTTTCATAAATTTTGTCGTTGGTATTTTCTACCACACATGTGTTAATTCTTTAATAAATTACTAACAAGGCTTAGCTCCCTTGCCTTGCCCATATATCTATTTGGGGCCAAGTTCTTATGATTTGAAGACTAAAAAATTGAAAATGAGCTCTAACTTTTCCTTTTCATTTAATTTAAACATGAGGAGAACTTAAGAATCTTAAAGACTGATATTTATAAAATCTGAGTTTATGGTAGCTTCAAGTGAGCCAATGTATGACTCAATGAAATTAAAGCTTGTCTGTGTGTCTTCTGGGGTACCAAGGCCATTTGATGCAGTTCAGGATGGAGTGGCAGACCCTTCACATTCTGCAGACAGCATAGGGTTAAATAAAAAACAGATAGTCGCCATTTTGTACCAGCTCTGCTAACCTTGAGTGAAAAGTGCAACTGGTTTGAATGTGACAATGCAGTTGTCCTCAAGGACTATCACCTGAATCAACAAGGTTTAGTGCTGAGCATCTCATAGGGAGCTCCTGCAACAGGCAAAAGGCAAATGAAATTTTTCATAACTTGTCATCTTGCAACACCAGGAGCATCAATGGGCTTGTTTAGGGGCAAATTTATATAAAATTATTGCAACTTGTGCAGCCTATGATAGATGACTATATACACTACTACTGTGTATACACAGCCAAACTAACACTGGCAAGCCAAGTGCTCCTAAATTCATGTGCACAACTAAACACTGAATATATGAGACCCAGAGTATCAAAAGAATTATTTCTATCGGAGAGTGAACAGTTACCCCTATGGCATTTTGTTGTTGCCAACAACTAATGAACCCCTTTAGATTTTCAGGATTTCTAAAGTGTCATGGATATGAATTTATATTCCAGGAAAGACCTCTTTTGGATAAAAAAGGAATAATAACATTTATTATTTTTGTAAGCATACAAATACATTGTATATGATGAAGCTAATTCTTATGTGGATGCCAATGCAAGGAATCAAATTCAGGGATTTTATGTCCAGTGTTTTCTGCACTTCAAACAGGAATGGCAGTCCAGCAAGTGCAATGCTGAACAAGGGCAAGAATTGTTTTGTGCTTAAACTTGTGCTAGTGTCAAAGTGGGAGTAATATCGTAATGGTCATGTGAAAATGCATTACCAGTAAATCACAATTATCATTTTTTTATAGTAGGGCAGGGAAAAGAATGCACATATTTGTATTTTCATATTTATATTGATTTCAGTTATGTTTCAAGACATTATGTAAACATTTTAAGCATAACATTAAAATTCTTTTTGGCGTCAATTTTGTATGACGGTATAAACAAATCATCATAGAATAATTATCAGAATAAAATCATCTTCCAAATAGTGAGGGTTCTTGACAATGAATCTGACAGCTTGCAATGCATGATTATTAAAACGCAAATTCATCAGAGTTCCCCCCCTTGGATGCAAAATCAAACATTCAAGAATGAAAGAGTGTTCCCAAACAATGCTTTTACAAGAAGGTTTTGTTGGGATATACTTTTACATGTTCACCAAAAATCTGAAAACAAGGTTGAAAAGGACAAGAAAAATTTGTCTATCTTTAACGAAGTTTTAGCAAATAATATTTCACAATCCACCGCCTCGATCTCTTAATCTCTGAGAATAAGTAACCGCCATAGAGCACCAATGTAAACCAGAAAAGCAAATTTTCGAAAATGGAAGGAAACATCCGACTACGGCCTTACTTGTAAGAGTAGGAAATTTGCTTGTTGATTTCATGCCGCTAAATAGTATCAAAATACTCGAACTTCCCCCCTTTGAATTAACCATTAAAAGTGAAAATACGGAGTGACCGAAAGAGAAGTTTTACCTGTTTAGTCGTTTGTGTGGGATATATCACTGGATCTCGCTGTACGGACAGGGTCAAATACTACAGAAATACGGGGTCACATAAATTACGCTGAATTCAGGCTGCTATAATTTTAACACATAACATGCGATGATGCTGCTCCACGTTTCACAAAGTAAATCAAAGGGTATATCTTACCCAAATGCTACGCAGCTCTGCAGATCATGGACGATAACCCAGAAATCCGTAACCGCTTGAATGTCAACAAATCAACATATGACAACAAACGACCTCGTGAACGCTTTATCTGCTTCATCAGAGGAGCCAAATGGATGAAAATTATCCGGCTAAATGGTCCTTCTCTCATACATGACACTTCAACATGGCTTAACCAAAGTATCCATTCTATAAGACATGTCTGCTGTTGATTGGGTATGCCAAAAAATCTCCCTTGAAAGTGCTTCAGAACAGCTTTCGGCCATTACGATTTCCCGTCAACGAGTGCTTTCAAGCAAGCATGACGCATGCGCAACGTTACCACCTGCTGTTCTTAGCAGGCAGGTGTTCATCGCAATTGTTGGTTTTCACATGACGTCACCAAAATGCAAACTAAAAAACTATCGATCCTACCGAGATTTTACTTTCACGATGCATTAGAGCAGCTGAAAACTAATTTTCATACAAATTTTCTCTTCAAAAGGATTCTTGGTTTTGTGATAGAGTACGCTTGAATTTCTAAGCTTTTGCGTGACGCGGCATTTACATGACGGCCAAGCTAGCTGTCATGTAGGTTAAAAAATGACTTATTTTAGGAAATTTTGCTATCTAAACAGTTCATATATTAGAAAAAGTATTACTTTAATGTTTATGAGTTTCTCGAAGAATAAATTCACGCTTTTGTAGCAAAACTCGGTAACAGATGTTTCCGTTGGTTTCCGTCCGCCATGTTGGAGCTCATCCGGATGAGCTCCAGCATGGCGTCTCTATACAAAGCTCTATAAATTTGGGTAAAACATTTCTTCGGATATCTCTTAAACGAATTATTCCTTCGACCCAAATCTTGGCAAGGGTCTTTGTATATTTACCTCCTTTTATTTCCAAGATTCTGGACTTTATCTGTCGAATGGTTTTGATTTTGATTTTAATTTATTTTGAATGGCGTGACACTGAAAACCAGCAATAGGAGATGATGACTAGAATGCAAGGAGTCATTGATAATTATAATTATTCGACAAAAATCAAGTTCAAAATCCCTGGGGGTACGAAGTATAATTGTCTATACTGGGAGGCTTCGCCCGAATGTGGTACCTTATTCATTATTCAGGCTTCAGCCTTCAGGATATGAAAGGGAAAGCATTTCACCTGTTAAAGTACGTGAAATTTTAGGAAAATCAGTCATTATGGTCTGTTGCACGAAAAGAGCTATAAAAGACTAACAGGCCCATTTTATAACTGGGAAAAAGATCAACAGCCAAACTTACTGTTTTAGCGAATTATTCATATTTGAACAGTGCATTTGAGTAGTTTAAAAGAGTCCAGCGTTCTAAACTACGTTATGAAAGGGGTGCCATTTGTCAATAAAAGTCACATGCAAGAGAGGGGTACTTTTTCTGTGAAATATGGTATAAAAAGGTCAAGGGTTTGGACCGGGGGGGCAGAGCCTCCCCGTATAAAATTTTGTTCAGTATCCCCCTAGGCTTAAATACTTTGAATCACTTTTTGAAAGGATCTTTAAAAGGCCAGTCGTTGAGTCTCCTATATTTTGGGCTTATCTTTATACTATACTGCTCTACGACTGCTGCATACTAGGCAGACAAGTTTAATGACACTTTAATGACTATTTTGATATCAATAAAAGACCAAAAGTGAATACAGGACCGCTATCTTTGTTTTAGCCTGCTGGGCTTGATATTATACTAGAAAATTATGAAGGAGAGTAGCACATAAAAACAAACTTTAAGATAGTAGTAAAAATGAAATTAGTTTTGTTTGGTGTCAGTTTTATTAAGTCAGTCATACCAAGGTTAAGGTGGTTCCGAGTCAGGTAAAATTGTCCATGAGTAACCCAGTCGCCTTTTTTTTTTTTAAAGCAGTGCAAATAACGTTTTCAGTCGAGCTTTTCTATTCATTAATCTTTCATTAGCCAAAGTGACAGGTGCATTTATTTTCATCAATTTTAATTTAACAATTGCTGATTATAATTTTAAGATATGGGGAACTATACGTTCGTTTTGATCGAAAAAAAAAATTGTCCCTTTTTACTAAGCATGTTAAGCAAAGACGAAGACCACCATTAAGCAAAAAGAACAAAACTTTTTAGGATTCATGTTTTAAGAGGATTGAAGCTGTTGAATACGAGATTAGACCGCGATTTTGTCGTCAGTCTTTGGCTGACAATTTCTCGTATTTTCCGTGATTCTTTTCAAGGCGTATTCACAGTTATCAGAGGGAATGGTTCCTGTAGTTTTCTGCCTATAGCTGATATCTTGAACGGGATTACTTTCTAATGGTTTACAACAGCGCACCTTGGATTTAAAGAAAAGCCTAAAGTTGTTGCGATAGTTGCTGCTCTGTAGTGCGTATAAAAGTGGATTAAAAAACGAATTTGCAAAAAGCAAAAACCGAGATATTCTATGCAATAAAAACAGCGTTTTATACTTATCGAGGACAACTGCGTGGTTGGCGGAAAAAAGATAGAGAAAAAAAGAAGCAAATGGAAGCGAGCAGACAGCAAAGATAATCGCAAGCCAGATAAGAAGGCGAGCCAACTGTTTCTTTTCATGTCTCTCTGTCTCACTGGCTGAGGTTTCCGAGCAAATTGTCTGAGTAAAGTACAAACCGCGGACGATTTCAAAGTAACATATAAAAATTATTAGAAAACTTAAGAAACCAAAACAAACGCACGTGAAAATAATGAAAGGCTTGTGAAGAGAGTACTCATCCAAACTCCAGGGGCGTTTGCATGGATATTTGTTGGATTCAATGTCAAACGTGTTGGCTTGGATATCTGGTACGCAAGATAACAAAGCAATGAGCCAAAGCAGAGCTATGACATATCCAACGGAGTCTTTAGTTAATCTTAAATTGCGAAAAGGCTTTACCAGAGCCAGATATCTTTCCACTGCAATCGTACAAACTGTCAGAACAGCTACGTTTATGGTGATTGGAACAACAGCATTTCCAGCGAACAACTTGCAGATCACATCTCCTAGGAATCCTTGCAGACGGACCTTTGTTAAAGCAAAGTCATAAAGACCAGGGCAGAGTAACAAAGTCAGTAAATCTGCCACAGCCAAGTTCATCAGCAGGTAATTTGTTGTAGTGTGCATTGATGGCGTCTTGCGCACGATAGTGATTATGATCCCGTTACCGATGACGCCTGGAAAAACGATTGCCGCGTAGAAAGCGGCGAAAAGAATGTCCTGGGTTGCAAAGTAACTACCTTGTTGTCCTGAGAGTGTCGTTGTGCTACTCATCATATAACTTCCTCGGTTCCTGAGGTGACTTACACTATCTTTTGCGTTCTTTAGTTCCCACAGTTATTAAAACATTGAATGGACTGTCAAGGAAACATGATTCAAAAGCAGGCTTACATTGGTCCTATATCCTGATTACGATCCCTTTCAATAGGCCCGTCCTTGGCACTCGCTTGATGAGACAGGTGAACGGTCGGCTTTAAAAGCTTAATTACACAGTTCTGACGAAATAATCGTTTTAGAAAAACAAGTCTTTGAAAACGAAGGGACCGTTGAATATCCCTTTCCAAAGTGTCCGATTCCGAGGATTTAATCTCTTAAAAAGCCACATTGTGGTGATCGCTTGGTGTTAGGAAAGACCGCATCTTTTATACTAACGAGTTAAGAATACTATTTCTCGTTGATAAATTTGTTGTCATAGTATTATTAGCATGTAGCAATCATCCTATAGGGCAGATTGCAGACGGCGACAATTTGCAAATGTGATATCATTTGTTCCTTTTATGCCGCAAATAATTACCATTTATATTTGTTGTCTAAAGTATGTTCGATTGATTATAAGACAACAAAATCTAAATAAAAAACGGAAAAGAAACTCAGAGCAATTCCTATGATCGTTATAGAATTTTTATAAAGCCATTGGAATATATTATACAAGCGATGGGATAGCAGGTAACTATCTTCGGGTTTTTGAGAGACAAAAGACCAAAGATTTGTGATTGCGTGCAATCTTTCAAACCGCTCACGAAATGCATGTAAAAAGCATTTTCTAACTTCTACCTAACGACGAGAAAAACCAGGGGGTCCTTTGAAACTGCCATTGGCAACTTATTATTACGTGCTAAAAGGCAATAAATTTTAAATGGTGCCACATGTAAAGAAGAAAGATAAAGCAATGACAGTTTTTGAATTGGCTGTCGGTCAAAGCTCCCTATTTGCCAAATCAGGCAGTTAATAAGTTTTAATAAGTAACACAAAATATATCAAGAACGTGAATATAGGAAATTTCATTCATTATTTACATACTGAGATATATTCACCAAAAAGCTGTCGTAATATGTTTTTTACAATTGTAAAAAGTGATACGTCCAATCAGAATCGCGAAAAAAATGCCGTGAGCGAGTTCCGCGCCAAATTTCTCGGCTTGTTTAGGTGCTTGCATCTTTATTGTTAAGACTATTTTTTCGCTTAGAAACGTTAACAACAGCTCGGAATTGGAGGGGAATAACTTGGTATATTAAAATGTCACTGAAGGAAACTGTTGTACAGGAGGTTAAGGTCTACTTACACGGGTCCAGACAATTTTTTAAAAGGACGAATTTTTTACGTAATATGCCACGCGTTTACTCGGAACCGGGCAAAAATTTGCTCGGTTACGTGGGTCCCGTGTAAACGAAAGACGGATCCGTCCAAGTTTTTGTCCGATCCATTCAAAAATTTGTCCAGACCCTTGTTAACGCGGTCTTCATCGGAGCTATTTTGTCTTCTGTTATTCAAACTGGCCATTTCGCTCAAATTAGTTTATTTTTTTGAATATACAGTTTAAAGGGGTACGTTCAACCAGTGTGCATTGCGGTCGTGTACTTCACCGAAATAATTTGCCGTAATACAGAAACCACGACCGTTATTTCTGTGTTTGATAACAGGATTATATCTATGATTCTTTTAAAGAGGGTATCACAGCCTGTTATTTTCTGAGGTTGTGAATATACAATCCGATTTTCAAACACAATCACGTTTGTGGCTACAGGGATCTTTCGTAAATTCTGATCAATTCAATTATTTATGAGGACCCAGTGCATCAATAATAGGGGGCGTAAGCAACGACGATAATGACGAAAACGACAACGTCAAAAAACAATTGGTTTTATTCGCAAACAACAGGTCTGCACGTACATCACGCTTTTTAGTACATTTCTTTGACGTCCACTGCACTACTTCGACAAAAAACCTCCCAAAGCGACGTGATGTTTTCACTGCATTTTCTTGATTTCTATCTCAAGGTCTTTGTGTTCCTAGGTCTTTTCAATGACCTTCAGGGGCGTAGCCAGGATTTTTCAAAGGGGGGGTCATAGAGGCTACTCACCAGATCACCATCCGGGGATCCCCGACTATATGGTTTATACCCCTGCTTTCCCTCGTGTATCAGCGGGCTCAGTCGTATTATCGTGGCATGAAGGCCCTTATTAACTAAAGACAAGAGCCGTTGACGAAAATACTTTACAAAAAACAATTTTAAAAAAGTGGGCTTTTCAACAATGGCTATTACGGCCAAGATATTGTCATGGCATTTTCGCCACCTGAATATTGTAAGAAGGCCTACCAAGGGGGGGTCACGGGCACCCCAGGACCCCCCCTAGCTATGCCCCTGACCTTAGTAGAGGTTTTTATGTCGGATGGTACTAACACATCGATAGGCTTGCAGCCGCGGTTGGTATCATGGTCCTTGATCACTATATCAGGCTTGTTTGCGGACAACTCTCTATACGTATGCATGTATCTGCATATCCTAAAGGATTTGAAGTTCTTCATCTTCAGTGACCGTCTCAGGCTTGTTTTCATACTACCTGTCCGTTACGTAATGGTGACTAACCTTCCAGTGGATAATATGTAGCTGCCTTATTAGGCCTCTGTAGGTAGTCAGTTTTTAGAAGCTCAGAAAACATACTCAGATATAATGTGATCTACCGTTTCTTCCTGCTTATTGAATACCCTACATAGTGGCTGGTGTCATTCTTTACAATTCTTGCAAAGGAAGACTTGGGAGGGGGGAATCTGCACCAGGGCCCAGTTATTCGAAGGCCGATTAGCACTAACCCAGGGTTAAATTTAACCCAGCTCACTTTTTATTTTGTTCAAAAGCATTTTCTCCCATAATTTTCTCTGTTATTTTTAAGAGCATCCAATCATTAACCTGTTGACAGAAAGAATTAGACTGAATTTACTTTTTATGCTTTCAAATTTACCACTAACCCTTGGTTATCTTAACCCAGGTTTGAACATCAGGGCCCTGGGTTGCAATTATTGAGAGAGGGTTTTTCAAATATGTTTCCAGCTTCATCGTCGTTGATTTGCATGAAGTTTAATAGGCCATTTCCGAGTTCCAAAAAATCTCACTTTCAAAACGAGGCTAAGTGCGAAACCTTTGTTGTGAAAATGAGTTTTATTTGCATAATAATTGAAAACCATTTTCATATCAATGGCTTCGCACTTAGCCTCGTTGTGAAAGTGAGATTTTTTGGAACTCGGAAATGGCCTATTCAAACTACATACAAACACTATCTTATTTTGATTCACTTATTATTATTATTATTATTACTATTGTAAAACTTATTTTCTTTCGCACAGAGACAAATAACGATTTGTTCCTCCATGAAAATTTTGTTTCCTAAATATTTCAGAGGGAAAAAAAATTAGATTCTTTTCAC
Source organism: Porites divaricata (assembly GCA_038088405.1). NCBI lineage: Eukaryota > Metazoa > Cnidaria > Anthozoa > Scleractinia > Poritidae > Porites > Porites divaricata. Next base: position 3,711,981 of record JBBMOI010000003.1, read on the forward strand.
CTCCTAGCTGGTAGCATAGGGCGCACCGAATTAACCTTCTTTTTTGTCGTTAAATTTGAGATACTCTAGTTCAATAGAGAGATTATTTCTTTCGGGCTTATGTATGAAAGTTTCATATTATTATGGTTTATTTCCTTTCAATATTCGTTTCCTGACATGACTTCAAACGTTTCGGTTGTGACGAAAGGGACATCTCTGTAAAAAAGTGTAAGTCAAGACAAGACATTTTATTAGCATAATATTGCCTGTGTACAATTTCTTGGTACGCAGTTAGCTAGTCTAAAACGCTAGTTAAGGCGTGCCAAATTAATTCTATTACAAATCAGATATTACAGATAATAAGTTAAAAAGGCAAAGAAAAAGAATAGAAGAAATGTGTCTAATAAATTCAAAAACGAGAAAGACAAATCTGTTTGATGCAACCTGTGAAAGAAGCTAAGGTTTAGGATTTCGCGATTTTATTTCTCGTGTTATCATGGTTGCATCAAGGTAATCATCTTTGTCTTTTAATATTTCAAAGAGCACACTGATTAATTTTTCTTTAAACACGTTTTTGACATATCCCTAATTCTATCTAGTATCGCATACCATTATTTAGATCCAAAAATTGGAACGGCTTGTCTTAGTTTTTCAAGATCAAATTTTTTGACGTACATATTATTTTTAGAGGATGATCTTGTCGGTTATATGCATGAATATTGCACTCAGTTACTGGCACTCGGCTCAATTAATGGAAAAACAGATAATCTGGACCCCCCGTTTTCACCTATTCAAGCAAATGTAGTAAGATGTCGTGTTTTGAAAAATCGGGAGTTTAGCGAGCGTTTTTGTAAACGGACGCGTTTTCCGGACGGTAGGCCAAACCGGAGAAAACAAAAACGCAGACGTGTGGACGGGGATTAACAATTAATAAGGAGGTTCGTATTTTTCCCCGCTAATGTGGCTCCCATTAGGATCTAGACTTTCCAAGCATAGGCTTTTCCTCTTCTTCAGGAAGACCAAAATTATTATCTCTAACCCTGAAAACATTTAAGGAACCACTATTAGGATATGTAATATTATTTTCGTCTATACGTTACAATGCAATGATTCTTAGGATCAGCAGTGCTCTCTTGCCTGCGGTCAAAATAGAAATTTGCAAAAGCTAAGAAAAGAGCCTATGCCAATTACATTTCATTTTTATTGTTCAAAACGTTTTTGCTGTTTGTTTTTGTTTTTATGGACCCCGAGCTGATTGGGTCACCCTGGAATAAAGGTTAACGGTTTTACTTTACGTAAATAAAAAAAGGTACCCTGAAAAAACAGGGGTCTTTTTTGCATGAGCATGCGCGACCGCTGACTTGACAAAGAGCACGCGATCAGTGACAGCGACCGTGCTGCATAGTCATAGGAGCCAAATTGTTCACTTTGAAAGCTTGCTTGAGATTGAAATGGTAGCAGGAACTTAGGAAAGACCTTCGTTGTACAAAATAAGTAAAGATCTGGTGATTTAAAGTGGAGACTGATGCGCTGAACGAGGTGAAAGAGCAAGTTTCTCAAGGATGTCTGACACGAACATGGCTGCTTGTTATTGTTTGGCGCTCGACTCGTGTCTTGATTCCCGTTCAAGAACCGGAAAGTTTGGCATAGAATGCATTGTTGATGCGTAGCTATTGAGCAAAATGTTCTTTATTTAGTGTTTGTCTATAAATCGGATGTAAATTAGTTTCTCGATACCGTAGAGGATTTCTGTCAATAATTTGTTCATAGCTGATTTAGCCATATTTCGGGAGTGGATTAATAACGATCAGCGGGCGACTACCACGCCGTTATCAGTTGGAATGGAAAGTTGTTCCCTTAAGTATTTTAGCGATACAAAGTTTGTTTATCGGAAAATTAATGTAGAATGTCTTGTTTTTGCGTGGACTATCATTGTAACGCATTATTAACAGGAATATTCATTTAGCCAGAACTTAATTGCTGTAACAATTTTTAACTTTTTGTCGGAATCACATGTTTACTGTAGTTCTTGGGAAACCTAACCGTTTGTTTCATCGAAATCGGTCACAAAATTCGACTTTAATTTCGGTCCTATTGAATACAGTTTTGACTGTGTCTCATTGATATTCATTTTTTAACTTTTTTTTAGACATACAGAGTGACTAACACCAACATCTCACCAGGTGACTAATCTACGTCTCGTGTGCTGTTAATTTTGTAGCTTTTAAGTGCTGGGAAAATTGTAGAACATGTATTAATTCATTGCTGAACTCAACACCGGCTTTGCGCACTTCGAACCCGCTCGCTGAAATTTGCTATTTTTTTTTTTAATATTTCTGTTCCTTTCCCATTTCAAAACGAATAAAATAGGACAATTGCACGATGACGTCATTTTACTACCACTACCAGAATCCCCGAGTTCGTTGTTTTCTTGTGCAAATTAAGGCTATTGTTCTTTAATCCTCAGCGGGATTGACAAATTTAAATAACAAAGCAAAACCGAAATGAATTCTGGTAGTTGTAGTCAAATATCGTCATCGTGCAATTGTCCTATTGGAAGTGTTTACTTGCAAACGTTTCGGCACTTTGTTTAGACTTTGATGAGGTTAGCGCAATCCTATAGGCACTACATATACGCGCAATGTTGTCCAGGTCAAGTGGGGAGGTGAAATGTGATGGTAGCTCGTGTATGTTAAAGCCGGTCTACTTCGCTTTTGTTAAGACCATGTTACAGTTTTTTTTTGCAAACTACGCATTTTGTTAAATCACGAGCACATTCGCCAAGACCAACGAGAAAAATAATCGCGACTATGGCTTTGAGATGCGCCATTTTGATGAAGGCAGACCCTGTTGTGAGCCTCCATGCACATCGTTTGTTCAGCGGTCACGCATGCTCATGCAGAAAAGACCCCTGTTCCCTGAAAATTAAATAGTTCTGTTTCAGCCCCAAAGAGCGAATTCAGTCCTCCTGAGGCCATTTGAGCACAATTTAAGCCAAAACAGCCCCATCAAAAGTCTCCCACACGAATGATTTGTAATTATTACTTACCAATCAGAGATAGGTTTAGACACCGTACATACTAACAACAGCAGCACCTGAAAAGAGTTAAGAAGCAAACATATTAAAGGTTTGTTGAAAAGCGGGATCAAGAAGGCTTTAACGTCTCATTTTGTATTTGAAATGATGCGATATTGAGCGAAAATGGTGCAATTTAAAACAGAAATGACGTGATTTAGAACATGAATGACGCGATTTCGAACATCTTTGATTTAGGGCAAAAAATCGTGTGATTCATGAATAAATCACTCTGCTTGCTGGGAGCCGATCAGATTACAGGGATCACCAGTGATTTTAAAATGAGGGAATATGATACATTTATTTCTTCATTTTAGTTATTCACCGAAGGAATCTGTTGATTGGTAATTTATTAGATAATCTATAAGGGTAAAGAAGAAAAAAAACATTGAACTAATAAGGCAAACTATGAATTGCTTACGTGACCAAAACAGATAAAGCCTGCGATCTACAAAAGAAAAAAAAAGAAAAAAGAAATAAATAAGACAAATAATAATAATGAAAATGCATTTGATATTCTGGTATGCCGTGAGGTTATTTCATATTTTAATTCTAGCACTTACATGTTGATAGCCGCATAAACAAAACAACTTTTTTAAATTTACCAGTCAAAAAACCTCTCTAGCATGTATGTTTTGTTTTCCCAATAGAGGTCACAGTGGACTTGACCCATTGTCTTTTCATAAATTATGCGTAGATACGCACGTGAATAACACGAAGCTTTAAACAAACGGTTCCCAGAGTATTATCACAAGACCTGTACTGAGAAAACAAAACATACAAGCTAAAGAGGTCTATCGTTCCGAGGGTACATCCGTCATCTTCATTGTTATATTAGAGACCTTTAGATTATAAAAGGAGTAAGAGATTTCCTCAATACGAGGCTGATTTAGCAACAGAACGTGAACGTCAGTTGACGACGGCGTGTTCAAATCAAACAACTGACTTGACCAATGGCAGAGCGGCAAATTGGGCACCGGAAGTCGAATTTAGTCGTTTCCGCGGGCTTTCCCGTCGTCAAATGACGTTCCTGTTCTGTTGCTAAATCACCCTATTAAGCCGGTAGTGAGCACGGGTGAACCAGCGTCATTTTGGCGGGAAAACTTGGTAGCCGTCGTCATAGCGGGACTCTCGCGCGCGAAGCGCACCAGCGGAGCACCATGGGTAAGAAAAGACACATCCGATAAAATTTGGAAATCACGTGACCGAACACCTACCGCCCGCCCGAGAGACCGTCCGTCCGCACCACAGGCATACCAATGTAAAATAACTCAACCAACAGCTATGGTAACCCAAATGCAATTCAAGGATATTTTGGCGGGAAATCGCATTGCCACCGGCGTCTTGTAAAGCAACGACAACAAAAGAGTCAATAAAGACGAAAACGGAAAGCGGAAATTGTTTCTGTATCCGTGTGGTCTAAATTATTAAGCTTAGATAAATTGACATGTCCACAAATTTGGAATATAGAGCAAGAGAAAGACAGAGGAAAAAGGAAAGTGGGCGGCAGGCCAGCAAAGCCTAACGAGAAAAAGGGTGACAGGGATTTAGAGCAAGAGATAAGAAACAAAGGAGACATTTTTTTCTTGGAAGAACAACATGAAAATTTTGTCGCGGCTGTGACAAAATGAGAAATGCTAGCGACCACCAATGCAAGGTGAAAATGAGCGGCAATGAAAAAAAGTGAACGGGAACACGTACGACATTTCCCCCATAAAACGTGTAACTAAGAAGGTTCTGGAAGTTTCTGTATCCGCGCTGTCTAAATTATTAAGCTTAGATTAATCATGTCCACAAATTTGGAATATAGAGCAAGAAAGACAGAGAAAAAGAGAGAGTAGGCTGCAGGCCAGCGAAACTAAACGAGAAAAAGAGCGGCAGAGATCTAGAGCGAGAAATAAAAAACAAAGGAGACAGAATTGTTGGAAGAACAACATAAAAATTTTGTAGCGGCGGTGACAAAATGAGAAATGCTAGCGGGCACCAATGCAAGGAGAAAATGAACGCGTACGACATTTCCTCCATAAATAAGTTTCTGGAAGTTTCACGTTGTAGTCGTGCAAAATAACGGCAAAGAAATGTACAAAAAAAGTGTGCTGCACGAAGTGCAAAGTTGCTTTTGCTAATTAGATCTATTGTTGTTTTCACCGTTTTCCGGCCTTGCATGCCTTCTCCGCTTAGCATTACACGATTTTATATTTTGCCTGAACAAACTATAAGTATTATCGATAGCTTTGCATCTATTTATTACTATTACGAGTTTTAGCGAAAATGTCGTAATGGCGGAAACGAGTAATCAAATGTTAGACGTTTTATCATTTTGCGACCGAAAGTGCGGTTAACCCCCTTCAATATAGATAACAGTGTTATCTTTTCTAATGAAAAAAAAGAAAAAAGAAAAAAAGAACAAGTACAGTAAAGTTTTCCGGGGTGTCTACTTTTTGAGAATACGCGAAAAAACTTTAAGTTAAATATCGCACTCGTAGTCGTTCTCGTCCAAAAAGTCTCTATTGCTGGTTTGCACGTGACGTCACGGCGGCCATGTTGGTGGTCAAGAACAAAAGCATTTCTCTCCTCTGGGAACAAAACTCTATTTTCATGCAAATTCTTCCAGAAAAGTTTCTTTTGTTTTGACCCCCAACATGGCCGCCTCGTCACGTGGTTGCAAACCAAGAATTGACCACTCCAGAAAATACCATAACATACCATAATACTCTTTGTTTGTCATCCCAAAATTTTGCATAAGCATTGTCTTCGGTTTCTCTTGGGAGTTAAAATGGCTCTAAGAGAAACTGAAAACAATGCTTATGCAAAATTTTGGGATGACAAACAAAGAGTATTATGGTATGTTATGATATTTTCTGGAGTGGTCAATTGGGAGTTCACCGTTGAATTTAAATTGCGCGCGATGTTACATTGGTTACATTGCGTTGCACTGTCTAAATTCATAACGCTAAACTACTTGTAGGGAGAGAGTAGGTTTCTCATGTTATGAATGTGGATTCCGATTCAACGGCGATCTCACAATATTTAACACTGAGGATGACGGATGTAACGTAGAAACATGAAAAGAAAGTTGTTTTCTTTATGCAGCGGCTATCTATATTGTTGCTGCCATCTAGATACTTGCTTGTTGATATTATTTACTTCCCTCGTGTTACGTAACTTTATCTTTTGTTAACTGCTAATATTACAGGCTAATCGTGGTAGTGGAACCTCGATTTAACGAACTTCTACACAATGAAGTCCTCGAGAGTAACGAACGATATTCTCTGCCCGAAATAGTAAAATATATGGTAAAGAACTTCCATATAACAAAACGTCGTTTTAGCGAACGTATTTGGTCAGTCCCTTGGCCCTTAGTTAAATCGAAGTTGCACTAGTAGCTGGGTAGCATGTTATGATAGATAGCTTTTAACTGTGGCCTTCAACATGGGCAAAGACGAAGCTATAATAACAGTAGAAGGAAGACTGTGCCACACAGGTATACACACATGGCCAGAAATTCCGGACAACGCAACGGCGCACGCGCGGGGTTACTTGGCAATATGGCCGCCAAACACTCAAAGGAAATGTATGGCAGAAATAAAACAAAATAAAATAGAGCAAGTTCTGGCTTACCGGGAACAAGTGCCGCGATGCGGTCGTGTTCTTAAACGTTTCCTCGGCTATTCTGATTAGTTGCTTTTCATCAGCAAATGTTACTGGCCCTGCTTTTCATCGATGTTTATTTTCGAAGCTTGGCTCATACAACGCTCTATATTACAGAGGCTTGAAACCCAATATTTGCATCCCAAATAGATTTTGATCCGCTGTAGCAGACAACATAATCAAGATATCCCAAGTGCCGCGATCGCTTGAGGAAAAGCACCATATGATGTACTATTTGACCAATTTTCACCTTCGACGCTGATTTCATCGCCCTGCTAATTGCCTTCAAAAACAGTTCAGAGTAGCACAAATCAGTTCTACCAAAAGAGAAGGTATCAAATGTCACGCAAGCGTCTTGTTTGCGTTGATCCGAGAACCACATGCCATATTTTTCGGCAAAAAACTCGCATTTTGCAGCAAACTCCGCCATGTTTGGTATCAAAATTTTCAGTGAAAAACAAGCTTTCTAATGCTGTAGAGAATTGTGGGATACAAGGACAATGGAGAGTACTTTTGGCCCGTAAACATCCCCATGGACGCGTCACATTTTCGCGGGAATATTAAAATTTTTCACGCAACCACCAGACCGGATCGGTTTTTGTTTGTTAAAAGTGTCGAATAACTTAGATTTAATTCAAACTGACAAGTTTAAGAATTCTGTAAGTGTTAGCGATGATCAGTGCTTGCAATATGTTCGTAAACAATGTGTATCATCAGAAGACATAATTTTTACTGTACACATCGGATACGATTGTTTGCGATGTTTGCATGGAGCAAAGCAAGAACGCCTATTACAAGAGCCATGTTGTAGCTACGTCTTCTTTCTTTTGGATGTGTTGTAAAGAACAACAGAAGAAAGGGCGTTTAGCTCTGAATAATCAAGAACATTTCTTGGTCGAAGGCGACTCGTGTTTTCCGTCTTCTTAATTTTAGTGGTAAGACCGCAGATAGAATGCGGGCTCAAATGTCCGGAATTTCTGGCCATGTAGCGGTAACGGCAGATCCTTGACCACTGTGGGGCAAATCACACGTATTTGCCTTTGGGCTTTGTGTACAAGAGAGACGAGCGAGATTTACTGGTTAAAATGTAACTTACACTTGTTGACCACTGGAAACCCAAGTACTCGTCAGTAACTCCGGCAATACTTGGTCCAATCGTTGCTCTGTGAATAACAAATTAAAAAGAAAACATCTTGAAGACTTGGATAACCTTAAAAAAGCAACGTGTTGGCTTAAATTGAAAACAGGTCAGGAAACTAAAAGCATCTCTTCATAGCTTATTCTTTTTCGTTTTTTTTTTTTATGACGTTTAGACCCAAGTCAAATTTAGAAGGATTTTTTATGGAGATATCAGAGCATAACTGGGCTAATATCTCAGAGACAATTTGCCCCACTATGCTAGTTTTTGGCAAGTGGGCCTCTCGGATATTTTTCTTTCAGAATATTCTGACGAATCCCAAGCACTAAGTCCCAAATGGCGTTTCAAGATGGCGGCTTGAAGGTGTCTTTTCATGGACTGTAAGTATCTGCTAGAAATTGTAATAGACAAAAGCTAAGTCTGTTTTAGATGTAATAAAAGCAGGCACAGCAATTTTGCTAGACTCCCGTGTGAGATACTTTCTTATCTTTGGTAAGTTCCTGAGCTGGTGAAACGATAATCTGCAAATGTTGAGAGGTGCGCGTCAAATAGAATATTGTCATCAAACACTACTCCCAGGCTTTGCTGGCGGTGGTTCTCAGCCTTGCATTACCCATAAATCTGATAAATGTCTGTTCTGCAATGGGTAGTGCAGCCCATCTTCAGCAGTCTATATGTGCCGTGCTCGTGTTGTGTGCGCTAAAAAACGGTGCAGTGAATATGTGCTGGTGAAATAAAAATAAAAGATGTTTAAATGTTCAATGGGGCCTGGCCTGGGTCTTCAAGCATGAAGGCCTCTGTGTTGGCAGCTTCAATAATTGTTTCGGGAAGTTCGTTCCATTCTTTAACAGAAGAAGGGTAATAAATCAAATCTTAGTTGCTATGCATGAAAAAGTTCTTTGACCGGCGTGCAGTACGATACTTGGGGATGCGTTTTATGTCCATACTGTTTCTCGTGGAACGGCTGTGTAACTGACTTCTTTTGATAAATTTGTCACATAAATAGTGAGGTGTCTTTCCATAAAGGCATTTGATTGTTTCTAGTGCGTTTTTAAAAAGAAGACTTTAATGGGGGGCCATTTCAATTCACGTAAAGAGAAGTAATGCTATCAAACTTTCGCCTCCCAGTAGTATTAGTTGCAAAAATTCTAACAAGTTCTAGTTTCTTGATGTTGCTTTCAGAAGTACTAGACCAAATAGCAGAGTAGTAATTAATCTTGCTCATCACCAGCGCATTTAATAACTGACAACGAATACACTATGTTTAACACGGTTTATCTGGCACAACGTGGCTTTACGGGAAGCTGATAACTGCTGTATTATGCTCCAGTAATCAAGTTTTTAGCGGAGCTCTCGCGCGCGAAGCTAGCGCAGCGGAGCACCATGGGTAAGAAATTTTGGTAATCTACCCATCCGAGAAAATTTGGTAATCACGTGACCGTACCTCGACCGCCTGAGAGACCGTCCGTCCGCACCACAGGCATACCAATGTAAAATAACTCAACCAGCAGGTATGGCAACCCAAATGCAATTCGAGGTTATTTTGGCAGGAAATCGCATAGCCACCCCCGCCTTATAAAACAACGGCAGCTGAAGAGTCAATAAAGACTAAAACGGAAAGCGGAAATTGTTTCTGTATCCGCGCTGTCTAAAGTATTAAGCTTAGATTAATCATGTCCACAAATTTGGAATATAGAGCAAGAAAGACAGAGAAAAAGAGAGAGTAGGCTGCAGGCCAGCGAAACTAAACGAGAAAAAGAGCGGCAGAGATCTAGAGCGAGAAATAAAAAACAAAGGAGACAGAATTGTTGGAAGAACAACATAAAAATTTTGTAGCGGCGGTGACAAAATGAGAAATGCTAGCGGGCACCAATGCAAGGAGAAAATGAACGCGTACGACATTTCCTCCATAAATAAGTTTCTGGAAGTTTCGCGCTGTAGTCGTTCAAAACAACGGCAAAGAAATGTACAAAAAAAGTGTGCTGTACGTGCAAAGTTGTTTTATGGCTAATTAAGACCTATTGTTGTTTTTCACCGTTCTCCGGCGGTTGCCTTCGCCGCTTAGCATTACAAGATTTTATATTTTGTTTGAACAAACTATAAATGTTATCGAGAGCTTCGCTTTGAACCCTGGCTAAATCTATATATTAAGTCTTTTATATAGCATTTTATAGCTATTGCTATTTGTACATAATGATCATTATCTATCTATCTTTATATCTATCTATCTAATTTCATTTTGTTACAAGAGATGTGCATAGCTGCTGATCACGTGACAGAGTTATCACGTTCCATTGCCAACAATATACACCCATTTCAATTAAAGCAACCTCGTTCCCAGGTTCTCTCTCCTACCCGTCGAGAGACTCTAGTTGGGTTTGGTCACGTGTCTCCCAGAATCTAGGAGATTACAAACAAACGACTTGGGGGAGGCGCGGATAAGTGTGAGATTTGTCTCTACAAAGCGTAGACGTTGAGATCAGTGGAAACCTTGTCTAAAGGGTCCTGTTTTTTATAGTTCCAGGACTAGTCAAGACAAAACCTCGAACGCCGAATCCTTTGACAGCGAAAGCGTAACTTCCTGCAGAATATCTGGATGTTTATCGGATGTTGCAAAGGAAATCACGGATTCACCACTTGTGCTGTCAAAAATATTTTAGGCGGTTGTATTCATATCGAAACGCAATAGGCTTAAATTGCCATTTCTATGTTATGGAGGCCACCTTTGGAAAGCAAACGTATGTATTTTCAAAACTATGATTATGCAGTTCGAAGCGGAGCCGAAAAGATGTATTAAGCATTGGACCATATACAAGAAATCCTTTCGCTTTGGAAGGTTATCACTGGGTTATGTTGTCTGTTTTGTCCCTGTTTATACTATTTCCTGTTGTCTTCTGTGTCGCGTTTTGGTCACCTTTGCTTATGCACGTACTATATTATATTTTTTTACCTCTATTTACCACTAAAAGCGGTACGTTTTTTCTGTTGCCGCACCATACAAAAGGTTGGGGGTAGGAGAAAGCTGACATTTTAGACTACAGCTTTCCGTTAAGTCATTAGAGCTAAAATATTATTTTGACCGTGAATGTAAAATGAATCCTCTGCTCTCAACGTAACTGCTTTGTTTTGTCACCGCTTGGTTTAGGTTTTGCATGTACTGATTCGGGCCGATTACCAGCCGCTGTCACCGACAAACATTGATTCTTTCAATGCAATTTCAACGAACAGGGATTTTCCCTTCAATGCGGATAAACAGGCGCTTGTGTCTTACTCATGATCATAGATTTTAGTATCTAATTGTTGTCATCGGTTTAACTGCGATAACACGAGTTTTTTATTTCTCCGCTGGTAATTCGCTTGTTTATCTGGTGATAGCTCTGTTTGGGCTGAAATTTCCCTAATTTCAGTTATAGTTGGAGGCTTAGCAAATCTGTCTTGCCCTTTCGATCATTGCGTGAACGGTGAAAACGAACCAGACAAAAACATTGAGAGACAAAGGACTCCTCCCTCGGAATTAATTTTGTTCTTGGACCACGTGACCAAACCCAACCAGGGTCTCTCGACGGGTAGGAGAGAGAACCTGGGAACGAGGTTGCAATTAAAGTTGCTCCAGTGAATCGTGATCAATGATGGATGATCCATGTTTCATAGCCTGCAATGCACTATGGTAAACCTTTTTGTAGCGAGAAGTTTTCGTTGAAATAATCGAGTCCATGCGTCATTCAAAAAACTTTTTGAGAAGGCGTTCAAGAAAGCTTTCAACTCAAATGGTTGCGTAAGTTCTTAAACGAGAGCGATCTGAAGAATTTCATTTTTAGACCTTACAGTAAGAAATTAGAAGCCGGTTTGTTTACCGCTTGTTCAAGCTGCGCGAGCTTTTTGGCCAAAATGGTGATTATTTCAATAAAGCAAATGAACACTATTCCTTTGTTATCCACAGTTAAAAAAAGTGCCTCAAAAATAAATAAACGCATAATGTGAAGTTATTTATTATAATTCAACAAACGCCTTGAAATTGCTTTTTAAAACGTCATCCAAAATTCCCACGTGAACGAGTCAAGCAAACTCGTTGAAAATTTGCAACATTTGCATATTACAACAGAGTTAAACCTAAACTTAAATCACTGTCTTGAAAAGCGGCAAGTGCTGAAGGCCTAGGCTTCAATGTTCTCAAACACTTTATCTTAACGTTTTGCTGACATAGCATAGGAGCATCAGTAGCGTTTACTGTCTAGGTTTCTTGGCTCGTCATGGGCACGTAATTTACGAAACTTGTTCCCATAATGCACCACGGGCTATGCAACATTGATCATGCATCATGTATCATTCATCACCGAAGCAACCTTAATTGAAATAGGTTTATATATATATTTTTTCTTTATTTACGGAAAGTGCAAAGTCAAACTGAATGAAAAAACCCACAGTGTTGACAAAATACAAACTTACCCTAAATAAAACATGCTCCCAAAAATACTCGATAGAACAGCATTTGTGGATAAATTGTCAGGCATTCCGCCTTTCCTATAAATTAAAAACAACATGAATTAACTACTTTTATTGCCATATTTTACTCAGGTTAACAAGCAATTGCACTGAATTACAGTAGAGAAACATTGATTTAGCAATAAATATTTCCTTTCGTACAACAGAAAATATTTGGGGACCATAATGGAGAATATTCACACTAATCTGATCTAAGGTTTGTATTTTAGAAATAAAATGCACATTTCAAAGTGCAGAGAAAAACAAACTCGATTTTGCAAATTGTCATGAGTTAAAGATTATAATTATGGTTTTGCCTAGTTAGATTTTAATGAATGGTTAGCCCAAGAGACGTTGCTGAAGAAACCTGCTTAACAGGAGGAATCTCAATTTCTGTCAAAAGCCAATTAGTGCGAATTCTGCCTTAATCATATTAATTCTTAACTCTGTTATTGTTACCTTATTTCTGTGATACTCGTACTAGCTTTTTATCTATGGTTAGATCCGGTGACTTTGCTGAAGAAACCTGCTTTACAGGAATCTCATTGATGTGATATATATTAAGAACTTAGTCATATTAACTGCTAACTTATTGTCTGCAAGCCAAACATTTAATATCCTATTTAAAACATAAAAAGACACATACCTCTTATTAGCCGAGTTTTCGAAAAAACGAGGCTAATAAGATGTTTATTATATGGCTTCTTCCTGTTTGGGAGACCGGAAACAAGTGCAGGACGCACGATTTGACAGTCAGTTGACAGGTGTCAAAAAGAAAGATTTTATTGGCGCAAGAAAACAATAGCACATAACAAAGGCTTTCCGAGAAAGAAAATTTAAAACAAATTCGCCATATTCGGTCAAAACTAAGGCCTGTTTCAAACGTCGTGCTACTGCCGTGCTAAGCTGGCTCGACTGTAGCTCGACTGCAGCACCACACTAGCACGACTTGGTTTCAGACGTCGAATTTAATTCAGTCGAATAGAACGGCTGTTGCCCAAAACAAAACACAATAATAAAGAAACGGCTCAGCAAACTTTTAAATGTATTCTAATGCATTTGTAATTTATGAATTGAGTTCGGCACGGCGATAGCACGACGTTTGAAACCAAGTCGAGCTACTGCCGTGTAGCACGGCAAGGCTTGCCGTGCTACACGGCAATAGCACGACTTGCTTTCAAACGTCGCGCTAGTGCCGTGCAAAAGTCGAATTTAATTCGATCAATTGAGTTGGGCACGGCAGTAGCACGACGTTTGAAACGGGCCTAAGAGCACTGTAAGTGTTAGCTCTTTAATGTAACGCTGGAGTATTTTGGAAACCGGGCACTGTGTCTTTCTCGAAGTCATTTCCATCTTTCCTCCGTTGGTCCTTGTAAAAAAAAAAACACTGAAAAAGGCAAAGAAGCTTTTCATGGTAAGTTGTTTGTCATTGTCGAAGGATTCGCTCGTTAATTTTCTGGGAAAACCTCTCGAATTTCTGCCAGTTCATTCTCGTCTTCAAGCGTGATCTACGTTAAAATTTTCAAACACGGACCATATTTTCTTCGAAGGAAAGGTTATGATTCAGTTTCTATATCAGCTTCGTTCTCGTTCGAACAAAGCTAGGTTAAAATCTGGAAAAGCAAAGTCAACATCCCAGTCCTCAGAGTTTACAGACATATTTTTTAGTATATTAGGTCAAAACTAGGAACATTGTGAGTATGGCACTCGCCAACGAGACGCTGGAGTCTTTTGAAAACTGGACATTGTGTCTGGCTTGGAGTCGCTTCTATCTTTCTTTCGTTGGTCTTTGGAAAAACACTGCAAATGACAAAGAAGCTCGTCAAGATGATCGGGTGCAGGCCTGTTTGTTATCATATTTGTCGAAGGAATTACTTATTTTCTCTTAGGCAAAACATCTCGAATCTCTGCCAGTCGATTTTTGTCTTCTTAACTGTGTACTACGATAAAATTTTTAAACACTGTCTAGAATCGTCTTCGATAAGATTACGAGTTATTGAGTTAGTTTCTTCATCGCCTTCGTTCACAAATAAACACAATTTAAAATGTTGAAGGACAAAGTCAAAATCTAAGTCCTCAAGGTTGATAGACGTCTTGTAACTTAATTTCAACCTTTTTTTCCGAGGTAAAGAGATTTAGAGCTCCGAAATGAGCATTTTCTTTGAAATTTTGGTCCGTATAGCAAGTTACGGACCGCAAATTGACCAATCGCATGGCGAAAACAGACTCAGCCATATAATAAATTCATTTATCCCCTTTATATCAGGACTAGTGAAAGAACTCTTACCTGGCCGTTCTTATTAAATCTGGCATTACTGGCGCAAGGGAAATTCCTCCCGCAAGACCAGCAAGAGCCAGGCTGATACACGCCAACAACACGTTTCTGTAAAATTTAAGAAAAGAGAAACAAAGATGCTTCTTCTGAATATTTTTCTCAATCGGTCCAGGTGTGATGGACACTACAACCCTCTAATTCTTTCTCTCCAGATGCTCTTCCACCAAGCTAGAAAAAGTGAGTTTTCTTAATACAAATAACATTGTTTATTATTCAATTTCACTCAGCAGAGTACAAACAACACCCAAAACGAGTACAATATCTCACAGTATTACTTGTACTCCAGAGGACCGGTTTGACCGGCTTTCTACAATCGTCACACATGGCCGAAAAAGCATCGTTTCCCGAAATTGTAAAGTTGAATAAAACCGAGGTTTTAGAATAAAGTTGCCTCAATAATGGAATGTCGTCGTTTATTAAAAATAGTCAGAACAAAGAAACATTTATATATTAAGTTCAAAATACAATAGAGAAGATCAAAACAGACCTGAACGTGTGTATGAGATGCATGATGACGGCGACAATCCTTGACACAAACAACGTTGATTAAATACAATCCCTGCCGAGAAGCTTCACAGTCTTCATTCTGACTAGCCCTTTTAAAATGTGAGGAAACTCGATATGGAAGACTCTAGTCGTTCTCTAAAAAATTAACTTTAGTACTAAACCCCGCGAAGATGAGGTTTCAAGTCCATTGTTTACGAGTGGCTCTTTAAAACTCCTTTAACTCGAGGGAGATTTATCGTCTTTCCATCGCAATTTGCTCTGCTCAGTTTACCTTCTTGCAGTCGGTTTTACTGACCGGACTCGTCCCTTGTATTTTGACTCGCCCGACGGGCTCGCCAAAATACGGCGTGACTCGTAAAAATACCCCACGATACTACACACTAAACCGTCCAATAAGATATATAAATCGCCATTTATCCGTCTAAACTGGAACTAGGACACTTCCACATCAGAACCTTAACTGAAAATCAAGAGTTCGAGAATCAAGTATGGTGAGAGCGACACACTTTCCTATGTCATCACCAACAATATGAGAGATAGCATTCATTGAATTGTCCGTTTTCTCATATGGAAAGCAACATCACTGCCAATCCTGGCTATGATGCTTGAACATCTCAGCTGGTGAGATAAACTTGCTAGAATTCCAAGTTGGACTCGGTATTAGACTCTGCCGACTTATACATCGTCTTATTCAACGAGGCCGCAGATCCACTCTGTTATATAATCATTTAATCGTGGCTAATACATTTCATTTTTACAGAGAAAACACATCGCCATTATAAAATTGGTATATTTTTAGTATCAGAAGCCATTAAGTGTTAGTAACTACAATTACTGTAAAATATCATTTATGTTCTAAAAGAAACTCAAATTGTCCTAAAAAAGCAAATACATAAACTTAAGAGACCGTAGCCCTAAAAAATGGGGACCGAGAACACTTCAATTAAAGGCTTTTTTCATATAAACAATACTAAATGCAGCCAGTAAGCACACACTACCAACTCTGCAGTATGGTGATGAATCCTAATTATGGCGAAACAGCTGTTCGGGGCTGCCACTGCCAGGGTGATATAGCTGTACGCATGCGTGAGGTACTGGCCAGACTGCGGAGCTGCGGAGCCGGCAGTGTGTGTTTACTTGCTGAATTTAGCCTTGTTTTCTTCCTATAACCTAGCAGCATAGCAAAAAGTTCACGATTTTGTTTGGTTGGAAGAAAAAATTGTTTATAAAAAAAAACTGAAAAATCTGCCAAACAGGATTTTTTGTAAAAGGAATAAACGTATTGTTTTGTCTGGTTTTTGTACAAACTACAAAACTGTTTTTTTAATGTTTTTTTTGTTTTTGTTTTTAATGATGAAGAGTTACGCCTTTCAGATATTTCCAACATTAAAATTATTTGCGTTTTACCCCATTCGAATTAGTTTTCTTCATGTCGTTACAAACCTTTGCGGTAGAAAAGTCAGAAACGGTGCAGGACCGAGCATAAGATATGCAATACCAAAACCAGTGAAGCCCAAAATAAGGAAGCCTCGGTACCACTTCTGATAAAAAACATATTAAAGAATTTATATGAGAAATGGACGTATGTACACAAACGCACCTCAAACTCTTATGTCAGATTTTAATTTTCGACTGTTTTTTTCCTGCCACTAGCGTTACTGCTTTCTTTCTCAGATACGCTTGAATTAAACTGAACGATTTCAATCAGTAACAAGAATAAAAAAGTGTAACAATAAACAGGCTAGGATTAGTCCACAGCGTGAGTCAGCTGGGAAAACTTATCAAAGGTTTATCTTCAGTATGTTCAGCGCAGTTCTTGAAAGGTGAAGCACCGAAAATTAAGCACACCAGCTTTTTGTAGTTTCTTCCCCGAAAAGTTGAATGCTTTTCCAATTCCATTTCATTTAAAAACAATTGTCGAGATCCAGAGAAGGTGTGAAACAACAACAACAACAACAACAACAAAAAACATCATGATTATTAGAGCGATTTTCGCATGACCTTGAAATGAAAACGCGTAAACAAAACAAAAAAAAACAAACGAACGAAAATAGAGCGATTTGATTGGTTTATCGAACGGATACAAACGCGCGTAAGCTTTTGGTTGGTTAAGCGAACGCTCGGGTGAAAAAACGTCATGCCCAAGACTTCCTAGAAATCAATCGATACTTCGC
Organism: Porites divaricata; assembly: GCA_038088405.1. Classification (NCBI taxonomy): domain Eukaryota; kingdom Metazoa; phylum Cnidaria; class Anthozoa; order Scleractinia; family Poritidae; genus Porites; species Porites divaricata. The sequence continues at coordinate 3,729,323 of JBBMOI010000003.1, forward strand.
TTTGACGTCACACTGCAACACGATTGGCCAATCGAACAATGCCTTCACCATATTAGGGTTTTCTTTGGCGGGAAAACGAAGAGTCCATGTTTTGATCTTTTCACTTATTGGCTGATGAAACAAATAACGAACACTGTACCGAAACCATTTTTCAAGGTCATACGAAAATCGCTCTAAGTTAAACATAAACTCACCGTCTTATCAACGATAAAGGTAACTGCTGCTGCAGAAAGAGTGAACACCCCAGAGAATAACAAAAACATAAGCCCAATGTTGACTGTACTTTCGCCCAGCTGCATGTGGAATGCAAGGATAAGTTATCACAACTAGGCAGCTTCCAACGAGTGTCTGTAAAACGCGGACCGGATACATGCGGATGGCGGATGCGGATGGGAAAATGCGGATGGAAAAAAATGTGGATAACAAAAAAAGTAAGAGGAAGAAACAAGAAATGCGGGTGGCAAAAAAGAAAACATAAATAAACAAACAAACAATTAAGGAAAGAAATCTTTCTTTCAAGTCGATGTCACGTGGTTGGACCCTTCACTTACATACAGAACGTGATGCCAATAGTTGACGCATTTATTTTGTACCCTGTAATTCCTTTCTTTAATGTCACAGAAATAAGGACGCTCCGTTCCTCCTCCTTAAATGCACGCATACTTGGTACACTTCTCCTTTGAGTGTTTAGCCTAAGGCTTGCAGGCAAGGTAAACAGCTCAAAAAATCGGCGAGCAAAGGTTCGCTTATTTTGCACTGGCCCCGCTCAATATTCTTCCCTTACCCAATAAGGAGCCAGTGGTCCCTGCAGTCACGGGTCAGAAAGTGGAATATTACCAGACCAGCATCCTAAAGCGGTGTAATTCACGAATCGGGACTGATCGCTATTTTTTAAAACATTACTTTATTCGGAATTTCATGGTTATCACGCTAAGTAGGAGGGTGTTGTTGCTTGCAAAACAAACGACAAACAATTTTTAAAATCATTCTGACCTGGACTTCTGATTTCTTTGTTCTCACTGGATATCGTGTACTCAACTTACAGAGAGAATATTCTCAGGGCAATCAAATCAAGACTTATTTGTTTGAGCGGCTCAAGACAGAAAACATTGCAGCATCAACCAGAAAAAAGGCCGAACGTAAAAACCTAACTTTCCGATTTGGCAGATGCCAATCAACTCCACATATCATGTGGAATTATCTTTTACAAGTTCTACTTTTAAGGAACTTATAAAACTGCAAAATATACTGCAGATTGAAAGGAAAAAACAGACTTCTTGACCAATCGCAAAAGTTATTTCCCGAAAAGGTGTAACAAAAAATCACCTAATCTGCAAAATTAAACTCCCGCAAAAAAGTGTCACTTGGAAACGCATTAATGAAGGCTACTTTCTGTTTCATTTGTTTTTGTTTCTAATTTTTCTGCCAGCAAAATAGTTTCCAAAAAATATCCTCAGTGAGTTTTTAGAACGTCTGTATCGAGCAATTTAAAACTCGTTGTTAAAAGCGTGAAGGGCAGAATTCGGAATCGATAATTTAATATATAATATTCGAATTATTTGCTCAGCTCCCGTCTATCTGCGAAGCAGCAACCAAACATACTTTTCTATATGGAAAGATGTTTAATTATTACAAATCAAAAAAAAAAAGCCAAGATGCTTCTTAAGAAGACATTATAATTTTTTATTGCTAAGTCTACACCAGACCAGCATTTTTTATGTTGATTCTGAAAACTGTGAAAATGGAACGAAGGCCAGAAAAATGACTCTCTTGAGGGAGCAGCATGTTGCTTGAAAATGAATTTCTGTAGAAAAGCCCTCATTAAACAAAACCGATTATCACAAAACCGAGAAGAAAATTTGTGTAACAGAAAACCACTGGTGTAACAGTAGCTTAGCTTTTGATCTCAAAAACGGGCTTCTGCAGGTGTCTGCAGTTCACAATCACTCTCTGAACTGTCTGCTATGGCAGAGTCGACCAGAGTCAAGGCAGAGCGAAAGTTGATTTGTATTATGAGCCCTTTTGAAGATCAGGCTCCTTTGTGAGGAAACATGGTGATTTAAGGGAGGTGAGCGTGAAATAGACGAAGCAAAGCGCGCCGATTTTTTGCCGTAGTTCACCCTACTTTTTGGTTTAGTTTGTTTTCACTAGTTTTAATTTGAGGAAATTTAGTCCTTTTTTGTTGTTGTTGTCCGAACAACTTTATACACGTGTTTTGTTAAGAAATGTTTTAGTGAAACAATTTATATACCCAAATTTGTGGTTTATTTTTTGCTTTAATTTGCTATTGTTCACAATTTTTTCCATCCTCATTTTCCCATCCGCATCCGCCATAATATCCGCAGGTATCCGGTCCTCGTTTTGCAGACACCTCCTTTCCTGGCCGGTTTTTTTAGCTGTTTACCTTGCCTGCAAGCCTTAGGCTAAACATTCAAAGGAGAAGTGCAACAAGTCGCTATTTCTGTGGCATTAATGAAAGGAATTACAGGGTACAAAACTGTGCCAACTATTGGCATCACGTTCTGTGTGTAAGTTAAGGGTCCAACCATGTGACAGCGACTTGAAAGAAAGATTTCTCTCCTTAAGTGTTTGTTTGTTTATTTATTTATTTTTTTTGCCATCCGCATTTCTCGTTTTTTTTCCTCTCATTTTTTTGTTATCCGCATTTTTTTTTCATCCGCATTTTTCTATCCGCATTTTTCCATCCGCATCCGCCACCCGCAGGTATCCGTCTCAGTTTTACAGACACCCACTTTCAACAGCAAAAATGCATCAGTGGTGTGCATTTAGTGACGCTCTTAACCTTACCGTAAATCCTCTATTAAGCTCCCCGGGGGGCTTATTTTTTTCAAGCACTTTTGAGGGGGGGCTTAATAGAGACGGGGGGCTTAAAAGAGAGGGGGGACTTATTTAATTTAGCGAAACGTTTCACCTATAAAAATACCGTGGTATGAGACAGAGTAGACTTGCGCGTTGTACAATTAAACTTGTGGTTCCCGGGCGATACACTGCTTTGTCTAACGACAAGAAAATGGTGGCAATTCTCCACAGAGAGCTAGAGCGCAAAATTGAGAAAGTTAAGGATATGAAGTTGGAGGTCATGCCGCCGAAGACCAAAAACAATATGAACTTCCAGCCTGAATAAATCATAACTGATCAGTCCACGTTAATCGTTAAT
>JBBMOI010000003.1:3737500-3790000 GCA_038088405.1 Porites divaricata
TAACAGAAGACTCTTGGTAGCAGCTGTATTTCATTTTGTACATCCAGTGAAAAAAGACCGTTATTAAAAACATCACAAGTTGACACAAAACTCTGTCAGCTTCTGTCAGCTGTTGAAGCAAACAAGTTTCAAGATGCTGTATGAATTTTCCGCATGAACTCACCTGTCAAATTTTGACCAATCAGGGCATAAAAATTGGACGTGGAGCGTGACCAAAGCGTGACTGTCCTGAGAAAAGTGAAAAACATCTGTTTTCCCTTCTTGCATTTTTAAATAACTGGCTGAATTTTCGCGTCCGAGGTCAGTTTGAAATCAAAATGATAATAGTGCTGGGCCATAATGACATAAACACAATATATTTCATATGAATTTTTTTAAAAAAAATTGAGCCTGCGATCATCTGAAAACTAGTAACTTGTCAGCGGATAACTTCAAAAAAATACTCGCCCTGGATGGGTCGACACCTGAGCCCGCGATACGGCCAGGTGATACTGGTCAGCGGATACCTTGTCTTGACAGCTGTCAATTGATTACAACATTGATAGTTGTCTCCTATCTAGGCTCCCTGGGCTCCCAAACTAGCTAGAAAGTGTGAGATTGAACATTGGTTTCCCTGTGGTGCGGACGGACGGCGGGCGGGCGGGTGGGCGGGCGGTCGGTGTACGGTCACGTGATTACCAAATTTTCTGGGATGGGTAGATTATATAGCTATGGGGCTACGTCCACGCGCGCGCTTCGCGCGCGCGAGGAGCTCCGCTATAAATGTACCAGGAAGTCGTAGTGCCTTGAAGATGGTGGTTGACTCCTCAGCTGTTTTCTCATCGGTCTTTTTTTCTAAGTAAAATGGCAACACAAGTGAATTCCACAAGTAGTTTACTACTAGGTTTCAATTACATTAAAAGACAAATTTCAGGAAAAAAAGTAGTGGACATTGATTAGCATGTGTTAAATTTCTAGCGCAAATAAATACATTAACCAAACATTTTCCGAAGGTAAGTTTAGAAGCATTTTGCTCCCCGAACTTTGCAGCTTTAGTTTGTGGATAGTTACCATTCATTAGTAAAGCCCCAATTTGCCACAGACAAAATATATTTATAAGATACTACATTCATTACATGGAACGCGAGATTTTGATCGTTGCCGTGGTAACATGGATAATCATTGCCACCAAGCATAATTTTTTTTAATTTAGTAGGTTTACGCAAAATCCAGTCTTAAGATTTCCGGATGAATTTCCTCACAGCTTAAAATTAGTAACCCTCACTTAAGCTAAGTTATAACAGAAAGTTTTTGATATGTTTAGGGAAGTAGCTTTCATAAGAAAGTTCCAATTGGCTTGTTAGCTCAACTGGTAAGAGCGCTGCACGGGTATCGCAGAAGTCAAGGATTCGAACCCCGTACAAGCCTCAAGTATTTTTTTTTTTTTTTTCAGGCTTTATTTTCCCAACTGCAAAAGTTACGGCTATAAATGGGCTGATCTCCTTTCCTAGAAAACTTGATTGTGTCGCAAAACTTTCTTTGTTTTACTTTCATTTTGAAGCTTTCATTAACTGAAGAACGATATGAAAAGGATTTCTTTCAAATTTCATGAAAATTTAATGAAAAGATTTTAAGATATCGTCGTTTGTTTACATTGCCTATAACGGTCAACTGAAGCCAGCACTCTCACATTACTCCCTAAGTACGCATGCTCAAAACTCAAATGAGCGCTGAGATCATGCTATTTGTAAAAGAAATTTCTACTGACATTTCTACTATGGGAACTTTTCACGGCTTGTCCTTGCATTTTTTTCCTTAGAAAGCTTGAGATGCACATTAAGCTGTGTCCAACCACCATAAAATTCCTCAAAATAGTCATTCGTAATCTTGGTAAGGGGTAGCCCAGGCTCTAAGAGGTCAGCACTTTTTAACATCTGTCGAAAGGCCCTTGGACACCTTATGAAGTTTACACAAGCTAGATTAAAGTACACATAGCATCAACCCCAACCCAAAAAAGGAACCTAAGCAGTTTCGAAACAGTGCTTAACCCTAATCAGTAAAGGTAGTGCTTAACCCTAATCTGTAAAACGCAGTGCTTAACCGGCTAATCCAAAACGATAAGGAATACTACGTTGTGTAAACTTCATAAGGTGTCCAAGGGCCTTTCGACAGATGTTAAAAAGTGCTGACCGCTCTAAGATACTAGGGAAAGCGCATCGAGAAAAGTTGCCCGAAAAACGCGGGAGACTGGCGAGAGAAGGGTAAGTGAAGCCTGTAAGAATTGTTTTCAACACCTTATTCCGGTATACCAGCTCCTGGTAAACCATAACCTTATTTAATAAGTAAAACAACATCTTCGAAAGTGCGTAATACTTTTTTGTGCATTTCATTTCCGTTTATGCACGACTACGACGTGAAAATGCTTGCTCTTTTTACTCTTCTACTCTGACCTACAGCCTGGCACGCCAAAGATTTCTTCCACAAAAAATAAAGAAGCTTAGAGTTTTCTTTACTAACCTGTTCTCCGTAAACACAGGAAAACCCATGGAGTTGTGAAAATCATAGCACAGCCTATCACACTAAACGGAACTGTAAAGCCACCAACCTGTGTGTGAAAATAAAACTATATAAAAGATCTGACGTTCAACTGATTGCTGTAAAACGTGACCTAAATAAGACTTCGCCTGAGTCTTAGAAGGATAATTTTCCTTTTTCTAAAATATGAACATTTCATAATATCGGAATGATGACAATCCCAACAAATACAGCCGAGAAACCTGTACGAAGCAGAACCCATGTTAAGCGGACATCCTGTACTAGTCAAGAAAAGTTACGAACTTTTAAAACGAACGTGTCTTAGAAAGATATTTTTGTTAAGCAGACTCTCGCGTGGGTACCTATGGGTGACTTCTTGATACAGGTTTCACTGTACAGTGTGTTGCCTAGTATCCGGCCACTTCAGTTTAACATTGCAATAACTTTCCTTTCTCGGTCGCAAGAGTTTTGAAATTTGGCCCATATACAATCTATTATGTCCTTAACATGTTGGAAGACACTTTAATTTTTTTTGCCTTCGTTTCCATCTCGAAATTAATATTATGGCAGAGCTCCTATATTGCCCAGTACCCGGCCACAACAATAACAACGTAATTATACATAAATTTTGACAGGCAAGCGACTTTTAAGCTTCTCTTGCACTTGCAAAGTATAACCTGGCATTCGATTGCAAAAATATAAATCGACCTGGGAACCAAACAACGTGCAACAAAACATGAATGACGAGCGGCTGATCAGTAAAGTTGGAGATGTGGAGAGAAAATAAGAAAAGAAACTAACAAAAAAAAAAATTCGGATTTTTTTTTCTATAAATTACAAGCTCAATTAACCAATCTACGAACCGATTTTTTTTCTTCTTCATTTTTTGTGAAAAAAACAAAACAAAACAAAACAAAAATTTATTTCATAGCTGAATTTCAAAGTATTTTCTAGTTACGGTTATTATATCAATAAAAGCCGATACCAGAAATTTCAGTCAAAAATATCAGCAACATTTTTTACGCGACGCGATGAAAAGTAGGGTCCACTTAAGCGCTAATTTCGTAAAAAATATTTACAACCAGTAAATCGGATTATTTTATGACTTCTATGTCATAGCTGAATGAGGTAGTTCTTTCCAAAGCTTTGTAAAATTAAAACAGTTATGAAAAAAGTTCAACATAGCTTAATCATTTGTTTTGTTAATGGAGCCACGTTAAGCAACGAGAAAAACCAATACTATTTACAATTGAAAGCTTTCTCTTTTTACATACTGAGTAAAGAAATCCTCCTAAAGCTGGACCAACGGAAAGCCCAGCTCCATAAAATGTCGCTCTGGCTCCCTAAAAAAGCGAAAATAAAAGAAAATAGTAGAGGTTATTAGAAATAAAGAGGTTTGTGTCAAGTCAATTATTGCTGTCGCCTCGTTGGGTAGAGAGAAAATCAAAAATGTAATTGAAAAGAGTCAATTTTATCACCGCGTAAAAGCACTAAAAAAAAGGGGGAAAAAGCCAATGATTCGATGAGCGTTCCCTCTTCATAGTTCCTTCTGCCGGTGAAAATGGACCTTATTAATAACTCCAGTTTAAGAACAAAAGGATATCCTCAGCATAAAGGGAATAGGATGAGTCTTTATTAGTATGAATATTCAACCTTCCTTGGCCCTCCAGTACTTCTGTATTTGACAGCATACGTCGAAAACTCAACATCTGAGTCACTCTGGCCAATCAATTAGGCGTTCACTTTTCTTTTGCGTGTTTTACTTAGTAAATCCTTTGGAGAAAAAATGCTCTCTTTTTCTCATGTCTAAAGCGTGTATTGCTATCTAGGACATTGGCTTTATCCCCTGCCGGATTTGTCATCCAAGACAGGAAAAGGTTATTTTGAGATAAAACCCTCGACCTCACGTTATTCAGACTAGTGCTTTACCAAATGAACTAATTGTTCCGCTGTCATAACAAAAATAACGTACTGTGACTGCTTCAACATTGTTGGGAAATTTCCCTATGAGTATGGACAAGGCTGCCACTTCTGATGCTGACCCTCCCATTGCAAGAGTCGCTCTCAGCAGAAAACAGAAAGCTATGAACATAGCTGTATCGGAAATTAAGCCACAAAATCTAAAAAAAAATAAGACAAATTGGATGGTTACTGTAAAGAACGTTTTTTAAAATGAACTGCTTTTTTTCTATACTGATCCTAGGCACAAAGAAAATGACAACCACACGTGTATAATATGTATGTAAAAAGCCTGCTTTTTTGCAAAACTAAAGTTGTAGAAAACCTGCTTTTAAGCGGGACACGAGTTTGTCTCGTTTGTTCAGCGACAGTCACACGCACAGACAACAGCACCTCTGAAAATTACGTAGGACTAACAGAAAACGACTTCAAGACAAGGTGCAGAAACCGCACATCGTCATTCGGTCACGCACACTCTAGAAACTCTACTGAACTCAGCAAACAGTCATTTGGACCTTGAAGGACAACAACATCGATAACACCATTTCATGGAGCATTCTAGCCAGTGCCAAACCATATAAAAGCGCCAACAAAAGACGTAACTTGTGCCTGTTGGAGAAATTCATTATAATCCGTCAACCACAACGTTCCACGCTCAACAAACGAAACGAACACGAGTCCTAATGCCGACAGAAACAAAGCCCTATTACGTTACAACTAGTAATACCCTAGGGATTACTGTAATGATACATTCCTTGCTGGTGAATATTCTTCCCATTGAAGTCTCCTAATGAGTGAGAATGACTGCTCACGAAACAGCATTGTAGAGACAATGTTGTAGCATTTTTTTCTCTTGAGCAACCATTGTATATTCTGTTCCACTCACGTATTGAGCACTCTAAGAAAGCCGCATCGAGGAGGAGGCAAGACCGAGGCCGTCCCCCCCACCCCTCCTGATGCGCCCGCCTAAACCGCCAGACAACAAAGAGGAGGGGAAAAATATAAGGGGGAATAAAAGTGAAAATGTTAAGAGAGGAATTATGGAGACAATGAAACAATGTTCTGCGCGATTAAATGAACCACGGAGATGCGCCGCTCCAAAGGTTGCGCGACGTAGAGATGGACAGCTTCGGAAGACCAGTCTCCTTGTAGACTGATTAGCTCAACTGGGGCGCCACAACAAAAAGCGTAAAAACAAAGGCGAGTTATCAGGTCTAAAGCGAGCTAACAGTGATGCAGTCAATAACAAAACCTGTGCATATGATTAAAGGCACAGTTAATGGATAAATAACAGATGCTATGTATTATATTATCATTGGATGGTATCCAATGCCTCACATAAAAATGCAGTTCACTGTGAAAGGCCGTGAAACGTAAACGTACTCATATATGACGCGGGTTTCGTTGACCCGAAATTGTGATGTAATGCCTTCAAGGAAACCTCCTGGGCTGTTATAACAAGTTGTTCTTAACCTATTGAAGCGAAACGAATAAGGTTTAAGCCGACATGTAATTTGCATGAATCGTATTTTTCTTAGTTCTTTTCAGAGAGCCTCCACCAATTCAAGCAACTATAAAGTGCGGCCTCTGGCATACATGTAAATCTTTGCCCATAATAATTACATCCATTCCATTTTCTTGCCATCTCCTATTGCTTTTTCGATTGAAGTTCCATAAGTTGTATCAGTACGTTTATCCGTAGTCGTATCCGTGTAGAAGAGATGTCACGCGTCATTTTCAATTGTACTGTCTCACAGGTTTTATTCTTATAAACTGTAAGCAGTAGGGTGTGGACTGTACCATGACGACTGTGCCCTGTATTTGGCCTGTAGATTGCCTATGGTCTGTAGTCTTGCCGACAAACCTGCCTATTGGCTTATTGTTTATTGGCCTTAGGGTTAATTGTTGTTGTTTTTTAATTTTTGTTTGTTGTTGCTGTTGTTGTCGCGTGGGCGCAAATGCCCCGTTTAAGCCCCGGTCCACACGTATCGGGATATTTTTGACCCAATTTCAGCTTGTCTCGTACATTCTCTCTTACGTGCTCCCGCTGAAATATGAAAAATGTGCATACTAATGCAAAAAAAAATGTGCATACTAATGAATCATGCAACGGAAGTAATTTTGGGTTGGCTGATTCGGCAAATGTCAGTCAATAAAAAAACTGGGCAATAGACGTTTCGTGGAAGGTTTGTAACAGGCTCTCTTTTCGTTTCGCCTTGCCCGTCGGAATATTATTTACATAGCGAAGTGAGAATTAATAGAGCCTGATCTCAGGTTACATATTTTTGAATCCACAAAGAGAGAAAGAAAAAAGAAAGAAAGCCTACCCGAACAAAATAAGGGATCCTCCGCAAACAAGACATCCTGATAAAAGCACGAAGAAAACACCAAACTTTGTTATCTGAAAGATTGGGTTTAATATTCGTTTAGCAAAAAAATTAAAGTGTTTGTTATCTCAAATATCTCTTTCATTATTTACCGTATTCAGACAAAACATTTTTTGATTCCGGTGAGATCGAAGGCCCCCACGCTATAACTTAACAACTTGCTCATGATGCAGCCAGGAAAATTACACAGAATAATATAAATGTACTCATCATTTCCAACAACTAGTTAAAACTTGATTGATGTTGGCTAACACATTATGATCTTTAACAGTGGAAGTGACGTTGTGATGACCTCGTATATTATTGAATAAGGAATTGGAATCATCCCACATCTTGGATCTACTATTTTTGAGAATCAATTGAATGCATTCTATTTTAATAAAAACCCGTGTAAATCGAGGTCATCGGGAATAGAAAATGTGATCTGTGTATTAAAAGATGCTTAGGAAGCAATTTAAATAAAGCCAACAGGTAAAGTAATTTTATAATTGACCTGTCCTTTATTGTACCATAAGTAATGCCGGAAACCACTTACAAGAAATCCGTACGCCAAAGAAAAGATAAACATCCCCAATGGATAAGTTCCAAAGATTAATCCTACAACAGTAGTGGATACTCCCTTGTCTTCTGCCTAAAAAAATCATGAGCAAAGACATCAAAGGCTGTATTTGAAGCGAAAATAAAGACATGTCTAAAATAACTAATAGTAACTAGAGATAAATGACCATGAGTGTGGCGTGGATGTTTAAAACAATGATTCAATAAAATGGCAAGTGAATACAACACTGCTCTTAGGATAGAAGAGGCCAATCTTATGTGTGGCGGCGGTAAATTATTCTAAAGTTTAGCGGCAGAAACAAAAAAGCGCGGTTATTTAGAGTTTTTTTCATGACTTGTAACTTGGATGGTTTATTCTTTTGCTAATGATTGCAAGGTCTTATCGGTTGACTCGTAAATTTCAGTCCCTTTTAATATATATACATAATTACTGTATAGTATAAAAGTTATGAATACATTTTCAAGCTCCCTTTTTTACTTATGCCTTACCCTGCGAGGAGAGCGCGCCTCCACTCGCTACTTATGCTTACGCTTGTGTTAACTTGTAAACTAACATATGACCCAATGGAATTAGTTACAGCAAAGCTATAATATTTTTTATGGAACTTATAGTCCCAGAAAATATCTATACTCTCCCACGGAGGGCAAAGGAAGTTCTGAGGGCAGGGGATTCCAAAGGAGGCATTTTCCGAGTGAAAAGGGAGTGGCTTTTCGAAGTCTTTTCCGGTGTTTGAAAACCAGAATTATTGTTTTCATTGATGATCTTAATACAGTTGCCATCGGCTCATGAATAAACTTCCGCTTGTCTATCTGTTGCCTGATTTCACGATTGTGGTATTCACCGTAATGTGCTGCTGTTCTAAGCCTTCTTTTATATAATGTTTTAACTGAAAAAGGTTCACTTGGTGTTTAGTTTGAATGTATAACTGATTCTTTTACAGTTGGCATCTCTCGTGTAATGTTGTAGTGTAAGAAGGCAAGTAAAGCTTTTGATTTGATACCACACTACTTATTACTTGCGAAGCTTTCTGCTTATGGTATTTCTACCCATAGTTTAAACTAAACGAAGAATTATTTAACAAATCGTAAGCACCGGGTTCGAGTGAAGGACGTTACAAGTGATATCTTATATGTTATCAGCGGCATTTTCCAAGGCTCCTTTTTAGGACCCTTATCGTTTATTATTATTCATTCAAAATATTTCCCCGATTCTGATTGGCTAAAAGCACACGTATTATTCGCCATAACCAGATACTGATGACCAAATTTGGAAGAATTTTGTGTTTAGCGAGGAAATGACGTAACAGATGCAGCGTTCTTGCAGGTTACTTCACCGTTAACCGAGAAGACCTGGGGACGAGGTTGAGTTGCTTTGGTTGTGAACTTGAAAAATGGCGGACATTTCACTAGTTTCAAGAGCAAGAACTAGGCGAAAAAATAGCTAAAAACATGGGAAGAACAGCAATAAGACAACTAGAAGGGTGACATATGCTATTTGGAGAATATTTGCGGAGCTGAACAACCCTAAACATGCAATACCGAAGATGAACTTATCATCGATAGATCGATGGAGGCAAGCATGTTTTAGTCATGTTTTTAAACTAAGAATTATTTTGAATGAATAATAAAACAATTATTGAATTCGGCTTTCGTATCATATGAAGAATTATGGAGATCTCGGAGGGTGTTATTCGCCTCGATCTCCATAATTCTTCATAAGGTATTCAGCCTCATTTATTAATTGTTAAATATCTTTATAAATGACTAAGGCGGAGCACTTAAAGATGCGTCCTCACGGCTTCGCAGCTTACTGCGTTCAATTAGCAAGAAAGTTGGAAAGCAACTAGTTCTTTGTAGACTAAAGAACATATTATCGTTTCGGACCAAACTGTGCCTTTATAATTCGTTCATAATGTCTCATTTTCATTACTCTTACTCCATATGGATAACTGGATAGGTTGCATGAACGAGCACTACGTTACTTGTACGATGACGAGTCTTCCAAAGTAGCTCTCTTTTTGATCGTATATTGGTTACAGCCTGAACTATATTCTCGTTGGATGCCCCCATTATTCTATAAAGGCACTACATTCGAAAATTAATTTGGAAAATTCAGTAAGACATTGAAAATATTGTCAATAATGGCTTCAATGCAAAGAATTGAAGAACATCTCACCTCGCTTGGGAAAAATGGTGCATACAATGAATATGCTGCGGCGTCTATGAAAATGACGAGGAACAATATGGATAAAATAACTATGTTCTGAGCTTGATTAGACCAGGGCCTTTCTGGGACGGTTTCCATGCTTTTCAATCCTTTAGTTCAAGCTAGCGCCTGGGTCTGATTACAGGGCGATTTTAAGAAGACAACTGATAATTCATATGTACGGCAACCATATTGACATTTAGCATTTTTACTACTGCCTACGTACGTTGAGAGCAGAAAAACGAAATAAGCATGCGCGAAATGTTCTGCACAGGCGCCAGCGCAAGTACAGACAACGATAGAGATTCGAAATTGTAAATTTAGCTTTATTTATTCACATCAGTAAATTTAAGTTTCCCCCAAAAACTTGATCATATGTAAGGTGAAGTTCTAATGAGAGCTTTATCATGGCTTTTCAACCGTTCTGTGACTGTTGGTGGCGAGAGATACGACAATCTTTCCCCAAAACAATGCCTCTGCTTTGCCATTAGCAACGACACTCAGACACGCCGCTTGTTTCAAAGCTACGACGGCGTTTAAGTTTTTGATATGAATGAGGGTAAGTCTAAATTACTCCTTCATTTGCCAAAAAAGTTGCAAAATAAAATGGCACACTGGAAACATTGGAGAGACGCCCGAGAAAGATTAGGAACATTCACAGACTCCGGATTGAATGGGACTTATCAAGAATAAAAAAAGGAAAATGCCATAGAAAAACAGGCAGAGGTCAGGAAGCAAAAAAGTCCGACTCTACATTCAACTTGGAATAACTTAAATCTTTTCTTCTCGTAGGTTTGCAGACGGACGCAAGAAAATTATCCCTGTTTAATCTAAAAATAGCGCATGCGTTATACGCAAAGGTGGATCCAGGTAGGGTCCCCTCCTCCCCCCTTATTTGTTACACCAAACTGAGGCCCGAAGGGACGAAAAGCTTTTTTTGAGACCCCACCCCCTTATCTCAGGGTCTGGATGACCGGGCCCCCCTTATCTTAAGATCTGGATGCGTCACTGATGCGTACTATGTGTTCGCATCATATAACGCACACTTAGGTCATTTGTACGAGTCCTCGTTCCAGCTAAGATGCCTCTTATCTGAGAGCAGCTGTCAAAACCTTTTATTGGATAAGGCGCTTGTTATAAGCTCAGTCGCTTTCTTATGCTAACCATGTCAAGCCGCTTTTTATCTTGCCTCGTTGGAAATGGTCCCATTGACACCTATCAAAGTTTCAAGCAAACATATGTAATGGAACCTTATCCCCTAATTTCCTGTTTCTCATTGGGAAAGGCATTGAATAATTTGTAAAACTGTTTCAGTCACAAAATTTAACACGGCATTCATGTCTAATGAACAATTATTCAAGTATGAGTAATGATTCGTATGTTAACGAGACTTTATCCAGAATGCAGGTGAAAAAAAGGCGCGCAGCCATGCAAGTTTTATTAATTTCTGGATATACAATTTTAGACTTTTTTGAGTATGGTTAGTTTTGGATGTAGCTTCTGAAATGAATAGAAAGAATTATATGATTAATTATAGCAGATCGAAATTTTCGGTAGCTTCACTTTGCAGAAAATGACTTTATTAAGGGAGTTCAATCTTCACAATAATGCTTCTTTTAATAATTGTAATTTAAAAAAAACATGTTTGAATTACTGAGTAGTTCTCTTTCTGTCGACCTCCTTCCACAAAAACAAGAAGTCAATGTGATCTGCACATTTGTCACTGATATAATATCCCGGCTATACATGTACTTATTTGTAAAAGCCTCTTTGGTTCCATTTGGAAACCTTAAGCATATGCTATGACAACTGATCAGCTATAACGTCATAAAGCCGTCAAGAAACTTGTATGAGAGATTTTTCGAGCTCTTGAACGGACAATAATGCATTGAGGGCTGCTATAATCGAAAAAAACAAACACGGTTGAATACCCAATTTTATCGGTCTTTCTATATCTTCTTATTTCCATTAGATGAATTAACACCGGTACATATCATGCAATTATTAATTAGCAAACGTCGAGGTTATTGACTATTTATCAACGAGCGATTTTAACACTTGCCTAACGTATGCAGCGACTGATTGACCACCTACCATTAAAGGTTTTGATCTCCTGAGTATTTAAATTAACTTGAATTTGTGGCTTCAGATTATCAAGACGACTATGTTTATTATTCAGATGAAAAGAATACACTTGACTAAGTAAGGTGAAAATTATTTGGTTTTCACACTGCTAATAGTGCGGAAAAAACAGCTGATATCGGCTGCTGATAAATAGCTCGGGCGACACTAGTAATTCAATTGGCTGGTGAAAACCATGCTTGAAAATGAAATAACTGATAGCACTCAGGAAATCTGCATTCACAAAACAAGATGACCTCAGCTCAAGATCTTGCTTTCACCACATTGTACTGTATCATAGTTCTTCTCGGATTCATAGGAAACGTGGTCGTAATTACAATCGTGCGCAAAGTGCCGTCAATGCACACAACAACAAATTATCTGTTGACGAATTTAGCCTTGGCAGATTTGCTAACTTTGTTGCTTTGCCCTGGGCTTTATGATTTTGCTTTAACAAACGTCCGTATCCAAGGCCTCTCAGGACATGTGATCTGCAAGTTGTTTGCTGGAAACGCGGTAGTTCCAGTTACCATTAACGTAGCTGTTCTGACAGTTTGTACAATTGCAGTGGAAAGATACCTGGCTCTGGTAAAGCCTTTTCGTAATTTAAGATTAACTAAAGACTCCGTTGGATATGTCATAGCTCTGCTTTGGCTCATTGCTTTGTTATCCTGCGTACCAGATATCAAAGCGAACACATTTGACATTGAGTCCAACAAATATCCATGCAAACGCCCCTGGAGTTTGGATGAGTACTCCTTTCACAAGCCTTTCATTATTTTCACGTGCGTTTGTTTTGGTTTTGTCAGCTCCCTTGTACTATTAGCTTGCTATTTTGAAATAATTCGTGGCTTGTATTTTACAAAAACCATCTGCTCGGAGTCTGTTGGCACGGAAGCAGAAAGGAAAGCAAAGAAGCAACTGGCTTCCCTTCTTATACGACTTACTGTAATATTCATTGTTTGTACGCTGCCGTTTTCCATCTACTTCATGTTCTTGACCTTTCTTGGTGTAAATTTTGTTCAAGATAACTATGAAAAACTGTATATAATTCATAGATTGGTTCGTTTCCTTCTTTTCTCAAATTCGTTTTGTAATCCCTTGCTTTACGCATTACAAAGCTCTAATTTTCGAGATAGGTTCCAGCGAATTTTTAGATTTAATTAAAACGCTGACGCACAATAAGTAAAACTTTGTAAGATTTTTATTGTTCTTTTCTCCCGCAATCCGAATGCAATTAGTTTTTTCTCTCTCTCTTACGCAAATTAGTATTATCTAGTTAACAGTTCAAAATTATGAAAAGTTTACGTCTTGATTGTTATGTATTTCATACTGATAGTCCTAGAGGTCGAAGAATTTGCCTTGCAATTGATCTTTTTTGTCACTGAGTTTGATTATTATTTGATTTGAGATAATAATGGTGATAATAATAATAATGATAATGATAATAGTAATAATGATAACAATAATAATAATAATAACAATAAGTAATGGTAACAGGACTGAGTGGAGTCCAATTCGGTCTGTAATCATACGAGTGATTAACAAAATCGGACGACCGCGTAGCGGGAGTCCGATTTGTTTAATCACGAGTATGATTACAGACCGAATTGGACGACACGAAGTCCTGTTACCAATTAATCATAACTTTAACAAAATTTGTAATATAATAGGCTATTTTTTAAATCAAAACACAAGAAATTCGAAATTTTGTTTTGCTAGCAGTGAAAAGAAAAAGCCATTTAAGCGCGCGCGTGATGGCGCGTACTGTCCAATTACTTAGGCATGACGCGTACTGTCCTATTAAACTGTCCAATTAAGGCTGAAATCAGGGCAGTTGATAGCCAATCAGATTTGACAATTTTGTTATAGTTATGATTATAATAATAATAATAATAAGCTTTCGACCGCCTGAACTAAATCACGGTCTACGGTCTTCAACGGGCGAATCCTTTTACCCGTTCCGGTTGTAGACCGTAGTTCAGCTGGTCGAAAGTTTCAGCTATTTTTTAAACATGTGTAGCCAAAAATTTCTCTCTGCTCGTAGTGATAGTGATATCCTAAAGTAAATTGAACCAAGACTGGTCAACTTTGCTCTCCAGATTCAGAATTCTTTTGAAATATAATGCTGGATTAAGTGTAATATACCTATTTTTAGAAAAAGTGCAAATTTTGAAAAACATGGTGGTCAAAACTAGGTTGCCATAGTAACGTTAATGTTGGCATACACGTCTTGGTGACTTTAAAATGTTCCCAGATTAAATTTTAGGAAAAGTCGCTAAGTTTGGTGGTCATAGCTTAAACTGTTTTGAAGTTATTCAACGTTTTCGCGAGGGGTGCTCCAAAAGCCCACCGGGGTATGAATAGGGTTAAAAGACGTAAGCAAGAACAGCAAAAATGTAAACTCCGTGGGCACGTTTTAAAATCCTAGATCTTCAGAACCGTCAAAGTAGGTTTTTTTTTGTATCAAGTTTGAAAATTTCTAAATCAGATAATTGTCTGGGCTCATACATTTCTTAATTAGATTTGAATGGGAGAATAGACCTTTTCAGCACACATGTTTTGTTATCCTGTTTCAGACATGTGATATTACCCCAGAGAACTGTTTCCTGTCGCCGTATCCATCTGTACCAAAGATAAAAGGCGAATGCCCTTGAGAACATTACGTCTCTGAAAGTTAGAAAAAATATACAAGCAAAAAGGTCTATTACTTTCTTATAACTTTAATTATATCTAAAACAAAATAACCAGATATGGCGTTAATCTTGGGGAAACAAATATAGACTCATGAGCTAAATGTTCCTGGCATAAGACTTTAACTAAAGAAATGATTGACTGACTGTTTCATAGATAGACTGCTACTTAAAATCGGTAAAGAAATTTCAAGATTAATGGATTAATTAACTCACTGACTGACTGACTGACCGGAAGGCTCACTAATGAGGCCCCAGTTTTCAGTAAAAATGAAGCCTACCCTAGTTGTCACCCACAAAACGCTTACATCTTCTCAGTTAAAGAGATAGCTTGTAAACTTCAAAGAGCTTTTGGTACACACAGTATTGTTTTACTAAAAAGCCTTTTCTGTCGTGATTATACTTTTAAATGTCAATGTCACTACGTAAAAACGCCAGTGTGTAGATAACAGCTGAATCATTAGCACATTCGGTAATTTGTTTGTTTTCAATTCTTTAAGATCCTTCCGTTCAACCCAGAAGTTTCTACTCACTAGTAATCGAGTTTGACGAATACTTAAGTAGACAACATCACGAATTTTGCTTCAATTCAGGTTCCATATGACTTTGATTAATAATGAGGCTGTCTTGGTGATCCTGGCAGAAGATTCAAAGGGATGGCAACTCAGAATATCACCAGAGTAACATAAAAACACAGAATTATGAGTAACAACACTAATTTCATTACTACCGTAGACATAGTGTTTGCCTCATTGTACTCTTTCATCGTATTCTTTGGTGTTTTGGGAAACGTTGTCATAATCACCATCGTGCGTAAAACGCCATCAATGCACACGGTAACAAACTATTTACTAACAAACTTGGTGGCGACAGATCTTATAAGTTTACTATTTTGCCCTGGATTTTATGACTTTGCTTTAAAGAAAGTCAGTTTAAGTCAACCTATCGGAGACTTTGTTTGCAAGATTTTCGCAGGAAATGCGGTTCTCTCAAAAACTATACTAGACTCCATCTTTACGTTGGTGGTTGTTGCTGTTGAAAGATACGTTGCACTAGTTAAACCATTTCAAACAAACTCAAGACTCAAGAAAGAAAACGTTAGTTTCGCCATTGCAGCGACATGGACGCTAGCTACACTTGTCTGTATACCAGGAATATTATCCAACAATTATGACGAAAGAGCTGAAAAATATCCATGTAATCGACCTTGGACTCTCAATAATCTGGAGGGTTTAAAAAAGGCCTACATAATAGTGTTCTGTTTGGTATTTATGATAGTTCCCACTGTGGTTATATTATTTTGTTATTTACGTATTTTCTACGGAGTTTACTTCTTGGGGGATATATATAGAGAACTCACAGGCGATATGGAGGAGAAGAAATCCAGAAAACACCTTCTTAAATTGCTTGCATCTCTCGCAGCCGCCTTTGTAATATGCTGCATGCCATTCGCTGTATTTTTCTTGTGTGTTAGTTTTGTTTCACAGGTTACAATTATCGAAAGCTTTGACACACTTCACCTGATCCACAAAACAGTTCGTTTTCTCCTCATTCTAAACTCTTTCGTAAATACTCTTCTCTACGCCGCACAAAGCCCAAATTATAGACAGGGATTTAAAAGATTATTTTGCTGTCTTTCTGGAGAAAATGCAAATAAATTAAGGAAATGATATGGAAATGAAAAATTTAGGACAAATTTTAAAACAGTAGTCCTCATGTAGTTATGAGAATACATGTAATGCTCAAACGGATCACTGAATAATCTGCAGGATTCTAAAATGCCTCAAACTTTTCGGGTTAGTGTGTAAAATAAAGAAAAGAGTAACTCAAAGAGGTAATATCTAAATGCAGGAAAATATTAATACCCTATCAACTCCACAAACAAATAACTTAAAATATATAAATATAAATCAATGAAAATTAGTCACCAGAGATTAAGAACTGTAAAAGTTAGCTCATTTCACAGTTTATGTAAATATATTGAAGATTAAGAACCTGGAAGTTTGATGAAATATGGTGATATGATCAAAATAAATGTGGCTCTGAAAACTGTCACACTTCATACTATTTGCACTCTGATCGAATGTTTGCACCAGCTGATCATAATGTGTTTACTTTACAACAAAGGCAGCCTTTTTTAAATGCGACTCCGCTCCTCTGTATTTATCGAGCCTAATGAAAAATTGGCACAAGAGCAATCGTGGAGCGACTAATAGCAGTTCAGTTCTGTACTTGTTACGAAAGACTTTGATAAATCCAATTACTTGAGGGAGAAGAAATATATAACTTCACATCAAATACGGGATTTTTATTGGATTTTTTACGGGATTTTTATTACCGTATTCTGATATTTGAATGCCCTTAATTGGCTCTTACTCGGTTTTATTTCATTTTCTTAGCAACCATTTATAGGGTTTGATAGACTGTGCATGCGCATAACATTGTAGCCCTGTTACCGAAGGTGGCGTCTGCGTGCTGGTTTTGTTTGAGTGTTTATAGTTGTCAGACAAGGCCAAGGAATTATGTAATCGCATGGTTTATAGATGTAAATAGAAAAAAAATCTCACGTTCTTCAGTTCATTGAGAACTTTAAACGAAGAAATCCATTCATGTCCAATACTCTTAACTAGATTCCAGTGGACAAAACCTGGAGTCTAATGGAATCTAGTGGAAAAATGAGACCGGAAGTGCAGTCGAGTTCAGGTGAGTTACCGGAAGTCTAGTCATAAGATGAAACCGGATGTGTAAACAATGCTTTGAGGAGGATTGGAAAGTCGTCCGATGGAGTCCATCGGATCTATTGGAAACCTACCGATTCCGATGGAATCCGGGCCAGAAGTCTAGTCGTACCATTGGCCAAAACAAGCACACTGCATATGTAACATAGCTCGTTCTTTAAGCCCTAAGTCAAGACTAGCACGCCTAACATGTAACATAACTCGTTTTTAAAGCCATGAGTAAAAACGAGCGCGCTACACAGTCATATGATATAACTCGTTCTTAAAGCGATGAGTCGAATCAAGCACGCTACTCATTCAATGGTCGAACATACCAACAGTGCTCCAAACTAAGTGCTTGGAAACACCTGACTTTGGGGGTTCTAAAAGTTCTAAAGTAATTGAACATTCGGCACGAAAACTGTGAGGGTTTCCCCGTCATCGAGGTAAGAATCCTTCAAACGGTAATGAACTGAAGAACCAATGAAAGGTTTATCCGACACGTGACCAGCTTTAGTGGTGGCGTGAGAGACATAACCACTTGAAATATCTCTTCTAATAAGACTACCGTGACTGCGAATATGGATCTAAGCTTTCCTATAACACTATCGACGTTCCCGGCAGCCAGACTAGAGCCAGACCTAAACGATGGAGGACCTTCATACAGCGGTCATGCAGAGAAGCGGAAGCAAGGGACTTGAGTACTGGCATGGAAGATAAGAAATTAACCAAATGACCGTGCAGTGAAAACTTTTGACACTAATAGCTGATACTTAACTTCGCATACACCAGATGCTGCAGGCGGTCGTCATTAGCCTGGAGATCAATCTTTAATCGCTAGGACGGAGGGATGAAGCAACGAAGGAGAATTAACAGTCCCAACAGACGTTAGAGATCCCACGACAGAAGGCGAGTAAGGAAAACGTTTTGAGGTGACGGGAATAGCAAAATATTGTGGTCCCCTTTTACGCCTAGGATAACCGAATGAAACGCTTTAGCGTGAATAAGAAGTCACTAGTACGGTAGCGGGCTTACCCTCGGGACTAGTGGCGTTAACGGGAACGAAGCCCATCACGAAAGCGGAGGAAAGGCGGAAAAACATACGCACCTGCTTTACAACCGGAGGGTAGGGTTTTAAAACAGAAGTACCACGCTCTCTACTCCAATCCCACAAAGGTTATGTAGGAAGTTTATTGTACACTCCCCTGCGGGGCTTTTCAGTGATACAAGACAAAGCTATAATTCATTATCAAGACAGTATATCTAGCCGGATTTTTCATAACGTTATCGTCAAAAGGACCTTTTGCGTCGAACACTTTTTTTTCGGCCGAAAACTATCTCCAAAGTAGCTTATATAAGACCTAAGAGTGCAACCATTGTTTTCCTCCCTTCCTTCTCCTCGCTCTTTCTTTTCCTTCGTTACTATGATTTTGGAGATTCTCGGGCTTGAGAAACATGCCTTTTGACGCTTTTTCATTCAAATGACTGCAAATTTCGTTAGGTTGGTTTTCAAAACATCGGCTAGAAAAATAACTAAAAAAAATTACCTAAGTTTCCGTTTAAAAATTTTATAATACAATAAAAGGTTAAAACCTACGAAACTCTCGAGGGAGAAGTTTATGCGACAATATTTGCCTCAGTTTCTGTTTAAAATCCCTGTGATTCTTACTTAATTTGAGGTCTTTATCTAAGCTGTTCCACAAACTGACGACTCTGTACTGGAATGATCGCTGGCCTCCACCTGTTTTAAATAAAGGGATATTTAGTTGTTTTGAATCTTTGCAATTCTTAGAGACTACCTTTTACATTCCTGTTGTTTTATTACACAATTTATACACACTACATATTTTAATTTAATATACATTGTTGTTGTCATTTCTTGTTTGTAAATAATTTTTTACTTTTGTATGTGTCCCCAATTAGTTGCAAAAACTAAATACATTGACACATTAATAAAGCTTTTACTTACTTACTTACTTACTTACCACTGGTAGAACGCCTAACAGCGCAGCATTAAAGCGACTTTTAGTTTTCGCAAGAAGATGCTGTGATTAATGCTATCGAACGCTTTGCTCATATCCAGATAGACAACAGTTGTTAACTTTCTCTTGTCGACCACCTCGAGTATAGTGTCCGTAGAGGCAATAACAAAAATTTCAGTGGAGTGCCACGTTGTGTTTCCACTCTGTTCCACCGCCAGTCTTTTATTTGTTGTCAGGTAGGGGTTAGCTGATTCAGGACCGCCTTTTCGCACACCTTAGATAAGATAGGTAACAAAGAAATTGGTCTATTATTGCTGCCTGGTTCTACAAAATCACCCTCAGTCTTTCAAGATTGGTGACACTTCAGCAATCGTCCAATCTCTAGGAAGGTGCTGGTGGTAAAAGAAGAATTTATAATAGCAGTAATAGAAGGAATAATACCAGGTGCACAGTCCTTGATAGCACAAGTTGTCAATTCCTGGCACTTTGTTTCGAGACAATTAGGGAGCCAGAGTAAGCAGAGACATTTGTGATCAACGTGCGTCAACCGGAAGTGAGGCCTTCTTTCTTTTTACATGCCTTGACGCTAACAAATTTGTATTGCTGAGTGTCTTTTCTCTTATTAAGATTATTTACCTGAGAGTCTGAAGCAAACCACTGCCCAAGGATACAAAAAGTCCACTTCCGGTTGACGTGCGTCGCTCAAAAACGCCGTTGCTTAAGCCCGGTCTTCATATGTCGGGAAAATCCCAGACGATCGGGGATTTTACTTTTTGCGAACCATCCCAGATTTTGCCGATTTTTTGGATAATCTGTCCCAGATTCTCGAGAGACGACATGTTTATTTGTGATAGGGGGACTGGAGCCCAGAAATTTAGGGGATTGGTGATGAGCGAAATCCATCACCGATGTCCTCGAAAAAAAGGGAATGATCGCCGACCATCGCAGAAATCTGGGACGCGTCGGGAAAATAGAAACGCTCCCGATCCTCCCGATTTGTCCCCGTCCATCCGAGACGATCGCGGATAGCTACGATTTCGAGTTTTCATTAGTCGGCAAAATCTGGGACAGTCGGGAAAGAGTAAACCAGGCTTTAAGCTCCCTATTGATGATACTATCTATTCAATATCCGAACAACGTACTTTGGTAAAAATAAATTATTCTGCTGTTGGAAATTCCGGGCTGCAAATTTGCTGCGCTGGCGCGTAACTGCATTCATTAGCAAGCTGTTTAATTTTTTGATACGTTGTTTCTCCCACAGAAGTAAAAAATTGATTAAATCTATCTGCAATAGTTTTATCATCATCGCTGTAAACCCTTACACTCGCCGATTTCTCTGGAATCACGGCACGATCTTAATGGCGAGCGTAAGGATTTACAGCGATGATGATAAAATTATTGCAGATAGATTTAATCAATTTTTTACTTCTGTGGAAGAAAACGTGCCGGGATAGACGTACGTGGTCATAGCCACATTTACCGTCGAAAATAGTCTGGTAATGTGACTTGAAAAAGGTAGCGACGCAAGCTAGTTACGTAATCTTACGAAAAAGGAGTTTTGTAATCCAGATTTTTGAGAAAACGTTCCGACGGTCGTGGCATCCTAGACTTACACGGCTCCACAGATATAAGCATGACCAGGTAGTGTGGTTGGACCTCACCAACCTTCCCCCACACAAGAAGAGAGCCATTGTTAACAAGGTCGAGAATGGTAGCACTGATAAATTCTTCAAAACCTTGGCAGCTCTTACTATTGAAAAAAAAAGACACCGTTGGAGGGATTACAGAATCATAGAAGTTTCCTTGAAAGTCAGCCACTCAAAATGTTCCTGTATAGTTAGAAGGATATCAAATAAATTTCACAGGATGCACAAGCCATATATTTTAGTAGTTTTTTGCAGGGATAATACCGTCAAACTTAGAAAACGTTGGCCAAGTTTCTAGTCCAAGTTTCAATTCGTGTCCATCGTTGCCATTCGTTGCAAAAGACGACAGGAGACAGCATTTTTAAGAGCCACTCTCCCTAACCACCGCGTGAGGGGCGGCACAAGGTCGCAAAAATGGCCCCCTTGATATTTCGTCCAGAGATAACCTATGGTATGCTAAGAATCGTGATATAAGTTTTAGGTTCTAGAGTTTTTACATTTTTGAGAAAATTACGAGAAACCGTCGACAACCCGTGAAGCCGAAAAATCACTGAAATGAGGTCAAATTTCATGATCAGATAATCGAACTCGCGTGAAGGCGCATAGCAAATTATGGCTTTCCGTAGTTTATAATTTTATTTAGGAGGTATTGCTAAGCTGCCTTGATGATATTTTAGACTTACAATTGTAATTCCGAA
Organism: Porites divaricata; assembly: GCA_038088405.1. Taxonomy (NCBI): domain Eukaryota; kingdom Metazoa; phylum Cnidaria; class Anthozoa; order Scleractinia; family Poritidae; genus Porites; species Porites divaricata. Next base: position 3,758,982 of record JBBMOI010000003.1, read on the forward strand.
TTCGTGGAGACCAAGCGAAGAGAACCGAAATTTCTAGACTTTAAAAATCAAAAATTCCATACCGTTTTCAAACATCTCAAAACATACTCGGTATTACGTAGAATTCTTTTAAAATTCAATTCTAGCAAAGTATAAGAGTTGTATTTGAACGTGATATAATTTTTTTCTTGGCAAAAGTTATTTCTGAGGCGAGCGGCCCCATGCAAGTTGACCCAATTTGACCTTTGGAAGACATTTTGTTTAACCAGGAATGTAAACAATTCGACTAGCCTTTGCTCGCTTTCTGAGTAAACCATTGAAAGACCCTGCCATTTCCCATTAAAACTACCCAGTAAACCTGAGATAATACTTCGATGACAGCGTACCTTCCAAATGGGTGTTTGAAGGCAAATAATTTTGATGTTCTTCGCTAATTTTCCTGTGTTTTGCTGCCGTGCTCAACCACCGGCCTTTTCATACGCGGCTACGGCATTTTCTAAGTGTCACCTTTCTCTGGCTTGTACAATATTTTTGCAGGACCTGGATCCATGTCTTGCATATAAAGCATCCTCTGGGTATCTACTGAGTTTTGTATTGAATATTTCTAATGAAAAGAGGCAAGAAGTGAAGGAACTAAGTGAACTGAAAAATAGACCTTGATCGATGTCACGCAATCTTTACATCTAAGTGATCACGTGCCGCAAATACATCCGCGTGGATATTTTTGTCTTGCTCTTGCTCATTTCTTCATTTTCTTCCCTACTAGCGTACAATGTTTTCGTTTTGGTTTTTTGTAACTTTTTTATTCTTAATCACAAGCCTATTTCGAAGGATAGTTCTTTGTATACAATACTTTGAATTGGTGTTTATACACGCAACACATTTACTTTTCCCATTTTCTAGTGACTGTGCAACACACTAGAAATCCTATCTAGTTGTTGCTACAAAAGTCAAATGCCCGGGCAGGTCCATTGCTAATGATTTCCTAAAGCTAGATAAAAGGGAATAGTAATATATATCTGAAAAAGGGCTAGTTACTGGCCGCAAAGCGAGTTTTTGTCATTTGTATTAATTGTATTTACCAATTTGCCCATGGCAGGTGAACACGCAAATAGGTCCCCTTCGTGGTGCATCTAACTTTTTCGGAATTTTGTTCAACAAGATACCTTGAGATGCAGAAGTAAACGCACGCTTTTATATGATTCTCGAAAACTATCCCCTTGGAAACTGAAAATGATTTGCTTTTGGGTTCGCACAAGACATGTTTCTTTTCGTACGAGCAAAGAGCACGTAAAACTGTTTTGAGAGGTTTAAAACAGATAATTACCAAACGCAAATGTATCTGTGGCAAACGGTTTGTTTACCTCTAAAAAGGTTCTAAATATAGAATTCTCACGGCGTTCGAGCTGTGATCTTTTAAAATCGAACTTTTCGACCGCTCGCCCGATAAGCGAAGTAGCACGTGCGACGCTCCTAACTTTTTCTTAAATGCCATCGCGCAGAATGAGTGGACATCATTAATTATTCATGACCGCCAAAGCGGCTACTTCCAATGCACGAGCGCTTTGAATAAGCTCCGAATAAGAGAAGAATGTGCCTTTTTTGGTCCACCAGCGTTGATAAAACTCCTTGGCGCAACTTCGTTAGGTCCAAAATAACAGAACCACGGGCGGAATATTAAAAATGAATGATTTATCTACGGTTTAAGCACAAAATATATAAATTTTACCTAGCAGAAGGACTATCCCTTTGCACTTGAAAATTCCTAAAAAGAGGCCATTTTTTGTATGGAAGCTGACTTTGGGCGCGACTTTCTGCAAACCAGTAACAAAATCCTCAAAACCACGGACAGAATATGCAAGATTGCTCTTTCCTTAAACAGAATACGTTATAGCTTTTAAAATTTATGGACATGATCCACTATCCCTGCGAGTTGGAAAAAGTCTGGTAGAAACGCAGCGTACCTAAGGCCAGCGAGCTATTGTTTTAAGCACAGGTATGAATAACAATGGCTGTCAAATATAACAATACGCCATTGAAAACCACTCACTTGTGGAGTTCGTCATTATTTGGTGCCGCGAACTTTAAAATATATTAAAGAATCACTACAGTTTATTAACACAATCTGCCACGCGTATACGCTTGATCAGTACAACGAATAAAACGAGTAAAAGTGGATGTGATGGCCAGCATGTTCCCTGGTTTTGCACTGCGCATCTCTTACTGCGCATAACAAGATGGCCGCCGTAAAAAAGGGCATGTGAAGTAACATTATTAAAATGAATTTGACGGAAGAGAAACGCTATTGGAATCTTTGTTTGTGGTTGTTTCTTGCCGAAGGGAGACTCAATGTATTGGGAATGGCATAACGTAAGCAGTGCGCGTGTTGCTGAGTTGTACGTCCTTGCGAAGAACCTTGATAGTGGATGTTTGACTTGTCCTTACTCATTTTGATTTTCATTTAAACGCTTTCTTTATCACATTGTGTCCTAAATGTGATGTCTCGATGTAAATTCTGTAAAAACGGCTTTTTTATACTTTCTTCCCCCTTTCACATACATTCCATTCTGAAACTCTCCCCAGTCCTCTCTCAAAAATGCCTTTGGTGCGCATCTTCTGCAACTCTACCGCAAAAACGAGTACGGTGACCCCCATTTTTTATTTCGTGATTTTAATAAGGACAGTGCTTCCTTTCGATGAGAAAAAAAATTGGCACAAATCTATGTTCAGTTTTTTGGCACTTTACTAAATTGTACGGATTGAACTATCACGGCTCGAATAGCGCGTGTCCAATTTAATTTTACTTTCGAACGTAAAGTAAAAACAAGGGCATTAAAAGAAATTTTTCTGGTACGTAAGTGGATAAAAAATACATTAAAGTCAAATTCTGTGCGATACCACATGCATCAAAGAAAAAATCTCTCCTTTTTGTCTAGTTTTGGGCTGCGCGCGGTTTTTGTCAAAGGTCCTAAATAGCCGTATTTGTCAGCATTGTGACGTCAAAACAAGCACGGTGATCCCCACTTTTTATTACTTTTTTTACCATTTTCTTCACTTGTTACATCAGTGTACCAAGTTTCATCTACAATCTATGTTAGGTTCTTTTACTAGGGAATCACCTTAAGTATTTAAGCTCTATTGCAAAAACTGAATTTACTTACCCGCCATTTTGGTTAAATTGCTTCTGGGGGACAATATAAGAGCTAACATCTTTCGAATGGAGAAGCAAAACCTTACGATCAGCGACGAGTGTTCTGGCTTCCGCGCTCGATTTTACTCACCTCGCAGCGAGTTTATTTACGAGATAATGGAGATCTCGCACGCGCTAACATAAATGGAAAATTTCACCTTTCTTTCTGGTAGTTTAACTTTTGAACAAAATTCCCGCAAAATAAAGGAAAGTGTAAACGGCAAACCTTATTACTCGAACAAACTCCTCTGGATTCGAATGTTTACAACTTTACAAAGATATGTGCAGGAAAATGCGTTTAGGTCTTTTGAAGAGTATTGTATAACCTTGGGCGCTCACTTTGTCCAAAAAAAAAAAAACACTCTGAAATCAAACATTAAGCTAGTCTCCTTTAGCGGATCAGAGTAACGCCCAAAGAGTACCACAAGGGTGGGGTAGGGGGATGGGAGGAGGGTAATCCTAGGGATACGCTCGTCAGTATCACGACCCAAATACCACGCCAAGCCCTAACCTAAGCGTACGTCAATCGTGGGAACACTGTCATATAGACTTTCTTCTTAGAATCCATGCCACTAAGATGCTGCAGGGGATTTATTTAAGTTTGCGCTCTACAGGAAATTTGTCTTCCGGCTTGCGCCCACGCAATTTTATTTTCAAAATCTTCCAGTCGCCCGCTCCCCCACCTTTAATAATAATAATAATAATAAAAGGAATGGGCCGTCCTTTACCCCAAATACATTTTGTTTTCACTCACTTTCAATTCAAAGCTAGCACATGGGTGGGGTAGGGGACTAGGGGGAGTGAATAGGGTGTGGTTACGAACTCTCAGCTTTTCCACTACCTACTGAGCTGAGCAATAGGCTGAGTGCGCTAAGGAGAAAAACGGGAAGTTGTCCCATTTTAACTTGAAAGAAAAACGTATTTTGAGCGAAAGCAATTGAGTGAATTGCTGTATTAAATATTTGGAACAAAAGATATGAAAAAATCTTGTGTATGTTTATATCATGATGGAAAATCTTAATTAAATTGTTGCAGTGGCTATGTAATGGACCGTTAAATACATCAACAAGAAAGAGGAATTGTCTTCATAAAAAAGTTCTTTCCCCCTCCCCCGTCAGACAAAAATTAATCACGTGGTCCAGAAGTGACGAAGGAAAGATTGCGTTACAATCACTAGACCGAGCTTAGGAATTTTTTTATTATATAAGGAACTAAATGAATATCAAGAGTTGCTCACTGAGATGTAGATATTGCAACATATAGATTGATTTTCCGGAAAAGTGTTGCACAAGCTTAGCCTGGAACCGGCGTACAAGCTCGACTCAAGATATGACCCTAAATTATAAAGCGCGGCAACACTGAAGAAAGCAATGGAAAAATTAACTGAGAACGTCAAAATTATATGCCTTCAAGCACCCATTTGGAAGGTGAGCTGTCATCGAAGTATTATCTCAGGTTTACTGGGTAGTTTTAATGGGAATTGGCGGGGTTTTTCAATGGTTTGCTCAGAAAGCGAGCTAAGGCTAGTGGAATTGTTTACATTTCCTGGTTAAACAAAATCTCTTCGAAAGGTCAAATTGGGTCAACTTGCATGGGGCCGCTCGCCTCAGAAATAACTTTTGCCAAGAAAAAAATTATATCACGTTCAAATACAACTCTTGTACTTGCTAGAATTGAATTTTGAAAGAATTCTACATAATACCGAGTATGTTTTGAGATGTTTGAAAACGGTATAGAATTTTTGATTTTTAAAGTCTAGAAATTTCGGTTCTCTTCGCTTGGTCTCCACGAATTCGGAATTACAATTGTAAGTCTAAAATATCATCAAGGCAGCTTAGCAATACCTCCTAAATAAAATTATAAACTACGGAAAGCCATAATTTGCTATGCGCCTTCACGCGAGTTCGATTATCTGATCATGAAATTTGACCTCATTTCAGTGATTTTTCGGCTTCACGGGTTGTCGACGGTTTTTCGTAATTTTCTCAAAAATGTAAAAACTCTAGAACCTAAGACTTATAACACGATTTTTAGCATACCATAGGTTATCTCTGGACGAAATATCAAGAGGTCCATTTTTCCAACCTTGTGCCATATTTTTTCAATCTCACTCGGTCCCTACAGAGAGTCGCTCTTAAGAGCCTAAATATAGTCTTAGAAAAAGTATACTAACAAAACTGGAACAATATTTTTTGGAATTCAATTGAGCGAAAAAAGCTTTAGCTTTTCAAAGAGATAGTCCTTATTCGCTATGGAACTTCTATCATTAACTCCTCGTAAATGACAAAATGTCTGAGAGTTTCTAGTCTCCCAAGCATTTTATATCACGATTCAAACGCAACAAACAACAAAAAAGAAATTTGAAAATCTTTAAGCTGACAAGTTTTCAAAAGCACAATTGCAACCAGTTTCAATCTTCTTCAAGATCGTCCATCCGTTTCTCTTTCTGTATTCGCTGTGTTATTTATACCTTCTTTTCATATCCTGAACAGTTGTTTTTTATGTTTCACTCATTTTGGTGGCGGTTCCCACTGTTTGGATTCGATTAATTTCGTGTCATTGCTCCTTTAACGTTGGCTATATTAACGAAGCGTGTCCAAGGTGATGAAAATACCGACGAAAAAAATCCAGCCGTGATTGGTCAGAGCAGAAACTCGTTCCTGGGAAGCGCGGATTGCTGGTTGGAAAAGCTTACGACTCAGCCACGTTGCCTCCATAATATTTCAGTAGCTTTTGCCCAAAACTTCTGAAACGCAGAAAATACTCTTTAGCCTTCAAGAAAAAACAATCTGGGATCATTCGCACTTTTATTCCGATAGAAAGTCAAGCTTTAATTTCCTTCCTAATTACAATGAGCAAGATTCATTACTTGTTAAGCGTTAAAAGAAGGTTGTTTTTCTTTGAACTAGTTCTCAGTCTCTTGCATTGTGAATAATCCCTCAGCTCCTCCCCAGTCCACTGAGTCCCTTAAGACCTTAATGCTCTGCTGACGTCAGTCAGCCATCAATTACTAAGAACATTCCCAGGACTTTTGTTTTTCGAAAAGGATTTCTTTCTTACTTTTATTCTTCCTTTTATTCCATTTTTAAATGTCTTGCAAGATACAGGGGAAAGTGTTAAGATGCAGAAAATTCGCGCGGCATTCACTTGGAAACTAATATAATAAGCCTACAGCTGTAATTAGGTTGGATTTGTATGCGCAGGCTGGGGACTTGCATTCAAACAGATGTTAAACTCCTTCTTCCTCTTTCATAACTTGATCAAGTTTATATTTCCTGCTCCTGTTAGCCATGCGTAAACTCAGATCTCTACCAGCGTTTGCGTTATTTCTACAACAAAAATATTTCTTCAGGGCAAGTCTGTAATTCGAACTCTGAGCAGCGTATAAGAGTGGATTAACAAAAGAATTGGAAAAGGCGAGAAAACGAACAATTCTGAGCGCGAGTAACAAACATGTCTCCGATTTAGCTTTTCTGACATCGTGCGCAAGCACATAGAAAAAAAATCCCGCAAACGGAAGGCACAATACGCAAAATGCTACTGCTAAAGAAACCAGTAGTTTTAAAAGCTTTTGCGTCTTCTTTCGATTCATTTTGTCGGGTAGCGAGTCTCCTGGGCCCCGCTTCAATTCTGAGAAGACAGAAATATAACAGAACAGAATTATAGCAGAGGGAAACACAATCAAAACGACAGAATGAGTGACAGTGTAAGCTTTCACTAGGAAAGACGGATTAAGAACAGTCCATGGACGGTCGCAAGGGCTACAGAAATGCAAGCGACTTCGATTATTGATATACTTGGTCCATAAAATGTCCGGAAAGCTTGAAGTAACTGCCATTACCCAAATAATGATAACAGCCAAGGATACTCTCTTTTTCGTGAGAGCCCAGTCGTTGTTGAATGGCTTAACGATACCAATGAACCGTTCTATTGCAATGACACAAAGAGTTAAAATCGAGGCGTCCCAGGAGACACAAACAGTGGCGTTTCCAAAGAAAAGCTTGCACATGACGTCTCCAACTGTTGCACCGAGATGGACGTTTTTTAGAGCAAATTCGTAGAAACCGGGGCAAAACAACAGTGCTATCAAATCGCCAACAGCCAGGTTCAACAGTAAATAGTTAGTTGGCGTGTGCATTGAAGGCGTGTTGCGCACGATGCTGATAACAATTCCGTTCCCCAGGACGCCAAAGAAAACGATCAACGAGTACAATGTGGCGAAAACGATGTCTTCAGACGAAATGGACAAAGAGGAGTTATAGCTGCAGTTCATCTTCGAAAGTAAAAACACTTTAAACAACCCAAAGTTTGATCTTATATGCAAAGTGTTTTCACTTGATATTGAAACCAATGAACGCAAGGGCAATTTTATTGGCTTAAAAATATTATAGAAGTTGACTATCAAATAAGGGCCCTCAATTTGCCACCCGGCCCCGGTTCCTTAAAAGCCGATTAATCTATCCTCCGAATAGCAGTTAATCGATCAACGATTATTTTTCTTATTCCCTGGAAAGCGAAAATATCCCGCGGTTAACTAATCCCAGATTAGTGCTAAAAAACCGGTTTAACGCGTTTTTCGACCGCCTGCTTCTTAAAAAATATGGCGCGGATTGCGGCAGCCGGTGGTTGTGAAGCTTGTAGAGTTGGCGACAGCGGGTGGTTTCTTCTCGTTTGCCTTTGGAGATCGTCTTTTAGGATTTCTACTAGATATTTGATTGACGATCGGCCAGAATTATATCTTCTGCAAAGGTTTTTGTTTGTTAGTTGGTCGAGGTCAATTTCTCGCTGTTCGAACGTTCTTTCGCGCATTTGTGGGTCAATGAAAGGGAACAGTAAGTCCCCCTTTTTGTATGTTTTGATAAACTTTTCTCCCTCATTGGGTTAAATTCAACACGCAGTTTACTCCTAGATTAGTCTTAATAGTGCTTTCAGAAAAAGAATCTAATCGTGGGATAAAATTTATTCGGCGATTAGCGATATTTAATCCTGGATTAGCCCCAATATGCTTTCCAGGAACCGGGACCTGTTCGGTTAAATTGCCACTACCTAGCAGCATGAATGGATACAAAACTACCCCTCTTTATAAGCTGAAACCTGATCGATGCAACCAATTAATGTCTAACCATCTGTAAACGTGTTGGTGTAAACATCTTGTTTGCGAAAAAGGTATTGAAAAAGAATGGCAAGAAAATTTCAGGGGCACCCAATAGGAAATTATGAGAAAAACACCAAAAAACAACAGCAAAGCTTTCTGAAACTATTTTATGCATTTTGGGAGATTGCTGGGAAAAATTTATCTGTTCTTGACTCCCAGCAAGATTGATGGAAGAGTTCTCAGCAAGCAAGGTACACACCTACAACCTGCAACCTGCCTTGCTGGAAAGTTTCCCTGCAGACGTATGCCCAGACATTACTAGCCAGCTTGGGTGTGGTCATAGGGCAAAATTCAGCCCTTCAGGGGGGGGGGGGGGAGGGTTTCGGACAAATAGTATGTACCATTCTACTCTATTGATACCAAATGTCATGTAAAACATTTCCATAGTTCCAGTGCTATTCGAAAGAAAAGTGGTCCAAGCATCGATCCTTGGGTTGATGAGTGAAAGAGTGTTCACATCTGCGGAATAAAATCTCATTACCTGTCTACACTTTTTACTGTTCTCATAACATGTGGTAACTTCAGAAAAGTTTATCAGTGATTGGCCATTTTTGTTTCGGGTACTGTTTTTTTCTGTACCTTGTATATATTCAGCTTGCTATTTCTTTTTCATCAGCACGGTAACTGGTCGGTTTTATAATTGTCTGCTAAAGCGCTGGATATAGAAGAGGATTACATTAAAACTGTCGTGCTTTGCATTTGTTTCTCGTTTCATTTAGGTGCAGGAGCCCTGAGGTAGGACCATAATTCTCAGTTTTGATGAATTCTTATTTCTTCAACTCGAGCTAGTGCTACAAATTCATAAACTCATAATTATAATTAGTGGCCGGATTGTTATACATTAGACTTACGTTTATTGACATGACTAAAAAAATGTATCAAAAGAAAAAAAAATGAATGTGATAGAATAGTGGTTGCCTTTTAAGCACAAGGTTGTTTTTTGCTCCTTCCGCATGCTCACCCGACCACTTTTTCAGAAAAATCTTTCGATCTGCGACAACCTGCGATTATACATAGTGCTGAACGAAGCTCTCTTGGCTAACATCTCTAAATATCTTGGTGATGATGCCTTCATGAGGTTTATTTCTAGCGAATAAATAAACCGGCAAAATGCTCAAGTAACTCAATTTGGCTTCACAAAACCGCCAGCCTTTATATTGCGACTTCCCTCCATTGTCACCAGTTTTGAGAGATTAATTAACATCAAATTTACTCCTCGTCGTTAGATACTTAACGTTTAAAATCATGTAGTAATCAGATAAGAACATTTATAACCTACAGATTCAACATTATTACTCTTAACTTGCTCTGTGATAAATTTTTCACAGGCTCTGTTGCTGCTCAGTGATTTTTACATTATAGGGAATCATGATCTCAGTCCGAGTTCCCAAAATTAAAGTGCTAATGGACTTTTGTTTGTGCACAATGACGGTCATAAAATTTAAATAACATTACTCCAGTTCAAAAGCTAATAGCAGTCTTTTTATCCTTGTAAAAGACGTATTTTTTGAACGATTTTTCTTAAAATGAGGCGTTGGTCAAAAACGACCAGTCCCGAGTAAAGAATTAAAAAGTTGACAGTATACTTTTGACACTCACCCATTCTTCCATTCTTCCCAAAGTAAACTCCGCAACATAACACCAGGTCTTTTTTACCATCTGGAATTCTAGTGCAAGTGAGACGCCAAGGCCAATGAAAACTGAATGATTTCATAAAATCTGAGATTAACTGTTTTAATATTTACATCTCGTGTAGTGACTTACATTTCAGTTAGGTCAGTTTGTATTTAGGAAGTATATATTATTCTGACTCAAACCGTGTCAATATAATTAACAAAGGATTACACTTGCTCCTCCATGTTCACCAAACGCTTTCCCACGTTAATTTCTTTGCTGCAAATATTTGCTTTTCTTTTGCAGAAGATTCTTTTGAGCGATTTTCGATAATTCGAGCTTTGAGCAGCGTATAACAGTGGATTAACAAAGGAGTTGAAAAATATCAAAACGCGAACAATCCTATGAGTTAAAAATAAGGTCTCGTAGTTTTGTTCCACCTGCATGGATTCTAGGGCACACACATAGAAGAAGAATCCCGCGAACGGTAGGCAGAGGAGGCAGAATGCAACTGCTATAGAGAAAAGAAGCTTCAGAAGTTTTTTTGTGTTGTTTTTATCAGTTTCGTCTAGCACTGGATCCGCTGAATTCCATCTGAGTTCTCTTAGAATGGAAAAATAGCAAAACGAAATCAAAATTGACGGGAGTACGATCATAACAAGGCAATGGCCAATGATGTAAGCCTTCACAGCTGGCTCGTGATTTAAAGTCCATGGGCGAATGCAGGGGTACATATCAGCCGTGTGAGCCGTGTTATACTTTGTCCATAAACTGTCTGGGAAGCTTAAAATGAAAGACGCCAGCCATATAAAAACTATAACCGAACCTGCATTTCTTGACGCGATGGTCCAACTAACGCTTTTAAACGGCTTAACAATAGCCACATATCGTTCGAGGGCGATAACACAGAGGGTCAATACGGAGGCATCAAAGGTGATGCATACGATTGCGTTCCCCGCAAACAGCTTGCATACAAGGTCCCCTAGTGTAGAATCAATCCTGAAACTGTTTATAGCGAAGTCGTACATGCCTGGGCAAAACAATAAGGTCAGAAAATCTGCCACGGCTAGGTTCGTCAGTAAATAGTTGGCTGTTGTGTGCATTGATGGTGTTTTTGCAACAATAATAATAACGACGTTGTTTCCTAAGACCCCAAAGAATACTACAATCGAGTATAGGGTGGAAAATACAATGTCTTCTGATGATACTTGCCCATCTCCTAGCGATGCGTTCATAATGCTTCCATTCATCTTGTAATATGAAAAAAATTGACAAGATATTCAACACGAAAAGGCCATTTAAAGACAGAAATATCCTTTAAAAGACTCCAATCACTTGAAAAAAGTTCAGAATATTAATTGCGCTGGCTAGTTATTCATAAATATCGTTTGATTTCGTTATATCGCTGGAATACCGCTTAGATTAAACTCAATCTTAGCGGCCTGAATGTAACTCCAGAGCTTTTATATCATTATAAACCAAGCTGAGTGTTGCAGCAGCGTACTAAGCATAAAATACATGGGATCTACGACAGGTGTCGATGAAGAGACAATTGTAGAATAAAAGGCAACTTTACATTTCAAATTTTCTTGCTATTGTTGCAAAGTCAATTTGAGACTTTGCATGTGCTATATACAATACGGTTTTATCTTTGGCCGAAAGAAAATAGAATAAAATTGTTAGTAGTATTTTTATTTTCAAATACTCTTTAAAAAAGTCCACCAGATACACTCTCCATTTCCGAGGACAAAAGACCCCCTTAGGATTAGAATACAATGCGACATATATCCATTAAAAAGATGAAGGAAACCATTTTTTGTTCTTCCAAGTCAGTTTACAAGTAATTTCCGCTGTGAATGTCCATAAATAAATGCAATATCCTGCATATTTTTTGTTTGGAACATAACTAGTATTGCAGTGGGATCAGTGTAGATTTAGAACCTTAAAAATCGTTTTCTTTTTGCTGGGTACAGCGATAAAGCTCAATTAAAGTCGATTGAGTCGCTTGAAAATTGGACTCCAGCACTTAAAATTTATATTTATGTTTGTGACAAAAATGTAAATGTACGCAATTACTCCAAGTTTACATCCATTTTCATTAACCTTTACCTTGGTTGTACGAAATTAATAAAGACACCATTAATCTTTTTGTTAAATGCTGTCACTTAATGCAAAAATTTTGACCTCCTCGCGAACAAATACAACAACAACAATAAGCTTTATTTGCATGACCATAACAAAGTATTACAGTATTTCAAAAGCTACTTGAAATTAATCATTGATTCCTTGTAAATTACATATTTAAAATAATCTGAAAACGCATTAATCATTGTTTATTTCTAACCATCAGTAGGATTAGGACATACATCCTTCAACTAGATAGGCGTGTTATTAACTTTTCCCTACGCGAAAGATAAATAGCCTGCTTATTACCATAACCAACAAAATTGGAGGGAAACAATATATATCTGCCAAACCCTTCCCCCTCAAAAGCGGGGTTTCATTTATATATTTTTCTCTTTTTTTTCTTTGGCGCAAAAAAAGGATGTTTGCATGTCACAACAAAAGCAAAGAATCCATTTTCAAAATTTACAACTGTGATAATATCTTAAGAAGAAAAGATTAGCAAAAATATTTTACTACAACGTTTTGATGTTGCCATGACATCATTATCAAGTGACAAAATAGAAAAACAAAATCTGACTAATGCTACCGTCCACAAGTATCCGGGGGATATTTTTGAGTCCGCATATGTTTTTACTCGAATCGGCCTTTTGTCCACACGAAGCCAGTAGATCTGATCACCAAAACCTCATTGTTTAGAAACCACATACAGAGCGGTTTTGGCCCCGTCCACACGAATCCGGTTAAAAAAGTTAACTTTGTTGTTCCAAAAGTGTCCCGATCCCGATCCTTGTGGACATGGCCTAATATATAAGGTTGGAAGTGACAAAATAAATATGTTTGTAACTTGTTTCCGCGTTCGCAAATGAAAAACAAAAACGGTTACGTTAAAGAAACAGTTTTAATGATATATGAAATAATTCATATATGAACTGCGGAAATGAAACGAAATGCAGAAATGATCGTCGAAGTGAATGCAATTTATGCAATTGCGTAAAGATGGAATGTGATAATGTGTTGATGCGTCGTTTATGCTTGAGGAAATTGATTTATCACGAATGATATCAGCTAAAACCATCATGTGAAGAAAAAAAGCAGTTGCAGTGCTTAGGACCGTCTGTCTGACCTTCATGATAACGCAGAGGGTCTGAATGCCGGGTTGGGGGGAGGGTCCACTAATTGTCAGTTGTCGGTTAAAGTTCAGTTACCTTGTCGGAAGTCGGTTAACATTTTCGACCTTAGTCGGTTGTCGGTAAATCTCAGTCAGCGGGGAAAGGTGTCTCCAAGGAAATCGATGGTTCAGTCCTCCGGCCAGTATGACGTCACATCTCGCGTCAGTGACTTTCAAAATGGCGAGCAAAGTCACTTCATCAAAGAGATGATAAAATTTTCAAATTTACAACTGAAATACTTTTCCGATTTCTTGGAATTGGAGATTTTAAGGTTCCCATTGTCATAGAAAACTAGACTTTTGAACTTTTTTGGAATGAAACGTCCAGTGGCGCAGTGGTGTAATGAATTTTAAAGACTCCCTTCTACCATCGAGCAAATTTTACGGGCAATCATATCGACCGGCCACACTTTTGAGGGCCAGTGCACAGCAAGATTGAGAAATTTAAAAAAAGCCATAGGCGGTTCATCAAAGGATGTATTCTACTTTACATTGGGCGTATTTTCAGCTTTTCAGAGCTAGTGGAATCCCATATCAATCCTTTCAAAACTCGCTTAGCTGTTGCGTTGAAAGAGGAAGCTAAATGACAGATATTTGTGAGAGACTGTGAGCATTAAATCGTGTTGCTTTGCTGCATTTTATTACTATATTGGGCACACACCTAGCTTGCACCTTCATTTTCCAACGCTCAAATTCGGCAAAGAACAGCTGTGGCTAAAGCTTAATTATCATCTTTGTATAGATCTACTAACTAAAGACAGTTAGCTGCTGATCAGTGATTTGGCTTTCCTGAATTACAGATGCAGGATAATTTAAACTGAACTAGAACACTCAAAGTTTGTTTTCCATTGCTCCCCTATTTGCTAAAAGCTGAAAATTAACAGCTTGTGTTTTTAGACCTCGATAATTGACCTGCAAAGGGGGTTCGTTCGAACCCCTCGAATCTCCCTCCCCCCTCCCCCCTCCTACCTGATAACGATGTACCAAAGGCAAGTTTAAATTTCGCCAGTGGGTGAGTGGGTGGCGCAGTGGTCTTTTCTGCACCACAGTGACACACATGATTTCAAAAATTAGTTTTGTTATACCAAAACCATTTTTCAGTCTGCCAAAGACCTGAACGACGCTGTTTGAAGCTGGTGGAGCTGCATGTATCTATCATGAAGTCAAATATACATTTCAGGAAAATTAGCTTAAGCGCGTATTTCAAAGCTATTTCCATTTATTATATTCGGGTTCAACGGGCGGATCGATGTAGCTCAGTAATCGATCGAACTAGCTTTACTGAATTCTGGTGGAGAATTAGGAGATCAACAGAGGCCCACACTCGAAAGGATTGATATGAAGTTAGGCTGGTTTAATTAGCGAAAGAATAGATGAAATATAAACATGAGTGATCTGTAAATGGAACCTCTTATTCTGGAGACAAGACCTTGAGAAAAAGAAGGATTTAAGTTTGGATTACCTTTCCGGTCCCGTAAAAGAGATGGCGATCCCGCAACAGGGCCCGCAAAACAAATCAACAAAAAGGTAAAATTATGGACACAAAATATCACAACGGTTTACTCAAGCAGTTTAAAGCAACACAAACGCTCACACAACGTCGGTCAAATTAGCAATATTGAACAATTATTTCTCGAGCCCGAATGGGCTCTGAGTCAATGGCCCACGAGGCCGAAGGCCGAATGGGCTATTCACTCAGCGGCCATAAGGGTGAGAGGAGTAATAGTCTGCGCGCAGACGAAATTAAACTCTGGTTAATTAACTCCGTCTGCGAAACAGCACCGAAATCCTTGTTCTGGACTTCCAGCTGTGTACCCAGATTTGAGTACGCGCCACGATTGGCCAGTTAAAAAAGGCCTTTGTTTTTTTTGTCGTGATCGGCAATCAGGTTGAAGGGAAATTCGAAACGCACTTCCGGTAATTCCTTGAGTCCGCTGGGGGTCCAGAACAAGGATCTTTACGCTGCTTCGCAGACGGTACTAATCAGAGTTTAGTTATCGTCTGCACGCAGGCTAGAGGAATAATCGTTTTAGTAAAATCCAACTAGTTGGTCAAAAATGTCGAGGCAAAACAACTTTAGCTATAGTTAAAGCTAGACTTTGCCGCCAAAAAACCGGCGCTTTTCGCTACTAGTAGGCTATAACATATAGCCTAGAAGTAGCTCAACCAATCAGAACGCAGCATTGATAATAGACCACTAGCACTAGTTGGATTTTACTAAATAGCAATATTTGCTAGATTCTTAGCTTTTCCTCGACCTCGCTCGTCCTAATAGCTGTGGTATCCCTTGCTAATTTGCACAATCTTGCCCGTTACCACGTGAGTCACACTGGCAGACGGAGAGAGTCAAGAAACGTAGGTGGAAAACAATAGAGTCACCTTTCCCCACCACCCCCGATCTCAGTTAATAAGTGAAAATGCATGTTAATTATTAACATTTGTTATGTATTTCTCTCAGTTTCAAGTCTTTGATCACTATAAAACGTGTTAAACTTGTAAAAATGATTCCTTTGATTGCACTTAACTCCATTAACTCCGGTTTGTTTATGAAACATATATTACCATTGTTTGCTAATATAGAACCGAGAAAAGTCATGAAATCACCAAACCTTACCTGTATTGTAAATTCGAACTTTCGTTGGTCTCCCTGTTGATTACAGGGCCCCAAAAAAATTTATCAAGAGAAGTTTTTTTTAAAAAAAAATCAATAATTAGCCAGGGGCATACAATTTACATTAAAACATTAAAACTAGAAAATTAATTAAGTTGCGCTGAGTTTCTCTACTTGTCTGATGGTTCTCGCTAGGGTGTTGTAGGTCTGAGCACCGTTTTTTCTGAAGCTACCTTGGTATTTAGTAGTTTTTGCAAAGGGAGGGAGCTGCAAATCACGGCTTCTGGTGTTATAGCCATGGAAAAAGTGCGCATGCCTAAACTCTGAAACTAAGTACTAAGGCGCTATTCCGTGAAGACACTTATGGACTAAGACGCATTTGAAATAATTTCTGCGTGCTTGTAGGCTGGGCCAGCCAAGTGTTGATTTTAACTCCTCAGCTCCGATAGATCGACCTTCCAAAATACATGCGGCGCGTCCATATATCTAGCTCATCTACTAGATAAGCTTTGCTCCCAACCCCACAGCTGTCCCAGATAGGCGAACAGTAATCGAACAATGGCAAGTTTTTAATTTTTAAAAAAGAATTAGGCACAAGGGAAAACGCCAACTTTAGCCTTTTGGATAGGCGAATTATTTTTAGTGGAAAACTAAAAGGGGTGAGAGGCTGTACATCTATACCGGCGTGAAACCGTGTGTTGACCTTTTCAAATATTAAAAGATTAATCTAAGCATTTCTAGGAATAGGTGAGTTGCTTTGTAGAATTTTTCATACGCTCTGCAAACTATTTCATTACCCTCGTTATATTTGTGTGAAGACTTGTGACGTCCATCGAAAAAATAAATGTTCGGTTTTTCACCTTTGTAGTTTCAATAAATTTATAAATTGGGTGGCATCTTTTGTTACGTCCTAGCCTAGAAAAGTACCGTAAGTCCTCTATTTAGCCCCCCGCCCCCCCTCTCAAACAACCCCCCCTCCCCTTTTTAGGGGAAGAAAGTTAGAAAGCCTCCTCTCTCCTCCCCTAACTATTCTAAAACTTCGTGTGGATTGATCCGGGATGGTTTATTTACCAACTGGAAGTTCGGATTTGTTTTTGATCTTCGGCTCTCGTAATTTAGCTTTTTCACTTTGTATCCTCGTTCCATCGTCTTTTCTAAATTAAAGAAGCCCCCCCCCCCCCCCCCCCTCAAATAAGCTTCTTGTCTCTACTCAAATGGTTTTTCTATAAATAGAGGATTTACGGTACAAAATGCTCTTCTTACTGGAAACAAATATAGATAACGTCGGTCAAGGTCGGTTAATATTCTTCTTGTCGGTAGTTGGTAGTTTTTTTCACGTTTTATCGGTAGTCAGTGGCTTCTGTTCCGAACCTCCCGGAGTTGGTCGAACTTTTAAAAAAAGGACTAATTTTAGTGTTAAGGTATTTAGCGAGAAAGTACTTAAATAAGGGACACTATTTTTACGTCTCTAACAGTAGACGGGAAAGCCATTTTACGTGCGCGAATTATAAGGTCAAGCCGCTTAATTGCAGTGCAAAGGCAGTACCTTCATTTCTCAGTTATTTTAAGACCCTGAGTATTGGTCCGGGCCAGGGAATCGAATCCAGGGGCGTAGCTACTTGTACGCACGTGCGTACCTGAAAAAGTCGTGCACAAAAAAGATATATAATGAATAAAAAATTAAAATAAATTCTAAAAAGAAAGCAAAATATCTTAAGATAATTATTTTAAGAGCACAGTTTGCCTCAATTCATTCAACTCTGTTTGTTTCTTTGAATGCAGCAAGAAGTGCGATTTTGATTAGCTAAGGAGGTATTTTATCTCCATTTGTTAGAACAAGTGATCAGTTTGAAAGACGGCTTCTTGCTCTGATTCCAGCACAGACTGCTTTCGAAAAAGCGCCGGGTACACGAGTAAAGTTCTTCTCTTCCATTGGGGTTTCGAAGACACTAGAAAAGATCGGGATGCATGTATTTCATCCAGATTTGCAAACACGGAAAAGCGATAAATTGCTACACAAGAGATTTTGGAATTGATTCCATGAGCACGAACGAACAGCCTCATATGTAACTTTTAATATTTTTTCAACTTTAATGGTATTCCTGAAAAAACACGTTTGGAGGGAAATGATGCGTTTTAAACTAAATTTTACACCGGACAATGTTTAACTTGACAAGCGGTGACTGAATTTGTTTCTTAAAATATAATCTCAGGTAAATTAAGGCATGAGCCCCCAATGATTCAGTAAAAAAGTGATGGGGGTGGTCTATCTCTGAGCACGTAAGCAGTAGAAAGATGAGACTTTGCCAGATACATACATGTGTGGTTTCTGTCAATTAGGTGATGTTCAATTATGCAAATGTTGTCACGTGACTCCACACGGCCAGAAAACAATAAAAAGTCTTTAAACAAAAATGGCAACACTTTTTATTGTGATTTATTAAACCCGACTGGTTTAGTACAATGTGTAAAGCAAACATCTACAAGACTGTGCTTGGCATTTTTAGAATTTTTTACGGTTTTAGAAAATAAACGGCTTTTTCAACTAGACCCAGTCCCCCAGCGCAATTGTATCCCATCTTAACGCCTTCGATTTTAAATATCTAAAAAAAGGCCAAGCACAGAAGTGATACATTAAACGGCATTAACATTATACAACCGGTAAAATAATTGAAGACACACGAAAAAGTGTTGCCGTTTAAAGAACAAGCTTTTTCAGCCGATGGAGGTCACGTGACCTAATTTGCATAATTTTAAAGCACAAAATTGACACAAACTAAAAATGTGGTTAGCTGGCAAAGTTTTATATCTTTTCACCTAAAGCTCTTAGATATAGACCACCCCCTCATTTTTGAAGAGAGCAAATTAAGGCAAGTGGAGGCCCGTGCCTTAATTTACCTGAGATATTTTAAATACACAGGCTGCCAACAAGATAAAACTTACCTATCCACACTTTTTGCTCATCAAACCAGTAATTTTTCAATCTATCACTTCTCTTTTAATATCAGCAAAATATTTTTAATTTAAATGTTTTGTACAGGGGAGTTTACGTAGTCAACGCTTTATTTAGTGTACTTAAAAGCATTTAATTATAAGTCCCACTGAAAAATGCAAGCATCACTGAGCCTGGCTCGGAGATCGAAAGAAAGTTGCTGTTAGAGCGCTTTGTTCAGGGCATCCTTTCCAAAGGAGCTTATATTCCTTCGAAATTAATAGATTATTGTTGTCAATTTTTATTTCTTCGAGATCTGTAGACGAGGCTGTAGAAGGGGGACCTTGGGAAATCTGAAATTGAACAAAAGTAGACTTACAAGATAGTAAAGCCTGGTTTTTATGATCGTCAGTGGTTATTTATACAAACAAAGCTTGTCTGCGATAACTAAATAAATGGCAAAATTTGTCAATGGGTCAGTGGTGTATATGATAGCCTTGTATACGCCCGCCGGTATCAAAGACCGAGGCAGACTGTTATAATAATAATTTGCAGGGAAACTCGGCTTAAGTCACAGGAAAAAGGTCATTCAGTTAGGGAAATTATAAAAGCCACTGATTGTAAGTTTTCCTTATTTCAATGTGCTATTCAGTCTTCTTTTCACATTTATGCTGTTATCTCCGAGTTAAGAACCTTCTTTGTTCTGCACAGATGACTAGAAAGTTCTTCAAAGTTGTTGCATTACCAGAGGTTTGAAAAAAAAAAAAAAAAAAATAGAAGCAAAACTCTCTAATGTTATTTTTGCGGGCTCATAAATTACCTGGAAGAAGTTGTTTTCTTCATTTTCCTCGGGAATTGGCTTTTTTTTTCCCAAAACATAAGATCTTTCATTTTTAAATGGTTTCAGTTTTCGTGACCTGCGTGTAACCAAAAAGATGGCAGCAACCATCAGAACAGCGAACACGCTTGATGTCTCCAATACGTCCATGAAGTGAACCTCCAAATTAACGGTAACCAGCCACATTGTTATCGGAGCCGCAGGTCTTTGAAATTCTTGCTAGTTACTTCTTCTCCTGTTCTTCTTTGATATTGTTATTTTTGAAAATACGAAAATGCTTAGTTGACGATATCCTTTAATTTCTCGAAACCATAAAATACTGCAGTGTCATTGGCTTATTTGAATGGCATCTGCTTTCGAGTTAGAAACGCGGTCATGCTTTTAACGGACTTGGTACACATGGACTGAAAATAATGTCAGCTTATTGGCTATTGTTTTCTTCAAAATAGGTGAATCTGAACCAACAATGTGCTTGAAGTAAACGTGACACGAAAAAGTTATTTTCAAAATAACTCTTTTCAAAAGCAAAATTTGCTTTTCAGTTTTTCTGTTCCACCTACGCATACTTCTAACGTACCCACGCTTTGGTGCTATTTTTAGCGAAGATTTTCTAAATTTAGATCGAGGAAACGGTTGGTCTGTTGCCGTGGAAACCAAAAACTTGCAGATAGTGAGACTATCGCAGGGCTATGTTATGTGGATATTGCTGTTTTAGGTCAATTCTTTGCGGTAATAATTGTTTAGCGCCTCAACTATAAACAGAATGTTCCTGTAGAGTCTTAATGAAAATATCAGGCAAATTTCATCAAGAATCACTAGCCATAATACTTTTTTGGTTACTTTTGCAAGCATATTTAAACTTGAAAAAGCTGGTCCTTGCCATCCAGGACAACAGAAGACAGGGAACAGTTTCAATGCTTCAAAATAGTCTTAAAAACAAAACTGGACCATTAGTTTTGAAATTCAACAGATGCCGAGAGCGTTGTAGCCTTTTAAAAAGATAGGCAATAGCCCGTCTTAAAGCAATCCTCAAGTATATATCGAAATTGGTTTGTAGTTCTCATAGCTTCTCATCGAAAGTTTTTTGAAAGGGCTGAAAATAGCAGACGGTTCAGTCTTTTTATTTTCCAATACGCTGAAACTGGAATATCATATTATTGTAAAACTGGTCGGCTAAATAGTACCTTATCGTTTTGTTTGCTTCACAAATTTTCAATGGATAATTATGCGCCATGATTGTCTTTTTATGGCCAGTTTTTCAGTAGAGATGAAGTCAGAGTTTAAATCCCAAAAATTAAAAAAGAAGAACCCTTGGGCCGTCAGTGAATAACACAACTGAATACTGGAAAACATGATATTATTTATACGGGTGATCCGAAGTAAATATGTAAATTATACGAGATCTCGTATTTTCTGCTTCTTTGAATTAGAAATTATCATTTTGTTGGAGACAAAAATGCCTTATCGCATTGTAAAGCTAATGAGCTAACAGGTTCACGAATTTTGAAAAAATTTTGAATTTTAGCCGGATATTTGTCAGCAATTTCATCGATCACGAGCAATGATAAAGCCAGTCGAGCAAAGGGTTCATGTAGTAAAGAAAAGAATCGACACAGTCGCTTTGTTTTGTTCAGTTTGCTCCGTCTAAACCACTAATTAAGCGATTTTGGAAGATACGAGTTTTATGACCTGCAATGGTGAAAATTCGTATTTTCAGCGTAGACCGCAGTAACCAACAAATTTATCTCATTCTGAAGACGAAGAAAAAATTATCATCGCCATTTGTTTCGACATCGATGACCAGCTGTCCATACCACATGCAAGTTTAGCAACCAATGTTAGCTATATTTGAAAAGCCAACAACCCATAGAACTTCGAACGGAAAGAATTATTGCCTAAACCTTGGTTTTAGTTGGACTGAGTTATAAACCCTATGTTTGAATGCTATTTTTTGATTGATTTCAAAATGAAAAGTCAATCAGAAATCGGAAACTGCAGCAGTGAATTAATTGTTTAACGTGATACCCGTCAAGTCGAAAATGTAAGAGGGTAGTCTCGTACTTATTACAGTGCCGGAAGCGGAAAGTCAACAACAGGTAAGGTAATGCACAATTAATCCTATCCACCCTGGGGAGCTTGTAACTCAACTTTCGCTAAGAAGTTAAATAACTTCAATACCGTTAAAGCAATGACCGCTAAACTTAGCGATGTTTCCGAAAATTTATCTGGAAACTATTTGAAGTCATTGTGTACGTGAATTTACCTTGGCAATCGCGTTCTGACAGCTATGTTTTTCAAAATTTACATTTTTTCTATAAAAAAGGATTTATTTCTATTTTTACGTATTGAATTGTTTAGTACTACATTATTAAGCATAACTTTCTCAAAGTCATTTTAACTGTTAATAAAATCCAGGCTTTTTTTTAGAAAGTTACTAATTTGAGAAAAAAAAAGAATTTTAAATGACCAAACGACTAATGCTGAGTTAAATTTTCAACAATATTTATTTTTCCCGAAATTTGATATCTTATAAATTGTTTTACATCCTAAGCACCCTTTCTACAAAGATCAAACATTCTATCAAGATTACCCCGATTTTTACGGAACTTGGTAAACTGGAGTGCGTTTAGTTAAATCAAAATGGCGGATGGTTACAGTCCCTTTCTAATAATAATTTCCGCCTACGACTGCGATTTCTATTTCTTACAAGGTCATAAGCGCCCTTACGACTGATTACGACACGTAGCAAGTGTGGACCAGTCTTCACTTCTCTAATCCCCATTTCCCTCGCCACGAAGCAGAAAAATACACTGCTTAACAGCTATTAAAACAGCGTTTTATTTACATTTGACGCTGTCCTTCTTCTAACTTTTCGCCCCGTGCAAGGGAATCCAAGACAGTCTTGGATTTTGGATTCGACGCCATGGATTCCGGATTCCAACTACTGGATTCTGGATTCCAACTACCTGATTCTGGATTCCAACTACTGGATTCTGGATTCCAACTACTGGATTCGAAATCTTTTTCAGTGGAACTTGGATTCCGGATTCCAAGGCCCAGGATTCAGGATTCCACAAGCAAAAATTTCCAAGATTCCAGATTCTCCATACAAAAATTTCCCGGATTCCGGAATCCCTTACATAGGGCGCAACTTTAATTAACGTCCCAGTAAAGACCCCTTTCATAATAGCGGCCTACATATATTTTCTTTTATATGAATGAAATGAAAGTAAGGATACTTCTGTATTTTGCACATGCTCACGAGGTCACAAAGACTAATTATCAAATACATAAATAAGAATATTAATAGATTGTTTTCACATGACGTTACGGCGGCCATATTGGTATCCCAAAACAATGAAACGGCGGCCATGTTGGTGTCCCAAACCAATCCTACGGGAATGGCACTGTTTTCTTAAGGCTGGTTTTCACTAGCGACGGAGTCGGAGTCGGAGTCGTAATCAGAAGCGTAGAGCTTATGATCTAGTGAAAATAGCCTTACGATTCCGCTTACGACTCCGTCGCTTACGTTCCGCTTATGATCTAGTGAAAACCAGATTGTCGGAGTCAGAAGCGGAAGCAGAAGAACCAAAACAATCACAAAGCGTGGGAACGTGCATTGTGATTGGTTTATCCTTCCGCTTCTGCTTCCGACTCCGACAATCTGGTTTTCACTAGATCATAAGCGGAACGCAAGCGACGGAGTCGTAAACGGAGTCGGAAGAAAATGGAAACGTTCTGATTCTTCTGACTCCGATTCCGTCGCGCTTATGACTCCGCTTACGACTCCGATTTTTGATTTTCACTAGGTCATATGCGCTCTTACGACTCCGACTCCGTCGCTAGTGAAAACCAGCCTTTATGCAAACGCTTTGCTTTTGTTCCAATAAATTTGCGTAGATGCGTGAGTGAAAACGCTCTAAAGGTCGCCATTATGAAAGAGACTTATTAGTTTACAGAGTTCTTCCATGCACGTCGGGATACATTTTTCAACGCCAAGAGGCTGGGATTTGGTACTTAGGCTACGTTTACACGACACCGAACGAATTTACAACCGGTTGAAAATTTCGTTCACACAGCAGTGGCGGAACTAGGAGAGGGGCCCTATCGTGTCTCATCTTTCAGAACTTCAAAACTGAAAACGAAATTACTGTAACTAACTGAACTTAACGTTCATTGTGCTAAGAAATGCGTAAGGTCATCAGGTTAGTGTTTGCAGTTTAAAGAAAAAGGAAGGGCATTATTACTATAATTATTTTTGTAAAATTTAGAGTGAAGACAATGGAGTTTTCCTGCTTCGTAAATATTAAACAAATGTAACAAACCTACACAATGACACTGTCCTGACACGTAAGCAGGGTGCAAAGAAAGTCCGTTTAATTTACAGCTTGCCATTCAGGCAAGCTGTAGTTAGCGTTTTCTAACCTAAGAGTCATTTTATCTAGCCTGAAAAAAAATATTTTGATGATCAGGATTGATAACAGTCCTTCTGTAGTTTGAATTCCATAAAAAGTTTCACTTGCCAGTCGGGCAAGTTAAGAACAGAATTCACTTGCCCGATAGCAAAATATCACTAGCCCCGGGCTATCGGAGACGACTTTCTCTGCGCACGCTGGAAAAGCGTGAAAATATGAAGACCTCAGTTGCTTTGCAACTAGTTCCAAGTCAAATCAACTTATTCCTCGGTTTGCGTTGCTCTTGTGATCAACTCACATACTACCCTGACTCCAGAAAATACCTCGTTGAAGCGGCTTCGCCGCGAGCCATCAATATCGATAAGAAAAAAATATCCTCTGAAACCCAGGGTACTCACATACGTAGCGTCCTACAATAGACCTTCCCTCCGGTGAGCACACACAAGGAAACAAGGGCAAGGCTTGGATCGATAATTTCAAAGAAACACTGTATTTTGTCATCCCAAACCTCAGGCTGGTGCCTTTGTTCACAGAGATGTGGGAAAGGCTACTTTTTCTAACCTGTGCAATCCCTCTTTTAAAGGGACTGCGTCACGGCCGCCTAGTTCACTTTGCTAATAATGCCAACTTCGCGTCCTTGTTAGCATGGAACTTGCGGAGAAATTGCTTATGAATGGCGAAAACACAGCTTCATGTTAAACAAAATAATGCGTCTCCCAAGAATTTCATCAAACCATACAAAACGTTGGGGTCAATTTAAGTTTCTGGGAAACTGCCCACCTACCCCTCCCCTAACCCAACATTTTGCCCTAAGTGAGAACTAAGTGACAATGTTGGGTTAGGGGAGGGGTAGGTGGGTATTTTCCCAGAAACCTAAATCCAAACAATACAAACAACTGAAATGAACTTTTTGAAAACTGTCAGACAATTGCAATCCGATTCAGTCTTCTTCGAGTTTGTTTATCTGCGATTCTTTTTGTATTCACTGTGTTATTTGTATACCTTCTTTTTTTTAGTCAATTTAGTGGCAAATCTCACCGTTTGAATTTCGATAAATTTCGTGACAAATCTCCTTTAAGCTAATCCAAAATCCTCGTATGTGAGTTCTCGTATTTTTATTTTTATCAAAGGCAGGTATACAGAAGTTTGGGAGAACCAGTATGCCACTTAACAGATAAACATATATTACATAGGGTCTGAATAAAACATCCTAGCTTATCACAAGCCAGCGTCGATTCCTTGATTTTAGTGCACTATTCATCTTCCCGTCGTCGTATTCCATGACTGTTCTGTAAAACAGACAAAGATATTTTCAGTCCAGGTTCCATATTTCTAACTTGGTTCTGAATTACGTTTAAGCGAACAACAGAAAGTAAAAAAAAAAAAAAAAAAAAAAAAAATTCCTTAACCATCGTCTTTACAGGCCTAGCACTCTCCTCATATTTCGATCACCAGAATCCTTACGAAATCTCTCTTTCAAAATGTTTACAGCTCCATTATTTTCTACGGCAATCAACACACTTTTATTTTGTTTTGTGCAATGGTTGATTTTCACTGAATCCATTGTGAGGGGCTTATTCTAAAGGCTAGTTACATGAAATAATAATAATCCTTTATTTACTACAGAGAAACCTACTTGACAGTACTTACCAAATGTTGACTCAGACATGTCAGCAGGAACTGCATTTCTATACTTTTCGGCAAGCTCACGCTTCAACGCCGCGTTTAGATCTGCATTTTCCTATTCAAAAACAACGATAATAAAGATGATAAAAATCGACAATTGAATATGCAGAATGAAGAAGTTAAATGCTCAGAAAATTTGGTTCATTATTATTAGGAACTGCGTTTCAGAAGCTCTTCGAATCACCAAGGACGACAACGAAAAAGATCAAGACTCTAAAACATTCCACGCCAATTATTAACAGCGCAAGTACTATAGCGACTATCCACAGTTGCAGTCCCCTAAAAAATAAAATAAAATTCTACAACAAAGTTAAAAGAACGTCCCACTACAAAGGCAGATTTAGCAAAGGAGATCAGCAAACTGCCGCTTGGTTAGCTGAGCGGAGGGTCGCGGGTTTAATCCCTGGCTGGACCAAAACTCGTGAGAGGAAAGTGCTGCCTTTGTAATGCCATCTGCAAAACGGTTAGACTTTCTAATCTTCACGGATAAGGACGAGAAACTGTACAGGGTTCGTACACCACTGGGCCATCAAAATTCCAGGACTTTTCAGGACCATATTTCCAAAAATCCAGGACAAGGAATAGCCAGGAAAACTGAAACAATCTAAACAAACCAACAAACTATGTAGCCTTTTTGCTACATTTCTGCAAGAATCTGCAGCTTCTGATCTACTTCGCTGTCGATTTTAGAAACTTCTTCAAGTTTTCATTTTGAGGAACTCCGATGACATTTTGACTGTGCCACTAACTGACCGGTTTTCGACTGTTTTTCGACCGTATGCAAAGTCCAACGAATTTCGGCTTCCAGTGTTTCGTCTTTAGCCATATAAGATGATACCAACGTTTCTTTAGGAGAAGCAGATGAGCTTGATGTTTCAGCACTTGCATCACGCACTGAAGGGCTGGAATGTAAGCCACAAGACATCAAAAGACCAGGTTTGTCAGAGTTAGATGAAGAAGCTGCCTTTGAAGACATAAACTGGGTAACTGGTGCTGATCGCTCAGCTATTAATGCTGCTTACTCCCTCTCCTGTGACTTCTGCAGGACTGTCAACCCCCACGTCTTCAAATAGCAAAGAGATGATAGATGACGTCATAACGAATGGCACATGACGTCATTTGTGCAAAAGATACCTGTTGACTCCGATCGCCACTAATTTGCGATGACACAAAACGCGTGAAAAAGATGTTGTTGCATAACATTTGACTTGATCGGTTTACTTCCTACCAATCACATTATTGCTTATAGTATAATGGCATACCGGAGATTATAAGCAAACGTTCGATGTTAACAGTACTAAAGTAGCTCAAACAACGCAAAATATTTGAAATTTTATAGTCGGAAAGTCGACTCTACAAGAAATGACAAAATTCAGCGATTATCCGGGGGATTTCATACTCTAATCTGGAGACTAGGAGATAAGGTCCAAAACCTGGTGTCTTCCGGATTATCCAGGAGAGCTGACAGCACAGCTTCTGAGGGCGGATTCCCCCATGTCTGAACAGTCGAATGATTTTTGGCACAAGCGACAACGTGCTTTGTGTTGAGAGTTTGAGTCTTGTAATATCCAGTCTTTGTACGCAACGTGAAAAGGCCAGTTTTTGCTGATAGTACACTTCCCAGGCATTGTTCATTCAGCTTAATCAGAAAAGGCCGGAAACAAAACTATTGAGTACGTTTTGACTTGATTTGAAACAGAACGAAACAACGGCATCATTCTCACCCAGATACGAACAACAAAATTTTCGAACATTGGGAGCCCGTAAAACCACAGGGGTAGCTAGAGCCCAGACTCTGCACTGTTAGGTTTTGGGATTAACGACAGGTACGACTTTGCAATATTGTACACGTTCATTTGCCGCCCGCAAAAAAACTTGAAAATGGGCGTGAAGAAAATAAAAAGAAACTCATTCATTGTCCTAGGAAAAGTCTAATGTTCTAGGACTTTCAAGGACCAACACATATTTTCCTGGTTTTCCAGGCCTGGATTTTGAAATTTTAAATTTTCATGACTTTCCAGGTTTTCCAGGACCCGTCCGAACCCCGACTGTAAGTCCCACCTCACAGCCAGGTGATCTGTGACGTCACTGCGGGGGCCTGGGGAAAGAAATTTTAATGCCGTATCCCATAAACCAAAGCTGACGGGAACAGATTGAATTGAATTGAATTGGTGCGCGCGTTGGTTTATGGGATACGGCATTAAAATTTCTTTCCCCAGGCCCCCGCAATGATGTCACAGATCACCTGGAGCACTTTCACTAATTTGGTTCTTGAGAGACAAAAAATAACCACACTACTGTTCAAAAAGAGTAGGGGACGTAGACCCTGGTGGTGTGACCAACCTTTACTGAATTTTCATTAGAGATCTTCCTATATAGGAATAACCTCATGATCTTCCGTCAGGTTTCGTAATGACTAACTGCAAATAGTGTGTGCAAAAACCAAGCAACGAAAAATGGGAACTCGAAAGCGCGCGGAAGGACTGAACACTACTTCCCGTGGACAATTTGCCGCTCTGTCATTGGTCAGCCCGCCGGTCCTTCGATCTGCGTGCGCCACCGTCACTGTCGTCACCTTGTCAAGTACTAAATCTGTCTATCAGCTACAATATGAATACTTTATAAGCAGTCTTTTACAGAGAGAACGCGACCTATAATCGCTAATAAAATACCTTATCATGTTCAATTGTGTTCCATCTCATGTACTTGTCGTTTCCTGACACGTGAGGCGGTTTCAATGCATTGTGTGCCTGACTTAATGCTTGAACGTCAATTCCAGCCAACGGCTGACGGAGTGCAGGGCCTGGGACCTGAATCGATGACACTGCATGCTGGGAGTTGACATGAATATGGTGCCTGCCAGGTACAGCTGATGAAACACTGATTTTATTTCCAGCACGCAGCTGTTTAAGGAAGCTCTGGTGAATAATAAAACACTACTAGCTAAGCCTCAACCCCAGACCTTACTCATCCCAGCACCCGGCGACAGAAGACTTTCTCCACTGCTTACACTTAAAAGAGGTCAGTTTTGAAACCAGATGTATGTTTGGTCAACCTTAAACTGAAAACAAAACTTACCAATGTTGTTTGCGGGCTTTCTACCATCTTCTTCCACCTGTTCTGTAGTCGTGAGATATATGCTGTGGTTTAATTTTATCCTTGGTTTAAATTTTATTTTCTTTGTTTTTGGGTATGATAATGTGTGATAATGGTTTTACACAAAAGAAAATAAAATTTAAACCAAGGATAAAATTGAACCACAGCATATTCGCAGCTACTCTATTAAATTTTCCGGACTATTGCTCACTATATATAAGAGTAGAAACTCATGAGGGGTTGAAATGTGCAACTCTCATGTGTTTGCTTTTCCCGATGCTCGTAAATATTCATTTTCGCAAAGGAACAAGAAGAAAAGATATTGACCAATCAAACTTCGTAAACGACGTGACGTACATTACTCCACGTTCCCGCGTCCGCTAAAAAAATCGGGAGCGTAATCAACAACGACGGCGACAGCTGTGAAAACGTCATAAAAAGTGAATTCGCTCTGCTTCAAACTTTATCGCGCTTATTCTGTCTCGTTCAGTTCGTAAAATGTTCGTAATTTTTTCTGGAGTTAAATTTCACACACTGTATCTAAGTTCAGGAAAAGAAAAAGAAAGTCTCTGCACATGTCTTGTGTTTACACCCTATAGTCGTGCAGTGACGGCAGAGGATCGAAGTGTACCAAAAAAGCGTGATGCACGTGCAAAGTTGCTTTTTTGAGGCCGCAGAGAGCGTTTCCAAATATGGTACTTAAATATGAGAAAAAAGAAACGGCTATAAAAAACTCTCAGCACTACAAATCATACAGTATAAATTGTTACCTGACTGAGAGCTCGTATTGATCGCGGGGAGTTGACATCAGCCTTGGAAAACTCCATCAGGCAGTCAAACATTCTATCCGAGTCTATTTCCACCGAAGGGTCTGAAAACGAGGGTGTATTCCCCTGTGCTGAGGAGTTGATGAAAGGGTGAGCTAAAAGCTGTGGAATGGAGTAGCGCTCTTTGGGACTGCGGCGAAGACAGCCCTGAAAATCAACAATTTCAAATGTGGCCGTCAACCGAGCTCTGGTCAAACCTGTAATTCATCCCTAGAGACCCTGGAGCAGCTATTCTGGACCACCAGATCATTTTTGTTGAAATCGTAACATTTCCCACGAAAATCTCGTCGTACCGAAATGGTGCTCCTGGGATCTCCAAAGATGACTTGCAGTACATTAAGCGAAGCCGTAATAAGCCCTTAACCGCGTCTCCGTCTCACAGAGCCCATTTAAGGAATCTTTCAGTATGTACAAGATGCTCCTGATTCTAAACGAGTATGGGGACCCCTTAGTATATATATCAAAATTTAAGTTTCTAAAACATAAACAGCCAATTGGTAAAGTTTACAAAACTCTTACTGCGGGTTCTGTTTCAGATGAATGACCATAACGATCTAACAATGTAAGGGTTGCAAATTAGTGGCGAGGATCACGAGACAAAGTAGATCAAATTTCTGTATTGTTAACGAGAAAATAAAAATGTATTAATATATGAATAAATAAATAAATACAACGTAAACAAATAAAACACGAACAGATTAGTAAACAAACCTCTATGACATCTAATAAGTGCTTGTCATTGATATCCGGGAACTCGATGACGTGAGAAGGATCCATAATACATTGCAGCTTTTGAAGATGGTTGGTAATATGTTGGAACGGTGTGCGACCGTAGACCATCATGTACAGGATACATCCTAGAGACCATACGTCACTGGGTCGGCCAATCTTATGTCAGATAAAAGAAGAGGAAAAGCTCAGTGTCGTGTAGGCTCTATTACCAGCCGCTGCTCGCGAACTGAGCGCACTCTTCTCGGGGAGTGACAAGACCGGACCGACCCGAAGGGGAGGGGGTGGGGTGGGGTAGAGAGGAAGAGGGAGGGAGGGAGGGTGAGAGAGAGAGACAGCGGCGGAAAACGAGCCCAAGTGTCATGCAGATGAGAAAGTAAGATAGCAAGACTGAGCCTCTCTACGGGTACCTGTGGACGTCGTGCCGTTTTCGTCTAGCGTTTCCCATCAACGAAATCGTGGCATATCAAGACTTTTCTTGAGTGGTAACGCTACTAGCGAGCACGACCAACAGGACGACGACGAAAGAGAAAATACACAAACTTTAAACATGCAGCACACTTTTTGGCAGATTTCTTTGCCGTCAACATACAATTAAAGTGGTCAAACTTGTTCGGAATGGCAACGCGATTTTTGGCGGAAATACTCATGC
>JBBMOI010000003.1:3795000-3870000 GCA_038088405.1 Porites divaricata
GTGTGGCCGCATCTCTTAAGACTAACACAAACGAAAAATACACAAAGGAACTGAAACACCTGCTACACTGTCAGGCTAACATGTCAGAAGTCGGAGGAAAAGGGGAGTTTTGCTTAACAAAATACAGTGGAAGCTCTCCTAACGGAAACTCTCGTAGGCGGACAGTTCTACTTACGGCCGCCTTCACAAAATCCCGTTTTTCCCAACTCCCATAAAAACTCTGTATTTTAACATTCCCGTAAGCGGCCAGCTCTAGAATTATGGACCTGACACATTTGTCACATCCCGAGGGTGTTCCTTCAAGAGAGCTTTCACTGTAATGAACTCACCTGATTTAACGTCTGGTGTAGACTTGACAGACGCTTTTTGAGTAGATGGACAGCCCCTCTGAAGGTGGCTAAAATGACCTTTCTGGAATGGAATAGTGTCTGCTTCATCACTGCTGCTGCTAACACTTCTTCTACTGCTCAGTGGTTGCCTACCACAGCTTTCTAGAATGCTGGGGAGCTTGAATGAAATGACAGCACTGGTGTTGTCCATGACTTTTGAACTGCCACTGTCTGTGAATTGAGAGCTTGTCGATGTGTCCTCACCTGTAGAAATTCAGAAGGGGCATTCACTAAAAAAATAAATTATAGTTGTAAAATTACAACAATGGAGTACCGGTAGTTATTCAATAACTACCGGTACTCATTGTTGTAATTGTTTAATAATGTTGACAGGCCATACACGACTCCCTTTGGCCAGGTTGTTGCATATCTTTGACCTTAAAGCTTAATAGTTTGAGTTGTTCATAA
The DNA here is from genome assembly GCA_038088405.1 of Porites divaricata. NCBI lineage: Eukaryota > Metazoa > Cnidaria > Anthozoa > Scleractinia > Poritidae > Porites > Porites divaricata. The sequence continues at coordinate 3,795,798 of JBBMOI010000003.1, forward strand.
TGTTGACAGGCTATTCACGTCCATCTTTGGCTCAGTTGCTGTTGCTTTGATCTAACCTTCATAGTTTAGCTCTTACGAGTATATCTTGTAGTGACTTTCCTCTTTTGTAAGATATTATGGGAGGGTCTTTAAAGATTTCTCTTAGCAACGGTTGGTTTTCTATAAGATACCATTTGTGCATGATGATTTTTTTTAGATTCGGTACTGAGGGGCAATATTCTGTCACGAATGGTAGTATTTTCTTGTGCGTTTTTGTTTTGTTTTGCAAAGCCGACATTCTTTCGTGATGCTTGACTTCTGATAGGTGTTTATCTATCACTTTATCTCTATAACCCCTCATACGGAGTCTTCGCTTGAAATTAGTTATGTTCTCTTTGAACGTTTTCTCAGAAGAGTTTGTTCTGAGTAATCTTAAGGCCTCGCCTTTTATGAATCCTTTCTTTACCCCTGGGGGGTGACATGAAGAGAAGTACGTGTATTGGAAAGTTTCTGTCGGTTTGAAATGTGTACGCACATCTAGGATTGATTCCTTCTTAAATCTCTCTCCTTTGTAAATACATGTATCCAGAAAGGCGGTTTCTGTTTTTGAAACTTCAGCAGTAAATTTTATGGTCGGGTGGTGGTTATTTGTTAGTTCGATGAATGAGTATATTTCTTCTTTTTCTACATTCCACAATGAGAATATGTCATCGATAAATCTCTTCCACACTAGTGGTTTGTGCGGACTTTTGTTAATAATTTCTGTCTCTATTGCAGACATAAAAATGTTAGCAAATGCAACTGCCATTTTTGTTCCCATAGCTGTACCTTGTACTTGGAGGTAGTTTTTTCCAACAAATTGGAAAGAATTCTCCCTAAGGATTAGTCTGAGCATATCTGCGAGGTATTGGCTGGGTATTGGAGGTTTGTTTTGATAGAATGTTTCGTAAAAAGTGTCTGTTGATGTGTCTGTATGTTAAAAAATACACCATTTCTGTGTACAGGTATTAAAATTACTCGTATATGCATACCCATGAATACACAGTCTGTACAGTCAGGTAGATTGCCTCTCGCTACCAGGTAGAAAAGCGATGCCATTATCACATCTAGGAAATCATAGTCTCCTTTTGTATAGCTATTGAAATGACAGGCATGTTCACTAACCTGTGGCAGTACATCAAACTAGTCTATTCAAAGCTGTCATTAGGGGCTTGGGCTGGGGATTTCCCCTGGCTACTATAAACGTGATCCCTGGCTACTTTCATGGGAAAAAAGAGGAAAAAATAAAACCAAAAGAAATCAATAGCTGTTTGATTCCGCACCTACTCCTAAGTTGTATTTAGCCGGCAACTTAAAATCTTAGTGAGAGCCCTGTTTACCCATAGGCAGAAACAATGTATCTATTAAGTAATCATAAAGTCCCTAAAACCAATCATTCAGCTTTCTGTTGCTGAATCTCATTTCCTTCAACCTGTTTAGTTCATGTGAACAGGAAAAAAGAGTTATAACTGTGGATTGGTGTACCTGTGCTTAAAGGAGAAGAATCAACTGAAGACTCACTACTCTTCTGTTTGCCTCTAAAGTACGTGAAACCTGTCAACTCCTCGTGGTCATCTATCAAAATCTTTTTTCCTTCAACAAAGTTATCGTATGCTTTTAACAGCAACTCTTTGGGCTCTGCCTCAAAATCTTTCCCTTTGCGCAGCAAGCCTCTACATTTGCTTTTGTTTCCTGTAATGGAAATACAGTAATTTCAGTCTTCCTTTTCTGAATGCAAACCAGTATGAATTAATGTCCTTTTGCAATAGTTGATCAGACACTTTATCAATTTTCTGTAACACAAAAACAGTTCACTTTTGGAAAATTTTGTTAGCAGGAACTCAAAGAGCATATTAAAATTAGGGAACCTGCAAATTTTCAGCGGTACATCTCAAAAGTAGCAATTGCAACAAGCATCCAAAATTTGAAGGATTTGTATGAGAAAAAGAACTCCACCCAGTCATGCTTTAATTGAGTGGGTTTTCCATACAAATCCTTTTAAACTTAGTTTTAGGCTTTTAAGCATAAAAAAGTTCAAATTGTCTGTTATAAAAAAACAAGAAAATCCTTCTAATTTTTGGCGGCCGTTGCAAATTTTTCATGACTCGATCCAATCCATTGTCTTGCAATTCCCCGAAGAGACGTGAGCACAGAGAAAATCAAACAAAATATAGGAAAAAATTGGCCAGAAAGCCTTGGAATCATGTTCGAATCTAAATATATCAACTGCTGGCTATTCATGTTTTATTGCCTGATTGGGAAATAGTTTGAATGAATGATAGAACAATTTTTAGAACTGGCTTAATCAGACATGATATGAAGAATTATGCAAATCTGACAGGATGTTTTCCGCCTTGGTCAAACACCCTCCTTGATCAGTGCATAATTTTTCATACCATAACACTACTGCATCCAATGATAAAAATTGCTTTGGTCATTACTATAATTTAATACTGAACACATGTTTACATTAGGTATATGAAGAGAGACACCTTTGCTAAAACTAAAACAAGTTATAACAAGTATTAAAGATTATATCATAATTAAAGCAACCTACTACCTGACTGTATACTCTACTTGGTATATAATATTCTAAATATTATTGTGAGTCATTGTACTGCCTTAAAAACAAACCTAATAATAGCTCAAATTGAGCCCATGCAACAAACACAATAGCAAAGTGCTTGGCATTGCTTCTTGCCAACTGGAATGTTCTTCTGGCATCATCTTCAGACATTCTCCTGTAACACAACATAATGATAGTACAGTTCTGTAAGCAATTTCACCTCAGGTCACCATGACTAGCCAGACAAAACAAGACATACCCGGTAGTTGCCAGCAGTACATATATTTTGGCTTTAATTTCTTTAATATAATTACTGTGCTAAAAATAGAATAATAATAAAAAGTGGATAGTGATTTATCCGGTGGACAGATAGTGTTATCCACCTTTTGAAAATCTGGGACAATGGCTAAATTAAATGTGTTACATATAATTTATATCTTCATTTTGTTTATTCATTTTTGATATACTGTGCTGTCAAACTTGTGTAAAGTGGTGTGACATTAGGGAACTGGCCAACTGAATGCTTTATAATAATCAGGTTAATTGACAGTTTAAAAGAGGTGAAAGCAATGAACAGAAAAAATTACCCTTTGGGACTTTTAAATAATAAGTAATTTATAGTGACAATTAACCCATTCGCCCCTGAACCGCCCGTGCGGTCCACGTCCTTTCTAACCCTTGTGACGTCATCAGTTTTAACGGTCAAGGCCAACTTTGTCCGCTAACTTGTGCAGAGTGAAGAGATCTTTCAAACCATACCAGAATGAGCACAATTCAGTCAAGGACACAGGAGAAAACGGCAAAAAACCATGCAAGGTTGACCTGTAAATCTCCATGAAAATCTTGTTCCATTACCCACCTACCTTTCCTTTCACCTAATCCTAAGGTCCTAAAAGCTTTCCTAAAAACTCTTCCCATCAAAATGAAGCCTACTAAATGCCCAGCAAGAGGAAAAAAAAAAAAATGAGTAAGAAAAGCGAAAAAAGAGGGGAGGAGAGAAAGGGAAAAGTAAAAGTCAAGACTGCTGTGTCACTTTTAAACCCAAAAACTATGTCCAAATTTTGCTTTCTGCACATGCCCGAACTTCGCAAGCTGATATTTTGCATCTGGATCAGAAGGCCGTGAAGTGTACGACCGGTAAACGGGTTTGTGGCAAGTTTTAGCTCTTTATAGCATGACAGTGACTAGAAAACCACTCGACTAACTTCAAAACGCGAATGGGTTAAGCAGAGTACCAAGGTTTTTGAGAAAAATCCACTTTTCAGCATAAAACAACGAAATCTGTCTATTTAATGTAAAATCAGGCGAAAAAGTTGGTAAAAGGCGATTTTTAGGTTTTTTGATTTATATGGCTTTGCTTAAAACAGGTTTATTGACCTGTAGTAATATTGCAGCAAGTATAGTACTAACAAGTAAAGTTACTGGAGCCTTACATTTGAAGTTTTGCACATTCCACAAGAAGACGAGCATAAGAGAAATTCTTTTTGTTGTCTTCAGCTGATATTTGAGCAACAGCTTTCTCATAGAGGAAGATTAAATGTTGACAGGTTTCAGTAGAAAGATCTGGACCAGACTTTGTTCTTTGTTTGGTCAGGAACTCCAGCCAATCCTCTGGGCAATTGCCATTATCTTGGATTTTCTGAATTGCTGTTGCCTCAGGTTCCATATTTTAATTGATGCAGAAGGTCTTGAGCCAACAATGGAAATTGCAGACTGGATGTAACCTACATAGCCAATTTAAAGAACCAAAGAGCTTGACAATGTATGTCCTCATAAGAAACCTGAAAAGTCATTACAAGTTTTCAGTGATGAGCGCAATGATACCAGTTACAATATTATAACTTATAGTAGGCTGACAATCAAATCAATAAAACATTAATGTAGAACATGAGAAACTACATTTAGGTGATTGCTAGCTTAAGAAAACAGCTGAAATTTAACAACACCACCACTGCTTTTCCCATGAAATGACATGTCTGGAATGAGCATGTGCCAAATTCTTTACTGATCACATATCACCACCTACATCTGCTCTGGGATTTGTGATCTGAGTAGTACGCTTGCAGTTGTAATCAGATGAAGTATGGAATTTCTGCGCTCGCTCCTCAGATTTCATTTTGCAGGAAAACCAGGTGGCATTGCCAAAAGTTTACTATCTTCTCAGGCAAGGTAGTGAAGTGGCCCATTTATATTAGAAAGTTTTCAGAGTGACCAAGTCCAATTAAAAAGAGACACCCCTTTATTTAAAGAGATGAAGGACTGCTATTAAGCAGCCCCGCTTAATAGCTAATTAAGTTTACCCGTGGTAAGCAGCACAGGAGATAGCAAATCTCATTCTTTTCTTTCCATGTACAGACCTGTGCAGGTCTTACTGTATCTGTGTTACATATTCCACTGGTAGTAAAGGAGACAGGAGACATGCTATTCAATCAGGGTGAAATTCTGTAAACCTTTCCAATGAAATTTACTAACTAGTTTCACACATGGTGCTTTTTGTTTCTTTTAAATTTGGAGAATTTGAATTAAATAGTATTAATATCTTTTTTTTTTTTACTAAATTTTGACTTTGGTCACTGGGACTGAAAGAGTTAAAATCTTCCAGTCCCAAAAGTGTTTAATATAAATACAATGAAAGGTACATGTTGTCAGAGGGGGCGGGCAATTGGGATAGTCATAGAGGTTTAAGCTGAATTGCCCAGAAACTGTACATTCCCTTAAGGGTATTTTATATACAAGCAGATGTCAGAGGTTCCCTGATTTCAGTTTACAGTAATTTGCATGAAATGTTCTCAGTACAATGGCTACTACAAAAGATCACTTTAAGATCAGTGATCCGTACATGTCCTGTCATGCCAGCTGCATGGAGATTGTTTACCGAACCTAGTATACAATCATGGTCGTCTCCTACAGTGTACATACACTTACATGAAAGCGAAAAAGGACGTGCTAATTTATAGAAACCTAGTGTGGCATATTCAGAAATGTCTTAAATGTTAACCAGCACATTTTATAACGTCTGTAAGCTTACACAAAAGCTTAACTTAGGTTAAATCAGTTATACCTCTAAACTACACATTATATACACCTACAAACAGCCAAAGACTTCAGTTACTTGCATCATTTGTTCGTAACGTTTTCAAATTTACAAGGAAATGTTTCTGCGATCGACAAATTACAATCAACAGCATGCTAAAGGTTCAACCTGGGCATTTCACGGTTTGGTTGACGTGACTCACGCAAATTGCTTGTGCAAAAGGATGAAAGACCAAAAAATCATTGAAATTAAAAAGATTCTAGAGGAATCCATACTACAAAATGGAGAAAAATGATTCTTACCTTAGCTTGTTAACAGAGCAAGCAACTTCACGACCGACATCTTTTTTTGATGCTGTTTGCCAGCGATTCACGTGAAATCGCGTTCGAATTATTTGATTGGCTGTTTCAGATTCTAAAACGTTAGTGATTGGTTGACGAGAATTTAAACGCAGAAGCGCGATATCAACACGATCTTCTCTGTCAGCGGTATCAACAGCGAGGATCAAAGATGGCGGCAAAGTCGGCGGCAAAACTTTGCGGATTTCGTAAAATCTTTTGGAGACTTTCCTTATAATTCTCTACAGGATGTGAGTCTCTTGACCATCTAACTCTTCTTCATGTCTCGCAGTTTGCTTGAGAAGGTTATAAGACTCTGCGAAACCCGTGGATTTTCAATGGAATCTTGCGTCGAAGGATCACTTGGAACAACGTACACTTACCAATTTGGACCTCTCGGTACAGAGCTAAGGCGTAACTTGAGAAATTCTTGGTGGTGTGATGTGGTGCAGTCAAAAGCAAACATTTATGGCTTTGAAACGACTGGAGAAATTATCCGTACACTCAATGGCCAAAATGGATCGTCTGCCCGTAGTGATGTGGGAAATGAACACGATAAAGGGAACGTGATCAATGATCTTGGGAAAAGTGAGAAGCCTGCAATTCCAACTGAGTGGACTTCTGAGAATGCCAACATTCTTACCTCATTGGTAAGGTTTATTCCCGGGATCCAAAAACCTTTTGGGATTGCGAGAAACAGAAAATACTTTGGGGAGGCAGAAAAGGATAAATATATTTTTAGGTATGCATCTATTAGTGAAACTAAGACTGTAAGAGGATGAGTAATAATTATAGCACATTGCTTTGTCCAATATCTTAACCCTGAGCTTGACTGTTTCTAAGGGCAGGCACTGGGGATTTCCTGGGCTACTATGATCATAACCCTCGGCTATTTTAATTGGAAACAAAAGCAAAATATTCTCCACCTTTAATGTACTTAACAAGAGTGCCTGTAGGAAACGAGCAGATCTGTTTTTAGTCTGCAACAGATCTGTTGAAACATCTGAAGCAGATCTGCAGATAGTCTACAGATCTTCTACAGATGATCTGCAGAATGTCTGCAGAATATCTGCAAAATGTCTGCAGAATGTCTGCAGAACTCATCTGCAATTTGTACAGACGTTCTGCAGACGAAGGAGGTATAAATAGCAAGCATAATAACAGACGTACTGCACCAATCAAACACCTTTTATTTTTACCGTAAATACATAAAATATTCTCTCAAATTGCGCCGAAAAAGCTTAGGATAGCCGTTAACTTCAACTGAAAACCTATAACTTTAGTAATAAAACAATGCAAACCACAAAATTAAAACGAGAGAACATTGAGAAGTCCCAGCTCGTAGGTCATGAGAAACAAAAGCAAAAATAAATCACAACAGTCTGGCCTGTAAACACACGGTCACAGTCACTTGCTTAAATTTCTTAAATGAATATCACATCAAAATACCGAGCTCAATAACAAAGAGGGGTTTTTGTCGGCAGCTATAAGAGATCGAGGAAACGCAACTGTTCGGATGTGTGCGGTTCGGATGCGGCGGTTTGGTTTGTAACACGCGCTGCTATACTTCAAGTCGCTCACCTCTTCGTTTCTCCATGATCCACGATGAGTTGCATTTCTTTATGAGTGGACCAATCCATTTGTGGTTCAGGTTTTGCTATGTTCCAGGTGATACTAAACGAACATACATAACTTGGGCAAATAATCTTTGATTAAGACCCTTCAACGTAATGTTTCCTACCCAAGCTTCGTCTGTTTCCCATTCATTAAGAGTCACTTGAGGCACAGGTGATTTTTAACCAATGCTTTTTCCATCTTCGCTCTATAAACAGCTAAAAACCTTTTTTTAACTTTTTGAATCCAAACTGGACGCAAATAACTTGCTTAACTAGCGAGAAAACGATTGAACATTTCATTCAAGCAGAAAAACAGTCGCGAGGAAGATGAGTAATAGGATCTTCTAGTAAAGTGTGGACCAATTAGATTAGGTCTAGAATGTCTCCAGGGAATTTACCCGATCGCGTGTCAGTCACGGAAGGTCTACAAAGAATAAATTTTTGAGATTTATTTTGAATTTACATGAATTTAAAACTCCACGTCTGTAAGATTTTATTTTGAGTTAAGTTTAACTGTAATGAACGATGAGGCACATGGCTTTCGTTTAATGTTGCTGTGTAAAACTGGTAAGTACTCAGTCATGTTTTAAGGAACTGATTTACCGGCAGCATTCATGAATGTACTTTGAAAAGCTGCATAAGTCTTGAGAGTGAATAAAATAAAATGAAAGTAAGGTAATTTTCCGACGCTTTTTATAATAATTGGATGAAGCTTATGTTTAAATTTATCAACAAAGCAGCGGATGGACCCGACCGAAGAGTCTTAGTTGTCTAATTTCGAATTGATAAACATGCGTGCTAAATTAATTAATCTGCAGACTCTGCAGACTTTACAGATCATGTGCAGATCTGTTTTTCATCTGTTTCTCGTCTGCAGGAAAATATCTTTGCAGACGATGAAGGCATTGCATCTGCTACAGACTGAAAACAGACTTTACAGACGATAAAATAGTCTGCAGCTAGTCTGTTTTTCGTAAAACAGATCTGTTGGTTTTGTACGGGTGACGGTCAGGAAAAATACATATGTAGAGCAAAATCCTGATTTTGTGGGAAGAGTTGAAAAATCAATTTCTTTTATTTTTTGTCCATAGATAGTGTTTAGGTAGATAAGAAATGTTGTTCCTGCCAAAAGCCTTTTAATTGCGAGAAAAATTAATAAAATGGGTTTTGATGTTGGAGTCTCAGAATGACCTAAATTGTTTAACTTGAAATTTGCCAACATTAACTTTCCTTGCGTTTGTAAACAAAGCTGTGTGGAGAAATTTGGACAATTCCTATCATGTTCAGAACAACTCTTTTCGTCCACTAGAAGATACTTTTAGGGCAATAGCAAGACTCGTTGAACTGAAATAATTCAAAAATGAGGAATAGGTTTTAATGATGACAAAAACTTAAGTTTATTAGTCATTTTGGATGGCAATATTTAAAACATGTGGTATCACTCCAAATAAGTTCTCTTCATCCTAGTTAAATCACACATTTAGACATTCATCTAAAACATACCTGGCAGAATGAGCTGATCAAAGCAATAAAACTTATGTGAAACTACCAATTTTTTTGTTAGAAACTTGGTCATGTGGTACAAATCCTCATTTGCTGTTTGCTGTAAATGTGACTCTAAAACTCTCTAATAGCAAGTGAGAGTGCCCCCTCATATTGATATTTTTTGCATTGTAGATCTTGTGTAATGGAGGAAATGTTTCTTCAGTTCATTTGTGCTGAAAACAGAGCAAATGATTGGATAAATCATTGGAAAAGACAGAGGCTTGTTTGGTGGAGAAGATTTGCCAACACTCGCTCAAATTACAGTCTGTATGAAGAACAGGTGGATCTTGAACCAGGTTTGACCAGTCAAACTTCTGTACAGGTGAGTTTACCAAGTACAAACTAGAGGGTGGGCACTTTTGCCACTTACATGAACAGTACCAATGCCAATCTGCCTTCAGTCTTGGCAAAATAATGTTACCCTCCTCCATCCATAATTCTTCGTATCATATCAAAGCTTAATGCAATGATTGCTTATCATTTTCCAATCTTTGTTATACAGGAGTTCTGTTGTACTAGGCCTGACAAAGTTTTTGTGGGTCTTTACAATACTGGTACTAATTCATTATTTATATATCGCATTATACATAGCTCTAAAGCACTTTACAAAAAATATCAAAAACTGATTTAAACAGAGAATTTTAACAGTAAAAATTACCCAATAATGATTACATTTACTCTACCATTGTCACCTAAAAATGATTTTTTTAATACATCATACTTTTCTGCAATTTCTGGCAACTTTGATGGGTTCCATCTCTAAGATTGAATTTCATGTACACTAGCTGCCAATTTGGTAGCCTACTCCAACGGTTATTGCCACACCTTTCCTCGTTGTTGTTGTTGTTGTTGCTTTTTTGTTTTTGCCATGTGGTGTAACACAGGTTTGGGTTGTTATAGACTCACCTAAAATGGTCTCATAGACTTGGCCCTGAGGCCACACACTAGAGGGGGATTTACCTGAAACAATGGTTTGCAAAGTTCCAATTATTTGTTTGTTTTCATATCTTTTTTTGTAAATCTTATCACTGATGATGATGATTACATGGATGTTGCCCAGGAGCTCTCTGTATTCAGCTTTTGTTGTTATCAACATCATCATTATTCATCATCATCATTGTCATGTTAACAATGCTCTCATTTCTTTCCAGTATGCATTTCCATGGGGACAAGAAACAGTTGATTCCATGATTGTTATATCTGATCTTCATCAACACATGGCAACCAAGCAATGTAGTGAACTTCCCTATAGTGAAGAATCAAAGCTGCATGTCATCCAGATCAAAACTGACCTTAATAGAGGTATTAGAAAATGTCCTGGCTAACTCACCAGGTGCCAGTTGTTCAAAAGATGGATAGTGCCATCCACTGAATAAATCACTATCCAGTTGACAACACTTTTGGTTTCCGTACTACTTAACCGTTGGATAAGGATTTATTCATTGATAGCACTATCCAACTTTTGAACAACCGGGGCCTGGCCCCAAGTGTAAAGTGCTGCAGGTGTTTTAGGAGGGCTTATAAATGGAGGAGCTTATATCTGAGGGGGCCTATATTAGAAAAAAAGTGCTTCGAAACAAGCTATAGCAGTGCTGATCAAAATATGTTTTGCAATTACTGTTTATTTGAATTTCAAAACTCCATAATAAATCGATTTTACTTCAATGCAAGCTAGATGGGGGTTGGGGGGACTTACTTTGCTCTGTATCCAGGTCAGGGGGCTTATAATCGGTTGTATTCTTTTGTTGACAGGTTGATGAGCTTATAAGTGGGGGAGGGGGAGGGGGCTTATTTGTGAGAGTTTAACGTAGCTGAAGAACGTTTTCTATATCCATATTCAATCCTACTGAATTTGTTAGAGTGTAATACAAGTCATTTATGTTGCTCAGACAGTTTGTCAATGTTAGGCTTACAAGGCTAGTTTACAAAAAAAAAAAAAACAATTTCACTCTGTTCAAGTGCGCATGGGCTCCTAAATCAATTTAATCTTCTTTAGGTTTGCTAATCCCTGCCTTCTTTTATATTTGATTGTTATATATACCGTCCCGTTTAATGTTTTGAGGTATAATATTTTTCATCATTTTAGGGTTTTTAACGGTACTCAATTTTGATGAATTTTGCAGCTCCTTAAAGGTTATCTTGACACTTCACTGGATAGTTTTCGTGCAGACACGCACAGCTATCCGGTATAGTATGAACAACAACTGGCCGGGGCGGCACAAAGTCGTTCACACATCCAACATCGCCAGGGCCGGCGTGGCTGGCCGAGAGGGTTTGGTGAACGAAATTCCAGTCCTCGCTCCTGAGTAGTTACTTCCGTCCTCGCTCCCTACAGATGTACTTATTCACTTCCGCTACGGTTCGAATACCTGCCTGTTCACACTACACCAAAGTGAAGCACAGAACCTTCCGATTTGGACGCTCCATTTTTTAAATCAGTCGACGCAGCGCAGCTTTGCTCCGTTACAGAAATCGCTCCGAAATCACCGTTCTTATGTGTAAATAGAAGCTCTATCCGGCATTAGCCTCCTCCGCAGGCAACTCCTTTAATTGTAACGGTTACACTGACCGTCACTTTCTGTTCTCTCCCCATCCGTATTTTTGCGTATTCAGGTACGCGTGAGCAGTCAAACAAAAGGTCTGGTCTCGTGCGCTTTGCGCGCGTAAGTCTTCAACGCCACGCTTTAGCGATTTCTTTACTGATTTTGAGGAAAAAAAAAAAAAAAAAACGGCTATAGTGAAGCCTGCGGAGGAGGCTAATCCGTCATGGTGTTTGTGCCGGCGCAAGAGTCATCCGGTAGGGTGTGAACATAGCTTAAAAGTACGGCTGTTTTGCAGTATGTTTGTGTTCGAAGTTGCGTTTTTAACATGCACCCTCTGCTCTTACTAAAGGATTTCTTTCGTTTTTGATGGATGCATACCTGGAGAAGGAGCGTTCAGACGAGAATGGCAATGTAGACGTGTACACAGTGCTTCATTTGCACCCACGTCTGGCTCCTATTAAGGTGGCTGTTGTTTGTCAAACACCGCAACAAAAGGAGCATTGTGATGTGGCACTACAGCTGTCATCAGAACTTCGAGAAGCAGGTAAGTGAAAGAGGTATTGGCGATTTTCACCATTAGCGCGAGACTTGGTGTTATGTAGGATAGCATAAGCCCCACCCAGACATTACATGTAGCTCCCCCCCGGCTTCTATTGAAATGAATAAGCAAAACAACAAGTCTGCGCGTTTTTCTATACATTACTTTGCCGTCACTGCACGATTACGGCGGGAAAAATTTTGCGTTTTGTGGAGACCGTGAACACAAGACAACGACTTTCTTTTTCTTTTTCTTTACTTCGACACATTCCTTTAGAATTCAACTTCAGAAAAAAATTTGCCATCGTTTGACGAAATGAACGAGATAGAAAAAGCGCGATAAAGTTTGAAGCAGCGCGAATTTACTTTTTAAGTGAGGTTATCATACCGGCTGTCGTCTTCCTTGTTTCTTAAACCCCCTATTTACGCACTAGTTGTTGATGTATTAGAAATCGAACAATTGGAATGTCTGATGAGTGCGTAATATCGTACAAAGCACTTTCCTTGTGGTATTGTTTTTATTTTTACTATATACATACTGAGAGTGAAGAATGATCATCGCAGTGAATTTTCCGATTTAAGCAATTGGAAAAAAGAAGCCTGAAAAAAATCAGGGCTTCAACGGGATTCGAACCCGTGACCTCCGCGTTGCCGGTGCGTTGCTCTACCAACTGAGCTATGAAGCCACACATTGGGTTCGAATCCCGTTGAAGCCCTGATTTTTTTCAGGCTTCTTTTTTCCAATTGCTTAAATTGGAAAATTCACTGCGATGATCATTCTTCACTCTCATCTTTAACCGCAGTTCAAAATGAATTATTTCATTTATTTCACATTATATACATACTGATACATTCATCGTTCTGCCACTCATTTCAAATCTTTCCAAAACGTTAAGGTGTTACAATTTGTCACCACACATCGCGAAATTTAAAGTACTGATTAAAAGTGCAACTGAAGCTTACGTCTTGTTTTGTTCTTCCCGCCCCCTTGTTTTGCCGGCTGTCTTCAATAATTATATGAAACTATTCCACTCCATCATGTTTTTCTTTTCTTTGAGACAGAATTCGACTTTATAGTCTCAACATACAAATTTTCTCGTTGAATGTCTGAGTAGCAACTTGCATAGTGAGGGCGTTGCAAGATGCAAGCGCCTATGAAATGCGGGAATTCTGGCGTGAAACTCGCACACCTCTGTGGCTTTTGATTGGACGTATCATTATTCTCACATTACAAAAAAAACATCTTTCGCGATTCTGTTTGGACTTTTCGCTTTTCTCACTGGTCAAAAACACCGTTCGCTCCTCTGACTGACTAGAATTGATTTGCTTATGAAAATCTACGACGTAGCTTTTCAGTAAGTACATCTCAGTATACCTGCTTGTGTATAAGAATTTTGGGGATGCTCCTGCTTCTTTTATTTGCTATTGCGAGACTACATGGCCAGTAGGACTTTTCCTTTACGGGATCATGGCGAGAAATACCGAGTGGGCAAGATAGGTCCATCTTGCCCGCTTTGGTAGCCAATCAAACACAAGATTGGTTCATTGTGCACGCTTAGCCTTCAGAGCAGGCGCCATTTTTTTGGCGTTTTTCGGGCGAGCGAAGCACGAAGCAGGCGTAGGGGGAGAGACTCGCGCGGCGGGGGAAGGCGCGGAAAAAATGACGCCTGTCCACACCCCACTGTTTGTTCCATTCCATTTTATCTTTTCTGCGCTTTCTGCCATCGCGCGTGTCTCGCACTCCTCGCTCGCCCTCCAAACCAGCCGTATAATTAATAGGGTGACATAATGAAGGATGTTCTCCTTTCAATTGATACTTTTAGGTATCAGCACACATTGCTTATTACAAGGTAGTACAAATGAGTGCTACGCTTACCACGACGAAATTGGGACCCCATACTGTGTTACAATCATTGATTCAACTCTGAGCAATGGAATAGTCATGTTTAGAAGCAGGAACACTACTCTGCAGGAATTTATGCATGTCTCCGACGTTGTTAGCACCGCCAGAAAGCACCTTGGATTGAGTGCGTAATGTGACAAAACACGGTGTTTTTGTAGGGTCGTCACGCAACGCTCCTACGCACAAACAAGGAGGAGAAGACAAGGGGGCGAGCAATGGGTGAGACGACATCAAGCACAGCTGTGTCAACCGATTTTCAAACGCATGGCAAAGGGGAATCAATATTTAATTTTCGTTTTTGTATGGCATTGGAAAGCGAAATTCTATGTCTTCCATGGCATCTTGTATTGGTTTGTTTTTGGAATACGTATTTGAATTTTCCTCTTCGATTTTTTTTTTCATATGGCACTGATAGAGGAATTATTATATTTCGTTTTCCTATAATACATATTGAAAAACGGATTTGTATTTTGCTTTTCGTCTACGTATGGCATTCATTGCAAAACGGATTTAATTTCGCTCTTTTATTTTTCGTTAAGACGTATTTAAATTTCCCTTTACAGGCAAGCAAACTATAGCAAAAACTTTATTCACAAGTTGCAATACAAAGACCCAACAAATAGGCCTTATTCATGATACCCGCCATCATCTCATCTTAATAGAATAAACAAACTCGATCGCGATCACTCGTATTGGCAAATTTTATCATTTGTTTGCCCCCCTGAAATCCCACGTGACGTTACATTTATCCCATCGATCCCAAATCGCGTGCAAAGATAGCGGGTGTGGTGAATAAGGTCTATTGGCATTATCGAGGGAGGAAATAAGTAAAGTTAAAGAAAGTAATAAAAGAATGAGACAACCTAACAAACATTAGCGTCCTTGCAGGCGTTCCCCTCTTCCCTTCTCCCTCGCCTTCGGTCACGAACCCAAACTCCCTTCCCTTTCCTTTTCGAGCGTCTGTCACGTAACTACCTAACAATACACAATACAGAAGCTGGGAATTTGAGCAAGGAGTACAGTGACCAAAAGTCAAATCATCAAGTAGTGAGTTTAAGGCTTCTTTGACACGGCACCGGTCGAAAGTTCGTGCGTTTAGATGTTCCGTTCAAACCATAGTGAACTGCAAATGGAAATTAAATAAGAGATAAAATCTTACCTGTTTTGTTTTATCCTCGAATCCGCTGTGGTGCGAAGTGAAATGGAAGTTGTTGATTTCACAATGCTTTATGTGGTTTGGCTCGCATTGCACTGTTGGTGTCACGCGCCGGTTGTTATTATCGTCTCGCCTTCATCGTTGGTTATTAATTTATTAACGTTTTGAATTAACGGTAATAAATAATTCTCTTACTCTAATTCAAATTGTTTATAAATTGATAACCAACGATGAAACCCAGAGGTAATCAACCGGCGCGTGACACCAACAGTGAAATGCGAGCCAAACCACATAAAGCATTGTGAAATCAACAACGGCCAAAGCGTCGAATTGAACATCGTTTTCGCATCGTAAAACAACTTCCATTTCACTTCGCACCACAGCGGATTCGAGGATAAAACAAAACAGGTAAGATTTTATCTCTTATCTAATTCCATTCAGGGGCTCATTTAAATTTCCCAGCCAGCTAATTAACCAATGTAATTTTTCCCAGCTAGCTCAAATTTTGTATGAAGAGCGGGTATTTTGTCGAGCGGCTCCGTTGGGTACTCCTGTCCATTTGCAGTTTACTAATAAGAGCGTGGGTTCCCTATGGTCTTACATACGCCGCCCTGTTAGCTAAGTTGGAAGAGCCGTACCGCTCTGGTGAGCAGGAGCTCGTGAGTTCAAACTCCGGCTGACCATCAACCAAGGGTTGTTTTACTATTTACAACATGCTTTCGGAAAATCCGGTTGGAAAATCCACGACTTTTGGTTTCGTCCCAGCGAAAATGTTTCTGAAGCATTTGAAAAGGTAGTCAGTTGTTCCATTTCTTCAAAGCCATCTTTGATATAATCTTTGATACCCGGTTTCAGGCTTTCGCGGCCGTTTTTAGGTAAATGGAACTGTTTTGTAGAAATAGTAAACGCGATTCCGGGACGAAATTGCTTACCATTTACCCACACCGTAAACCGACTGGTTTGGCCATGTAAATGGTAAACAGCCAAAGACTTTAAAAATCTGGCGAGCTTATGCTAGCTGTGACTAAATCTCCTTTCTCGGTTCAGATGATCGCGTCATTGAGCGGTGACGTTTAATGGCTTGTCTCCTTCATCCTTACACATCAATTGGAAGGGGACGTAAAAAAAACTGTGAAATTGTTCAAAAAGAGTTGGGAACGTTGGCCCCGATCGCCCCGCGTCATTGAGGGGTGATGAATAGTAAAATCTGAGACTCGCCGAGACGCCGAGACCCTTGTTTGAAAATCCGAGACCGAGACTTCAACAGCCTGTTCAACGATTTTTTTTTAAATCCGAGCCAAAATCGAGTAGAAGAGGCGACAATCGGAAAAACCTGAGCAAATGAGTATGCGCGGCAGTAGTAGATTGAATTAAGGCCTGTTTCGAGCCTGGTTAAAAAGGCCTGGTAAAGATAATCTAAAGTACGAGTTGTGCGATACTGTTTTGTGCCCTTGAATTCTTAAAAGCTTGACTTCTCGTAGCCTGCGCGCAAACGAAATTAAACTCCAGCTGAGTAGTCTGAGTTGTCTGCTTCATCTTTCCTACATGGTATACTGGCCGGCGTAGGAAAGATTAAACAGACTATTTTTCTCGAAACTTCCTGTGCATATTAAGGACAACAACAACTCGCCACATGGTAAGTTCCATCGATTTTTATTTCCATTTTCTAGCAAATTTCCAGACCTAAACTTCGCCCCATATGTTCTCTATATTTACTCAGGTTATGAAACCCGTACGTGCACAAACAGTGAGCCTGGGTTACCTGTGGTTAGGCTCCTCGAAACCAAAGGAAACTGACAAATCCGAGAAAAAAATAGACTCTATTTAAGACGAAAACATTAAATCAAACTCTAAAACGAGACTTCAAGACTCATTAAAAAAGCTTCCGAGATTTCGAGACCGGGGCAAAATTTTCCGAGAACCACGTTTTCGAAGCCCTTCATTGGTCTGAGTGGAAGCCAATAGTTTCGTCCCGTAGTGAGTTCGCCCTCAGCTAGTTTGCCCCATAAGAAATCGAGTTCAATTCATATTAGCACATAGAAGGAGGCTCCTACACATAGTGAATTAACTTCGTAAGGAATTAACACCACAATCCATCAGCTATTTCGATTTTAACTATGGTATTTACCTTGTACCAAATGTTGCCTGATAAAAACTGTGATCTGGCTGAAGCGTTCCGTACTTGACATACTTTCCCAACCTTTTCCGCGCGATGTCGGTAGAGTTCACTTATTTTTAAATGGCTAAAATTGATCCAGTTTGACTTAATTTTACTTCACTCTTTGATTACCAAAGCAATTGAAAGATTTTTTTTTTTAAGAGATGCTGTTTTCACGCAGTTTTCTCTTTTTTTTAATTTTTTTTTATCAAGATCATAGATTTCGAGACGGCAATATGCCGCCGATCTACAATATAATTTCCTAAGCTCGAGAGTTCTGAGTGGGTGAAGTGAGATCAAACAAGGTCTGAAGCGGCAGCATTGTGCGCCTCTACACGCTGATGTCCGATCTTGCTCCTCCGCATTTGGCACCCCCGGCCCGATAACACTTGGGCGCGCTGAGATCGCGCCCTTTCCGAAGGCGACCAAAACAGGGAGATACGGTAGAACCTCGATATAACGAAGGGCCAAGGGACTGATAAAATTTGCCCGCTATAAAGATTTTTCGTTATATCGAGGTTCTTTTTCACATATTTTATTATTAGTCTTATTACTGGGGCAAAGAGTATCGTTCATTTTTCGGAGGACTTCGTTACAAAGAGGTATAGTATTTCTACTGACAACTTTTGCGCATTTTTCTCAGCTTGTCCTCGGCCAAAAGCTCGACTGCATATGTCCTCATGATATATATGTTAAAACAATAAAAATTAGCCTGTGTACAGCCGTCCCCTCCCTTCTCTAGAGAAACTGTGTTCAGCCACCTGTAATAAGAGCTTATTTCGGAAGGGCTTGCTACAGCAGTAAAAATTATTCCTAATACATGACTTACTTATGTTTCACAAGGCGCATACCGCTAGAGCAAAATAATCGTGGGCTCATCTTTGATAAAGATGGCTGCCGAGAAGTGTGCGGAGATTGTTCAAAGAATTTCAATTTCATCTGGCCAAGAACTGATGGCAGCGTTACAGGACCTCAGTGCGCTTCTCAACAGCCCTTCCTTCAGTCTTAGGGAGTTGGCGCCACACATCCCGGTACATTTGCTTTTCGGGTGTTTAAGCACCAAAAACGAAGGACAAATTGAGGTGTGCAAAGGAATCCTAAAGAAACTGCTGTCTTTGGAAAAAGCAGACGCAGTCATAATGCATTATCACGACTTTGTCATCGAAGGAATGAATCATCCAGTGTTTGAAGTCCGTGAGCTTTGTTTGAGTGAGCTGGAAAGGTGTTCTGCTGCAATAAATGGGCTGGAAGCTCTTCTAGACAACGTTGATGTCCTGGTTTACATTGTTCGTGCTCTGAGCGATGAGAACCTTTCCTGTGCAAAGTTAGCTACAAAAACTCTGGTCAACACCGCTAAACATGATTCAGGACTCGAACTTTTATTTCAACACCGGATTAAAAGTGAATTCGAGGCCCTTCTGTTGAAAAAAGATGTCATTCGCTTCAGAGTATATGAGTTGATAGTCACTATCCAGGCTTTGTCTGACAGAGCCTTTGAATACTGCAAAAGGTGTGGAATTCTGGAGAAGCTTGGAGAAGAGCTAGATGGTGATGATATGTTGCTCCGTTTAAACTGCATTGAACTACTGGCACAGATGGCTGATTCAGGGAAAAATGGTCTGATGTTTGCTGAAGAGATTGGTGTAGTCAAAAGGCTGTATAACCTTTTACTAAGTGGTGGTGCTGACCCTCTGATGTCTCTTATGTTACCAAGTAAGTGTGTAGAATTGAGAATTCTCTCCAAATATGCCACTTTGAAAAGTACCATAATATTTTTGTATAAATGAAATTGTCGTTTGGGTAAAGCTTTATGTAAACCTCACATTCACATTGTCGTTTGTGCACATGCAATTATGGCTGATTTCCAAAAATACCATAGTAATCTATAATGCGCAATAATTCTGGCCTTTTTTGTGACAATGGCACAGTTAAGGGTATATTTTGGAGGCTTACACTAGAACCTGTTGCTCTGTCTCTAACGACTAATTATTAAAGAGTCCTTAAGCCCTCATTGCCAGACTCCTTAATGTATTAAACACCCAAAGGTACTAAACTGTACTTAAACCAGTGCTGAATGTTAGCACAACTGTGTTTGTGGGCAAATACCGGTGGGCTGAATATGCAATATGCACTGCATTGTACAGTGTATGTTCAAAATTGTGCAGAAAAGATAATGCAAAAGTAAGGTTTACATGAAGCAGTGCCCCAACAGTGAATTCAGAATATTATTATGGTATTTTTTGCAGTAGCCTACGTTAATGCTCTCATAACAGATAATCTCATGAGTGAGCTCGATTTTTAGTCACTGTTCAAGAAACAATGCTTCCCTCCCCTTCCTCTGGAAAGTAGTAGGACATGGGATCATTGACATTGTTTATTGTGGCATGCTATTGTGTTTGACAGCTTTTTAAGCTTAAAGCCTGAAAGTGCCCAAAAAAAAGAGTTATATTAAGGAAGCTGGTTTAAACGATAAGGTGAACCACCTGGAATTGGATTGTAAATACTTTCCAGTCAGTACTTAAAGTTGTTGACATTAGCATAAAAGAGATATTTTTGAAGGCCATTTTTGTTGTAATTTTACACCTAACTTCACTCATGCAAAGTCAATAGCTCACTTCAGAAAGGAGTGATAGCCTGGGACCTGAATTAGGCACGTGTGCATTTATTGAATTATTTGGGGGACATGATTGTAAACAAACATGGCAGAAAGTGGAGTGGAATGTTTAAGCCAAGTTAAAACAGCTCAAAGTGGCAAAAAGGAAGGTGGAATTGACAGAAACAAAAAACATGAAATTGTGAAGCTGAAGGAAGATGTGCCTGGGAGATTTTATGTCGAGAAAGACTAGAAGAATGCAAATCCGTGTGCTATCGGAGTTCAACTTCAAATTAGTGTTCCGAAACAAACATACCTCCTCTTGCTGGATACGTCTTGTCTTTGGTATTCTATAGAATGCCAGACCAGGGGAGTTCCTGAAGTTATTTGTGCACAAAGGCACACAACAACTTGCTTGTCTCGTCATAACACAAAGTGGCTGCTCACTTTGTCCCTCCGAACAATTCCACAAATACTCGCATGCTTAGTTTGGGTCCCAGGCTATAACTCTTTTCTGAAGTGGGCTATGGAAATAAACCACAGTGGGCTGTACCTTAAATCAGTAGGCACCGCTTCGAAGTTTATTGGCAAAGACCAAAGTGACTGAGGGGCAAACACTACAACACGTGTTTGTTTTCTGATGACATTTCCTATTTAACCAAGAGGACATAATCATCTTGATCCATACCTGGCAGGCTAACAACAAATTAGTTTCCATGGCAACTGTACAGCCTGTTGAAAGTAGCATTAGTTTTAGTCTTTGGGCTACGGAAGGATTCAGTTAACAGTGTTGAAAGTGTTAAAACTGGTACAGCTTCTTTAAAAAGCTGTTTGGGTTGCCTCTTGTCTAGATTTGAGTTCTAAACCTCATTAAGCGATGAATTTTTTTATTCTGTTTACAAACTTAAAGTACCAGCATCTTATTTTTTTTTTCCCTTTAGGCATCATCAGGTTCTTTGGCTTTCTAGCTCAATCCAGACCAGTAGAGGTGACTGAGCAGTACCCTGCTTTCCTACAGAATGTTTTCTCCTTCCTGACAGCTTGTGATCCAGCACTTAAGCTTATTGCAATAGAAACAGTCGGTGCTGTTTCACTGTCAGAGGCAGGCTTGAGGGTGGTCTTTGACAACACAATCCGTAATGGCGAGGTGATGAAAATTTTGTGTTCGAACATCAGATCTTCCGATGCCAACATAAGAAGTAGATCATTAGAAGCACTGATATCTATATTTTATTCATCCGATGTTCCTTCTGACGAGCTATCGTTGCTTGCAAAGTCGCTGTTTACTGCCATGACGTTGAATCCACTGCAGACCCTTTTGGACCTTTCCAGACAGCCTTTTGAAGATGTCCATTGTGCCGTGTTGAAGGTGTTTACAAGCCTTGCTAAGTACAAATGGGCTCAAGAACACATGACGATCTGTCCAGGTAAAATAGTATCTTTTACCAACCAGGAACCCGTTTCGCGTCTGAAGGCGTAACGACTTAAGACGTTGGCGAAACGACCGGTCACCTTTGGTTAGCCTTTGTTAGCACTCGCCCAACGCCAAAGTGCGTAATAGCACAGCGCACGAATGACTAATTTGCAATTTTTGTCTCAATTTTGTCAATGTTTGTTTGTTTGTTTTTGTTTTTCATTAGTGAGGAAATCGCTATATTAATTTCAATTTGTTTGTCTGTTTGTAACTTTGCATGCGCAGCGCTTCTTTTAAACGAACTTGTAAGAAAATTTCTTTTTCGCAGGTTTCCTGGAATATCTGATGGACAGGAGTACAGAAACTGACAAAGCTGGCAAAGAGCAGAAGTATGAACTTATCCTAGCACTTTTGCGGTCTCCATTCTCCAAGGAAACGTTTGAGAAGCCATTTCATTTGCGACTGCGTGAATATGAACGCGAAGGTCCATTCTACGTCCGAGTACAGGCCGCTGTAGCCTTCGAAGGAGCAGACTAGAACAACTGTGCATCGAACGTAGTTTGTTGTAGACATTCTTGACTTCGATAGCTTGACTGTGATACCTTACTTGTATTAAAATTTGCGTCGTGCTCATTTCCGCTCAGCTTTAAATTCGCGCGATTTAACTTCGCAAAACTTGTTAAGACTTATTCGCGCAGCTTTAAATTTGGGCAAGTAATTTTCCGTGTTCGTAATGAGTGCTTTTTATCAACAAATACTACAATATTTGTCAAAACTTAATCAAAAAGCGACTGGGTGGCCGTCAAAAAATGCCTTCAATATTATGTAAATTATGTAATGTAAGCAAAATTCAACTTAAAGCATATAACAATAGGCCATTTCCGAGTTCCCCCGGGCCTCTGTTTCAAAACGAGGGTAGGTGCTCAGCCTTTGATATGGAAATCATTTTTCATTCTCATGCAAATAAAACTCATTTTCACAGCGCACCTAGCCTCATTTTGAAAGTGAGGGTTTTTGGAACTCGGAAGTGGCCTATTAGAGACCTTAAAATACCCCGATATCGGTGTACGGGTACGGGTAGTGTACCCGTACACGTAAAATTTTCATGTGCGTGACTATTTCGATTAAGATACCCGAAGAATTAACGCGCGGAGATTGGTAAGGATTGTTTACAAAGATGGCGGCTGCGGCGGCGAGGTTGGCTCTTTTTCCTCTGAAATAAGTTGACTGAATTGTTTAATAAAGTCTATCAAATGTATCCAAAATTCTTCTTTAAGAATGTTCTTTCTTTAGAAAGCACGGCAATGATATGCTTCTTCTTCATTCGTTCGACACTGAGGATGAGGACATCGAAATTCTTCTTCTTCCCTTGGTTAAAAGAACAAGCACGCAAAATTAACTTTTTACATGCGTGTCGCTTAATGCATACAAAATCTCCCTCAAATTCTACACTTCACATCTTAACAACATGCTGCAACAAATAATTCATTCATACATAAGCTTATTGAAATATCATAAATTTTAAGAAACTTGGCGGGAAGTCCCTCGACCGAAAGCTTGTTATCGCAAACCCCGCCATTTGATCGAGGCACATCACCAAACAATTCCTTTGATTGTCAAGTTCAACAGTGACTCCAATGCTACACATTTCAATGCTATTTCTTTTGCGAAACTTAAACGTTCAAGCAATTCTCAGAAATGCCCCCAAATACCGCCACAAATTGATATCGTTTCAAAGTTCAACCTGCGCATTTGAGGTCCAAAATCAATACATTTTGAGGCGCTTTCTTTACAGCTAAAATTCAAATTTGGCAAAAACATTTGAACAGTCTTGCAATAACATTGCCAAGGAGTCGTACAATTTACATTTGTACTTAAAAAGTCTTAAAAACTTACTCGTTTCTCCATCATGTAGGACTTGCAGCTACTCGTAAATCTTCTACGGGTAAACTGGTGTCTACCCCGGAAAAACGGCTGGTTCTACCGGGTAAGGTCGATGACGTCACCACAAAATGAAAAAAACATGGCGCTACCCGTTACCCGTACACCGATTTCGGGGTATCTTAAGGTCTCTATTGTGTCTATGCTTTAATAAATCAACTGATTTGCATTACTAAGAGTGAGTGTCTCATATTACACTACAAAGCTTTTCGCGCTGATTATAATTCGCGCCGTACTCAAATTGGCGCACCCAGCGCGGCGCGAATTCTACTACTGCGCGAATTTTAATAGTAAGGTATTTTAACAAATTTATTTTCAAACAAGTATCTAATTTACAAGACAAAAACGCTGAAAGAACTGTAAGTAAAAATCACAAACAATTTTGCCAAATAGGGTGCTAGAGGCTAGAATAAGATCATAATTACTGTAGCAGAAAGCATTGTTAGCCGTGTTTTAAACTAAGTCTAATAACTATTCGAATCAAGCATGCTCGCCAGACCAAGCATTAAAAAAATCCTGCTACCGACATTAGCATTTAGCTACTGTATTTTTTTAAAACTCATCCAAAAAATTACTCTCATCGCTATGTCACCATGATTAAGGGTTGGATTTCACATTAATGCTTGAAATCCTAAGTAAAGTACAGTTGGTAAAGGAAAGCAATAGGGGGAAACTGAATCCCCATATAAAAAAAACTGCTCTCCAAAAATAAAAGATAAAACAATAAAAAATAGAATATTTAATATGTAACTATACATTGTATAAAAAAGACTACTTAAACTACATGGATATTAAATATTATAAAATAGCTAAGATAGTACGCGCGCTCTGATTGGCCGAGAGGAGTGTTTGCATGAGAGTATGTAAACATGGTTTTGACGTCAAGATGTTTTGTTTTTCGCGCGCTAATCACGCAAGCACGAATTTGAAAACAATTTCGAGTTCAAAACTCGACAAGTTTACTCTATTTACCCATTCCTTCGTCGGTTGACACTTGGAAAATCGTTACAAAGAAGGTATGTCAATTTTTTTTCGCTTAAGCTGACATTCTAACCGAGAAAAATCCGTATTTTGGAAAGCATCTTTTGTGCAAAAAAGACTCATTACGCGTACAAGCTTCGTGTACAAGACTTTGCGACTAGTAAGAATTTCTCTTTTAATCAATGCTTAAAACAAAGGAGTTTTGCTTTTTTTCTGGGGAAAGTTATTTTATAAAAGCAATAGAAAACTTTTTTCCTTGTTTGCATAGCCTGATATAAACACTCGAGGAGTTGGGAGAATTTTCGACAGTTATGCAAACCCTCGACTTCGTCTCGGGTTTGCATAACTGTCTCGAATTCTCCCAACTCCTCTCGTGTTTATATCAGGCTATGCAAACACGGAAAACGTTTTCTATTGCTTAAATAATAATAAAAAGAAAATCCAAAATCAGTAAGAAACCATAAAATATGGGTATTTACAAAGATAATTAAGTAATAAAATTTTAAAAGAGTTCAAGCTGGAAGCAGACAACGGAGTTTGGTAAAGAGTTCCAGTCATTAATGTAACGATTTAAAAATGAAAATTTAAAATAGTTTGTCCTTGCTGCTCTAGGCCGTTTAAGCTTCACGTATACGGCAAACTGCAAACTTCAGATTCAAGTTAAGAATTTCTCAATATAGAAAATAAGCATATAAAAACGGCTCAAAACAATTCTTATGGATAATTAGTATAATTACATCGATGACTATCGAAAATAGAGCGCTGTGATTGGCTGAGAGCTTCGCACTATCCCGCTATAATTACCGCGCGGTGAATATAGCATTGAAGGCTGGCAGTTTTCAAAATGGCAGCGAGATGTTTTGATGTTTCGGGGTCGCAAATTGGTCAATAATTTTATTTTCTCGACTAATCATCAATGTAATTATACTAAAACAATTAGTCGCCTCAGGCGACGTGAATATTGGCGAATAGTCACCTGGACTTCGTCTCGGTGACTATTCGCCGATATTCACGTCGCCTTCGGCGACTAATTGTTAAATAAATTGCTTGAAACTACTAAATTATGTGTAGGAATAATGAACCGTAAACGACAAGTAAAGGGGAATTTTGGTCACGCGGTACAAAGTCGCGTTCGCCGTTTGACACAAACCTGATGTTTAACCTCTCTAATATCTGTTGAAAACGCGAGTTGCAAAGGAAAGTTGATTGCTAGTAAGTATTCTATTCGGCTTTCTTATATGATATGATAGACTGTGAGCAGTCCATCTTCAGTCAGTCGAGTCTAAGCTCGGCAGGACTGGAGAGAGCAAAATGGCCGTTTTTTGCTGTCGCTCGCTTCGCTCGATTTCCTCGCTCACGTGACCATCCTAAGGGACTGCCAGTAGTCTAATGGTATGAAGAACCTCCTCGATCTGCATAATTCCCATTACCGTAAAATTCCGAAAATAAGCCCCGGGGCTTATATTTTTCAAAGGCCCATTTCGAGGGGCTTATTTTTGGAGGGACTTATGTACAGAGAGAAATTTGCGTTACAAAATCGATTGGGCTAGCTAGCCTTTTTCCTTGGAAGGAAATTTACCGTTTTTCTTTGTTTTACTTTGTATTTGAGGGCAATTTCCAAGTACAAGCCCCCTCGGGGGGCTTATATTTGGAGGGGTGATTTAACGGAGGGTTTTTTGCGTTACGAGTTTGGGGGGCTTATATTTGGAAGGGCTTATACATGGAGGGGATGTCACGGTATATGAAAGCTGAATCTATTAATTGATTTATTGTTCGTTTAGATTATTAACCATTTTAAAGGGATCCTTTCCTTAATCTCTGTAAATTTCCAATTTTCAAAACATTGGCTGTTCCTCGGCAGTTTCAGGACATAAAGGGATGTTTAGTCAGGCACAGATGTTCTTCAAATACGAGCAGTGTATTACCAAAAAAAGTGTGATGCACTTGTAAAGCTGTTGTCTTGTTTACAAAACAACTTGTTTTTCGACGTTATCGTTGCCGTCGTCGTCATCGTTGCTAAAGCTCCCTGCTACGACAACGTCAACTACGCAGTTGTTCCTTTCGTAAACCGTCGCTGTCATTTTTAAGACACTTATTTTTGACCTGTTATTAAAAGTGTTTCTATTAATTAAAAAGCCGAAGAAAATCGACACCCAGGGTCGAACCCGGACCTAGATCCCGGACCTTTCGTATCCTAATCCCTCTTTCTTTTAAAGAAAAAAAACATAAACCAGCCAACTGTCGTTCTTAACTAAAATATCAATAACAGGTGACCCTAGCACTGTCCATAACTTTGAACGCAAATTCAACTTGGGCTTTCACTTTGTTTTTTCTAAGACTGCTCAGAAACGTATCATAGAAGGGCCTTATAGTAACTCAATCCAGGGTATATATTATATCTATCATGATTAAAGGCTTGGTTACCAATGGTGGCATCGACCGTTAAAAAGGTAAGTACTTCATGTTAAGCCAACATAAATAGCAACGACCTTTTACCAAAGGGAAATATGTTTCGACGACTGCTGCTACTACCTCGTCATTTCAATGAACATGTTTCGAAATGGCGTAAAGGTAGTCAGTCGGCCAAAAATAGTTTCTTAAGGCGCTTTTCATTTGTCAGAACTGACCGGTCAGACCATTCCCGTCGTAATGAGAATTTCACTTTTAAACAAAACTATCCAGCCAGATATGTTAAATCCTAAATGGTATGCACGAAGATGATTTTTTTTAGCACAAAACTCTGTGAAAAAGCTCAATGCTGTGTCAAAATTACTGGTGCGGCTATGGTCCAGACGCCCAGTTCTGACTTTTGGAAAGCGCCCTTAGTTTCGTCTCAGCTCATGGCATGACCATGACATTTCTAGTTTCCTTGCTGTATTTTCTGTGTTCCTCACACACCCAGATTGCTCCGAATCCATCGCGAGGTTCCTGTCGCAGTCCACCGAAGTCATCTTTAGGTCCGCACTCGGACAAAAGTTTTCGGAGACGCTCGTAGTTTTTACCACCCAATTGACAGCCACGCCCTGCACCAGACAGCGTCTCGAGGCCCTGGGGTTGAGGAATCGAGCTTGAACTTTCCTGGACGTTCTTTAGAAATCCTTCCATCTGTGTGAACGACGAAATTGAGATGTCAACGAAGGTTTTATATCTCTACATATTTTGTAAATCTTCAATTACATAGAACTATGTAAGAAATGATTAACTAAATGATACACTTTTTTTCTTCAATTCTCCTTTAAGCTCTTTTGGTTCATAATAAATGAGAACCTGGAAAGAAAAAAATAAATTCATATGAACAAACCTCTTTGAAGATATTTTTCCACTGAACAGCGCATAGCACTGCACTACTGTTCTTAGTAATACCGAGCAGGTTGGTTAAGGTTTCTTGAACATCTTTCACCGCAAAGAGACCCACACCAACTCCAAATGCATAGACGGCGCCAATAGAAAGAAGAAGCTGAAAACAATTTAAAGGAACTGTGTCAGGAAATTATTTATCAAAATAAATAATAATAAAAAGCCAGTGAGAACTGCCACCAAACTGAGTGAAACATAAACTACTTTAAAATTTATAACAGAAGGTATAAATGACACAGGAAATATAAAAGGAGGCAGGATGGACAGAACTTGAAGAGATCATAGCAATTGAAGTGGAATGGTCAAATGAAACCTGTTAGACTCCTCTGTTATTTGTTTTTGTTAGCTATTTTGGACCTGGCCGTGTACAATGTTCAATAGCATTCCTATCATTTTAAACTTACAGACCAATAGACACATCGCATTAATTCATTCAGTCACAATTTGTGAATATGATTCCAACAGTTATTGGACTTAGTTTACAACACTGCTAACAATGCCTTGTATTACAGTCATTAAGATGTCATTCTAGCGGCTAGACAGGTTGCATGTGTTCTTGAGCCCATTTGTGCTTAGCAAGGCTTGTAAACACCTTCAACACGGCACAATGGACATCTTCAAAAGCCTGTCTGGAAAGGTTCAGAAGAGTCTGCCAGTGCTTCTAATGATCTACGTCTTATGTCGGCTATGGAAGATCTGATGTTCGAACACCAGCGGTAAAGCAGGTGTTAAGCAGGTTCTCTTCTTGGCCATATAACAATAAATCCCTTTTTGACCAAACTTCTCGGTTCGCTCAAGATGGCTTAATGTTGGTAGTAAGGATATTATGGCGGGGAATCTCAATATCTGGCGGGGGATACAAATGCCGATGACGTCATAGCTTTTGTCTTAATTTCGGGAATAAAAAGTAGAGGAATCTCTTTGAGATAAGGTCATGTGCTGTTTTCTTGTGATTTAATCGGTTTGAAAGGCTTTCTAGTTAGTTTTCTAGTGCGTTATTACATTACGGCTCAATGATTTTAAGTCACAGTGAGTTTGAGCTTACTCCTTCAACACCAGTTTTAGTTTCTAGTCCAAACAATCGCAAACCAAGACATTTATTAATTTTCTATCGAACCGGTTGAATCACTTGAGAATGGCACAAACCTATCGAGCCGGTTGAACCACTTAAAAAGGCACATGGCCTTCTCTTTATTACGAAATTCCTTCACATTTTATTCAGAGGCTATGACGTCATCGGTTTTAATGTATTCCCCCCAATATAAGTAGATTGCCCTGCGAAAATAGGTCCATACCATCCTTTACCATACTACTAATGCTGGCCTCATTCCTTTATGCTTTGCTATTGACTTTGGACTTTTTCTCGATCGATAAAAACTGAAACGCAAAACGAATTTGGCTAATATTCAGCGATCTTCACCTCACGCTTGGTCAATACTTATTTAACGCAGTGTGCAACAGAACAATGTTCAAAGGCGAAATAATGCGCGATTCATTTTGGAACGATTCTGTCTTCCAATGGACCTTGCAAACGGAAAGCAATATATAGAATGTATGGGAGAGGGGGAGGCAAACAGAGTGTACTATGGGGGATTCGAAAATAAGCGACAGCAAGCACCTGGAAAGTAAACCTCAGCAATTCCACACAATCCTTGATAAAGGCATCAGCTAAATGAGTTTCTAGTCTGTAACCTTTGTGTCTGCTGTAGTCTAGAAAGTGCACACCCGTGCCATCTCCGTTCCCCTCACAGAGAAGGAAGAGCCGATACTTTGGCTTGCCAAACGTCAGTAACATTTTAAGGGCATTGAGTTTAGTTACAGATGCTCTTTGGAATTCAGGAAGAATGCAGACAGTCCTCGGAGTGTCGTACTGAAAAAAAAAAGGTTAATGATAATAAACAATTATAGCAAGCTTGCAGCCTAAAAGTTACTGCGCAGTGAATAATTTTACTTCTCCATCATAATTCATTGCAATATCTGTCGACCCATTGGCTAAGGGCCTGGCTAAATTTTTTTAGAAAGTCAGCACAACCTTAAGATATTTGCTAGCAGTTATAAAAGAGGGCCAACACTATTTGTTGGAGCGTTGTAATGTTTTCAATCTAGTGGAATTGAATATCATGCGATTAATTCTTTTTTATAAAGTCGAAATAGACATGTTTTACCTTCAATGTTGTGTATTGTCATTCTTGCAGCTAAAAAGGGCGAATTATAGCGATTTGAAGGGTTCTACATTCGACGTTTACCTGTCTCTCTACTGTACGCTCAGGTAAACGTCGAAGGTAAACCCCTTCAAATCGCTATAATTCGCCGTTTTCAGCGGAAGAACAACAATACACAACATTTCAGGTAAAAGATGTCTGTTTCCACCTTTTATAAAAGAATTCATCGCATAATATATTCTCACAATTTGTGTGGGTGCCCTGTGGAATAATCTGAAGTTTGCGCACACAATGCATGATTTTCAGGAGCAATGTCAAACTGTGTTCCGTGCGATGATGTGTTTATCGTTATTTTCTTCGAAACAATGTTTTATTGTTTTATAAGCTTTTCTGGACACAGGTTTGCCCAGAGGGAATAGGCACGAACGGGACTCATAGGGCCCATGCAAGGTGTCATCCCTACCCACCCCCACAACCCGTAAAGGCTGTCCACACCACCGGGGTCTACGTCCCTATTGTTTTCGAACAGTGGTGTGGGTTATTTCACGTCCCACAAGAAAAGATCAGTGAAAGTGCTGTGAGACAGTTTTTCGTCCTTATCCGAGAAGACTAGAAAATCAAACCATTTGCATATGTCGTTACAAAGGCAGCACTTTCTTTTCAGTTATTTAAAGACCCTGCGTGTTGGTCCGGCCGGGGTTTGAACCGCGACCTCCCGCTCAGCAGACCGGCGCTCTCTCAACTGAGCAAACCAGGCGGCGGTTAGTTAAATGTATGATAAAACAGTTATTAGGTTGTGAAGGGTATCCGGAATATTCAAGGTATCGGTAAGTGTTTTCAGCCTCGGTATATCTCGTAGCCTGTGAATGTTATTGAAGCCGATGCATCCAAGCGGAAAAAAAAACATCATAATTTGACAGGTCTAATTACTTTTTGACATGTTATTGACATATGAGTTACAGGATAATTGCAAGTGGGCGATGGGTGGCACCAAAACAAAGTCTACAGGCTTTCCTGTCTTTTTCTCTCCCCCAGGTCACGGTTACACTAACGCTTGCCAATTTTCTTCCCCCCCCCCCCCTCCCCCCGTCCAATTGAGAGCCTTTTCGCAGGCTACCTATCTCGACCTAAAATATTCTGGATATCACAAAAACCTCATTCAATAATCGTTTATTGTCCGTAGGTATGAGAGAGAGAAAACGTGCTAACAGTAATTAAACACTG
The DNA here is from genome assembly GCA_038088405.1 of Porites divaricata. Lineage (NCBI taxonomy): Eukaryota > Metazoa > Cnidaria > Anthozoa > Scleractinia > Poritidae > Porites > Porites divaricata. Next base: position 3,826,884 of record JBBMOI010000003.1, read on the forward strand.
GCTTGTGGCCAGTCAAAATTGAGGTAATGATTCCGATGCATACTAAATAAACACATGAAACCTTTCAATTCGCCATAGATGTCAATTTTCACTGTTCCTCGAACAACGTGGGCGAAAACAAACAAAAAAAAAACATGCAAAAACAAAACAGCTATTGGTATAACATTTGTTTCATTTGTTTAGTGAACATAGCCTGGAAACTTTTGGGCTTCAAATACATTGTACTGACCAAAATACCATGTGTAATCTTGACCATTATGTACATAGAGTTTATAAACAACGAACCTACGTTTTTCATGTCCACGAACGCTTTTGTCATGTTTTCGAACATCCCTTTTATTTCCCGCAACAATTTTTCCTCTTGCCTGTCCAACCTATCTCCAATGTAGCGAATTAAGGGACGTGACGGAGTGTCTACGGAGGGAATACCGTTCTTCGAGTAGGGACTTCCTGTAGGAACAAAAAGTTGAATAAAAATTAATTTAAGTTGGTAAATAAATGGATTGTTAAGCAAATAAAATGCGAAATATTGGATGGAGGTTTTGTCGCTTCTCTACTTTCAAATTGGTATGAATCAAAAGTGGATCTCAGGAAACACAAGGTTGACATTCCTACCAAAATGTTTCGTAACATACGCTATCATCTTTTTCATTGATCCTAGAGAGAACAAGGCTTATTTGAAAAACGCAAAACATAAAAAAAAATAATAATCATCACGGCATTAACTGTGTCAAACAACTTCGGACTGATAGTGGAAAACTGACATGTTTTTTGCTTTAAATGTCAGACTCGGTTACACCTCCAGCTTTAACAATCTTCATCGTCTATACAAGTTGCGATTGCTCTGTGATTAGAAAGAAAAAGGTAAATTGAGTTTGGTGTACATACAAACCTGGATCTGAATCTCTATAAAGAGTACCCCAATCAAATTCTGGTGCTGGTCGACTCTCAGTGAAACCATTCAGTAAGTTTAAAAACGACATTTGGTTCCCATGACATCGCCCGCACGCACGTTCAGTCTCGCCTTGTTCTGCCGCCTCTTGAACTTCGATCAAATCAACATAGTATTGATAACACACGCTGCACGATACCTTTACGGTGAATTCGTATGAATGATCTAATTCCTTGATACACTTTTCGAGAAAACTCAACACTTCTTCCGTAGCTTTTGTGCAAAAGCTTAGACCAGGCGCTCTTACTGTTACGCGCACCTCTGCAACACACCTGTTCACGATACAAGGACCACAGTCAAGACGGAAGTGAAACTGACCGGCGCGCGCGTAGGACACTAGCGTGTATTTCCCAAGTGATACAGAGGCGAATTTTTGCAGGATACAAGCAGCGAGATTTTGAAACAAAGAATGGAGGTGATATGGTGGAACGGACAACACCAGATGTCTAAAAGTCGTGTATTTTGACTTATCCACTAATAGCCAGCTCTCTTCGGGAACGGACGACAGGTAAGGAATGATATCAACCGTTTTCTTGTCGAGCTGTTCCAAAGCGAGCCGTCTTCTGACAAGGAAGTTTACAACATGCTGCTTTTGTATGTCTGAGGAAACGAAAGTGCACGGTCAATCTGTTTTCCCATGAGTAAATGCTCATCAATTTCTGCACGATTATACTTTCTTTTTACACCATAGTTTGCATAGAGAAAGTGTCAAAAGTATTTGAAGATAACGTAAAAAGGGTTTTGCAATCCACAAAAAGGCGGAAAAATTACTTACTCACCAAAAAACATTTCTGATCGAAAAGAGTTTTAAGAGAACGAGCTGCACACGCCATAATACGCGCGCATGACAACACTCACGTCATTCTCGACCTTATTATCTGTTAGCAAATACGCTTCTCTCCTCTGATTATGGCTTAAGACAATGGAAGACGGCCAGCCCTTAGCGTTTACTTTTGAGTTATGGGTACACTTGGAGGATTGCTAAGCACTCAAGAAGCTTGAGTCGCACTCGGCGTTACGCGTCGTCTTTCGTGCTTAGCAACCTGCTACGTTCGACCACGACTCAATAGTACACGCTGAGCCGTTGACCTTTTTTTTAAATATAATTTTGTAAAGATAAGAATGAAATCTAAATCAGGGCTAATGTTAAAGTAAGGGGTTTTGAAAATAACACACCACCAACGTTCGTCACTCACACGTTTTCATACCTAAGAGGTTCCTGTCTAATGATCCACTCTGACTTGCTTTGGCAATGTCAGTAAGATGTCTCGCCAACCAAAGGGGCTGCAGTACTGTGAAGAAAGGTTCTTCTTTTACAGCAAGACCTATGCCTGACATCTCAAGATGCTCAACAGCTTTCTTGCAGAGAAAATCGCCGTGGATGCCGCATTCGCCAGCAAGGCCTTTAAAAGTTGTCTCGTCAAGAATTTCAACGCCACTATCTCTCTTCTTGATAACTTTAGCTGCCAGAGACTCGAATCGGTGCCACACAGGATTTAGGCAGGTGATCGTTCCTCCAGCCACCGGTAACACTTCCTCCAAGAGTTTAACTGGTTCCGATGCGAAAGTTGTGCGGGCGAAAATGGATTGACTTAACTGTGGATTTACCATCTGGAAAGGCTTCAAGTCTATTTCATTAGCGTGCGTGGAACTGACATTCACACCCAGTAGAATCACACTGGCTGAAGGAGCGTAGACGGTAAGCTGGTACAGCCAAAAGTTAAGGTTCTCTTCTGCAAGGCTGCCACAGCTGGCATCCCAGACGTAGATGTACGTTCCACTGTCGGTCATCGACGCCAGCATCAGTGCCTCTTGTGTCAACAAGTCGGCGGTTATACTGGGTATTCCCCATAACTCAATTTCCGATTCTTTGATATCGATTGCTTTCTGGAGAACGCCTCCAACTACTCTCATGCAGTCAATGTCAGAACCAATCAAAGACAGCTTACTCCTTTTCACCATGACGCCTTTCTCAAGAGTCACCTTAAATGGGCTTCCGAGTACATTTCGACCATTTCTAGTTATATGGACGTTGAAAGGTCCTTCTGAATGGAAATATATTGAAGCAACGAAAGCCCGTTCAATAGTCTGACACTCGGTTATGCGACCTTTAGTGTGCAACTGACTTGGGTCTTCGAAGGTACTTGCAACCACACGAAACTCCTGTCAAAAGAATACATATATTTCTCATAAAAGTGGGCACAGTTCTGGAGGTTCACCCCAAGAGCGCGCATATTATTGGTTACTTCAAGGTCACCTGATATGCAAGAAATTGAAACTATTTCGCGCCAAAGAGCTTTGAGCAGGCAACATAAAGAGGGTAACAATGCACTATTAGTCTAATGTTAACCGCTCACCAAGATTTACTTTCATTCATTTGCAAACGTAGATGTTTTTCTTCGTGGACCAAATAAAAATCACTTACTGAATGGTTGCTCCAGAATCAAGTGAATTTCTCAATGTTTCGTTAAGCCAAAAATGAATTGTTTCTATGAAGACCAATCATTACGGATTTTGTGCTATGCGATAGAGAAAGAGTTTTGAACGGAATACCAGATCTGAGAGAATAATTGATATGTCGAATATACGTGGAATATGATCGTCCGGTTGAGTGTCTTGAACCTGAATAGGAATGTTGGTAACAGTGACGGACCTTTCGACAAGCTGTGCAGGAGTCATGCATCTTAAAAGTCAAGGTGGCTCTGGTTATTGACCTGATTGGTCAATTAGATCACGATGTTATTGGTCACCCGTCAGTAAAACCGTGATGTTTTTGGGTGTGAAGACTCTGACCTGTTAGGTCAATTACCAGAGTTTAATATTATCAACATAAATTTCGGAGTTCAGGATGTGCTCTTACCATACGCGAACCAGATTCAGTTTTGTCCGGATCCCTAGGCAAAATGTTGACGAAAAAGGGCTTGCCAACAATAGTAACTTGATGTTCTGCGCCCCAAGTATCACCACTTTCTTTTACTTGGTACTCTACTGGACCTAAAGAATAACTGTTGTCTTTATTCAGCTGGGGTTGTACAAGGTCAAAGCGGGTCAGCGGCGAACGTACATTCGTTTCTTTTCTCCTCGTCTTCTCTCCACGTCGAAGATCGAGCTGTCCCCAAAAATATACCTAAAGGACGATAAAATGGAAAGTACCAAGTTTGTTTTACATAGGGGTACATTTGTCATTTCCCGGATGATAGGACGACAGTACGCCGCGTCTTCTTTATGGACAGTGATCTCGGATGCCAGCATACAATGGCACCACTGGATTTCGCTGTCACCCCATTTATAAGCTTAATGTATGATATGCGTGATAAGTGAAGTTCGACTTCATCGATGAAGAAAGCAAGGCCAACGGCTTAACGTCACCACCTAATGAGGCGATCATGCACGCCCCTCTTTATGGTAGGGTTAATCGCACAATAAGCAAGAAAAGCAAATAATGTGTTTTTGATCAGAAACTGCACATACCTTTCCGGTTTCTGTGATAACAGACGTGCTTGCCCAGCCACAGAATATAGTCTTCACCCTGTCAAATTCTGTTACCGGAACGGGCTGGAATGCCTCGATACTGCGAAAACTGCCATTACCTAACTGGCCAGAACGACCCTCGCCGCATGTGAACAGAATGCCTTTGTCTGACAAAGCGGCAAAATGGCTTGCTCCGCAAGCGATTTGTACGATTACTTCACTGTTCAGTTCCTTATGGCGAATAAGATCCCCGCCTACTAACGGAGACCAACTGAACACATCACCGATGTCTGAACAGAAGAGGAAGGTACTGAGACTTGCCTCAACTGCCATAGTACTTTCATTAAATGATGTAATAGCAATGAACTCTACCGGTTCTGGACTCGACGAGTCTGAATATTCTCTCATCTGGCAGAACAAACCCTGTATGAAGTCTTCCGGGCTGTTATGACCTCTCGGGAAAGAAGGCAAAAACCTTGAAATCCATGAGCCGATGTCAGTGTAATAGACATTGCCTTCTTGATCTACACCGACGAGAACAGACTCCACGGAGCAGAGGGTCTTTAGATTTGCTTTGTTACATGGGATTGGAGGTGTTGAATCGTCGGCAGCTTGGCAATAACTATCAGATTTCAATCCGGCGCAAAATAACAGATTGCTGTCATCTGTCAAGGCAACTACGAGCTCAAAAAATGTCTCTCCTGCCAAGACACGGCATGTGGTGATATCAGTAATTCTCAAGCTAGTTCTGTTGTTGACGTCGAAAGGAATTGGATCTTCCAATTTGGACCCATAGTAGCAGGCTCCCCACACTAGCACATCATCATCTTTAGTTAAGACCATTGTGTAGTTGTCCTTGCAAAAAAGCTCCTTAGCCCTAAGTTCAAAGTACAAAAAGTTGTCAAAAGAAGATAGAAGGATATTTAATTCATCTATCCAGGATATTGAGGCAAGAGCACCTTTTGAAACTTTTTTTACACTGGGTCTTTATTTTCTTGTCTTTTGAAGGTCAACGATTACTATCAACAGCAACAAACGACTGTTCGTAATGCTTGAAGTTTTCGACTTTTGTTTGCAGAACAGTAGAATGTGGCGTACCACTCCACCAGATGATAATGACGATGATGCTCTCACTGAGTTTAATTTTCGAGTGACGGGCAACATTTCGCGGAAATCGTTTGCCATTTTTAAAAGAGGCAATTTATCACCTATTTATTACTACAGGAATCCAGTTTATCCTAAACCAAAACAGAATGTAAACAACAAACCTGATTTCATCTCCCGTGGCGTTCTTCCCGAGGAAAACTATACGTGGCACATCGCTGTAGCCGGATGCGGTTAGATAACCGAGCTGTCCAAAAGCATTGTTACCGCACGCATAAACTTCTCCATCCTTTGTTAAAAATGCAGTGTGCTTGTCACCAGCCGATACTTGTGTGATAACCTTGCCTGAATTACAGTAAAATTCGTTGACACATCCTGGAGAAAAGACACTTCTGGAATGACCCACGCCAAGACGACCATACGACCCCCGTCCCCATGAATACGGGATTCCATTGTACCACCAACCGTTTCCTACGAGGACAGTGTGGTGCGTGCCGCACGAGATTGACGTCACAGTGACGTTGCGGAGTTGCCCCACCCTAGTGGGCGTTGATACAAACTGTGTTAGCTGCTCATCGGCACATTCCATTCCCCACCGGTACAAAAATCCTTTGTTGGTTATTGCCGCAGCATGGTCACCCGCTGCTGCAATGGCTTTCATGTTCCACAAGGCTTCAATCTACAAGTATGAAAGAAATGCGTCGACCACAACAGTAACCAGCATTTATTTGTTTTTCCTTTTAACGCTTCTGCATATAAACACAAACAGAAAGATCAAGGTAATACAGTGGAACCTCGATTTAACGAACCTCCATTTAACGAAGTCCTCGATATAACGAACGATATCCTATGTCTCAGCCAAAGTTATAGTGAAATGCATGGAATAGAACCTCGATATAACGAACCTCGATATAGCGAATTCTTCGATATAGCGAACATAACCCGGAAGCCCAAACGTAAAATTGATATAACGAATTACAATGTCAACAAGCGACAGAAGATAAATGCTGAACAGATCAACAGTCACCAAATCCTTTAATCCCTATGGTAAAGAGACAGCAACCTTTCAGACAAAGGCTTATTATGTCACAGACAATGGCGCGATAGTATTTCGACATCAATTAATCTTTGCTTTATCTTCTTTGTCTCCTATTAGTTCTCTTAACGTCTTCACTTTCGAAGGCTTCTTGTGATAAAACGAATATGTAGCCGGAAATTCAAGTCCAATGCCCTTGTTTCTCCGTTTACCAGTCACTTCCACACAGATTTGTCCTCCGTGTTTTAAAAACAAATGAAATACACGTAACAGTGTGTCAATGGCACATGACCTACGATCTGCTTCATGCCTCCTTGACAGAAGTCACCTGTGTTACAAATCAGTCATTAACTATGGCCTCGATATAGCGAACTTTTTGGTCATTTCCCCTCAAATTCGTTATATCAAGGTTTTCGATTTAACGAACAAATTTGGTCGGTCCCCAGCGACTTCGTTAAATCGAGGTTCCACTGTATTGAGGGAAAATGACGACCATAAAATAGACAAATTAGTTTTATTATCTCGTAAACAAATACTTCCTGGTTCCAAAGGAGTTTTAGTGTGGATAGTATGAAGAGTCTATTTCAAAGGGATAATGTAACAGACAGAAGAGAGCTATTTGGCCCTTTATGAGGGTCTGAGGAGCCTTGAAACAACATCTTGATAAAAACATATATATTAGATCAAAAACAAAGATTTTTCAACAAAAAAATCGCTTTTTTCTGACCAGTTTTAGGGACCAGATTTTATCGTTTTTTTCAGTCCTTTTTCCACACCATAGAGCTTAGTCTGCGGAAATTGGACACACGCCAAAACACAAATGTATGTGTAACGATGATCGAGTCTTCGGGGATGAAACAAGATAGATTTCCTAAAACTGCAGTAGAAACAACTGTTCTCGATTTTCTGTTGATTCAGAGCTGAGGGTCCAGACAAATATAACAGCGTACATGAGCATCAGTGTTACATATTACTTGAGCAGAGTAGAGAAACCAGACACTACAAAAATCGTGAATAAAAACGAGAAAAATGTCAAAATGGTTATGTCCCAAGCAAGCAACAAAGACAAAAATGATTCTCCGACAACAGACAGCAGCGCTACAAAGAGACTTGAGTGGGACTATTTATCACGTTCATTCTTCCGAAAAATGCAGTTAGGCTCTTTAACAATTATTCCTCGAGCCCGAATGGGTTCAGAGGCCATGAGAGAGAGAGGAATAATTGTTTTAGTAAAATCCAACTAGTTGGTCAAAAATATCGAGAATAAAAAAAAATTAGCTAGTTAAAGCTAGACTTTAACCCTTTTTTGCCGCCAAAAAGCCCGTGTTTTTCGCTACTAGTGGGCTATAACATATAGCCTAGTAGTAGCTTAACCAATCAGACCGCAACATTGATAATAGACCACTAGTTGGATTTTACTTAAAAGGGATACGTACCAAAGAAGGCAACCGCTTGTCTTGTTCATCTCCATGACCTAACTTTCCAAATGCACCCGAGCCGCAAGAATACACCAGCCCTTCGATGGTCAAAATCAATGTAAAGTCTGCACCACAGGCGACCTGTTTGACTTGGCAGGTGATTGACGTTACAGCGATTGGAGAAGGGGGACTGAAATTCGCAATTAGGTAGTCATTGAGGCCAAGTGCTCCACCCTCTCCATGACCCCAGGACCAAACACTGTTGGTGTCTTCCTCAACAACGGCCGCGTGAGTGCAAGACAAACTAACAGAAGCAGCCCGTCTACAAATTCCTGTAGGCTTAAAAAGGAAATTGTTTTCAACAACGACTCTTTCCGCAGATAATGTCCTACTCTCCTGGTCAAACACTGAGTGCAGGCCGGCCTCTAAAACACTGTCCTCTTCCGTTTGGAGCATCATGTAGAATAATCCATTGTTTCTTTCCCAACCTGAATGGTCACCTAAATGAAATTGAACCACAAAACGTCACCACAGTCATGTCGTACGTATTCCCTGGAACCTTCTATAAAGGTATAGCGAAGTGTGAACAGATGGGAAGTTGCATTGACGCGTGAACCTCTCCCTCTCTCGTTTCCCAATTTCTCGTTTTTCTTTCCGAACAGATAGTGGATATAAAGGTAAAGTCAAGAACAACAAGTACGTCAATAAAAAATCGGTTATTTCCGGGAAGCGATAACGGATGCCTTTATATATATGGAATAGTGTCCGCATTCGCCTAGCAACAAAACTGCATGTCCCAACATCGGAAGGCTGTAATTGTCCTTCAGCAACAAAAGTTAGCCTAGTACTCGACTTGTAAACAACGTTTTCTACCATTTTAGACAGACTATCACCAGAACGTAGCACGAGTAGCTTCAAACAGCGTTTTTCAGAAAATTTCCAAGGTTATACATAAACGGGAGGGTTTAGCATTTAGTTATGTAGGGGCAGAGTAGTCTAGGGAGTTTAAGCAGAGACTTTTTTGAGCGACGCACGTCAACCGGAAGTGAGCCTCTTTCTCTTTTAATATGCCTTGGCGCAACCAAATTTGTATAGCTAAGTCTCTTTACTCTTATAGGGACGATTTGCTCAAGACGTTGTTCAAAATCACGGCCAAGGAGCGCAAAAAGTCCACTTCCGGTTGATGGTCGTCGCTCAAAAACGTCGTTGCTTAAACTCCCTACTATCATGCGATCGACGACGGGTTTGATTCTTGATTTGTTTTCTTTTCGCTTTAGTCTCCATTTCTCATTCGCTTCTTCTCTTTCATCTACTACTGTTGGATATTCTCTCCCGAGGGGTTTTGCGAGATGCGATTTCAAGTATAAATATTTTTGCCATGGGTTTTAGCCAAGAAGATTACATTACCTCAACAAGCGTCTACTGAATGAAAGTGATCACTTACGTGAAGTGAAAAGAAGTTTTTTGATACTCTTGAATTCTGTCTTAGTGGGCTGTCGCCTGATATTAGTACCAAACTTGATAACACCCTCCAGGCTCTCGTGCTGCCAGGTGCTTGCTGGTGCATTCGCCATGGCGCAAGACCAAAGTTTGTTTGCAGGTTTTCTTAATGTTCCTGGGCTCTCCTTCATCACTGCTTCTTTCGAACTAAAATAATTGAGAAATATATATATATATTGAGTTTAAATACTTAAACGACAATTTTTTTCTTCTGGCGTGCTGCCGGCGCCGATACACTCACTGTGGAGCACGGGCCAGGTGGGCAGAATGGTTGGAAGCAAATAATATTATTTGCTTTACGAAAATCATTCTCTCAGTGGTTCACCTCTACCCAGGTAGCCGCCCCCCACCCCCCACTCCCCCTTCCAGTCCGGGTGAAAAAGGGAGGGTTATTAAATATGGCAAGAAAATTGTGGAATATCACACATTTTTCACGATTTCCTTTGTAAAAATTGCTTGTAAACCACAGGCAACCTTCTCAATTGAGAGACTTAAACGTTCATTATTGTATACTCAGCACATCCTGATAATAGGTGGAGATTTTAACCCAAACATTTGCATAGGTTCCAAATTATACGTGAAAAGGTATGAAATGGTATAACACGGACTGGCTTCTCAATTATTTAATTCTCTCATTAGAAGACCAACTATACACATCAATTCCATACACATATATACTCACATCCAAGGACTTTGGCAGTCACATTTCAAAGAACTTACTGTGGAAAACTGCCACAATACGTAGATTGTTATAATCGGAGGCCTAATTATCTTCTCACCGTTGATTGGACCATGTTCCCCACTTGAACGTCCTGCTCTGTCCTATCATAGTAACACAGTGATGTGATAAGACAAGATCCGAGATCTCCTCTCCATTGGTGTCCAAAAGAACTGGATCAGGGTAACTTACAAGAGCACCGCGGCCAATAATCACATCATCCAGCATATTAGCGTACAAGTCACCAGCTTCTCCATCTGGAAAGTCGTTTTCTCTCGGTAGCAGCTCAATGTAAGATGAATTGGACGTTTGCCGACGAACGTTCTCACCAATTCTAGCGAAAAGCTCAAAGACATTAAACGACTTAATGGCTGATGTGATCCACATTTCCGCACCAATCTCCTTGGCGAACAGCATTGCCTCTGTTTGTAACGTTAAGCTCTCCCGAGGTGCATCTGTCTTGGTACCTACGACAAACTTAACAACGTTGGAAGGATCGCCTGTACACGCTTGAGTGAAGACTCGATGCCAGTGATTAAGTCGCTTGAAGCTTGAGGGGTCATCAAGAGCAAACACGAAGACAACGCAGTGTAGATTCCTCAAATATAGGTCAATAAGTTCTTTGAATTCTCGTTTTCCGGAGGTGTCCGTTATGTGGAGCCGACATCTCTCTGTTAAATCATAGTGTGTTATCCAGGCTCCTCTTGTAGGCCCGTACTCTTTAGATTGCACCTCACATTTGACTGCCTTTATAAGTGAGGTCTTGCCAACTCTTACATCGCCAACAAAAACAACTTTTAACCACTGAGAGAAGGGACTACCACCTGTAAAAACAAATAAATAAACGACTAAATTAATAATTAATAAATACAACGTTTGCTTGATCATAATGCGAAACTAATGCTCAATCGATTCTGCTTTAAAATCTCCCTGCCATTTCTAAAGCCATGAATAGTTTTCAATTTTGCCTAACCAACAGACTGATTGACGTCTCGGAATAGCTCTTCCAGCACAGTTTCTTTCTTACCCTGTCTTTATACTGAGATAAATTATCGGAAACAATCATAAAAAAAAAAAAAATCACTTGAATTGTTAACTTTGCCAGGTCATGACACGAACATCTTTGTTTACAAGTCCACGTTCTGCAGCATAATGAAGTGCAAAATGCAACGTAACGATGCAGTTCGAAAGGAAGGACAAGGCTGTGTGGAAAAACTTTCTTTGGAACTAGAGAACGCGGAGATAACGTGAGAAAATATTTCTTCTCCCAGCGAATCTACTTGTATGATACCTAGTGGACTTGTTGTAGATAAAAGCCGCTTTCAGTTTAAAGTAGTATTTAACCCTTCGGCGACCGCCAGCGAGTAGCGAAAAAATACAAAATTTTGACGAAATCTTCCTATTGGGCCAGTTTTCGTCCATTTTGCATGGAAATGGCTTAAAATAAGATAAGCAACAGTAAAGAAATATTTTCCTGTTAATTGGGTTTAAGCTCTTTTATAGTTTTTTTAAATTATTTTTGGAGCAGGAGGAGCTCTTGCCCACGCACGATTTTATATGCCGCGCCAGTGAAGCAGCAACATGAACGCCTTAAAGGGCGAGGAAATCATGGGCCCCCCACACCTTCAACAGCCTAGCCCTTAAGCCTGACCTGTCAAATATAGCAGCTGTCATAAGGGTCGAGCCCCCAACTGACAAGGCAGGCGTGGAAAGACTAAAGGGAAATTATCTCAACTATCTGTCAAAGATCGTATTCCGACTCTCAGAAATCATACAACCCATAAACGCTCTCGCCCATGCCAATGCTGCAAGGAATTGGGACGCTGCTCTGGACAAAACCTTTGAGGAAGTCAAGCGTCTGCTAAAACAAGCTCTTGTGCTCGCTGACTTTAATTTGACCCTATGAAGGAACTGTCTATTCATTGCGACAACAGTGGGCAAAGTCTGGGAGCCGATCTCGTGTAAGAAGCAACCACAAACCTGCGAGAGCAGAACCCCCGGAGATGCCGAGAATAACTACCTTACCTGCACCGTAAAGGAGATGCTTGGCATTGTATTTGTCCTCGAAAAATGTCATTAGTACACCTTTGGCTGAACTGTCAGGATATGTTTAGATCACAAGTCCTTGGAGCCCATCATTGAGAAGCCGATTGACTGGACTCCCAAACGTCTTCAAGGTATACGTTAGTACGCGTCCTGGCCTGCAACATCAAAGTGCAGTACCTCAAAGGCAAAGTAATGCTTAGCACAGATAACAGGCTTAATTGGCAGTGCAATCCTTTCAAAAGGCACCAGGTACGGCCAAGGTGAAGCTGTCACCTTTTTCACCTGTCTCGTCACGTCTGATGAAAGAATGAGCAAGATGCGCGAGCAATCCAATGCTGACCCAGTTCAGCTAGAGAAAAACATCCAAGACGACTAGCTAAACGAAAGAGCACGTCTCTCAGCCCTTGTCACACCTTACCTCGTGATGAATTCGCAGTCACTGATGGCCACTTTAAGTTTTTTGTGGCGGAAAGAGCCTAAGAACCTAAGATCTGAAATAGAGATAGACGTCCGCTGTGGCCACCAAAGAGTTGAGTCATATCTGCGAAGAAGAAAGAACTTAAGGAGTAGATCTAGACCTGTGAAACATGGAGGGAATTTGAGCAGAACTGAATAAATGTAAGGAGTCACTCATAAGCCATGATTACTTCCGAGAGACTCCAGTCAAAGCTCGGGGCTGATACTTTCACCTACAACTGTACCCACCTACCAACTGTACTTCTAGGAACTACACCAAGTCGTCCGGACAGTTATTAAAAAGCTGAAGGTTCACCTCGCATGGAATGGAATTAATAAGCAGCTGGTTACAGGCAATGGCTTACAATAGCCTCCGCTGAATTCCAATTCATACACTGCACAACCTCTCCCCATCACAGTAAAAGGCCAATGGTAAAGTTGAGTCGCCAATGAAAGTTGCCAAAGCGAATGCTTCGTAGAACCATCAAATCTGGTGAGAATCAGTAATTGGCACTACTTAACATTAGGGACGTACCTACACAAGATGTAGACAGCAGCCCAGCTCAAAGGCCAATGGAAAAAAGCACCAGAACTTTGCTACCAACCACAAAATGTTTGCTTGCGCCCAGCAGAAAATCAATGCTCACGAGTCTGAGCAACTTTGCCCGGAGACAGCTGCGACAGGCCAAGTTTCACATTCAATCTGCTCATAACTTGCCCGCCTTGAAACCAGGTGACACCGTTGGAATGAAACCATTCACTTATGGAATAAACCTGAGGTGAGCAGGATTCGACTAAAGATCTTATGAAGTGCAGTCAAGCGGAGCCACCTACAGGTGCAACAGACAGCATCTTGATAAGACCGCTGAGTTGCCTGAGACAAACATTAGGAAGCATAGGCGTACGGGCAATTTTTTGCCAGGGGGGGCGGTAAACTATTTGCCCAAAAAATTCTCGCAAGTTGCCCAAATTTTTACGAAACAGTAGAAAAGAAACGAGGCCAAACGATGCAACAACGTAGGCCGTACTGGCATATGAAGGTGGCTCGATACTGTAACAGTTTTTCAGGGTCAATACCTCCCAATTTTGAGCATAACTACGTCGCCATAAACAAACATTTGGAAAAATTTCTACCATAGTTTTATTAGATATAGATGAAAATTTATCATAGGGTTTTACATCGGAGTTGTCATAGCAACGAAATGACGCCATTGTCTATAGGGTGCGTTCGATTGGGAAATCCGAATTTCTAAATCCGTCCTCAGGGTGGATTTCAATTAAGAAATCCAAATGCGGATTTTTTGGATTTCCCTTTTTGTCGTTCGATTGGGAAATCCGAAAAAGGATTTGCTAAACTGTTCTCGTGAACAGCGGACTATCTTGTGCTAATTATGCGACGCATAAAAAAATTCGGATTTGGATTTCTTAATTGAAATCCACCCTGAGGACGGATTTCTCGGAGGTGAAATCCGTTTTCGGATTTCGCGTTCGATTGGGAAATCCGGATTTAGATTTTCAAAATCTAAATCCGGATTTCCCAATCGAACGCACCCTTAATTGCAGCAATATTTCTTGGCACTGGGAACTGTTCCTACAAAATCGATCACGGAAACTTTTTTGTCCAATAGTCGCGTCGATGTTCGTGAAGTTAAAACGGAATCTATAAAAGAGTTATCGGGATATTTTGGGATGAAGTTTTAGAAATATGCTAAAAAAAAATGTTGATGTTTGACCGTTATCTGTAGAACACGAATCTCTTTTGACATGCAATTTCACCTCATAGTAGCTTCGATCTTTTTAAAAACGTGTGTAAAAGATCATGGAGATAGTTCCGGCCGATCGCTAGAGAGAAGGATCCCATTTCATTAGTATGCAACGAGGTGCTCTTGTTAGCGGTTTTGTAACTGATTTCGGTCTACTTTTATAACTTTTTGTTTGATAGATTATTAAAAAAAATTAATATTCTTCTCGTAATTCGAGCTGAGTACTAGTCAGACACTTCTTCATTTTCACACTCACTGTTGCTGATGCTATCTGCCATATACTGTTCTACGGGCGGAGATGATTCTAGAAAGATATGCGGAAGTTTATTCTAATTAATTCACGACTGGAAAGAGTGAATTCCAGTCAGTGCAGTGCAGTGCAGTACAGTGCTCAACAATAAAAAACTATAAATATGTAAATCAACAAATGATACCCTTCCCTATAACCAGAAACTCATCACGTGCTAAGCAACCACTGTGAGTGTCTCGAGAGAAAGTAACTGGATTATTACGCTGACTTTAAAAAATGGCTTTGCCCAAATTTTCTCTTGCTGCCCAAAAAATCTGAGTTGCCCAAAATTTGGGGGGGCTGCAGCCCCCCTCGCCCCCCCGGCCCGTACGCCTATGTTAGGAAGGAACTCCTATTCCACCTATCGTCTCAAGCCCCAACTTCATAAACCAGGCCAGAGGCGAACCAATTGTAGCCAAGTCCAAAGAAACTCCATTCTGTAGAGTCACGTTCAACACCTTTACCTGGAAAGTTCAGCCCAAAGGCACACCATTCAGAAGAAAGCTGTAATATGCCCTCAGCTAAGCGGACTCCACCATTCGAGAACCAGCGCAGTAAAGCTGTCTTATGATACGACCTTGAAACTGTGACAGCATATCTAGATTGCTTTTTTTCGTCAGGAACTGTTTGCCGTTTGATTTTGGACATATCATACAGTTATTTTTGTTATTATCCTTTCCTCTATTTCAACTCATTTCTAGTGTTTTAGAAATATCTTCTTCCAAGAATAGAGGAAAAATGAAGATGTTACAATATTCCTAGTATTGCACGACTCTGTCACCGTCTCATGGTAAACCATGTTTTAAATTCAGTAGGAGCGGTAAACCATTTGCCCAAAAAATTCTCCCAAGTTGCCCAAATTTTTACGAAACAGTAGAAAGCAAACGAGGGTTATACGATGCAACAACATAGGCCGTACTGGCATATGAAGATGGCTCGATACTGTAACAGTTTTTCAGGGTCAATACCTCCCAATTGTGAGCATAAATACGTCGCCATAGACAAACATTTGGAAAAATTGCCATCACATCTTCATTAGATATGGAGGATGAAAATTTGTCATGAGCAGGGTTTTAATGACATCGGAGTTGTAATAGCAACAAAATGACGCCATTGCTTATTTTACTTGCAGCAACATTTCTCGGCCCAGGGAACTGTTCCTACAAAATCGTTAACGAGAGCTTTTCCCTCCACTAGTCGCCTCAATGTTCGTGAAGTTAAAACGGAATCTGTAAGTAGAGCGTTATCGGGATATTTTGGGATGAAGTTTTTATCGTTATAGAAATATGGTAAAAAAGATCTTGATGTTTGGCCGTTATCTGTAAAAAACGAAGCTCTTTTGACATGCAATTTCACTTCATAGTAGCTTCAATCTTTTTAAAAACGTGTGTTGAAGATCATGGAGATAGCTCTGGCCGATTGCTAGAGAGAAGGATTTCGTTAGTATGTATCGAGGCGCTCTTGTTAGCGGTTTTGTAAACATTTCGGTCTTCTTTAATACATTTTTGCTTGATAGATTTTTAAAATAATATAATATTCTTCTCGTAATTCGAGCTGAATACTAGTCAGCCACTTCTTCATTTTCAGACCGGCCCCACTGTTGCTGATACTATCTACCATACACTGTTCTACGAGCGGAGATGATTCTAGAGAGATATGCGGAAGTTTATTCTAATCAATTCACGACTGGAAAGAGCCCATTCCAGTTAGTGTAGTGCAGTACAGTGCTCAACAACAAAAAACTATAAATGTGTAAATCAACAAATGATATATACCCTTCCCTAATAACCAGAAACTCGTCACGTGCTAGACAACCACTGTCTCGAGAGAATGTAACTTGATTATTATGCCGACTTCAGGATTTTTTACAGATTAAAATAGAAAATATTTATCTCTTCAAACTAATAATAATAATCAGATATAAAAACATGGAAACGTCTTTAAAAACTGGCTTTGCCCAAATTCTCTCTTGCTGCCCAAAAACTCTGGGTTGCCCAAAATTTGGGGAGGGGGGGGGGGGGGGGGGGGCGCTACAGCCCCTCCGGCCCGTACGCCTATGCCGGTTGGCTAAAACGATTTGCTTGGTCTCAAAATGCTATATGTTATCGCTCGCTACACTTTGTCTGGCTTTGATATCCATAATATAACTAAGGTGTTCGTTTTGTAGAAACGGCCGGGCGAAACGACAAGACGAAGACCCCTGCTAAAACGCTCTACCAGGTCCCGGGCGTTGAAATACTCGTTACTGACAAGGTCTTCGTTTAGTAGTTTGAACGGGTGTTTCTACAAAACGAAGACCTTATCAATAACACTTATCAAAAACAAGTATTTCAACGCCCAAAAAAGTGTAAGGAGCGCTATTCTCTGCTATTCTCGGGACCTTAAGCGAGGTCTGGGGTTTGTAGTTTGACCCGGCTTTTTCTACAAAGACCTTATGTTGATCATCTGAACGCAGGTAAAAGTGTAAGCGAGCGTTAACGAGTATTAGTTTGGGGCCAGGCACAACGCTTTAGCCCGATGCAACGTATATTGTCTTCGTTTTGTAATATTGACCCGGATTTTTCTATGAAATGAAGACCCTTTCAAAGTGCCTCTTGCACTCTTTTTTACACCAGTTTACATATCGGTCTTCAGTCTTCGATCTTTTGTCTCCGTTTTATACACACCCGCATGCAGTTGTAGCTGGATATGCCGGTTGTGCTACCTAGTCATCGATCAGGGCGGTTAAACACATTTTAATAACACCCGAAGTTTTGAGTTATCGAAGCTTTCTTTAATATCCATGCTTGTGCTTTGTAATCTTTATACGTCATAGACTTTCCTTTTTAAAATAGGTAGAAAATGTTAATTTCATATATGGCGTGAGTATCGCGGCGGCAGGGTATTTTGCAGAACGCTAAACGCCGAATGACTCTGAGTTTAGTGATTGGGGTCAGGAAACTGAGTGAATCAGGCTTCATCTAGGGTCATTTAACTGGGAAAACAGACCTGAAACTTAATTCACTCAGTTTCCTAACCCTAATCACTAAACTTCAGAGTCATTCGGTGTCCTGCAGTTCGCGGAACTCCAAATGCAGAACTGCGCCGAATCTCTGAAGTTAATCAGAATAGGGCTAGGAAACTGAGTGAATCAGGTATTATTTAGGGTCATTATACTGGGAAATTTGACCTGAAACACGACTCACTCAGTTTGCTAACCCTAATGTAAATCACTAAACTTCAAAGCCATTCGGTTCGGCAAAATACCCCTACGAGCGAGGATTGGCAGGCGGGTAGATTCATCACATTATCACATAACTTGTTGTCATTTTAATTCAATTACATTATTTTTGTGGCCTTCTTGCAGACAGTTCTCATTTCCTAGCTCCCAGGCTTCAGTTTTTGTTTAGCTCTAGTTATTGAGGCGAACATTAGTGAAGAAGTTCTGCCTGGAGTTCTTGGAAGGAATACTAAGCCGGAAGTGGTCATCTGTGTATTTCATTTGTTGTCGGCGCACTGTCTTGATTGAAAACGTATTTTTCGTTTGCATCAATAGCTCACAAGACAATTTTGGGACATTATGTAGTACTAAGGATTGGTATCAGTTTTAAAAAAGGAAGAGCTTTTTTGACTAAAATATCGGAACCTATCCGGCGTAGACACTACCCACCTGACTTGATATCAACCTCTGTCGTCCCAGACATGTGATGCAGTGCCAGTTGATCCTCGCGTGGATGAACAAGGAACAAAGGAGGATATTCAAAGGTGCTTATGAGAACGAAAAAATCACTATGCGACCAACGGACTTGGGCAATAAAGTTATAACCCTACAATTCTAAATCCAGCATGATCCCTTTGCGAATCCCAGCAACACAGTGTACAATTCGTGTTATTGTACATGAGGTACGCTATGTGATTGACCGTTGGTAGACTGGGGAAACTGTGTTGCTAACAAACAAACTCTTAATCAAAATGGCGGATTTTGTGAACGATTGAAATTAGCTTTAATCCTGCCTTTAAGAACAAGGAGGAGACTTTGTTATGGCCCAGGCTGAAGTAACTCCGCGTCGATTACTACCCGATGATGAGGTTTATCGGCAAGTCTTTGAAGCAGAGGTTAGTTACAAGTCTGTTGTTGTTTCATGTGAATGAAGCTTATTTCGTGTCTTGTTCACTGCAGTCGATCCGCATTTAGATAACGGCGAAATTTGTTATTTCTTTCGTCACTATAAAAGATCTATTTACGAAGCCAAATCGTTGATCAATATTCAACATATTTTTGCCGACTGCAGGGTAGCCATTACCTCATACTTAACTTAATGACTGCTCGTGTAATCACCTTCTTATGGAATATCTCAATTTCAATATTTTCTTACAATTGTAGGGTAAGACACCTCTGGCGCGATTTATGATAGACTGCGAGTTTCAGACTGTAAATTGAATGAAATTGAAATTAATGAAATTTATGACATTAATCAGGTTAGTCTAGTAGAAGCACTTGAAAAAGAGAAGCTTCCACCAAAACCTAAAGAGCCATTGCTTCCACTGGTGCGAGAATCCAGGGCTACAACAGGCCATGGTATTCTGACAAAACAGCAGAAGCGGTGGATGCATGGTCGACCAAATGAGAGCAGCATTGAGAATCCTGTACATTTAAAGTAAGTCAAATTAATGAAAACCATTCCATGTATGTAAAATGGTATAGAAAGAGAATATGCAAGTTGAAAGATATTCAGCTACCCTGCGAGCAGAGGTTTCTCTCTAGCAATACTTTTATTATTTACGAAGCTGTTCACGAGACTTGTCTGTCACGTAGTTGCCACGTGAACTACTTTGTAAACCCTAAAAGCCATGCAAGAAGGCAACCTCTGCTCACAGGCTAATATTTAGCAATTATAAGCCCAACCACAACAGCTGAAGTACATTTACAGAGCCTGTTATGTGCATACATATATACTTTATTGAAAGGTCAGTTGTAGGCAGCCAAAGGCTGATGTGGACCTTCTTTATGTTGATTTTTCAGGTGTGTCAGTTGTATTGATATCGGCAAACGTCTTCTAAATTTGATCAATGCTACATGTAGCTACAACCAGTTGCAAAAATGTTGAGACACTCTTGTGAAAAAAAAACCTTTCTTGCTTCAAATCGCTGCTAGTCACAGGTCTGTGAGATAAAAAACTGACCTCCCTCCCATTCAAAGTTGTATTGCTAGCAACTTTGAAAAGGGGTGGAGGGGGGGTCACAAGCGCAAGATCATGGACAGGCCATTTAAGCCAAAATACGGTATAGTGTCTCAAGTACTTTTGCAACTGGTTGTAGTAATATGAACAATAAGCTGGAGGTTTAGCAAATCAGAAAAAGAGAAATATTTAAAGGGTTTAACAAAATAAAATATTCCTTTGACCCACATTTTAAAACATGTAAAAAGTCCGTACAGTGTTATATATGATAGCGATAGTATGTGAATGTAAACTTAAACTGTCTTATCATTTTTTTAATTTTACCATTTCAGATATGCAGCTCTTGATTCTATAGAGAAAAATTCTACACCAGAAAGCTATTTTGAAGCTTTAGAAGTCAAAGGACTTCCAGATACACCAAGTAAGAATGACCTCTTTTCCTTGTCATGTATTCAAAGTCACTCTTGTTTCATCGGTTGAGTTTCTTTGTAATATAGGAATACAACAACCGTTACAATACATGTGCAACATTATACTGTTGTAATTGTAATTGTTGTGTCATGTCTTGTGAAGTGCTAGAACTCTGAAATCACATTATAGTGGTAATGAACGTTAGTGAACTCTCCTTGTAACCAAAAAAATCATTGTGTTCCAAAGAATCAACTCAAAAGAGGACAAACATCATAGAAAGACTACAGTCCAGCAGGAAAGAAAGGTATGCTACAGCTACTTGAAAATTCACATTGTCTTTAACTGTTGGCGTATATACTGTGCCAAATACATTGCGTAGTGAATTTGTTAGTGTACTGGTACTTTCCAGGTTACTATTTTTCTCAGTTTCTTTCTTTCTTTCTTTTTTTTAACAAATACAGGTACTGACGTGGGACTGTTTATATACTAATGCCCTTTTTTTCTTGAAGGCATGAGTCTTATTTGGAGGATATGTATCAGGAATTTGGAGTCATCAATGCTGTAAGTTGCTTTGTTATAATGTGAGTTTTCTTAAGCAAGCAGATACTTCCAATCACCTGGCGGGACATGAGGAATTAGGACCATGCAAGCCTGTTGATTTCATTTTTTAACATAGCTTATTTCACAATCTTGCCAGGAACTGGAGCCCCGCATTCTTGAATCATCTGAAAATTTGAAAGAGCTTCTACTTGAAAATGATAAAGGTGAGAGTTTGTACATGTCTAAGTTAATCATTAAATTATTTTTTTAATGCACTTCAAAGTTTTTAGCGAAAATTAATCTTAGGGAAAGTATAGTGAATTTAATGCTTGGTCACATGAATCGTACCTGCCAACTCTCCCGGTTTTCCTGGGAATCTCCAAGTTTTTCATCAGATCTCCCAGTCTCCCAGTTAGAGCTCCAAAAAACCAGGAAAATACCCACTGTAGCCTTTTTCAATTTTTTTTCATTAATTTTGTTATTTTCAAGATGTTGAAAAGGAAAATAAATATGAAGTGGATTTAGTGCTCTCATTTAAACTGTTCTCGTTCGGAAAACGTAAAATAGAGCAGTGCAACCAAATTGATATATTATCTTTAACGAGTATCATAAAATTTGGTCAGAAACCAACCAATCAAATTGCACAATACATGGTAGAAAGTAGGGGCGTTTTTTTCATGCTGTTAATTATCAACGTCGGGAAGTCATTTGGAAGGCCTTTGGGTGATTTTCGGAGAGTATTCAGACATTGTCGAAAATGAGATCAGTTACAAATGCAAAGATTTCGGGCTAGACGTCTCCAGATTTTTGTACTCTGAGAATTGGCAGGTATGTATGAATGATTATAAAATTTCTATTAAATATCTTCTAGAGAGAACTCCTACAAAAAATGATATTTTCTTAATAGCATACAAAATTGTATACCTTTTCAGTTAATAAACGAGTTCTTTCTAGTAATACTTTCAACTAAAACTTAATTAGCAACAATCAGTTCACTAGCACTTTAATACTTCTAATTTACATTCATAGTGGCATTTTTTGTTTCTCAGAAACATCATTTTAATTTCTTGTACCATGATTTTAAAAAAATTGAAATGAAATAAATCTGCACTTGTGGCATTTGATAATTGCTATGAACTTATTATTCTTCATTTATTGTTTCTCAGAAATTGAGCAACTACTTCAAACTATAGAATGTGATGATGTAAGTATTTAAAACTTTTGTCACAGAATATGCAAGTTACTGAACTTTATTGTCTTTTTCTTGGTATAATTCACGCATGAGCATTTACATGGCAACAACAAGGCTTCTTTAAAAAATTGAAGAAAAAATGCATGTTATGGTTCTTATCGGGAGCTTTTGTAAACTTTGGCAAATTTTGAGAACAAATTCTCTCTGAAGGAAAGGTATGTGTACTTGCGATCAAAAATTTGTCTCCTCATCTACCAAAATGTTCCATGTTTCAGTGTTCGCTTTCCAATGAAGGTTTTTTGAAAAATCAGCAAGGAGAGATGTAAAGAATAACAAACTGTGTGCTCAATATTATTGTTATATTCATGGTCCAATGAGCATGCCAGATTCACTCAGTTAACGTTTTTGATAGGTCTGTGCTATAATGGTATAGGCCCTAGCAGATATTTTTAGAGACAATTGTGTTTTTTAGGACCTACTTCTTCATAACTTATCTGACTTGGAAGTGCTGTGGGAGAGTGTTGCAGAACAGTCTGTCCATCGACAATCATGGATTAATGAGCTGGATGTCACTTTGGATCAAGTTGAAATTGATAGAGGGAACTTAGTGAGTAGACTAATTGCAGTCTCCTATTTTTATTTGTACCAAGACAAGTGTAACCTGTAAAAGGATATCAAATCTACTCAGGGTTGAGAGAGGGAGTCCGACTAAGGTTGTGTGAAAAATAGTTCTTGCATCGTTCTAGGGCTGTCATTAAGAGGCGGGGCCCGAAGATTTCCCTCAGGTAATACAATGAACATGGCCCCCGGCTGCTTTCATGGGAAAATAGAAGAAAAATAGAACCAAAAAAATATCCGTAGGTGTTTTATTCCCTGCCTCCTTTTTGTACAGTGTATTTACCTGGCAACTTGAAATCTCAGTGACATCGCTGATTCTTTGCTCTAAGATGTGACTGTTAACAGTCTAGATGGTGTGTGACCTACAACAATTTACTCATACTGACAGAAACATTGGCATAAAATAGCTCACAAATTTCAAGTCGTGAATACTTGGTGCAAAATGTAGTGTCCTCTCAAGCAAAAATTTTGCAGTTTCTGGGATCTGGATTCCCCTAATGGGGCGAGGAGTGTCTTACATGTACTTAAATTGATTTCTGTGACTGGTATGTGACCTCAGCTTTGCCTTTGGGAACAATGAGTGTCAAGGGCCAACAAAATGGACTGTTTCCTTTGGGACGTGTCATTAAACTGTGCTTATTAGTTTCTTTTATTCTACCGCGATAGATTCGTGAGACTCTGAAAGGGTTTAACAAAATTCTAGAAAGAGTCGCACATTTGATGCCACCTGATGTACACAGACTACTTGAAAGAGAGGCTCAGCGTGTCAACTCTACTATTCTGATGAACAGAAGGGCGTATGCTGACCTCATCTCTAACTTACTGAGTGGTAAGTCAGGGGAAAGGGGCTTGAGGTGCAGTTATCTCAGATTTGCCCCTTTGATAATAACTATATGAAGCGTCTCCAGGTGATCTGTGACGTCATTGCGGGGGCCTGGGGAAAGAAATTTTAATGCCGTATCCCATCAACCAACGCGCGCACCAATTCAATTCAATTCAATCTGTTCCCGTCAGCTTTGGTTTATGGGATACGGCATTAAAATTTCTTTCCCCAGGCCCCCGCAGTGACGTCACAGATCACCTGGCTCTTTTGTCTTCTTAAAGTACCACTGCCCGTACATAAAAACCAATTGAAATGAGCGGAGGTTGTCCGAATTAATATCAGGCCAAACTAAGGCGTCAGTATCGAATTTTGTTTGCACACGTTCTCACTTGGCTTTGATGAGCAATAACTACTTGTACTGAGCAATTATTTCTTCCACCCTTGCTAAACATGTTTGCTATGGACATTCATTCGTTGCCATTGACAGACCAACGAAGATTCATAATTTATATTTACGCATAGATTGTAGAGTTTCGCTGCTCGATGGCTGGTTCACTGACGGCTCGCCGTTAGATAGCTTGCTCACAGACTTATTCAACATTTGAAACGGGCATTAGAAGAAATGTACAAAATTACTATATGTGAACTATGAAACGATGTAGACAGCAATACCTAACTGCCTTCCAAAAAATAATTGAGGAACATATGACGTTTGTTCAACGTGTGATGTTCCACTGTCGCTGGAGGGGAGAGAGGATGGAGGAGAATTGGGAGGGAAACCACGCCTTGTTGAGAATTCTCCTTCACGTATCTAATACTCACTAAAATGATTTTGATTTTGAAGCTGACGTGGAGCGTGAGAGGCAATCTTACATCGCTTGGGAAGGTCGTGTAGAGGACTGGAGACAACTGAAGTGCCGAGAGGCAATAGAGAAATTCAAGTAAGATCATCTGCGCCTAAATGTCCCCTTTTCCTGTTTTTTCAAACGACACTCTTCAGCCCACAGCCATTTACGTCCTATCATTGCAACGAGCATGCAGCCTCGCGGAGACGCAAGGCTGCCAGGCGACAGCATAATAAAGCCGTGCGCAAAAAGTTCCAAGGCAGAATGAATTTCGAAGCGATGTAGCATAAGGTAGTTTAAAGTAACTTTTATGACGTAATGCAGAACAGAGAATGCATTGTTTTCGAGCGAGCACGTGCATAGCGTAGCCCGCCTTGCGGCCACCTCGCTATTACGCCCACTTTTTTTGGCCGCTTGGCAAAAACCGCCATAGAGCCCATACATTTTCAGTGGGTTCCACTGTATAATGCTTGAGTATACTGTATGAGTATAATGCATGAGTGCGTTCCATGATGGTAAATTACGGACACATGACTAACCTGCACCCTGCATTCTCGTAAATTACGGTATTTCATGGCATTTCCAAACAATTTGAACAGCGCTATAGTATAGGTGAAGTTTTTGCTCGATGGCACTTAGCGATGGCTATAACTAGTATGTCAGTACTATTTTAAACGGAAACACGTCACATACATGTATTGCTAAAACTGCAGCTGCTTTTCGCGCACACTGTATGTTCGGCTTCGGCGCCATACTCAGATCAAAATAACTGCGAAGAAGAGAATAAAGGAAATCCCGCTGGAATTGTCTTGTAGTAAGGGCGACAAGTACTGAAGAACTCAACCCCCGCAACTCAACCACCCGCGTTAGGGCAACCTTTGTGAATTAAAACTATAGATACAGATGTAGATGCCGAAAATGAAGCAGCGTTGACAAGGCACTGGTGTTACATACACTAGATGATCACGGCAAAACTCCTTCATAAGAAAGGGCGTTTTTTCGGGGCTATGAATGCTCAAAAGTTGCTCTCCAACTTACATACGGTATCTAGTTCACAAATTTCGTGCGAAGAGTGCTGTAGAGCTTCGCATGCAAGACTCATTGTATTTTGCTGGCCTGATTATCTCTGTATTTCATCGCTCGTGTTCCGTTTTGTGAAAAGAACGCCTTTGTTTTCCTCTGAATTTGAAGAGAATTTCAGCATGAGGCTGCCCCTGGCGTTGAGGTAGTGGGGATTTGCGCTAAAGGGAGGAAGGAGTGAAAACAAAACAACAGAGAAACAAACAAACAAACCATGAAATTAACTCCTTCCCCAATTTGTGCTCCGTTCTTGTAACTTCGAGTCTTCTCCACTATCTACATGTGAATACTTGACGATAACTAGCCTGTTCCTGGCTCTCAGATAGTATGGAGGGCGGGTGAGTGAAAGGCACTCGAAAATATGAGCCTCGCGCTTTCTCAATTTCGCGGACTCGACTATCTCGGAGACCAGAACAGGCTAGGTGAGAACAGGCAAAGAATTTATTAATTTTTGTGTATGTATTTAGCGAATTCATGAACAGCTCTTCCGTTAGAGATCCACCGGAATTAAAAAGGAAGATGGAGTTGTTCACTGCCGAACAAAGTTCTTTGAACAAAAAGAGGATGGAGCTCCTTGAATCGCTGAGGTTTGTTTATTGAAGTGTAAATTAAGCCTGATTTCATATAATCGCTCTGAAAAGTCCAGCGATCTGATGGATGGTAGTGATTTTATGAAAGCCAGGCTTAAAATGGAACTTAAGTCTATCTCTGAAATGGTTGTGTCAACAATCGCTGCACTCGTAACAATGGCCCGATTGTCGAAGAGTTTTTTTATTCTTAGGGTGACACGACGGCCTTTTCCAACCTCGCATCCAGGCCAGTTCGCGCTATTCGAGTTACCAGAGGAGGCTTGGAAGCGAGTGCGAATTTTCCCGACAAGCTTACAGTTGACGTCACATCCGAAATCGCCGAGGACAACTGGGAACGAGGCTGGTTTTTTGGGACACCAATACGGCACACGTGACGTCATGTAAAAACGCTGTATTGGCCATTTTGAATCTGGGAGACTGGGACTGGGCCTGGGTCGGTTTTTTGTCGAATTTCACGATGGGAAGGTTCTCGGGGACCAACTTTACCCCAGTTTCCTGCAGGGTACCTTCGTAACAGCCAATAACAACGTACCAAAAACAGTTCCATGATGCAATTGTGGCCAATGGAAGCCATGTTAAGATGATTTACGCCACCAAACATTTCTGTTTGTTGCACTTAGACTGCTACATCATCAAACTGACGTTTCATGACATAATAGACCTTTCCCGCATTACGCTCCAGTGAGCAAACATAAAGACAAGAGGACGAGGCTAGGGTGGACAATTTCATACAAATCCCTGCATTTTGTCCACCCGAGCCTCAAGTTAGTGCCTTTGTTTAAAGGAATGCGGGAAAGGTCTATTGCTTTCGGTCAGTGCACCGCACTACTCAACGTGACTTTGGGCAAGCTAAGCTCTCCCCGCCTCCCATTTCACTAACAGTTACCTTATCACGACAATTGTTGCTTGTACGTCGGACAAATCGTTATTTGAAGCATGCCTCCATTAGCTCCTGGCTATGGGATAACCCTTTTATTCGCGCCCTGTCTTGAAGCAGTTCTAAGGAAGCGTTAATATCCCGAGAAACGAGAGTTAATGGATTGAAATGCTACCATGGAGGGACTTTATTTACATTATCCTTTCGCACACAAGACAATGAACCTAGCGTTTAAAGAAATGATCCCTCTTATTTTACGACTGAGATGTTGGTACGGTTTTAGAAGTCAGAAACCTTATTTGAGATAAAGTCGGTAGCAACTGGGTAGGAAGATTTAGAAGCCCGAGCAAGCCAGTAACTAACTAACTGCTGCTAAAAATGCATGGTACATGTGCAAGGATTTATACAATATATATTTATCCAGTTCTTGACTTAACAGGTGTTTTATGATCTTGTCAATAAACAGGAACATGAGGCCTCCCAATTCCACTAAATCCGCTGTGTACCAATGGAACTCTGCTCTCGTTGATCTAAACCGTCAACTTGGTAAGAACCGTGGATTATTCTTGTCCAATTTTTCTCTAAACTCCATAGTTAAGGCATGTAGAAGAACAAGTTTTCGGATTTCATAACAATGATAACTGTTTCGATGGGGCTAGTTTATCGTTTGTCTCAAGATAGTCCCTTTGTTATTGATGACGCCATTGACGGCGTCTCAACCGCATTCTACTGGCCTTCATGTAGCGATTGTTCCTAATAATAATTGTGAGAGTGGACAAAATCGGCCAGGTTTCCCATTGACACGAACGGTTTTTCCTAGGCAATGGAAACTTGCTTGCAAAATTGTGGCTTTACACCTTTTTGTTTGTTTGTTTTTATGGAAAACTGCAAATAAAGTTGTGACAAAAGGTAAAACAAAACTCAGTATGAATCTTCGCAGTAATAGTAGTTTGAGTCCGATATGGCCTATGTTAATAGTGAGGATCTTGAAGAAACTCTACATCATTTTCAGATTTCAGTGATGTATACTTCCACATTTGTTGACCTTTTCTTATATTTCAGAGGGAGTTCATTCACGATACAAAGACATCATCCAGGCAGAGTACGACCGTGTTATTGAGCAGTGCATGGACGAAATCAACAACGTCAAGGTTGTATATATATCCATTGTATATATAAAGCGGTATCTCTCTTGTATATTTTTTGTCCCTTAGAATGCGGAGAGAGGCTTACTTTTTTTAAAATTTAAATTGTTTAGACCGTGGTGACGGTAGTCTCCTTCCCAGCCGTTTTTAGGCTCGTCACGTCACGCAACCCTCCTCCCGAGACTATGGTGACGGAGACTCATAATATAATTGGGGCGTAGGGAAACCGTACAAACTTAAACTTAACACAACTTTTGGGCGCAACAACTTCTGGGATCGTTTGGGAGAACAAGCGTTAGGTATGATTGGTCAGTTGTATTCAAGAACAACCGATAACCAATCATTGCTTACACTGTTCGCCCAAACGAAAAATTTCCGTCACGGGCTTGTACCATCCTCTCTGTAGTATATGGCGTTGTGAATTTTAAATTTATGAGAATAGAACTTTTACACGGCGGTCGAGTTGGTATAACAAAAGCGATAAAACAGCGTTTATTTTGCCGTACCAGACCAACCCTGTGAGATAAACAGTTGTTAGATATCAGTTTACTTCGAAATTATTATCAAGCTTACTGTTTGGTAAACATCCATCCACGTAAACGTATTTTGCATGGCTGCACATGTCAGAGTAAATCTGCTTAGCTGCAGGCTGTATGAAAGACAACGCACTCATTACACGAGGATAGAGGAAGAAACGTCCTGATATTGAAAGCACCGCAATTGCCAGGGTTCGCACGCACCTTGAAAGTCCTTGAAAGTCCTTGAAGTTTAAAATAAAAATTCAAGGCCTTGAAAGTCCTTGAAAATTGTGGTCGATGCTGGAAAGTCCTTGAATTTCATTGCTAACTGTATAGTTTAAGGAGAACTCCAAAGGAAGAGGAACAAACACGGAAAGACCTTCGGGATAAAATCACTCGTGTTGTGGAAGAACTAAAAAAGACATGGACTCAAGGCTCTTTTTTGAACTGCATGGAGTCCTTGAAAAATGGGAAATGTATCCTTGAAAGTCCTTGAAAAGTCCTTGAATTTTTGGTGCTAAAAAGGGTGCGAACCCTGAATTGCAATTATAATAACTAAGAAAAAAAATTACAATCTTTACTAAGAAATAGTATCATTCAAAACAATTTGGTCTTTCTATTCCCTGAGAAGAAACCAAAACGAACCTCCTTTTCGTCTTCAGTTTTTTTTTTTCTTTTTTTTTTTTTTTAGGAAGAGTTTCGAGCAGGAGGTATTCTTGATGCAGTTAGGACTGAAGAGGTATCCGTAATTTTCAGTTGTAAATTCCTACATAAAAAAAGTTCTTGCTATTTCTTTCTCACTCATCGAAGCTCACATCTATAAATACACAGAGGGTTAAATCTACCAGCCATTTATTGTCATTATTTTGAAAAATTAATTTACCGTGGTTTATTATAATTATCCAAATAAGGCAAGAAGTACCGAGGTAAAGAATTATTTACTGAAAACCGATCGTGGCATCTCTTGAACGTTTAGTCCTTAGGTATGCGGCGTATATGTTCTTTAATAAACGAATATTTGTAATGAATGTTTTTTGGATGTTTTGTGTTTTGTAGCTTTGTAGTGGTTTTAATTGGTTTTTCGGTTTGTGCATTTATTATTATTTAAGCTGTTAAATTACCGGAAAGAAAAATTCTCCTTTCGAACCCTTAGTCCTTAGCCCTATGACACGAAGATATTGTGATCAAGTTAATTAATGTTCGGACGACGAACTTAATTCTTTTGGATTTTGTAATTGAAAAAAAAAAAAACCAGCCTTGTGAATTTTCGACTTCTTTGGTTCTTTATTGAAGGCTGCGTCTCATGCTGTTTTTTTTTTAGGTGATGAACGAATCATTTTTGCCTCTCGTTGGTGAAAAGCAGACGAAACTCGAACACGAAGTTGACAAAATGGAGGTAAATGTTGTGAAATTATTAACATTATTTTTGTATTTTTATATTTGTCCTATTAATGACCGGATGATTGGTTGTTACTCATTTCAGCGTGCTTTGGACAACCTGACCAGTTTTCACGAGATGCTTATCAAGTCGTTGTTCAAATTCGTGCAAGGAGCTGCTCATTTGTGGGATTTACACGAGATCGGCTTGGCCCGACAGGAAAGAAAGCTACAGGTGCAATTTTGTTGAAGAATAGGGACCTCTAGATTCGAGAACGAGATTAAACTTCATTAAGCTTCATTGTACTCTTTTTTTTTTTTCACCAGAAAAGCTAGCATTTTTATTTATATTGAAGGGATTGAGCCCGATCGCAAAATGGCAACTGACATTCGATAACTTGTTTGCGTCACTATGGGGGTGTTTACATGACACCGGGGCGACTTTCGCGCCGGGGCGAGTTCACTCCGGTTCCCTCTCATGGCTCTATATTTGTTTACATGGTACCACCACAAATTTCAATGCCGGCGCGAGTCGCCCCAGCGTGAGTTCACCCCGGTTGTCGCACCGGGGCGAGAATTTCACTCCGGTACGAGATTTCGCAACGGTATCATGTAAACGCGAAACGTACACCCGTTCCGGTGGAAAATCGGTCTGCCGGTAGACTGGAATGAGTAGCGCATGCATAATGTTTGCGATTTTGAATCACACGTGTATTTTATCAACATGAAGTGTACCTTCAAATAACGAGATATGAAATGACCTAGTCATCATGTAAACGCGATACGAAATCAAAAAGTCATCCCGGTATGAAACTCGCGCCGGTGCGAGTTTTCTCATGTAAACACCCCCTATGACATTCTCGCTAAAACCCGTAGTAGAACGATGACGGTTGTCGCGTTTTCCCGAGAAAATGACGCTGGTTCACGAGTGCGCACTACTTAGTATTGAAAAATCTCACTCGCGTAGTCGTCCTCGGACTCCAATAGCATCTGGAGCAGAACATAATATTAAATGCCTGGTATTTTGAGCGAACCCTGGCTGAAAATCTAAGCAAGACTAATCCAAAAAACAAACGCAGAAATTTAAAACCAATCAAAGAGTCAAGCTGACGTTTAATTCTTAGCAGAAACTTCCCGAACTTTGCCGACTGAGTCTTTATTGATGATATTACATGAATTAATTACATCGCTTTTTTGTTTATTAGTAAATCTAATTGCTAAGTTCTGCTGCAAAGAGGAGAAGCATGTGTGTTGGCTGTTTGTTCTTTGATCTTGCCTTTTCTTTGATTTTTCTGTTTTTTGTTTTTTTTTTTGCGTCGAGTATGACATAAAACATTAGCGACATAGCTCGTGGTGAATGAGTAATTTTGAGACCATCTCAAATTTGAAAACTTCGATAAAGTTCGTTTGAGCCAATTAACCTAGTTTGGGAAAAGCAGCATTCTTTTGCGTCCAAATGTACTTAGGTGTACTTCTGATATTTTGCTTTCAGGAGCAACTTGAGAAGAATCGGCGCGACCATGATGGTCTCAACCAGGTGAGCGCGGATTACGAATGAAATGCACATGTATGTTTAGTTTGCGCAAAGAGAAAACATATTTGTGTTCACCATGACAGGAAAAGTTCATCAACCGACTAAATGTACAGTGTACTTGAACAAACGACTTTGGCTGGTATATTGTGTGATTTTCTTGCTCAGTCGATCGTTTTCTGCTTGGATGCTGTGGTATAACGTTACGTTTTGTTCTTGTTGGTGTTTTGTGTGGTATACATGACGTTTTAGAGAAACAAAATGATGCATAATGCGGCTTACTTTCATATCAAAGGCACATTTGATATTCAACCGACTATACTGTTGAAACCTTAGTTTGGTGTAGTAGGTAATTCCTAGTGGCTTCGTTCTGTATCTGCTCATTGTCAATTCCTGAAAACTGAGAAAGCAAAAACTATGTTTGGAAACTTATAAAGGAATCCTGTCTGCTTTTTCTGATTGATAAAATATTCGACATCTATTATTTTTGCTTTAATTTTGCAGGTGAAAGAAGCAAACTTGGACATTATTATGGACAAGATGAGACAGGACTCATCTGAGAAGGTATAGTATCTGTATGCTGTTAAGAAACTGGGACATTTTGACAGTTGATCGACCACAGAATTTCTCAATTTGAATTTCTAAATTTACTAATTCCTCTTTATCACTCGTAGGCTTTAGCAGACAGCCTTCAAAAGGCGTTGGCAGCTCTTGGTGAGATCAAGCAACTGTAAGTGTGGCGATAACTCAAGAAAACAAATATATATGATAAAGAAAGATATGCTACTGCACTTTCAGAGATCGTAAAAACTGACGCAAGAACCTTGCGGGGGCTAGGGAGAGAATTAAGAGGCGGTCACGAGCATCTTGTTTACGCGGCTTCCCTACGTAGCAGAGCCTGGCATAAGCTATGTTTCTCTTGGCGTTTTCGTATAGAGTTCCCACATCTCCAATTTAACAATTTACGATCTCTTAAATTACTTTCATCAATTTCTTAACACTTATGAATGGAGGTGAGGCGAAGTCACTGTCTAAGACACTGAGTCAGCCCGTCTAAAGGACGCTCATATGGTTGGAATGCCATTATTTGTACCGACGATAACATTTACATATATATTTCACGCGCTTTTATGTCTTCAGATACAGTGATTTCCACGGCCAACAAATGCAGACGTCGTGCTCTTATCCTGAGTTAGTGCAAGAGGAACTGACAAAGTATGATGGCGAAGTGTGCAAGTATTTTCAAGTGGATCGAAGACAATCATTAGTGAGTTAACAAATTTGTGTATTTAGATTTTTAAATTTAGATGCACAAAGGGAATGTGAACTCCCTCGTATAGTGCGAGCAAAAAAAAAATCAACAGACCAAGAAATATTCACGCAACTGGGCGCATACTATGGAGTTGTTCGTTAAAGAATTGCAATTTTTTATTTCTCTTCCTCACTGGTGTAGTATTCTTATCAAGTCATGACTGTGGACTCCAGTCTGTGCATGAGTTTCTCCTCCCTGCTCAGAGTGATTCCATTGACAACACGTTTTCTTTTTCCTCTGCATAGTCTCCATTGGCAAATATGGAACAGTTGATTAGGCTTAGTTTTATGCGTGGCTTGTAGTAGAACATCACTTTTTGTCTTTGTGTTTGTTTGTAGTCGACAGTAGGTCCAAAACCAAAGAAAAAGGACAAAAAGGAAAAACACGACCATGATAAGTCCAAGAAAAAAGCGCGCACAGCTATGGTGAGTGCAAAAAAGGTTAAAACCGCTCAGTAGCCCACACGGGTGTAGCCTGCATAGCAAATGTTCTCGCACAAGTTGTTTGCGAAAGTTGGAACAGTGCAAACAGTTGCTATGCAGGCGAGAGATGCTGGTCCATCACAGGTTGCCGCCAGCAGTATGGTGCCCGATCCCATTTATTTAGTGACCTGGGTGAAGTGAGAAAATGTGGATTGAAGTTTCTTGTTTAAGAAGACAATGCGACGCCAGGCTGGAACCCGGACATACACCTGTACAGATCTGGCAAAGTTCGACATGTTAACCGCTCAGCCACCACATATCGTGAGATTGCTGCCCTTATTTATCCTAAGTAGGCAGTAGTCTACTCCAGTTTGAGGAGATTTATCGGTTACTTCTGATGTTTTTTTTGTTAGAAAACTCCTCCGTCCATTGATGATGTGCTGACAACATCAAATGGTACCACCTTTTACATTCTGGTTGAACCAGGGGAACACGGTCTGCTTCCTGAGACTCCAGACGGTATAAAAAGCATGAAAACGTGCATGACCTTTCTTACGGATACACAAGGTACGGTGCGACAATCTTGATTGTAGACAAATTCGCGCCATTGGAATTACCACACCCTGCTAACTGAGAGTTTTTTTCGCTTGCTCAATTTAGGCGTATTTGAGGAAGACACTGCATGAGCCCTGTTTCAAACCTAGGCCTAATAGCCTTATGAACACTAACTGGAAGGGACGAAGTAGACCGGATCAACAAAAATATACCAAGTAGACTGCAAAGCTGATCGCACTACTAGAAAATTAACTTTGCGAGACTACGCGGCCCCAATAGAACCCAAAACACAGCGGGGTGTAGGCTTCAATATGTTTTGTCGTTTCTGTGGCTCGTTAGGACGCCGCAATAACAAACAGAACAGAGTAGCTCTACTAAGAAAACACCCGGTCACTCTATTATAAGCCCTAACACTGAACCCCAACACCTACCGAATTACGCCACATCTCGTGTCACCGGGAGAGGTTGTTGTCAGTTTGACATTCTGTTTGGCCTATGTAATGTCCCACCTATCTTTTAACATTTTATTGTTTGCACGTCTCTCGAGCTTAATGCCCTGAATCTACAGGGATAACTCCTTGGGATATTCACTCAAATTAAGTAGAGCGATTTTCGTATGACCTTGAAGTGAAAACGCGCGAACAAAACAGAAACAACAAACGAATGGAAATAGAGCGATTTGATTGGTTTTTCGAACGAATACAAACGCGCGTGGCTTTTGGTTGGTTAAGCGAACGCTCGCGTAAAAGAACTTCATGCTAGAGAACTTTCTAGAAATCAATGGATCCTTCGCTTTGACGTCATACTGCAACACGATTGGTCAATCGAACAATGCCTTCTCCGTATTAAGGTTTTCTTTGGCGGGAAAACGAAGAGTCCATGTTTTGATCTTTTCATCCATTGGCTTATGAAACAGATGACGAACACTTACCGAAACCATTTTTCAAGGTCATACGAAAATCGCTCTATCACTTGAACAATTCGTGCAACACCAGTCAATGGCACAGTGTGTAGTGTGATTTTGTTTTCACAAGACCCAGATGAGAACTGATCTTTGTCTGAACAAGCGTGTCTCTTGTATGTTTCAGAGGAAGAAGATGATGAAGATGCTCTACCATGCTACATCGAATCCGTTATTCTCAGAGAAGACCTTTTCTTAGAACTTAGACGACAGTAAGTTGCCTTAAATTGAGTGCGTTGTGTGACTTGCACTATTTAGACAGTTCAGTTGATTCGATTTTCCTGAGAGGTCAGTTAGGCGCAGCAACAAGAACAAAACATGTCATTCAACGAAGCACTGCCCACAAGTGCAAATCTATTTAAGGCGGATAGTGCATGCAAAAAATAGATATATGAGATTAATGTGTTTCGATACAGTTTTCAGAGGCCATACCGATATTTTTCAATCGCCTTAAAAGTGGTTTTTTTCCTTGTCCGATCACTATAAAATTTTCACTTATAATAATTGGCTATGGATTAAAATTTATCGAAATGTAGTTTTAAGTAAAACCAATATTACTATGACAAAAATAAACAAAAAACTTTGAAATTGATAAAAGCGGAATTTTGTGTGATCTAGACCAGCTACTGAAAATCCAACACTAGAAACTTAAAGTTTAGTGTTTAGCAAACAATCTCCGTAAGAAGTAAAAAATTCTGTATGTTTGAATTCGACTAAAACGAAAGTATATTTCAAACCTTTAATTTTCAATAGCCGTGATAGATTATTTAATAAAAACGTTATAAAGGACTCAAATTATTTTTAAGCAGCGTCAGAATGCTACTTAATATCATATTTTGATGCAAGGAAGTTTTGGTGTACTTTCGTTCTTGCGATCTTGAAAACTAACCCGTTTTCTCACCACCTGTATAAGATCAGCTTCATTCAGAATTTGGACTTTTCTTGTATATCTCTGAAACGACTCGAACGAATTTTTTAAAAATGCCTTCACATAATCTTCATAATGGATATAAAAATGTCTGAAACTTCCATTAAGATTCATTCACTGCAACACCTTGAAATTTCATGACAAACCTATCCTGCGAACCGGTCAAAAATCTGCGTTGCAACATTCACTGTTTTGACGTTATGCTAATTTTTCAAAATAATGCGCACGATACATACCTCCATGACTAGTATATTTTAGTTTGAATTTATCTCATCTTTTGAATGTAAAACAATAACAATACTCACACTGAAATGTACTAGTCGTGGATGTATGTATTGTCCGCATTAATTTGGAAAAATTAGCATAACGTCAAAACTGGGAATGCTGTCTTTTTCCGTCTGTCCCATCGCGCCCTGTGCTCTTTGTTCTTCCTTACTTTGTGGATGCCTGGGGACACAACATCTAACTGTTGCAGGGAATTTCGCAGTAACTGGTCCACATTGTCTTTGTCACCTATGAAAACGTGTATGCACCTGCATTGGTAAGCACTGGGTAATTTTTTGTGTTAATGTTTCAGCCTTCGAATGCAGTTTTTGGAGCACCTTGAAGAATGGAAAATCCAGGCGGTGGACAGAGCCAACAGTGTGGTGTCAGCCAAGGTATCGTATTTGCCGTGGCTGAATTTTATCCTTGGTTGAAATTATTTTTCCATTGTTTTTGTGTGTCGTAATGGATGGAAATAAAGTTTGTGTAAAGAAAATATTTCCTAATGAAGTTCAAAGTGCAGTTAAGTATCATTTCGGCAGCCTTCGGATTGACGGGCGGCTAGGGCTCTTAGCTTCTGTTTTACAGTCTTTTTACTTGTATTCCCATCACATGACGACATTTTCTGTTTAGTTTTCCATTATTGTGCAAAGTTTAGGACCGTGGATGAAAAATTGCTACCATTATCACAAAAGAGATCAAGCACTGCAGCTCAACATTAATTCTTTAAGTAGTTGCTCTGGCGTCCCCTTGTTTTGTATATAAGAAAATGTTGAATTTATCAGACTGAATTAGTTCTTATATTTATGGAGCTGTAATGGCCTTAATTGTTGTTATATGCGGGTGCATGTTTAATGCATTTCCTTTTTCTGTTGTTTTGTGAGCAGCTTACTTCTTTTTTTTCTCTAACGGACGCACCTAAACGGTTATTCACCTGTGCTGAATCAAAACCCGGTTAACTCTAAACAGAGCATAATTATGACTTGTCGTACTAACCCTGGATTAGCCTGCGTAACAAGCGTTTCCGTTTAGGTTCGGAACAAAAAAAGACCGAGGAACGGGATTTTCGGTTTTGGCTGCGCGGGAAAAGAAACGAGAGCTATTTTTCGCGTGGTCTTTGACTCTCGTTCCTCGTTCTTTGCTTCTAAACCGCACGGAAACGCTTGCTACTGTAGGCTAACCCTGGATTTTCACTGCTAATCCGCCTTTGAACAACATGCCCCAGATAAAGAGAGAGAGTCCAATGTTGCTGCATTTGCCACCATAGGTCGAGGAGTTGAACAGTGAATTAGATTTACGCCTCCATTTGCATGAACCGAGAGCCGCCAGAGCAGAACAAGATGTACATAACGTGAGAGCAGGTAAAGAGACAGACAGTGAGCTGTGCTTACTCTTGTTCTAGGTTCGAGATGGGTAGTTTAGTGACAATAAACATCAACAGACATAGACATTAAAGAATTTGTGCATGTTCATTTTGTATTGAATTGGAGGGTTGTTAATTATTTTCTTTTTTCATTCTTGTGTAGTGATGTTTGAAAAAAATTGTAAATTTTAGTTTGAAGTACCAATCTTGAAACCAAGTTTACACTTTCAGAACAGCATTATCATTCAAGTATCTAATACTGTGCTCAATAAAAGGAGCGATGGACAGTTCGATATTTTATTCCATCATACTAAAATTGCGTTTATCGCAAAACTCGCGAAACTGTAAAGGGCTAGCAGTATGAATAAATGGAAAACAAGCCCATAGGGAAAAATATGATCTAACAGTCAAACAAAAGGAAAAAATAACAAACCAAGTAAAAGGAAGCAGATCAGGCAATAGTCTTCATGCTTGGACGACCCGAAGTCCACTCCGCCACGTTACCAATTACTCTTTTAACAAACAAAATTGTTATATTTAAAGCATACAATTTTCCGCGCTGGACTATCGACTATGCTTCCCATCCTTTTTTCTCCAGCTAGAGAGCACGTTTACAGGCTAAGCTTAAACTTGTTAATGAGGACATTTTGATTGTAATCTGTAGCGGAGTTGGTGATGCACCGTGAACGAGTTGAGCGCCACTGCAAAGGCGTCACTACGTCATTGAATGAATTCAAAGCCAGGTTTCAGCAGATGGTCGAAGAACACGATAAGGAGGTAAGAATGATAGCTGACAATCAAACCTTGAACTAGTCAGTCTAGAAAAAACACTGATTAGAAACGTTCCTACAACCGCTATTTATATGAAGGTCCTGTTGGGACCTAGCAAGGGTGGGGCAGTGCTGGGAGCACTCGCCTCCCACCAGTGTGGTCCAGGTTCAAATTCCGGCGTCGACGCTGCATGTGGGTTAAGTTTGTTGTTGGTTCTCTCCTTTGCTTCGAGAGGTTTTTCTTCGGGTAAACCGGTTTTCCCCTCTCCTCAAAACCAACATTTCCAAATTCCAATTCGACCAGGAATCAGCTAGACGAAGAAGTAGATGTGATACCTTTAAATCGTTGTTGTGTGTGTAGTCATCTTATTTATTTAGGTTATGACTGAAGTCAATGGATCGGCTGTAAATGTGAGATAGGGTAATATCGACATATTTTGCCGACCACATGCAATATCACCCGGATCATAACAAATAAGAGTACCATAATGTACGTTACCTCATGAGGTGCCATGCACATTTTAAATTTCTCTTAATATTTTAACCAGGAAATAAACAGTTAACTTCTCCATTTTATTTTTCAGACGGATATTTTTAAACAGTCGGTTCAAGAACTTGAGGCGACCTTCACTTCAGCAACAAAGACTCACGAGTGAGTATTTCATCTGTCTATAGCTGTCAATGAATATGTTGGAACTATGTTCTTGATAGAATTTTATGAAATTGACGTTCTGATTTGTTTTATTTCTAGGCTTTTAGTCATCCAAGATCAAGTTTCTGGGCGTGTTGAACAAGTAAGAACTAATATTTTGTAATCTTTGCTTTTTAATCTCTCTCTCTTCATTCATTCATTTCCTTTGTGAACACTAGATAAGATTACACATTGACATACACTGACATACAGTCAACGCTCTTTAAGACGTAAACTTTTGTTGCCGGCACTATGTGTCGCCAGTTAGTCTTTGAGAATATCCTTCTAATAGAGAGGTAACAAAAAAGAGTATAGAAAGGTAGAGACCAACTCTAGGTGTCCGTTTTAGCAGCTGCCGGTCTTTAAGAGAGTCAATAAAACGAGTAAGGACAGACACCTTTCTAAAACGGAAACCCAGAGTTGGTTCCTGCCTTTCTTCACTTCTTTTATTTGACTCTCTGTAAGGTTAAAAGGCTAAAGGTCATTTTTCTGCATTTGTTCCTAGTACATGGATGTGATCAGAACTTCCCTCAGAAAGTTTCGACACGACTTGGATGATATGCTCAGCACTCTTCGAAACTCCAATGCAAGATTCAGAAAAACTTTCAAGTAGGACAACAATGCTGCGCATTCATTACTCATTTATGTTTTATCAATTTACACTGATCATTAAA
The DNA here is from genome assembly GCA_038088405.1 of Porites divaricata. Classification (NCBI taxonomy): domain Eukaryota; kingdom Metazoa; phylum Cnidaria; class Anthozoa; order Scleractinia; family Poritidae; genus Porites; species Porites divaricata. The sequence continues at coordinate 3,866,283 of JBBMOI010000003.1, forward strand.
GGGGCTCTGTCACGAGAATATTGCTGTTTTAGGTCAATTCTGTGCTGAGGTCATTACTTAGTGCCTTTACCCAGCTATATAGTTATGAAGAACATATCAAACAAATGCTATCAGGGAGCACTTACCTTTGTTTTAATGAGTTTTGCTGACTTTTGCAAGTTTCAATCCATCTCCATCCTCGCCTTTCGTTGCAGCAGACGACAGGGAACAGTTTCAATTCCTAAATGTAGTCCTAAATAACAAAACTGGATCATTATTTTTGGAGTTCAAATAACTGATGCGAAAAAGCGTTTTAGCTTTTTTAAAATGATAGTAAATAGCGTCGAGTAGCCTCTTTAACTGAATTTTCTCCAAGAATGTTCGAGTTCACCTGTATGTTGAGTTGACCTTCCTAGTTAGTAGCTATCCTTTCTTCGCTCTGTCTCATTTTTTCTTTTCTTTTCTTTCCTTTTTTCCCATGAAATAGAGGCTAAAGACCATCACATCTCATGTTGAATATTTAAGACATGTAATGTGTAATGGGAGGCTGCCATTACGTTCCAGTTAACAAGTGAACATAACTTTTTATTTTCAGAGTATTTTCTGATGGAGGTAATTTTTCGACGGACGAAGTTGATGAGTACAGAAAAAAATTAGTAAGTGCACTTTTCTTAATGAGGTTTTCATTTCTGTTCTTTAATTTATTATTCTGTGAGGATTTCGTGACTGAATGCTCACTCTGACTACAAGGTCCTAAATTCTTTAACCCTCTTAGGTACTGTCCACACGTAACCGTATTTGCTTGAAAACGCAACTTTTTTCCTCCATTTTCAAAACAATTCGCGTCCACTCGTAGCGTTTTCGCATCGTTTTCGCCCGTCCACACGATAAGTTACCCGACTGCGCATGCTTGACCCATACGTGTTCGCTATTATGAACCCGCGAAATAATCAATTGGCGCAATCCTTGAATTTCTTTTGTGTGGGTGTATATTGTTGTGACGTTCTTCAAAGTCGCAGAAACAGTTGAAAATGTCAAAATCGGGCAAAAACAAAGTCAAACTAACCGACCTTCCGCCTCTTGACACCGGACCTAGCGAAAGTAACCTGATAATGTTCTGCCGCCTGCTGGAATAATCAGTTTGAAGAATTGACAAAGCTAAATTTGCTTGAAAACAAGAAATTAGGTTAGAAATAAGCGCAAGTATAAAGACAAGAAAGGGAAGCGCCCGTCCGCCGTCTTGAATAAGTTTATAATATTGCGCGGAGTAGATGGAACTGATAGTGTGTCCTCAGTGTTTTCGTTTGTCCACATGTACACGCGAAAACAGCGTTTTCAAAAAGTTCCGTTTTCATTGGTTACATGTTGACGGAAGTCGAATCCGTAAAGAAAAATTTGCGTGTTCAAATGAAAACGGATACGTGTAGACAGTGCCTTAGTTTTGAAATTCAAAACGCAACAAATATCGCCTTCTTTTGTTGTAAGCTGAAAGCATTCCTCTTATCGTAAATCTTGATGTAATTTTTTTTCTTTGCCTCTGCTTTTGATTTTCATTTTTTTCGTATTCTTTTTCCCTTTCTCTTTCCGTTTTTAGCCTAACTATGATTAATAAAATCATATAATATACTATAATATTACTGTAGCTCTGCCATTGATTTTGCATGCAGACTTCGTATACTTCGTTGTAATAATTAATCGTTATTAGCCCAGTGTTTTCCCTTGGGATCCCTCACTATTAGCTTTTGAATATTTGGAACTTTTTCTAACTTTGTATATTTTATGGCAAAACAATAAAGCCATCTCCGAGTTCCAAAAAGTTTCACTTTCAAAACGAGGCTAAGTGCGAAGCCATTGATATGGAAATAATTTTTAATTATGATGCAAATAAAACTCATTTCCACAACAAAGGTTTCGCACTTAGCCTCGTTTTGAAAGTGAAACTTTTTGGAACTCGGAAATGGCCTATTAAACTTGATCTTGAACTTGAACACTCTTTAATACAGGAACGTATGGCGAACAAGATCGACACTTCCGAAGGATCTTTCATGGCAGAACTGGAGGGAATGGAGACGAAGAGACTAGAGGCAGCCACTGATTATGCCGGAAGGTTGGAAGATAGGTAGGCTGTCATAAGTGTAGTTAATTTGAGTACGAGAATTGAGAATCGATTCTCTTGATCGATCTATGGGGATCCTGGAGAACGAGCTAGGGGAAGGCAGGGAGAAGTAGTTCAGTAACAATGATTTTTAGGGCAACAGTGTTGGAAAAATGCTGTGCTAATTCAAAACAATGTCGCATCGATGTTGCATAGTGTTTGAAAAGACTTTATGAGGAATAGAGTATGTAATATGTAATCTTTGTTGTTTTTCAGATTTAAAAACCATTTGTTCGACTTAACATTCATGGAAAAGGTGACGAGATGGCTGACAAATACGCAAGTTAAAGTCAAGAGCGAGGTAAGCTCCACCGACCACAAAAAAGTGAAAACAGTTAAATCTGTATTAAACGTAAAAACCTGTATTAAACTTGAATTATTTAGAGGAGGCTGGTACCCCATCGTACACTTTAACACAACCTAGCCTTGTCTTCAAGATATGCTAGAACCAACCTCTTAAAATTCTCATATTTCCACCGTTTAGTGAAGGAATGGAAAAAACTGCCTCTGAACGTGCGATTGACTAATTCTTTAGGTAAATTCAAATCATCGCTTCAATCTGATTTGTATAGTCATGAGAATATTATTTATGTAATCATAACTATAACAAAATTGTCAAATCTGATTGGCTATCAACTGCCCTGATTTCAGCCTTAATTGGACAGTTTAATAGGACAGTACGCGCCATCACGCGCGCGCTTAAATGGCTTTTTTTTTTTTCACTGGTAGCAAAACAAAATTTCGAATTTCTTGTGTTTTGATTTAAATGTTACGGTAGAATTCAACCGACAGAAAGATACCAAAGAAACACTCCTTAAAATCAACTAATTTAATAAACTATACTTCGAGTGATAACTACAACTTGGGAGCGACTATAACAATATAACCTTACTATAAACTACTTAGAGCCTATTATTAACCTTCAGTCACCACTGACACAAACTCACAGTACACACTGCTATCACCAAACGTCCTGGAGCCACTTGGAATGACAACTTCAAAATACTCCTCAGCAAACTTCTATAGCTCTCCCAGCATAGCTTCTCTTATCAATCTCTGTCGTAACAACAACTAAAAGCTCGCTAAGTCCTTATATACAGTCAGTTCATGTTCTAGATAGTTCTAAGAGCTTTCAAGATTACTATTCTTGTAACATTACATCATGAATTACATCATTCAGCAAAATGTTCCAGACAGTTCTTCTGCGTGAGAATAGAAAGTTCTAGTGCAAACATTGCGTGACTGGAAAACTCCAGAAGCTTGCTATTTACATAAGCTCTCCATAACATAAAAAATAGCCTATTATATTACAAATTTTGTTAAAGTTATGATTAATTGGTAACAGAACTTCGTGTCGTCCAATTCGGTCTGTAATCATACTCTTGATTAAACAAATCGGACTCCCGCTACGCGGTCGTCCGATTTTGTTAATCACTCGTATGATTACAGGCCGAATTGGACTCCACTCAGTCCTGTTACCATTACTAATTATTTGATTTTTTTACTACTTCTATTAATTAATTATACATTTGTAAAATAGTCTCTTAATTAATATGTTATTTACTTGTGGTGACCTAGTGGGGG
>JBBMOI010000003.1:3875000-3945000 GCA_038088405.1 Porites divaricata
TCTCTTTCGAGAGTAGCCAAGGCCGCAGAAGACGATGGAAGACCAAAAACAGTCCCAGCAGAATTAAAGGTAGTTGGAAGAAAATTGTCTTTTGTTTATTAAACTATAGCGATCTCTTTCCTTTAGTAGGCCGTCAATGTGGCGAATGCTTCCATAACCACTTGACGTCGTAAAAAGGATTGCAAAAGGCCTGTACAATGCCCAGGACACAATTGTTAACAGTGGTTTCCGTAACACTAAGAGACATCCTCCTTTCAATAGTCCAGTTTCGAATTCGTTGCGGTCGCTGAATAGAAGCACTAAACGCTCATTTATACAGGTTTAGCCTCGACACAAGGTAAATATATTCACAAATTCCAGTCAGAAGAAGACCTGTGTACAACTGTGTCTATTGTTTCTCGCCCGTATTTGTGAATATTTTACTTCAGGTCGAGACTAACCCTGTATAAATGAGTCTTCAGTGCTTCTATTCAATGGCCGCGACGAATTTGAAACTGGACTATTGGTCAGTGTAGAAACAAGACTTTTGGGACTGTTCCTGAGGACAGGAAAAAAAATTGGCCTATAGCTGGTGCGTCCCCATCAACTATCCCAGGAGTCTTTGCGCTCAGTTTTCTTCACGTTTCTAAAGTGCTGAATGGCGTGATAAATTTTGAAAGATACGGGTTTGTATATTCTTTTGACCAGTTCCCAGTTGTTCAAAAGGTGGATAGCGCTATCCACTGGATAAATCTCTAACCACTGGCTGGCGCAATAGGTTTCCCTAATATTTATCCACTGGGTAGTGATTTATTTTAGCGCTATCGGTGCATCCACCTTTTGAACAACTGGGTGCTGATTTTGAAGGAGTTCGTAGCAAAATGGTTGCTTTGAGCGTTAAGGCTGTACAATGAAACTGCTTGTTTCTTTCAGGGAACGCTAAAGGACCAGGACAAACAGGGAGGAAGACAGAGAAGCGCTGGGTAAGACTGAGATGTTTGTTATAGCTAAAAAGTGTTGACTTAGTAAACATCGTTCTGTATTTTCCTTTTATATCATATGAGTGATATGATTAATTGTATTGTTTCAAAGGCCGACAATGAGGACGATCCCCCTCAGTTTGGTACATATTCCATTATTAACATAATGGGGTCTGTCCTCATCCAGTAGCCGACCATGCTTAAAATATTAGGGTGTGTGCCGATTTCCTTCATTTTTTTTTTTTTCAGAAATCGCAAATCAAGTGCATCCAGACGGGATACTATGGGGCCCAGATACGACAAGAAATTCCTGGTGTTTGGCGAGAAGATGGAGGAAGACAGGTGAGAACCAAACATCTCTGCTTCCATATGCTTTAAACAATGTGGCTATATTGAAGGTCCATTTGGGGCTTTTTTCTCTTTTTCTTTTGTTACTCTTTCTCCCTTGAATCAACGATCAATTTGAGAATCTAATTCAAATGAGGTCTGTTCATCATAGTAGATCTTTCTTGATCTGAAACTCGATGGGCAATAACAGACCCTAGCAAGGTTTACATCAGGTTTTGAGTTTTCAAAACATTGCAGCAGTTTTTGTGTGTAATACGTTCTTTTCCCTATTTCTTGGTGTTTAAAGCTTCTTTTATTTACTTAATGTCATTTTAAATTATGTTTTGGGACACTGTTAGACAAGTAGCTGAGGGCACTAAAAAAATTATATGAATAAGATTTATTAGCACACAAGGGAACTGTTATCGTTCAATTAATCGATGAATAATATTTAAGTGTTATAACAGTGTTGTATTTCTGAAGTATTTTAACAGTGTTGTATTTTTTGTACTAGGCACTTCATGGCTCGAATCAGGAACATACTAAGAGAAGGCTTAGAGGGATTACTTGCCGCATCTGAGGTAATTCTATTGATTTACGCATCTCAGGTTAACATGATGATGCTAAGACGACGTATTCAAACAGCTCGGTCCGAAACTCAAGAGATCCTAAAAAGATCCAGTACCTATAGAGTGTAAGTTTTAAGCCTGGAAGAAACAAGAATGCGTCAAGAAGAATCCAAGAGAAAGGATCTTTGTGGTAGAATCAAGTCTAGGGATAATCTGTTCTTCTGTCAAATAAAGGAATCATGTTGGCAAACATCCAGACACTTACCTGCGATTAAGGCTTTCGTTACTTGCACTAGCCTGAGAAAACAACCGACATTTTGCGACGGCACCGACGGTTTCCCCGCGAAATGACTTCTGAGAAACGAGCGCAGAAATTCCATACTGATGACATGTCACTATCCAGATCTGGGTAGTGCTTCTGATTGGTCGTGCCGCGTGGGAAATTTGTTTCAACCAATCAGAAGCATTACCCAGATCTGGGTAGAGCTTCTGATTGGTCGTGCCGCGTGGGAAATTTGTTTCAACCAATCAGAAGCATTACCCAGATCTGGGTAGTGTTTCTGATTGGTCGTGCCTCGTGGGAAATTTGTTTCAACCAATCAGAAACACTACCCAGATCTGGGTAGTGTTTCTGATTGGTCGTGCCGGGTGGGAAATTTGTTTCAACCAATCAGAAGCATTACCCAGATCTGGGTAGTGTTTCTGATTGGTCGTGCCGCGTGGGAAATTTGTTTCAACCAATCAGAAGCATTACCCAGATCTGGGTAGTGTTTCTGATTGGTCGTGCCTCGTGGGAAATTTGTTTCAACCAATCAGAAACACTACCCAGATCTGGGTAGTGTTTCTGATTGGTCGTGCCGCGTGGGAAATTTGTTTCAACCAATCAGAAGCATTACCCAGATCTGGGTAGTGTTTCTGAGTGGTCGTGCCGCGTGGGAAATTTGTTTCAACCAATCAGAAGCATTACCCAGATCTGGGTAGAGCTTCTGATTGGTCGTGCCGCGTGGGAAATTTGTTTCTACCAATCAGAAGCATTACCCAGATCTGGGTAGAGCTTCTGATTGGTCGTGCCGCGTGGGAAATTTGTTTCTACCAATCAGAAGCATTACCCAGATCTGGGTAGAGCTTCTGATTGGTCGTGCCGCGTGGGAAATTTGTTTCAACCAATCAGAAGCATTACCCAGATCTGAGTAGTGACGCGTCATCAGTATGGAATTTCTGCGCTCGTTTCTCAGACGTCATTTCGCGGGGAAACCGTTGGTGCCGTCGCGAAATGTCGGCTTTTTTCTCAGGCTTCACCTGCACATGTCTTATCCGTTTTTCTTTCAACAGATGTATTATCGCCAAAAAGGTCAGCGGACTCCTACTCGCCCCCAGGCTATCCATGATAATTTTGACCTGTCTGCAGAGGCTTTAGTTCAGCGATTGACGTCATATAAGACCCAGTCCGAAGAGTATCATAACTCCTGCATTCAAGGTGAGTAAATGGGATATTCGTAACCTTTAAACCTAACGCTTGAAGCCTGATTCTCAGTTACTGCCATTAGATTAATCTTGGGGTTCCATAGACCTTCTATTACAGTTAACACCCGCGTATAAGAACCAACATTTTTTGAGGTCTTGTAAAAAATGTCTTTTATTTAGGGTAGGTATTGGCAATTTAGACTAAGTAGGTTGTTAATTTCTATGAAGGAGATCTAGTTGATGACTACCAGAAATATAACGATTTTATTTTTATAACCTGTTTTCGTTGTAGAAATTACAGTTTGATTTTGCTTGGCTCAACAGGTTTTTATATTTTTGGGTATTAAAGTGTCAAATTTCTGCCAGCTGGTTCTCAAACAACTAGATTCTTATTAGCGGGTGTTCACTGTATTTGAACCACTTACCTCCTAACCTTGTAGATATTTTTTTCAGCTTTGTGCTGACATTTTGAACAAAGGGTCGAGTTGTTCAAAAGGTGTTGTTGTTCAAACCTCTATCCACTGGATCGATAATCTTTAGTATTCGCAATCTTCATGAACCGTTTGGGAGTTTTAAAATATTTTAAAAAGTCGAAATTTGCATGTGGACTTTCTCTTCTCTAAAGCAGATACTTCTTTTCCTCTCATCAAAATTTGAATTCCTTTGTCTGTGCACGGAGCGAGGTACGTTATTATATTTTGCCTAATTCATTGATTGCCTCGTTTGTTTGCAGAACTTCGCTCGCAGTTACAGAAATTTTCTCTGATGTTAGTTCACCTTCCACCGCTGGTTGTTCAGATCATAATCACTGACCAACTGGCTGAATTAGAGAAAGACAGAAAAACATTAGAAAGTGACTATCAGCTCAGGGTACAAGAATTAGAGAAAAGAAAGGTATTTGAAACTATTAGTATCAAGTATTACTGAAAATAATTGTTATACACACTTAATTACACACCAGGCAGAAGCGAGTGTTTTTAGGCTCGGTAATAACGAACTGCCACTTTATTCAATGGCTCACACCTCCAAGGGTTGGGATTATTTTGGCCAAGCCGAAGGAATATGAAAGCAACCCAAAAAAGTAGCCCTATTTTATCGCAGTCATTAAAAAGTAATTTACCGTCTAATTTCTACATAAATTATATTAAGTAGTTATTAAGACCAAGTATGTGTTATAAGGAGTAAATGCAGTTTGCATCCCATGCATGTAGTATGCTATACTGCACCAGGGCTACCCAGCTCATGAATAAAGGTCATCCAGTTGTCTATTTCTTAGGATAAATGCCGCCTTTCGAATTAGCAAATCAAGTGACAAGACTTTTGAACATTTTCTTTCCTTTTCACTTTTTTTTTTATTTTTGTCAATTTTTTTAGAATCATCATCAATCTCAGCTGCGCCCTTCTCTGGGCCATCCTCATAACCGAACAGAAATGGACACACTTTGCGCCAGTGAAGAAAGACGGAGACAAGAGGCACTGGATGGAGCTAAACAACACGCGGAAGCGCTAGCGGTGCGTTACCAAAATAGCATGTTTCAATTGGCTTTGTGTAGCAACTAAATCTTTATGAACCTGGGCTTAATCAGGGTAATTCTACCCTGTGAATACAGTCGCTTATATGGGGTCCTCAGCGACGAGGAGCGATAAGAGGTGGCTGTTTTCGCAGGCTTGGCTATTTCGTTTGAAACCATTTTGACACGCACTTTAGACAAATATTATCTAATATTCGATTGTTAATCACTTCTTGTGTTAAGGTAACCGAATGTAAATGTCCAAGTTAATATATAAAACAACGGAGTTTTTTTTCGCGGGCATAAATATGTTTTGGGACCGACTCAGACTCATTTTAGCAAGAACCACTAGGCGAGGGTTAAAATGAGCTCTGAGAAGGGCCTAAAACATATTTATGTCAAAAAAACATAAACTCTGTTACTAACTTTGGAGGGCATTGAGAAAAATGACGTCAAGACAGTCTGGCGTTTACAACTTAAATGGCTTATATTTTCCCTCAATGAAAAATACACTTGCATGTTAAACTGGCTAGAGTTTTCAAAAATTATCATGACAAGAAAGGTTATTTATAAGCGTTGAAATGAAATGTTTAGTTGTTAAAATTATAACAGTTTGGCTTAATTGGTTGAACTGAATGCTTTCGGACTTACAAGTACTTCGTCGCCGGCTGTGGAACTACTACAGGCGTTATGCACATCATCAGAAGCTTTTCTAACTTCTGTACATCTTCTTCCTCCAGCTGAGGAGATGGTGAATTTACAAATTCTTTGCTGGTCTCTGAGTGTGTTTTCAGCCGTTATTTGTGCTTTTTAAACTTTTTTTCACAAACGATGCAAGAAAACGGCGCGAACTTTGCAATGGTTTCTCTATTTTGATTGTCTGCTTACATCGTATGACTGTCCATATCCTCTCTTTAGTCGCTTTGGTCTACCTCAGCGGTCTAAAGTAGATTGTTACCCGCCAAATTCTCCGTTTTAACCCGCAAACCCCACAAAGCCCGACAAAGTGATAAAATAGTCCTTAACATTCATTCAAAACATTTCTGTTTCTGATTGGCTCCAATTCCCCGGCAAATTCTTCATAACCAACTGTCGCTTACCATATTTAGACTGGGCTAGCAATATACCATCAATTTGATGGTATATTTGATTGGAAATGATGCTGCTTGGGCAATAGTGAACAAAAAAAATGGCGTTTATGGTTATCCGTAGATGAAATAGCTGCATTTGTTTTAGGGAAAACATATTGGTCGATGGATGTTATACCCTGAAACCGTGCCGATAAATAGGCCAAAAGTTTGAGAGTCTACGATGAGTGGTGGATAACATCCTCCTCGATCTGCATAATTCTTCACATCCTTCTCAGCCTTATTCATGATATTGACAGCAGTTAAATATTCAAATAAATGAAGTCTGAGACTGTATACTATACATCAAGATTTAGATTCTTCTCGGATATGAATTATAAACTTACCTGCTAGGGCTAAGGAGACTGTTTGTGTCACCTATCTGTTGTTTCATTTGCCACTTAAACAACTCACCGGTGAGAGCTTTGTGGTGCGTTTACAAAAGAACAATATTTTCTCCCCGAGGATTGGCTAGCTACACCAAAATGGCGGCACTTTATTTGTTTACTTTAACTTCTGTGAGTGCGCGCGAAAATTAATGGTCTGTTTTCAGCAACTTGTCTTACTGTACTTCATCATTTAAGACTGTTGCTTGCTTATTTTTCTCTCTAAAGTGTTTTCAGCCTTACTGTCAGACGTCTGTTCTACAAAGCTCGAATTTGACGCGTTATTGTTGACTTTGCTTTTTAGCAACTAGAAGCTCAGGTTGCAAGTTCTTTTATCGAGAAGCTGGCTCAGACATGTGAGACTATGTTACTTCAGTTTGACGCAGTCCTCTCTTTGGATGATGTTGAAGTCGGAAGTAAGTGATTTCACTTCATTTTTTATCTGTCTGGGACAGTTGTATTTCAAACGGCAGGGAAATTGCTGTCTAGGACAGCTGTTTCTCAAACAGCAGGGAAATTGTCAACCTCACAATGGGTTCATCCAGGGAACGAACCCCTGAGCAGCGTTGTGGGAGGTCATAAGGGCGAAATCCGGTCGGCACGGAAATAAGAATGGTGTATGCCCTTTCCGAGCTATACTTGCTAACTTAGTTTGAGAAAAAAAAAAATGGGACTAGAGAACGTAGAGGAGGAAATTGATTTTGCGTATAGCATCGAAATTTAAAGGCTCTTGATTGACTGTGGTAAGTCTCCTCAAGCTTTTGTAAATAACAGTTCTTTTTTAACAATATTCATTACATTTTGCTTGCGTGAACTTTGATACTTTCTCAGGGTGAGGTGGGAGGGGAGGGTTTGCGGGGGGTGGCAACTAGAATTATTAAGCTCGAGACTAATAAAACAAATGGAGCTTATTCACGCGCGCGTTCGGCGATGTTGGTCACTTCACGTGACATTCAAATGGGAATGACTTGTTCAGCCCTTGAGTAGGCTTAATACTTTAACTGTTTGAATTCACAGAGGTTGAACCCAAACCAAAGAGTACCAAGAGACTGCTGAGAGAGAAAATGACCGGTAGTGAGGACGACAAAGGTAAGAATCAGAATTTGGCCCAAGAAATAAGTTAAGAAACCCGACGTCCTAAATTTACACGGAATCGGAGCTCCCACAGAATCCAACAAGCAGGAAGTGAGAAGAGAGTATCAGCAACTGAAGAACCTAGTACTTATTAACTGAAGTTTTTACATATAGATCTTTTAAACTGTTTTTGCGAGTCATAGCTAAATATACGGTGGAGTGACGGTGCATATGGGCGTCTTCGTCCAGCCATTTCAGACCAAATTCACTCACGAGGGAGTGGGAGAGGAAAGCGGGGGAGGGGGGTACCCGGGGAAATAGGGAAGGGAGAAGGGAGATAAAGGGGGAAATTACGCAACAATGTTAATTACCTCGCAATAGAGAAGGGGCTAAAGGGAGGAAGCCAAGAAAAATTGCAGTGATAGACTCCACATAAAAACATGTCTGTCTGTATGCTAAGGGTTTGGAGCCCCGTTCCCCCACCCTTCCGAGAGGGTGTCCCGTTTTAATAATTCGCCCATTGACTGAAGTTCTTGTAACCTGATTCTCTTAATATTGTTTTTTGTTGATGTTTTTCTGTAATCTTGTATCCCTATCTCATTTTAGATAAACTGGCCCCATTCCCGTCTGGAGGTACTGTTTGGGAGGGCTTACCAACTAACGAACTGGTCCTGGAAGAGTCTGTGGACAAGAAGATTAATATCCTTTTGTGTAGTTCACAGTTTGCTTCTTCCTAGCTGAACAGACCGAACATCTAAACAAGTTGTTATTTAGAAGCACTTCTTCTAGTTTTCGGGTCTTTCGACCGATATTTTAAGGAAAACTTGAGTTATGGCATTATAATGCCAATGTTTTACAGTTCCACAATTATTGCTTGTTTTGTACAAAACAAGAACAGAGGTGGTGGTGAATTATAAGTGTTGAAAAGGTCCACAGTTATGGCCTCAATCTTTTTTGTCCAAAAACACGGGAAAAAAAAGAAAGGTGCCGCTTAAATGGCGACTACGGACGGGTTACTAAAGATCCAGCTACTGATTTTCCTTAACCTTCTTCACGAACCCCCACCGTCAAAACCGTCAAGACAACACAAGGTCATTTGGCAGTGATCCATTCACGGAACAAGGCTTATGATGTAAGGAATAGTAGTACTTTTATAAATTTATTTATTTATCTATTATTATTATTATTATTATTATTATTATTGTTATTATCATTATTTGATCATCCTAAAAAATTCTAACCCTGAGTGATAGCTAACCGTCATTAGAGCCGCTCTATGGGCCCTGAAATTTAGAATCATTTCTATCAATTTAACGTCGAATTGTTAGGACAGGAAAAGTTCTCTTTAACTTTCCCAGGATTATCTTGTAAGTGACTGTAAACATCCGTCAAACCTTTCAGGATTACAAAGAAAAGTTCGAGGCTAGATTGAAGGCCATTCGAGAAGCAATGAATGCACAAATCCAGAATGAAGAAAGATGGACACAAAGCTGGAAGCGATCAATCAGCAAAATCAAAGAACTTTATTGAGACTGCACCGTGAAAAAGTGAGAAAAGACATGCTTTGGTTTTGTGTAACACCTGGGATCCAAAGTTAACTCAAGTCCTTAATCTAGGACGTTTGTCAAACTTTTATGTACAGTTAGCTTGAGATCACTCCACGCTTGCTATTATAATGGAGTAAACATTGGATACTAAAAAAATATATACAATTATTTTACCCAGCGCTTTTCTTTTGGCACTGATATATTTGTACAGGTATTTATTATCGTATTTTGAGTCTCACAGACCGCGACTGTCAAGATGTAAATAAACAGAATTTGTTTTCAAAGTTCAGTTCACCCACAAACTTCTCTATAACTAACAGCAAGGAATAGACACTGTTTGACTCAAAAATCTGCTTCAACGGCAGTTCCAGATCGTAATGGTCCTTGTCAGCATCAACAGTGAATCCTCTGTTGTTAGTTGATGTAGCACTTGTTGACACCACACCTTGTCACACCACTGGCCTAACCACAACCAAGAACACAACTGAGATAGTAAAGAAAGTGCGCGCTCTATCCTCCATCGATTGTTCAAAAATATATGGATGGAGGACGAGGTTCAAAAGTATATGTTCATGACAAAAGACTGATGTGCAAGGCTCATGAAGGGGTTGGCAGTCTTCTGATGTACAGCAGCAGCAACAGCCGCAGCCCAAACCCAGCTTGTTTAAGTTCTATTTGCCAGAAATACCGTCACTTGTTCCATGATATCTAAGCAGTCAAAACAAGAAAACAGATGCACTGTTTAACTTAAACTATTCACAATACTCAAAGTCAAAGTGCGAAGCCAAAACATTAAAATAACAAGTCTCATGCACAAGGGTATGCAGGGGCCCTGAATCCCAAGGGGCAATAATAAATGCCGTTGAACACTCCCTCTCTGATCATCGCCAAGGAGGAAGGTGCAACGGCCCACCCTACCCAACCCTTTGTTTGCTAAAAATTCGTGTTTGGATCGGGAATCGATTACAGTTTCCCCCCTCGTCAAGGGCGCTAGATCAATTTTCCCATATCTTAATAACAATCAGCACGAGTAATTGAAATAGGATACTATACCCAAAAGTAAATTTTCTATGACCTAAAAATTGTTTAAAATTCCCCATGTAAGGGGAATCCGGGAAATTTTTGCTCGTGGAATCTTGTAAATTCTGGAATGATGGAAGTTGGAATCCAGCATACGGTTCAAGGAATCCGCAATCCAAGTTCCACTGACAGAGAATCCAGTGCATGAATCTGGAATCCATGGTGTCTAATCCAGAATTCAAGACTGTCTTGGATTCCCTTATATGGGGCGATGAAAAGATTTCTTTGACTAAGAACAGAAAAGAATGGCATAAACTTGCTTGTTCCATTTTTTTCAGTCGGGACAAGCAGAAAGAAAAGCGAATACGAAAAAAAAAATAAATGGGAAGGAAGAGGGGGTGGAATCCCCAGTCCTTGCCTCTTCAATTTTCTTGCACTCGCTTTCATTTGGCTGGTCCTGACTAACCAAGAACCTTAAATGGGCCACCTCAGAGTTGCCTGTCATTTTTAAGGTGGACTTTTGTTATTGTGAATCAGTACTAGCTTATTATAAAAAATCTAGTGAAGGTAGCCTTGATGGCTGGTAATGCAGCTACTTTTTACTACTTAGGGAGGAAAGCTTGACAGTTGGTTAAGTGGGAGTTGCTTATCAAAAGCTGCTAAATCAAATTGTTACACATTAACCAATTCCCACATCAGGTTATAGTCAAACATCCTGTATTTCCCTTACCTCTTATTTTATGAGCATGCATGCCCTGTGTGGAGGTCCAGTCTGCGACAGCCTTGTGTACATCAACCATTGCAGTTGTGTATGTTATCTTGCTAAGTATGTCAGTCTTCTCTTCATATCTGGATAAGTGAATCAAGGACCTTGTTCAAAGTTTGTTTTAACGGCTTCTTATGCAGTGGTTCCACTTTGCACAACTAATCTTAAATCCCATCCAATCGCAGAATCCATAAGAAGCAGAGCTTGAAAATAGACCCATTCCCTCTTATGTGATGGTTCCATTTTGCACAATTGATCTTAAATCCCATCCAATTGCAGAATCCATAAGAAACAGGGCTCGAAAAAAGTTCTGTTCCACAGTCCAGGACAAGCTTACTTAAATAATAGGTAAGGGTTCTGGCACATCATCCTCTAACAAAATCATTAACTAAGACAAGCAAGAAGTGACCCCAGGCAAGCAAAATGAGAGAGCTGTTTGCCCAAAGGACATGCTGGAATTAAAGTCTTTTTCGAGCCATGAGAAGTCTTGTAATTGACAAAAACAAATTTGATAGTCTAGTGGCTCCAGATGTTCAAAAGGTGGAGAGTGATATATACTGGATAAATCTCTATCCATGGATAACACAATTGGTTTTCATAATGCTTTTCCACTAGATAGTGATTTATCCTGTGGCTAGTGCTGTCCAGCTTTTGAACAACTGGGACCTGGCCCAAAAAAAGTTCAATGCTGATTTTAGGCTATTCAGCACTGGAAACATCACATTGACCCCCTGAATGTAATGACAATGGGTGTTCTTCAACTGCCTAGAACTTAAAGAAAAAAGGAAAGGTATTTTCAGCATTTCTAGGGTTTGAATTAAAATGAATAATTGTACAAGTAACTTTTAAAAACAGCTGGCTGGAGAAGGAAACTAGGTGTACACTGTGATATAGCAAACAAGAGAGGGAGTCTTTCATCTGATATCCAGTCACAGAGAAATGGAATCAAAGCACAAGGAGCAGCTAAGCTTTTTGAACTGAACATAGAAATTCTGAATGTCAGCTGTTCTGAAACTTCTCAAATGTTCAATACTAATTCTTGTAAACTGAAAAAACCCGATAAAGCATTCAAAACATTAAATGATGGTTTATTCGTACCCAAATACAATGCAGAACTTTACAGTAAAAAATTTTATCTCCTCAATTTACACAGAACATTTTCATGATGAGTTTGAGAACAGGCCAGGATGTCAATTAAACTGAATTCCTTTTGAACCCCCATTATAGAATTCTAATTTCACACTGACCAAAGGTTATCTTAACCCAGCTTTGAGAAACCTCGCCCAGACCAGATAAATCACTATCCAGTGGATAAGTACAATCAGGAAAACCAATTGCACTATCCATTGGATAGAGATTTATAACCTTATCCACCTTGGCTTTTGAACAACTGGGGTGAGATAAATCCTATATAGTGGAAAAGTAAAAAACAAATTAGGAAAACCAATGTAGCATTATTCAGTGGATAGTGCTATCCACTTTTGGACAACTGGCTAATGGCACCTGGCCCCAGTTGTTCAAATGCTGAATAGCACTATCCATTGTATAAAGCACTATGAAGCAGATAAGTACTTGAGGAAACCATTATTATGACTTGTTATCCACTGAATAGAATCTAGTGTATTTTGAACAACTGAGGCCAGTTGTCTACAAGTACTTTACTTTTGGAAGATAGTTTTTAGGAAGGAACTAATTTTGTGGATACAACTCATTGTGGATTCTTTCAAGATCACTAAGCCACTCCAGAAGGTAAGCTATTGACGGCTGAGTGGCACTTCCATCACATACTACACTCATGGGCAGAGCACCTGAAAAAATCTGTCAGTTCTCAATGCTTTGATTATGTACCTTACTTCACGACACCACAACTGGTTTTCCTGAGAAATGACATGTGAGGAAGGACTACAGAAATTCCATACTGATGATGTGTCACTACCCAAGTCTGGATAGTGCTTCTGATTGGTTGAAGCAAATTTTCATCACAGGACAACCAATCAGAAGCACTACTCACTCCAATTCTACAGTTGTTCCACAGACGTAATTTCATGAGGTCAACCTGTAGTGGCATCGCAAAATTCTGGCTGTTTACTCAGGTTATTAGTGAAATCACCGATTCTATTTGTGGTAGTGTGGCATGTCATGTCACCAGGTGGTTGCTTTAAGAAATTTCTCTTAAACGAGCTTGTACCTTCCTGAGCTAGCCACCTCCATTAATTTTGGTAAAGCTTGAACACATTCAAGTTGATATGACATGTAACAAAGGTGTATTGCTCTTGGAATGAGAAGGCTGGACTTTAGCAGCACCCAGTGGTCCCCGGTGCCTAACTTTTTCTCCTGAACATCTAAAAATCTTAGCCTTTTTTCTTCGAAATCATAATTTTTATGCGGTCCACCCTGGATTTCACAGGTTCAGAGCACTGGGCTCCCTTGAATTTTTCTTAGATTACAGCCGTCAATGAGATCTGCCTTGTGATTTTTCAGTGATTGCTACGTACTTGAATGGAGGGTGTAAACTTGCAAAGTACTGGACCAGAGTGATGATATCTTCATTGAAATACTCTTGTAAATTTCCCTGAAAAAAATCTATTGATTAAATATTGCATTATAGGTTCAAAGGACATTTTGAGAGTTTTGGTATTAAGTTTCTAAGAAAAGTTTAGCTAGTACTTTTTTCCAGGTAATTTGATTTGACCAATGATTTTATAGAGTACTCCAAAAAACATTCAGCATTCAACTTTTTTTTAGGGGGGAGGGGGGGGGGAAGGGGGCTTGCTTTAAGACAGAGGAATTCTTGGGAGATTGAAATTATGACCTTTTCTGTACCACTGGTTGTCACCAAAACCCAAAGTATCCTCTACGATAGAGGTTCCACTGTACAAGTTTTCCAGAAAGGGTTTATTTCCTAAGTGAAATAATAATGAGCTAAAACTATGCTACAAAATCGTCAATAGGCCTTTTTACAGTTGTGTGCTCAGTGCTGTGGCCTTTGAATAGAAGAGAGGATGGCGGGTGACCTTGTTTTGTTACAAACCTTATTTTTCATATGTAATGCATCAGTCAATTCCAGCTGTGCCAAGCCCAACCCCCACCCACCCACTGGGGTGACCCCCTGGCATTAGCATTTCTTTTGCCTTGGATGGCAAATTCCCAGGGGTGGGGACTCTTGAGCTGTCAAATCCCCTGGGGTGAGGACAAAAAAAGAGGGAAAATGCCCCATCCTCCATCAACAATGCAACATTTTTCATTGATTGCACAGTCAAGTAGTGCCATTTTAAGCATTTTAATGTGCGATTTTTTGTTTCAATTAATGTCTTCCTTTGTAATAGTGCTACATGTATTCTAATTAAGACTTCATGTTATGATGACACCAGTTTATGGTTTAGTATTGTTACAAAATTATTGACATTAAAATTGATAGTGCACTGTAAAGTTAACTGTTATGAATAGGTTTATAAATGAAATGGTGTTCTTCAAAATTAATAATATCAACCAAAATTTGATTCAATAACCAAAAAAACGTTGATTCATGTCAATAGCTCCCGATTTCCCTATGTTATTCTGCCTTGATAAGTAATGAAGAAATGCATGTATAAAATCGAAAACATGCCTTTACAAACCTCTTCAGTTTTTCCCTGCCCTTGACAAACAAGCCAATCTGCTTGTTTTTCCAGTTTCTGTTTAGTTATATTCTGATAGGAAAACCCATGTGGGTCAAAAACTCGGGGTTGTCAAATGCCCAGTCCCTGGGCAGAACAAAATGTGCAAATGCCCCACCCCCAGGACTGACAAGGCGGGCATATGCCCTGCGGGGGCAGCTGGAATTGACTGATGCATAAACGATCATGTTCATAGGCTTGTTACCATGAGGTTTGTAACAAAAAAAGGTCACCGCCAGCCTCGCTTCTATTCGAAGGCCAGGGCACTGAGCACACAACTGAAAAATGGCCTATTGTTGGTTTTCAGCTGACATCACGGTGGCCATCTTGGTTGCCCAGAACAAAGGCTTTTCTCTCTGTTGGAAACTAACATCGTTTGCGTGTAAATTTTGCACAAGATATAAAGATAAGAAAAACTTATTGTCTTGTCAACAAATAATTTATGGCACCTTTTAATTTGGTCGCCAACCATGAACAGAATAAAAGGATGAATATGCTTACAGATCCTGCTGTAATTTTGCCATAATACACTCTGTTTGTTTAAGCAGCTTGAATTGAAGTTTCTGCTTCAATCGTTCATAGTTACTAAGTGGAGGGTCGTTGAAGTTAGCTTTCTCGCACGAGTGAAGCTGTTCTAGGGGGCTTCTCAGACACTGAATCTGTTCAGTTGAGTGGCGATCCGTTTCCTTCCAAAGATTAAGCTGCCGTTCAACTTCTTTATAAGTTTTTGCGATCTTTTCGAGACACAAAGACTCTTTTTCTTCCATTCCATGGCCGTACCGTTCAAGAAATACGAATATTCTCTAATTTCGACGCCATCTTGCCAATATCGCCCCCAGTCCCCAGGGTCTTTTGAAGGTTGGTCAGGCGGAACCCGTCATGTACGTCTATATGGAGCGTGTTTCGTCATTAGGGACCTAAAGGTGGCTCGACTGGATTTTTTGGCGGGGATACCCCCAAGTTTGAGCATTCACTACGTCGCCATGAGTAAAGATATGGAAAAAAGGTTACCACAACTGTATTATATAAAGATGAAAATTTCTTATGATTTGGGTTTTATCGCAATCGGAGTCGCCATGGCAACGTAACGACGCCATTACGTATTTTATTTATCTTTGTGTTTCTCTGTACCAGGAGTTTTTTTGAGAAATCGCTTAAGGGAGTATGTACAGTCGCGGGACATAAGTATTCGTCACTTTCAATATGGCGGCGTTTGTTTACATTTTACGCGCGCTAGTTTTAACACCGTTTTCAGCAAATCTAACTTTAAAATCACCTTAATATTTAGTAAGATGACCCTTCATTTTAATTACATTGTCTAGGCGATCAGGTATGGACTGGTAAAGGTTTCTTATATAATCCAATTCGATGTTCCGCCACACGCTCTGTATTTCACGCAGAAGATCATTTTTGGTAGCGATGTCTACCGCGGACTTTTGTAGCTCCCTCTTCATGTAGAGCCAGATATTTTCTATTATATTTAAATCTGGTGATTGTGCTGGCCATTCCATTGAGGTTACTTCTTTTTGATCTTTATAATTTTCTACAGTGTGAGCTCTATGAACAGGCACATTGTCATCCATGAACAAGTATTCTTTTCCTTCAAAATACCAGACAACTACTGGCCATAAGTTCTTGTCTAGGATGTCAATGTACTTGGCAGAGTTGATTTTGCCTTCAACTGCAGTCGGAGCTCCAACACCATCATAACAAATACATCCCCAGATCATCAAACTTATCTTACGTTCAGAGCGAAAACAAATAAAATGTGGGTTGTACTTTTCGTCGTCTTTTCGCCAAATGTAAACACGGTTGTTTGTACCTAGCACGATCTGACTTTCATCTGAAAATATTACTTTTTTCCAATAGTTGTCTACCGTTCGACTTCTTCGCTGTTTACACCACTTCACTCGCTTTTTTCGATTCGCTTCTCGAACCACCATTTTCTTTTTCGCTAACCTTCTTTTATATCCTTCCGAATGCAACACCCTTTGTACGGTTTTCTGGCTGAAAGTCTTTGTTTTGCACTCGTTTATCTTTGTCCTGTAAGGTAAGTCGTCTGTTACTTTTAAACAAACGCTTGAAGCATTTTTGTCTCTATTTGTGAAGCTCCTTTTCTTGCCACTTCGCGTCAAAGTCTCCACTGTGCCAGTCCTTCGGTACTTGATTAGAACGCTCGTGATAGTCATTCTTGGAATGTTCAACATTCTTGACAGTTCCGCTTTGTCTTGCACGGGTTCGGACAGAGTAATAATTAATTCTTTCGTCTTTGTGGACAGTTTAGCACCTTTTCGACTCATGAGAGCTGAAAATAAATTCTCAGAAGCAAAACAAAAAAAAATATGACTATTTTTTAGCGCCCTAACCTTGAACTTAATGTTGAATGACTGAATAAGCGAGGTGTCAAAACACAAACAGCTCTTTTTTTCTTTTCTTTCGGGAACTATGCATTTTTTTCGTGCTCTTGGTCGGATGTTTGTTTGTTTCTATTTTTGCTAATTTTTCCCTCCTTTATTGACCAAACGCGCGCCCTGCATCAAGTTTTCCTGTTGACAGTGTGCACAAGGGGGTAAAAATTTCGCGCATCTTTTTTGAAAGTGACGAATACTTATGTCCCTTGATTGTACCTGCCATAATTGCCTCAATTATTGCAAAGTTTGAACAAATTCTATGAGAGCGTTTTGGAAATATTTTGAAACGAAGTTTTAAGCATCATAAAAACAGCGAAATAGCATGCTATCCACACAATGAGCTAATTTTTAAAGAAAATGATAAGCTTTGGAAACGCGGCTTCATCTCATAGTGGTTTGATTCTATTGAAAACCTCCTACCAAAAATGAGGAGAATTGCTCTGGGCGATCGCGATTAAGAAGAATTTTATTAACTTGTTACAGTTTTTGCACGTAATTTGGTCCACGCCTATAAATTTTCGCATTTTTCAAAACACTGCTCAATAAATTTTTTTATAAATTTGAAAATCCCGAGATCAATTGTTGATAAATATACCCTGCAAGTTTCAAGAACATTGAAAACAGGGAAGGCTTTCAAATAGGACCTCAAATATGACCAATTTCCCCCCCCAGATTTTGTGTTTACCAGCGAGCGTCCTCATTATTCACTGACATTGTTTTCAAGTTTCATATGCACGAGAGTATGCAATGAGTATGTGCATATGAACGTCACAAAGTATGGTTTTGATAGGAGTACATGAATAAGCCTAGTTGTATTAAGTATATATCATGAAATTTTAAGATACCAAGATTTTGAAAGACTGGATCAGTATGTGCATCGAAAGTGGTTTTAGCTATAGTTCTGACCACTCGTTTCTGTAAAATCTCAAGACGAATAAGGTTAGTTCTGTAGGTAGAGGCCGAAACTAAGTTGCAGTAAAAAAGTATGGATAGACTAGAGAAAAATATAGTGTTCGTAAGGTTTTCGTAGATAAATAGAAACTGGATTTACGAATAGTTCCTGTGCATTTAGAAACTTTATTGGCGACATGTGACATTTCAGATTTCCAATTTAAATTTTCATCCATGATTACTCCCAAGAAACTGTTTCTTTTACTTGATCAATTTTTGGCTATTAATTGAAAGTTGAATAGTTTGATTTGTACGCTTTTGGCATGGTTTAAGTACAATGAATTTGCTTTTTTTTTTTTTCAAGTTTAAACCCATTGCTTTTTGTCGTTCTCGTTACCATTGCCTTCTTAATTTGCTACATCTCTCTATCAAAATACGTTTTTTGTACAAGGACGTAGTAATAGGGAATAAATACATGCTAAGGTATTCTGACCTCTGCTATAGTCATAATCCAACGAACTTGACAGCAAACCGTTTATTATAACTGTACAGCGGTCAAAAAGTAAAGAAAAAAATGCTAAAAAATTGAAGATGAAAAGGCCTTTCCCTCTTCGGCTTTGCTTTTGCCTTCACGGTCAGCAATGGTGGCCTGTGTGTATTCACCATCATTTGATTGTATTCCGATTTCAGTTTTTAACTCTTTTGGGAATAAATCAGTGCAACATGTTTTACCTTAAATGTTCCATGCAATCTATGCTTGCTATTAATTCGATGATAACATTTCCAGGTAGCGCTAAAAGCAGCTGTTGATGCAGACTTCATACTGTGATGGGCGTGACAGTGCGGCCTGTACCTTTATAGACAGCAAGTCTGGCTACTAGAAGTAGTCGAATACTTGTAAAGATAATTGGTAAAGTCGAGGACGTTTTTAACTTGAGGAATCATAAAATCGTAAAAATTGAACTGCGTAGTACAAGTAAACGTAAACTTTGAGGGCCATTTATTTAAACGGAGTTTAGTCCGTGTTTAAACAAATCCGCGTTCTAAGCCAAGGCATTTTCAGTTTGCCCAACGCTTTTAGCTAAACACCATAAGGATTTATCGAACAATTTCGATCCAGCATATAACGTATAAAAGCACTTATTTTCTGAAATTAAGCCTTTAAAAAGAGATTTGGAGGTCCAATGATTTCTAAACAGCGGTCTAAGTTAGACTTCATTTAAATAACCGACCCTAACAGTTTTTATATAGCTCTGTGGAACCTCTTAACCTTTTAAAACTCTTTCCTGTTTGCTCATTGAGTTCCCTTCAGTGCTAATTCTCTAAAACTTACCATAACTGATGAGGTAGTAACAAATCTTAATCAGTTGGCTTACGATTGATCTTAGAGCTAGGGGTGGCGAATGGTACCTCGAAAAACGTGGGTCTCGGAAAATTTTGGCAGGATCTCGAAATCTCGGAAGCGTTTTTGGTAAGTCTCGAAGTCTCGTTTTTGCATGGTTTGTATTTACTTTTTTTGAGTCTCGAAACTTTTTACCAAAGAGTCTCGGGCTCGGATTTCTAACTAGGATCTCGGCGTCTCGGCGAGTCTCGGATTTTACCATTCGCCACCCCTAGAGCTGGTTACTTAAATAAGTTTTACTGCGGGTTCGACGAGTTTTATGTCAGTCTCAGTTGAGTTGATAATTAAAAGTAAAACCTTAGTTAACACCTCTGACTAGTAAAAAAAAAGAAACGTCATTAATGCTAGCGGTTACTATGGATGCGATGGCACTTTACATGAAGTTCAAGATGTTATAAATCGCAACTTTTGAAGGATAATTCCGACTTCAGTTACCTGGACGCTCACTAGAGTGTTCAGTTAGCTATCAGTTCTGTCAAACCATTTGCCTCACAAGCCTTTAAACGGATCGGAGGCAACAATGCCAAGATTGAAATGAAGGTATGATCGTCGCAGTGAAACGCAATTGCATAAATTGCGTTTCACTGCGACGATCATACCTTCATTTCATTTCATTTCCGCAGTTCATATATGATTCATTTCATATATCATTAACACACAATGCCAAGATTATAAAACGTTTGGAATGGTCAACAACTTTCCTAAGTTTTTGCCAAAGCCTTTATCCTTCACAAAATGGCCAAGTAGAAAGCAAAACTGAAATCCATATTACTAACATAAACGAAACTCGTAACTCAATGCGTGTAACAATAATATTTGCATTGATGGGAAAATAGTAGTAAGAAAATATAAATTTTCATGAAAGCTTACACATTTTGTCATCTACAGACAATATAAGAGGGTCGGGTGTAGTTGAATTTATTCATTTTTTTATATATTACTCTGGTGCCACTTATACATCTGTAAACGATGTTTGCAGGGTTTTTAAACCAGTTATGGTTTAGAATTATAAGACCCGTGCGTAAGTTGGTGTTCCACTAGTTTGTTATCTGGCCCAAATTGAGCGATGTGTCCGTTTGTTAAGATTTCAAAACGAAGCTAAATGAGGACAACATGAATACATTAAACGAGCGTATATTTACGATTTTATTTTTGCGAATTTAAATTTTTGTGCCATGCGCCCGCGTCTTATTGTCCCTTAATTCGAATTTCTCTCGTCATTCTAATTGCGCTAGATTCGCACAATTAGGCGCGCCCAGACAGTTTCAACTTCCCTTTCATATGGTGCACAATAAGTGCTCAAAAACGATCACCAAGACTGTCATTGTAATGTCTGCACACCAGACAAAAGTCCTCGATTAAAGCGGATTCTTGCTTGCAAGACACAGACACGTTTTCAAGCCGCCATGTCCATTTATTGTGTACCCACAATGCCCCAGGGCTGGGTTACACAGACAACCCAACCACAAATACACTACATCTTCCCCCTTTTTTAAATGAACGCAATAGGTACAATGAAAAAATAAGCTAGATAAATCTGATATAACTGTAGACTGTAACAAGTAAAGGATACAAATCCAAATGAAAATAAAAGCACTGTTTTTTTTTTAAGTCCTAACCGGTAGTCCCTTGTTCAATGAATAATACTTCTTAGCCCAAAAAAAACACTAAGCGTAGTCCTTGCAGTCCATATCAGAAACTATCTTAAGTGGTAAAGTCCTTAATAAGTTCGCTTAACTTAGTCTTTCAAGTAACATAGTCCTTAAGCCATCTTGGCTCAGTTCTCTTCCGTGTTGATCTTCGAGGTTCACCGGTCTGTTCTGGCACTAGAGTAACAGCTGGTTGTGGTGATGGTTCCATAGCAGGCTCAGCCACTGGACCTTGTGTTGGGATCTCGTCCAGCCCAGGAACAGGTAGGGTAGCTGGTTCCAGTACTGGTTGCTGAACCAATGGCTGTTCTACTGGCTGAATTCCTAACTGCGGTGGCTGGGAAGCCTGTGGTCTTTGTCCTATGAACCTTTTCACATGGCCTACGTTTCTCTTTAGTAGGTTTTCGCCTCTCTCAATGACCACTAAGTCCCCTTTCTTGGATATAACATTGTATGGGTCTGGATCATACATGGCAGACAGCTTGTCTTGTCTCCGCTTCAACAGTAACACCTTGTCTCCTTCTGCTATGTCTGACTCCGCAGCTCTCTTGTTGGCAGTTTCAGCCACTCGCTTCTTATGCTCTGCATCCTGATCTCGTGCCTGCTGATCTGTGGTACCCGACTTCTCCTCTTCCTCATCCCCTTCAAATTCTGGCATCTTTGTTCGGATCTTCCTTCCATACAATAGCTCAGCCGGGCTAACACCTGTCGTGGTGTGAGGTGTTGACCTGTAGGCCAGAAGATACTTCTGAAGCTCTTGCTGCCATGGTTTCCCTTCAGCTTGTGCCGCACGCATTGCCTTAAGGAGCGATTTATTCTGCCTTTCAACCTCTCCGTTCGCTCTCGGCCACAGTGGAATTGTTTTCTTGTGTTTGATTCCCAGTTCGTCCAAAAAATCTTCCATCTCACGGCTTACTAGGTTTGATCCATTGTCTGTCCTTAGTGTCTCTGGGATGCCATGTCGACTAAAATGGTTCTCCAAGCACCTGATGATAACACTGCTAGTTGTGCTTCTCAGTATATCCACTTCAATCCATCTGCTATAGTAGTCGACCGTCACAAGAAGGCTCTCCCCTGTTGGGAGTGGACCCATCAGGTCTATTGCAAGGTCCCTCCACGGCTTTGTTGGCATGGTTGTTGTCTTCACAGGAGGTATGGTGACAGCAGGAGTCACAGCTTGACATCCAAGGCATTTCTTGCAGTGACTTTCCACCATACTATTCATATTCGGCCACCACACTTTGCTTCGGAGGCGATCTTTCGTTTTCACTATCCCTTGGTGTCCTTCGTGGGCTAACTCTAGGACCCGCTTACGCAAACTCGCAGGGACAACAATCCGCATGCCTCTCATCACCAACCTTCCAACCACAGTAATTTCATCACGCAACAACCTGTATGGACTAGGCGCTGTAGACCAGTCCCCTGTTTTCCAACAACGATACACCTCAGTGAGTT
This sequence comes from Porites divaricata, assembly GCA_038088405.1. Lineage (NCBI taxonomy): Eukaryota > Metazoa > Cnidaria > Anthozoa > Scleractinia > Poritidae > Porites > Porites divaricata. The sequence continues at coordinate 3,897,215 of JBBMOI010000003.1, forward strand.
CCTCATCTTCACCGGAAGCTCTCTCTATCTCTCGGGTGGTCATCGCGCGTGGTGTAGCGTTGACCGCTACCATTCTGACATACTCTTCAGTTGCACCGTCACGGGTTGAGGCTGGTATCTTTGTCAAACGACTTAGGCAATCAGCTATATTCTGGCCTGAGGGTACATGACGCACTGTATACTTGAAGGGCATAAGACGTAGGACCCATCTCTCAACTCTGGCCGACGGTTTAGATCTAGGACCATAGATAGCTTCAAGAGCCTTACAATCGGTGACAAGCTCAAATGACTGTAACCCAGATAAGTAGAGGTGAAATCTCTCACAGGCCCAGACGACCGCTAGGGCCTCCTTTTCCGTCTGGCTGTATCGACGTTCGACATCACTCAAGCTTCGGCTTGCATATGCGACCGCTCTCTTCACTCCCTGCTTTTCTTGCACAAGTATAGCCCCAAGTCCGACTGGACTAGCATCGGTAACCACTTCCGTTGGTACATCCTTGTCGTAGAAGGCCATCATTGATGCCTCAGCCAACTGGGTTTTTACAGCCTCAAATGCTTCATTCTCCTCTTTGCTCCAATGCCACTTGTCCCTCCGACGTGTCCGCCTCCTAAGTGGTTCCACAGTTGTCGCAAAATCAGGCAGGAACCGTGCGCTGAAACTGACAAGTCCCAGAAAACTTCGCAACTCGGCAACATTGGTGGGAGCCTCTGTTTCCCGGATAGCCTTAACCTTGTCTTCTGTCGGGCCTACACCATGCTTATTTAAAAGCAGTCCCATGAACACAATCTGACTCATTCCAATCTGGCACTTATCCTTGTTTAGGGTGAGGTTTCTCTCTTGCAACCGGTTTAGCAATGTAACAAGGTTTCTATCATGGTCCTCGGTTGTCTTTCCATGTATCACAATGTCGTCAGCGATGTTGGTGGCTCCAGGGCACCCAGCAATCGTTTGTCTAACAATGTTCTGGTATTGTTCTGGGGCGCTGTTGATACCAAAGCTCAACCTCTTGTAGCGAAACAATGAATCACCAGCTGAAAAGGTTGTGATATCCCTGGAACCTTCTTCCAGCTCAATTTGATGGAAGCCCATGTTCATGTCAAGTTTTGAGAAAACTGTGCTCCCATTCAGTTCCTCCAGCACTTCATCCACTGTTGGGATTGGAAGCTTTTCCCTTCGTATGGCCTCATTAGCACACCTCATGTCTACACAAATCCGTACATCATCCTTGTTTGGTTTGGGAGCAATTACAGCTGGGCTCACCCATGTTGTGGGACCGGAAACCTTCTCAATGATGTCAAGATCAAGAAGCTCATTTATTTTCTTTATGACTTTCTCCTTCAAAGGGTAAGGAATTCTTCTAGGTTTCTGTGCTACAGGTTTTACCTCTGGATCGATGTGCAGCTTCAGTTGGTAGCCTGACAATTTGCCAACTCCCGAGAACACATTTGGAAAACGATCCACAATACCATCAATGCCACTGCCCACAGAATAAACGTTTGCCACACCCCCTAGTTCTGCTCCAACTTTCAACACTTGCAATCGCTTAGCTGCAGGGCTTCCGAGTAAACACCTTCCTTCTCCTCGCGTCACGAGGATAGTTTCCATAATTTTCCTTCCATTACACTCAATACTCGCCTCAAATTTACCGACGACTGGTAAGTAACCATTCCCATACACTCGCAAGTTCCTTTCTTCCGGTTGCAGTTTTGCTTTAAGGCCACTCTTTGCAAGGTTGTTAAACTGCCTCTCACCAAGTACAGTAGACTGGGCACCCGAGTCAACAAGCATGCTTGTGGTTGTGTTATCAATCTTGACCATAATCACATTATCCTCACAGGCCCTCTCTCCATTAAAGGGGAACTCCGGGATAAAAACGAACTTACTTAAAATAATAGTCCTATATCTAAACTTTCAGTTTTTAATAAAATTTCCTACCGTACTCATGCAGTTAAGTAGATCTTTTGCTTAAAAGCTGGCCGAAATGCAGTCGAAGTATTTCGCCATCTTGGGTAGAATACGAGCCGCGTTCCAATGGTCAGCAGTGCGATGTGACGTCAGAACGTCAATGGTTGGTTGGCGGAGGGTTCGCGGGAGATTCGTATATTAGAACTACGAGGGCAGAACTTCTTTCCATTTCGTTCCTTTATATTGTGTCCGTGGCTTCCAGTTTAACCTTTTTTGACGGTGTGTAAGCAAATGAGAAAATGGTCAGCTGCGTTGTACCTGACTGCCACAATTACTCAGAAAAGACGGGAGACGCCGTGAGTTACCACAAGTTCCCGCAAGATCATAGAACGAAGGCATGGCTCGACCGAGTAAGGCGCGACGATATGCCACCCCTGGAAAACAGCTATGTTTGAGGCGAACACTTCTTACCCAGCTTTTTTCGGACAGATTTCCGTGCTCAACTAATGGGCAAAAAGGTTCGAAAAAAATTAAGGGATGACGCTATACCGTCTCTGTTTAAATATGGTCCGGAACCCAAAAAACTGCGATTGTCATCCGAAATTCGCCTTCAGAAACAAAAGCATAAACAGGTTAGTACTGTAAATTTTTAACATCCTGTTTTATTTTGCAGTAATCTTGTCTTGTTCGATTTGCCTGCTTGGCGAAGGTTACGAGATCGCGGGTCAGTTCGAATTAGACCGTAATTAGACCTAATTAGATGACCTCCAAGCGTTCACGCTCGTGTTTTGCATCTAGCAGATCTAGAACTCAGTGAGAAACTGACAAGTTGTATGAATAGTATAAGGCAGAACTAATTCAACGAAATTTGCAAGTAAAAAGTGAGTTCCCACACATAAATCAGAATGAAATAGGTTTAAATTTTTAAGAACTCTCATTCTATCAAGCTGCTAAAGCTAAGCTCGTAAAAAAGATTCAAAACATGCATGATCTTGAGGGAAATTGAAGGTCACCTTACATCAAGATATTTTATCTAGTCCACTGTGCCATGTAGCAGATACAACGTGTACTAAATATCGCTGCCTGTCTCGAGTGATTTAAGGCATACCTCCTCGCTCCATTGTGGGCTTTTATCATTTTTTCTTGTTTTGTCTGCCATCTCTTTTCATTTTTACTTAAACATAAGTGCTTAAGATTGGAACCATTTTTGGACGTCACACTGTGCCTCTTGAGGTCACGTGAGCAGCCACGCCCATAATTATGCAAAGATTAGTATTTTCAGATTACGCCATGAATATGACTGTTGAAGCTCCCGTATATTTTTCCATAGTGTCAAGTTTAAAGTCGAATGAGTCAAATTAAACGGGGAATTGCAAAATATTTTATTCCTATGCAATTATCAAATGTTTTCTCCTCGACCCAGTCCCACTCTCAACTGGAAATGTTATAGTTCACTCAAAATAAGTAATTTTGAAAAAGCCCGATTAATTCCACAAAGCTTGTGTTAATAGTCATTGAAAGAAAACAAAATAAATCACAACTAGTATTTGTAAAATGTCGTAAAATTGGACCGAACTAAATGGCAAAAATATGGGCGTGACAAGTCACGTGACTAAGATAGCTCATTAGTGACAAAGGATAAGAACATTTTTAAAGAAGTGATTACCGCATGCAAAGTTTCAAGTCTAAAAGTAAAATCTCCTTTAAACTAGACCACCCCCTTACAAATTTCGAGAGACCCATTCCTTAATTCACCCGAGTGTTTCAGATGTTAATGAGAACTGTTTTTTTTTCTATTTTCCCAAGTGCTTACCTCAAGTTAGATCCGGGGGGGGGGGGGGGTACTCCCATATATGGGCTATATAGGTACCTGCCGCGGAATAGGGTATGGTTTTTGAGGTTCTCGGTCCTTAAATAGGGTGTCTTGTTTGCCTCTTTTGTTTCTGTCTCCCTGGTGTGGTCCTTAGATAGGGTAGCTTAATTGTATTATCTAATACTGGAGTGTGAAAACGTCCGCCGGTTATGATTGCATATTATTAAACTAGGCTTATTCTAGTATTTTATGCTTGATACTATACATCCAATGTTACAGAGAAGAAATAAAGTTTTCCTTTTCATGCTATTAATAATTTTGTTTTTCCCTTGAATAGGGTGTCATTTTTTGGCTTTGGACCTTAAAAAGGGTATCAGTATTTGCTTTCTTAGTCCTTAAATAGGGTTAGGGTTCACGAACCTTCGCGGCACACCCCTATCCAAAATTCGAAGGAGTATCCCCCCCCCCCGGGAGTTAGATCCTTCAATTCACCTTTGCCCTCAGTTTTGTAAGTCGAGTCTGCAGGTGTGACAGCCCTGGCCACAGTGCCAAATATGGCACCTATACTTTAATGGATGAGGATTCTGGAGATGTGGTTGCGTTCAATGTTGTCCAGGTCTCAGAAGTCAGCTCATCAAATGCTATGGAGAAAGAGGGCTTTTCTCGCTGCCTTCAAGACTTGGAGGAAAAGGGTATCGCAATTAACAGGATTGCTACAGACCGCCATGTTTCCATCAGCAGCAGTATGAAGAAGGACTTCCCACACATCAACAACCAGTATGATGTTTGGCATCTCTCAAAGTGGGTGGTCAAAAAACTTACCAACAAAGCTAAACAAAAGGGTTGTGAGGAACTGGCCCCATGGATACAATCCATTTCCAACCACCTTTGGTGGTGTGCAGCAACCTGCGATGGGAATGTGCAGCTTATGTGTGAAAAGTGGAAGTCAGTTTTAGATCATGTGGTAAACAAGCACAAGTGGTCAGGCAACACGCTCTTCCATCAGTGTTGCCACAGACGTATCTCTTCCTCTGAAGCTAAGCAAATTTGTTGGCTTAAGCCAGGCTCACAAGCTCACATAGCTTTAGAGGAAGTGGTACTAAATAAAAAGCTTCTTAAAGACCTGGAAAAACCAACTGACTTCTGTCACACTGGTAAAATTGAGGTGTACCATTCAATGATGCTGAAGTATGCCTCCAAACGCGAGCACTATTCTTACCAGGGCATGGTAGCTAGGACCCAGCTAGCTGCTCTAGACAACAATGCTAACACTGGCCACAGTCAAGCTGTGATAAAGTCAGGTGAATGGGCAGGTGAGGCACGATACAAGCTTTGCTTCCCAAAAGCAAATAAAAGATGGGTTGTCAAACCAATTAATGAGAAGAAATCATATGAGTTCTTGTCAGACCTACTTTCTGAAGTGCTCAGTCGTGTAGAGAAGGGGAATGCAGCCGCACAGCCACTTCATCTACCACTACCAAGGAACATTGCCTCGGAACCAGCACCTACTAAATCAGATGCAATACGCCAACATCGGTCAAGATTTAGAGATGACTTAACAATAGTGAGCCCTTGACACATTTCCTGGAGGTTTCCTACTCGTACATAGTCAATCACAATAGCATTTAATTTTTTTCCAAACACGACAATAAGAAAGTCAAATACCCCCATGTCTTTTTACTCCAATTAAGTGTAAAAAATTGAAATCCACTATTATGTGTTTTGTCCAAACAATGCAATGACATGACAAGAACAGGTGATCAGTTGTGAGGGTCTTTTGACTGTGAATAATGAGGAATAGACCTTTTTTGCTAGTATGTTTTGTTTTCCTAATTCAAACTATGTTCTTGATGTTCTCAAGGAAATTTGACTTTTCATAAGGTATTGTAGATAAATGCACATGGATGCATGTGTATAGGACTCTGGAACATGTCAAGGTCTGAAATGCGAATACAAAACCTAAAGGCTTAAAAATTCAGCTCACAATTATGTAAACAAATCATTTGTTATACCTTCTTTACATTATGCATCATAAGTGGCTTACAGTTTCTCATTTACACTGGCAGCCTGATGTCAGTTTTAAGTCATGTTACTCATCTGCATATTTAAACCCTGTAAAGACAAACTCCTCCTCAGGCCCAGGTGGAGGATAGAAGTTCCTAATACACATGACAGCACATGAAGGCAGCACAACCCTAATTTCCTTGCCCAGGATTCCCCAACACCATCGGGCCAATTGCCTGTACGCTATGTGCCTGTAAAGTTTGTCTTCGGGCCCATCAAAAGATTCTTTGTATTGTTGCTTATACTGGTACCATGCAGTCTGCAGGACCCATCTATTTATACATACTGGATGGAACCCTGGATGCTGCATGATGCACGTTGGCTCTTTGTCACATTCACCACTAGTAACTGCTTCATTAAGCTTATTCTTAACCTGCTCTATTTCTTGGTAGCATATGCACGCCTCCGCTCTCCCTATAATCTGGCAATTATCACATGAGCACCTAAATCATAGATGGGAAACAAAAACTGAATTGTTCTACATTTAACATGAGGTACAGGTTAAGAAGCCTGATAAACACCATCAATTGAGAGCTGATTTAAGACAACAATGTAAGGTTTTGTGAGATTCAGATGTTACCAACTTTTTTTTGATATTATATTTAGATAAAATATGTTGAAGTAAGATATTGTTTGAGTTGAAGAAAACTGTTTATACAAGCTACTAAACAAAGTGAGGACACTGGCAAATCTAGATAGTTAAACACTGTATATAAATTTCTCTCCTGAAATAGGTTAGGCGGGACCATCGGCCGCCTGTTGTCGTAAAGAACCTATGTGTAGTGAAGATCAACATGTACAAATATGCAATTATTTGTGTTTGCGCCCGTGCTAGTGTTAGCTTATATAAAAGAAAGCGAAACGCCAAGAAAATTCTTCAAAATCCTTCCCTTCTATTTGAAAAAACCAGCTGCGTGGGGAGGAGGGAATTTAAGCTAGGTTTTTAACAGCTTTCACGTTCACAGCACCTAATTCGCAAGACATATTGAAAACTACGAACACTAAGCACTTTGTCGGCTGCTCGATGATGTTCACGTCCCCAAGGCTCTCAAAACGAAAAAAATAAGAATGAAACAATTACGAACACAACATCTCAGCCAAACAACAGTTTATTTCACAGATCGGTAAAAGAATTACAATGAACCAAAGAGCACAGCACATACCAGTCGGAATTTTCCAGTCTTGGATTCAATTCTTCGCTGCCTTCCATGGACTCGTCGCCAGAAAGACTTTCAGCGTTGATATCTCTCTCATCCGTATTTACCCGCGGTTCAAACTGATACGGCTGGATAGAAAACGTTTTTGCTCCTTGTTCTTCGTCGGAGAACTCGGATTCTGACCCAGAATTTGACATTATAAGAGTGATAAAGGCAAGAAAAACCCCCACAGCAGACGATGCAAAATGTTGTACTCAACTGGAAGCCGTGTAAATATCGGATTACGCTTGACGTTCTGACGTCATAAATGACAACGCTGACCCATTTCTGAGCAGGCGAACAATTTTCAAGATGGCGGAATGGTATTTGCATTTTTGACTCCTCTTTCGGGTGAGATATCTTCGTTTTGACTAACAATCAATTAAATTAGTAATCAAAAATTGAAATAACAAATGTAGGCCAATCATTAAGAAAAAGGTCAATTTTACCCCGGAGTTCCCCTTTAAAGTTTATAGGGAATGCATAAGGCTCATCCCCACTGTCATATTCAACTTGATTAACTTGCTTGTTCCTTGAGTTAAAATCACGTTTAACATCACTAGAACGCTTCTTTCCGCGTTCTCTCCCATTTTCCACTCTACCACCCTTTTTGCTCTCAGTAGCACTCTTACAACAAGCTGCCCAGTGCCCTTTCTGACCACACTTTGCACACGTTTTACCCCGAGCTGGACATACCTTATCACGAGCAAAATGTCCCACTTTGCCACATGCATAACACTTTTGGGTTCCAAATCCACTTGATGGTTTCTTGCTGTCAAAGTCCTTGACCATGTTCACTTTACTCTGTTCTCCTTCTCCTTCGGCAATATTGCGCGCCTGACGCCGTGCCGTTTCCCACGCTCTCGCCTTCTCCATCGCTGCAGCAAGCTGTGTATTTGGCTCCTCAAACAGCTTGGTCCGTAGTTCCAAGGAAGAAATTTTCTCCAATAACTGATCTCTCACGGCGAATTCAAGTTCCTCGGGTCCATAGCTACAATGCCTTGCTTGTTTTCGAAGTCTGAGCACGAATGAGTCGACATCTTCTCCCGGTTCCTGTCGTAGCTGGCGAAGAACATGCCTTTCATACGCAGCATTTTCCTGCACTCGAAAATAAGCGTTCAATGTTCGAACAGTTTGTAAATAAACATCATCAGCTTGGCCTTCCGGAGCAGTGATGATTGTCAGATTCTCGAAGATATCCTGCAGGCCAGAACCAGCTCGATAAAGTAATTCGTTCCTCTTTCTCGCTGCGTTTTGAAGATTTGCTTTACCTTCGGCAAAATATGTAAACCCTCGCAGCCAAACACGCCATCGCTCACTCAATTCCGATTTCGAGCCCGAAATATCTACCCTGCTAGCAGAGGCTTTTCCCTTGTGTTTCTCAGCGTTGTACTGCCATTCTCTTCGCGGTTTTGGTTGCTCGCGTTTTGTTTTGGTTGTGAACCAGCCTAGGAAAAGACCTCTGCCGACAGCCGCTTGCGATTCCTGTTGAACATGCGCTGTAGATACCTCCAAAATTTAGGAGGTAATCACATGACTAAACCGGTTGTGGAACCGGTTTTATCAAACTCGCTCATCTTTTATGTACTAGTTTGCTGTGCAAAAGTGAGCCCGCTATATCAACATGGCGAGTACGAGTCATTCCCGTGGGAAATTTGACTCATGAATACATGAGCAAACTCCGGCGGCGGCATCGTATTACCGACACGTGACAGAAATTCCATGGTAACCGCATTTTCATCTCGCGCATGTTCAACAGGAATCGCAAGCGGCTGTCGGCAGAGGTCTTTTCCTAGGCTGGTTCACAACCAAAACAAAACGCGAGCAACCAAAACCGCGAAGAGAATGGCAGTACAACGCTGAGAAACACAAGGGAAAAGCCTCTGCTAGCAGGGTAGAAATATCCATCGGTTGAATATTTGTCGACGCCATACCTCTAGAAGGATTATTCTCGCAATCCTCGTCGCCAGTGTAATGTCTGCACACCAGACAAAAGTCCTCGATTAAAGCGGATTCTTGCTTGCAAGACACAGACACGTTTTCAAGCCGCCATGTCCATTTATTGTGTACCCACAATGCCCCAGGGCTGGGTTACACAGACAACACAGCCACAAATACACTACAGTCATTCAGAAAAGACTATCCAAGGATCAAATAGTTATTCTACTTGTTTATTTTCTTGTTGGATTACAAGTTCAAAGTTTCTCTTCATAAGTTGTTTTAAAGATCTTATACACGTTACTGTTAACGTAGCATTTTACGTGTTCACCGTTATTGATAGTAATTCTTTTTTTTTTATTGATTGATAGTAGTTCTACAGTTCCTTCCGCTAAACGTTTTTTTCCAATGGCGGCTCATCCTCGGTGTAAGAACCTGTTAAACTCACCAGTGACGTAAAACAAAGAAAACAAAGAAGTCAACACAATAAAACCTAGAAAAACAAAAGGTACAAAACAAAGAAAAAGTTCACAGGTTCTTACACCGAGGTAAACCCCCAATGGCTATCTTTGTTGTCTTGATGTCTGATTTTCCCTTTCACATGATTTCCCTTTTTATTAAGACATTCTAGTTTATTAAGCTTAAGCTGCATGCAAACGGACGCAACAACTCCCAACATTGTTGCGCCAACAATGTTGGGACCTACATTGCATCGTGGGAAGGATACAACCCGTAAGTCTTTGTAAACCATTCGTTAAATGAGCGTGCGTGGCCCCAACAATGTTGGAAGAGCTGTGCAAACGTATCCAACATTGTTGCGCCACGCTTCGGCGACCACGGAACAAAAGAAATGTTGGGAGTTGTTGGTTGAAATGTTTGACCGGTTTCACAACAACACGTAACAACATCCAACAACATGCAACAGAGTGTGCAAACGGACGCAACATGTAACATCCAACAATGTTGGGAGTTGTTGGTCAACAATGTTGCTTCCGTTTGCACGCAGCCTTACACACAAGAATGTTGCTTGTAATGACGTAACAGTAAGCATCTGACGTCATTGATTATGTCGCATAATGATAAAAGGACAGTCTAATGTACAATTACAACACAAAATGGATGCTTTGCCAAACGAGCTACTTTCAGTTAAGCTTATTTCAATTTTTGCATCCTGTTTATGATCGACTCGCTCGATTTTCTGCTGTATGTCCCCGCTGGAAAGAAATCATCCATCGGACACCTTCTCTATGGGAACATATGCACCTCAAGCTTGGAAAGTTGACCAAAGCGGAAAATACATGACCGTGGTGAATAAGAATCTTGATCTTGAAGGTGAACGAATATATGTCACGAATGTGTAGGAATATATTCGTAACAAACAAATATGCCAATGAGTGTGAATTTGTGCATATGTTGGGCGATAACATAGTGATTGAATACGAATGAATATATTCGTCAATGAACAAGAATTACAGCCACGTGTAAACGAACGCAACATTGTTGGCCAACAACTCCCAACATTGTTGGATGTTACATGTTGCGTCCGTTTGCACACCCTGTTGGGAGCTGTTGCGCAAAGTTGAAACTGGTCAAACTTTTATCTACGTGGAAACGGGCACAACAACTCCCAACAATGTTCAAAGTTGTTGACCAACAATCTTATGTCGGTTTGTAAGTAGCTAAAAGTTTGGGTTCCTTCTCTAGGTACCGAGGCACAGATCACGTACAGCAAAAGAAACTTGCAAAAAGCCAAACTATAAAGCTCCCAGGAGAACTTTATTGTTTGGTTTCGTTGTTTCTTTTGTGATGACGGTACCTGCAGAAAGACCCAAAGTTTGACCGCTTTCAAATTTCGGGCAACAGCTATCAATAACACGCAACAACATGCAACAACAGGCAACAAGGTGTGGAAACGGACTTAGCATGTAACATCAAGCAATGTTGGGAGTCGTCGGTCAACAATGTTGCATCTGTGTTTTTGCAAGGGGCTTTAGATTGTTGCATGTGAATAAATGTGCATGGAACTTTTTGTGAATTGCCGCGGCTTACCATTTCGCCAACCATACCAGAGTACTTGTGAGTTTACACCATGGACAAGGCAAAACTATTAACTGGCGTTTTACTGGGTAAATCTTTTATTTAGTAAACTTTAATTATTACGTATAATTGCAATTCTTTGCTTTAGAATCAAGTTAATAGACGGAAAGCACTAGATAACATCAACCTGCAGTTGGCAAACGATTAGGCTTGTTGTCGCGGTAGAAAACTTTCCATTTCCACAAAAAGCGAGAAGACTCTTCTACCACGATGTTCCGTGAATAAGAAACACAACCAAACACTGTCCAAGGGATGGAAAAATACGCCGCAAAAATAATTTAAACTCACGACGGTGATTTTTGTTAGAAACACTTGCACGTTTTGTAAAATAACGGAGATGTAACGAGAAAACGAGTAACGGGATAAAAATTCAAGAGGTTAAAAAAATACTTAAATAAATCCTAATGACAGTAAAAAACAAAAAAATAGTTGTAATATCCTAATAACGGACCTTTACCAATCTCAAAATATATGTGTGTGCCTAAAACAACGGCATTAAACCCCCCACCTCACCCCTCCTTTCAGCAAAGTCAAAGGTAATAACAGTTACTATTTTCGTGCCGAAAACGTCACCTGGCTACGGCTGTTATTTGCAATTGAATATGCCTATCCAGCAGATAGAGTAACAAAGCGTTCCGTTTATCGTTCACCTTAAAAGGTTAGATTTTAATGAGATAAGGAAATCTTATTATGATTCACTTTTGGAAGCGAAAGTGAGAAGCAACTTCAGGCTTAAATAAACGAGCCTCGTTAACAGGACACGCTTATTTTCCAATTCCAAAGCTGAATTCACCTACCAAGGGAAGTAGTCATTTCTATCTTTCGAACTTGTTTCTGTATTTCTTAATGAGCTCGAAGAGGTGTTTCTTAACCTCAGTTAAACCCTTAATTGCGAAAGACTGAAACTACACTTATGATGTTTGTTACAATTACAGTGCGTCCAACTTCTATTTTTGATTGATCCCAACACCAAAGAGGTTGGTGCAAGAATCTTTTAGTCAAGGACTTAACTGACCAGCAAAGGTTTGCTAGTAAAATCTAAAGTGTGTCTAGCCGTTCTCGTAGCTTCTAAACACCATCCTTTGTCCCTTAACAAAAGATATTTGAGATATGGTGGAACTTTTGATTTCCGAACCGACCTAACAACAAGTTTATTTATATAATATATATCCCTGAATAAAGTTAAAATTCCTAACACCGAAATAAATAGAATAAACTGAACAAATATTAATGATTACGAAGAAAAGCCCATGCAATGAAGCAGACTGAGCAAAAATATACCCTAACAGTCGTGCAGCAACGGTAAAGAAATATACAAAAAACGGTGATGCACGCGCAAACTTGTTTTGCTCAATAAACCTATTGCTGTTTTGACGTTCTTGATCTGGTTCTCGTTGCCGTCGAAGTCGTTGTTGCTAGAACTCCCGAATAAGATTCGGCCCCTCCCTCTCCCAGGGCAACGGAACAGCCGTATTTACTGAGAGCGAAAAAAAAAAGGTGTGTGGTGGGAGAAGGAGGGCAGAATCATTTCTTTTTTTTTTACAGATTCGATTCGCAGTTGGTCTCAGTTATGTCTGATTGACTGCTATTCAACTTTTGATTCTTAGTTGCCTCCCCTATCTTTTGTTTTTCCTCAGAGGTGGTAGATTGGTTCCTGGTCTCTACATCGCTCGATCTTTTTCTAAGGTACCCGACGACAAGGTGGCGAATCATCTCTCTTCTCTACAAAATGCAAACACAAAAATAAAATTTTAAAAAACATAGCATCACAATAATCACGTCGTCTACCATTACATAGAATCAACAAACGAATTTCAGGGGCACCCAACGACAATTTTCGGAAAATATCTGTTCGGAAGACGATTTGAGATCGAGAATTTTCGGAACATTTGTTGTAAAATTTCTTGCTTGCCAGCCTCTCCTAGGATTTTCGAACATCTAAAATATGGTATTATTGCCCATTTTTAACGGATTTTTACCCTTAAAAGGTCACCTAGAATTTTCGGGAGCCTTTTTTTCAGCTGAAATTTTCGAAAAGGTAAGTTTTGAACCCTATAATTTTCGGATCACTAGACTTTCAGCTAGGAAATCCGAACAGTTGAAAAATTTTTAGGGGATAAAAATATGCTTATATCAACCGTTTAAATACTAAATTACGTTTAACAATGCTATGTTTAAGTGGTTTTGAAGTGTATTCTCGTTGGGTGCCCCTGGAATTTGACTTTTCTGTTGTGTTCGTTCGAGGATGCCCCTGTTTTCATTTTTTTGGTGTCTGAGGATATTTTGGCGCTGTCGATGTTCTTGAAAGTAACATCGCTGCAGTAAACACATAACTAACGTTCGCCGAAGTATAAATGTTACAGTGAATTGAAGGGCTTGGTTAATGTTTTAGAATACGGCTCGAAAAAAGTTTAGCCAACAGACGGTCGAACCTTTGACATTCTGCTTATTAGTCCAGGAGCAGTTGACTTATCGGAGCTTTTTGGAGGACTCCAATTTTCTGAGTCATACGTTTCACCCAAAATTGCATTTTTGTAATATTTATTTCACTCCGAATATCGAAGCATTATGATTCTAGTCCTTCCAGTATGTAGGATGTCTATCAATGGCTTTAGCTGTGCCCTGGCTGAGTCTGCTGCAGCTCAGCGGTGGAACATGTGATTTACAATCATGGACAAAAGCCTTGGAACAATTGTTCATTCGTTGGGCTTTTTTTCAATTTCACATACCCAATCCCTTCTCCCGCCCCTCAAACACCGTTGAACATGTGTATGCTGAAAATTTTCTGTGTTTCAACTTTGTGCAGGATAGATGAAAGAAGGACGGCAAGAAAATTTCGAAAATTTCGAGACACTTTCATTATTTATGTGGGCAAGCGGAAAGTACAGAAAATTATGAATACTGTATTACTGTCCCAATGAATTTTGTCCAGGATTGTAGCAGCCAGAAAACAATAGATTTGACTCCTGCGGGAGAACTCGGAATTTTTTCCGAGTATCCTGTGTCACGGGCCCAATAAACATCATCCTCATTAAACTTATTGTTTTAAGAGCAAGGGTGGCGCAATGGTGAGAGCACTCGTCTCTCACCAATGTGGCCCGGCTTCGAATCCTGGCGTCGACGCTATATGTGGGTTGAGTTTATTGTTGGTTCTCTCCCTTGTTCCGAGAGGTTTTTCTCCGGGTACTCCGGTATTCCCCTCTCCTTTGCTCCGAGAGGTTTTTCTCCGGGTACTCCGGTTTTCCCCTCTCCTTTGCTCCGAGAGGTTTTTCTCCGGGTACTCCGGTATTCCCCTCTCCTTTGCTCCGAGAAGTTTTTCTCCGGATACTCCGGTTTTCCCCTCTCCTTAAAAACCAACACTTGGGGATTCAAATTCGATCTGGAACGCACAGACACGATCAGACACGTTTCAACGAGTTCATTTGAACTCCTAAGTGCTCCGCGGGTACAAATTACAATTTTTCTTTCAAAGCCATCATACCTTCTTCACATCGATCCTTTTGTTTTTCCGGATTGTTTCGTAGGGTTTTCCTTTCGTCCGTTTTAAAGGGGACTAGAGGGAGAGAAAAAGGGATAATCAGTCTCTCTCTATATATTTTACAATAATATTATTCTTTGAAATCAAGGTGAATAGTGGCACTAGTGGCTGCAAAGCAGCAAGGTAAACATTTCTAAGGCCGGTATTCACCGACACTAAATATATAATTATTTTAGTATATACACAAGAGGTGATCTCAACGGAATCATAAAGAAAACCAGTAAAAACAATAGTACATGCGCATGAGTGCGCACAACTTTATCTTTACCGAATTTTCAAACATGTCAAATTATAGTTTTACTCCTTTCGTTTAACTCAACTGACAAAAATGTAGACCTTTATTTGCCTCTGTCAACTCGACAATTCAATAGGAAAAAATGTTTTTGTGTGTGTGTGTGTGTGTGCTCGCGCGCCTCTCCTTGCAAGTGCTGGCAGTGGCAGGTGCGATCGAGGTGAGCTGCATTGTTTTCCTGTAAAGTTCTTTGCCTTGTTTACTACTTTTTGGCAAGTAGAGTTTTCGAAAACAGATCACTGACTGTGTATACACTGATGACCTTTTTTGAAAATGTGTACTTGACTTGAGCCATGTTTAATTCTTTCAGGGAATTTTAAATTTATTTATTTCACTTATACATAAATATGCACATCACCTCAATAATTTACTTCCTGCTGTATTCATCATTTACTTTTTACTGGCATTGGAAATGATTCCCTAGAAAGCGCCCCCTAGGCAATGTATCCCATTTTAAAGTCTCGATGCATATATAAACTGTTACTTACGAAGTGTCCAGGCAAACATGCTGCTAAGAGATGCTTTATTAACCAGTAGACTGGAAGCAGCACGTATAGGATATTAAATGGTGGTGGAAGAACACCTTTCTTGTAAATCCAGCTTAGCCATATTTTTGTCCTCGTGAACTTCCACTCGGTATCCAAGTTTTCCTGTATAAAAAATTTCAAGGTCGAGGTCAACCTTGCAGGTAGTCTTATAACCCCTTGTGGCTTATTTTTATTCGAGAAAATAAAATTATTGATAAATTTCCGACTCCGAAACATTAAAAAGTCTGGTTGCCATTTTGGAAAACTGCTAGCATTCAATGTTATAATCACTGCGCGGTGATTATAGCGGGATAAAGCGAAGCTCCTAACCAATCATAGCGCTCTATTTTCGATAATCATGAATGTAATTGTACTAAATCGAAATAGTTCATGGTCGAAACCTCAGTTATATCGTAAGTATTAGATCTAAGCTTGGCATTATTTTGTGGTATTCCTTGAACGATCTCTGTAACCACGAATGGTTTTGGAGTACTGTAGGTGATCACGTCCCAGGAGCTTTAAGTTCAAAGAGTGCAAAGGAAAACCCTTTACAATGCATTCTTGTCTTCGGCAGTTCCAGAGATGTCTGTTTTCATTTTCGCCGGACCTTTCCGAAGGGATCTTAAAATCAATAAGGAGATGGATATTTCCCTGGAAGAAGCCAGACATTGGCTTTGAAGAACACGTAAAATGTTCCATCGAGTTTGAAAAAAAAAGACCCTCCTCGATTATTAAAAAAGGTGTTACAGCATCCTCTTTAAAGAGATCCTACCAGGAGTCAAGCAAAGCTTCCTGTCACTTGATTACCAGTAAAAAGTAAAACTTTATTTACACGGGTACCCCATACAGCTCTGAGGCTTGTCTCCATAGGTACCCTAAAAGGAAGTTTTGAAGCCATAATGATTATGCCTTATTTTTTATCCTTTTTTTGCCAACAGTCTTACATGATCTTTTAATTCTTACCGTTATTCTGGTGTATGACTCATTGAGTATAGCGATCAGCATGTTGAGGGCCACCAGAACCACAATGATATTGAATGCCCCGAACAACGTCATGCCTGTTTTCCATACAGCACCGTAACCATCCACGTCTATTTTAAAACTGTTTTCGTCAATAAGACCAAACAGCGTCCAAAAGATTGTACCAATGCTGTTTCCAAATCTAAAAATGGAAATGGTGTTATCATCATCATAACAATAGCACCTAACAATTGTATGTAATAGGTAGACTCTATAATCAAATCGCTTTAAAAGGTCCACAATCCATTCATCCTTATCAGCTCTCTAATGTTTAAAGGAGCCACGCTGTTGTTAAGGAGAGCTGAGAAAAAGTAGATCTTAAACTAGAGGTTTTGATTGATTGGAATTTTTGTAAGAAGCTTGGTTGGCCTCAGAGCTAGAGATAGCAGCTGCGGTCTTTCAGAATCCACCTGCATGCTTTCACCATGCGCGTAGACATTAAAGCAACCTTCAACTCGAGATCGCGCGAGAAGCTAAGTAAGCACAAGTAAAAGATAGATGAATTAAGGTCTTTTGCTAAAAGAGATGTAGATTCCTGGTCCCTCTCACACAAGGAGGGGTGATGAATGGTCCATTAAAATTTTTACCTGCTCGCAAAATTTAAACGAGTGCTCGCTTGCTCGCGCTCCCCAAATTTTTGCGTTGCTCGCAAGCTCGCAAAGCAAATTTTTTATTTCTGCTCGTGCTCGCAAAAAAATCGCAGTGCTCGGCATGCTCGCGAATGCTCGCAAAGACCATTCGTCACCCCTACAAGGGAGTCGCTCCCTAACAGTAGGATACGGATGCTCCCCTCCCCTCTTCCTGCTGTTTATCAATTAAAGGTAGGTTTATATGAATAAAACGGAAGCTCATATGACCGCTGTCAGTTTTACGCACCTTTCTAGATGAAGAGGATCGCTTTGATTTGCTCCTGATTTGTTCAATTTAAAATGCTGTCTGGCTTTGTCATACTGCAAGTACAGCTTCGCGAAGCTGACGGCAAATGCCACAAAGACGAAAATAAAATACAGGAAGAACTTGGCCGCGTCTATAAGCATCCGTATAAAAGCTTGTAGTAGTGGACCAGTGTTGGAGTTAGCTTGAATAAATGACAGGTTTTGTGCAAAAGCCAATAGGATTGCAACAGAGAAAACGCAGTACGAGACGAGCATGGTTGCGTATCCGCGATCATGAGCATGGCTTTCCCATTTCATTGTTTGTGGATCATCTGTGAGAATTGATCGGCCTGTCCACCAAATGACGTAGTGGAGAACAAATGTTGTCACTGAAGCTACAGCTAGATAGTTCCAGTGGGAAGAAAAGAAATGAGTTCTGCCTTGTTGATAGACGTCTTTGATGACGTCTATTAGGTGGCCAATTACATAAACGAGGACAATCCAATCTTTAAAAAGTAATAAAAACTTAGTTAGTGATAAAATATTTGCCCCTAAACATCGTGAAGTGACAAGAAAAACTACGTAACTTTTCAAAAACTGATGGTTGAAATTATAATCAGGGTTAAAGGGTACACCAATAATTAAAAAGATTTTGAGCCAAAACACAACCCCATCGAAAGCCCAATCCAGGCAGTGTTGGGAATCATTTCAGCCCTTGGGTTTCAAATTAGTTCTGTGTGATCAAACTGTATTGGACCTGATTAAGGGGGCCAAATTAGACCCAAAAAAGGACTGTATATCAAGTTACTCAATGAAACGGGCCCATTTTTAGGCTACAACAGATCTTTCTGATTTAGAGTGGTATAAATCCACGAATCACGCACGAACCACTTCTTGTTTTTAAAACTACAGCTAAAATTAGTCAAGATACTGGTTTCATAACAAAAGACGAAATCGCCCTCAGCAACTTATAATTTACGCCTGGTGAAAAATATAATGAGCGCTGCAAGCACCTAACGGCGGGAAACTTGTCGCGTAACTCAGGTACCGGTGTTGTTTTTGTCGATTGGAGGAGCTTCTCACAGGAGAAAAACGTACGCTCCTCTGACTGGCGTGAACTCGTTTGCGTACCAAACATACGACACAGTGACGGATTCAGGGGAGGTGCCCGGGGGGCCAGTCCCCCTTACTTTTAGACCACCTCCCTACCCTTATTTCAGGTTCTGGATGACCGGGCTTCCCCATTGTCTGAAGGTCTGGATCCGCCACTGCGACGTGCATGGCTTTTCAGTGAGCGCATCTCACTATGTGTACAATAAAATGCTTTCGGTAATGAGCTGAAACGAAACGCAAATAGGAGACATCACTGTTTACAAACATTGTTTTGTTATTCAAATTTGGAAAAAGTGAAATAAAAGCATCTTTTTTTTCTAAAAACAATGCACTTCTCATTGGTTTACGTCAATAGGTGACATCAGCGGGAGAAATACCAGCAGATTTACTACAGTGGGTTATGGGTTTTTAAAGTGACAGTCATATATCATATATATTTTTTATTGTGATCAAATCTCTTGGTTGTCCTCCGCTTTACTTACCTGTTATGCTGTAGTCTAGAAACCCACTCTGAAAATGAAAAGATGCAAAGGCTAGCAGGAAAAGAAACGTTTGATAGGAGCCGCAATAAATGAGAAATTTCACACATGGAGAATGGAACATTCTTGCCACATCATGACTTGGAAAACAGATCTCAAAAATTAACCAGACCGTAAATAGCAAAGGGGAAGACAGAGCCGCCAGTAGTATAAGCACAGCTTGTTTCCAGGCGCTTTTCTCCAGGAAAGAAGCATTTCTGTAGACCTCCGTGTTTAATATCAGCTGGCTGAAGGGATGACTGACAAACTAGAAGTCCACAAATGAAAAAATATTTAAAGTTATTACCTTGAAAAATGGCGTATAGAAGTGAAAGGAGTAGTATTTAAGAGCAATTCTCTGTAAGAACAAGCAAAGTGGGTAATGAAAAATTTTGACCTTCCCTCAAATTTTGCATGCAATTAGATATTGTGGGGGATGTCTAAAAATGCACTTTGTTTGGGTTGCTACTTTACAGTTGTCATGGTAACACCAACTGTTTCTTGGTGGCAAAATATCTAATATTTAACTCAGAAACTGTTGTAAAAAGTACAAAATGTGTAGCTCTGTTTCTCAAGTCCATTAAAACGCTACAACCCAAGACTTGAAGCAGATATAATACCATCATTCTAGTTTACATTTGTGTCTATTGCTCTTTATTATATCAAATTTGCGTGTCGTAAACGATTAATCAACTACATAGAGTTTCGGCCATTTGAGTCGATGGCTAAAATATGGTTATCCTTTCCCTGAATTCTCCAAAAGTACATCAGTTCCAGAGCTAAAACTAAGTAGGCAGTTTACACAGATATCCTAGTTACTAAGTCTGTAAAAATCTCTGCGGGGCGGGCTCTTCTGTTTGCAAAGGCAATTAACGAACCAATTCCAAATTTCAGTTTTTGTATATTTCATCGCAGTTGACAATCTATCTACTCGCCAACAAAATTTCTAAAACTCTGAAACTACCTTCAGTATAAAAGAATATTATGTACTGAGTCATTTTATGATCAAAAAATTATTACTGGCTTTCAGTTTTCTAAACAATATCGATCAAAATAAGGCTTACTTCACGGCAGGACTTTTCCGCGGGTGACGGGTAGCGGGTAGACGGGTGGCGGGTAGCGGGTAGCGGGTGGTGGGCCAGGCCGTAAAACATAAAAAAATAAAAATAAAAAGGGGAAACCAAAAACGAAAAAAGATAATAAACATTACAAAAAGCGATATTTTAGCAATATTCTTCTACACGATATCGCATGCGCGAGATAGCTTGAGGAACTCATAAAAATTAAAGTAATATTTATCCTGCGACCAGACAAGTAAGATCGCATTCTCTTCTCGACATGTTTGAACAGTGTCTCAGATTTTTGACAAGTGCGTTTGTTTTTTTGTTATAAGTTGGGATAAACATTGCGTTGCCCGTGGGATAAATCTTTTGCCAATTTGGTTCCCGACTTGTAGTTTAAAATGAACAAAATGTCTATTTCGAGAAAACAAGGAAATTTTCCTGACTAAAGCAACAAAGCTGTCAATGTTAATGCGTACCAGAGAAGGAGCAACAACGTTTTTGACACAGCATGGACCGTTTTCGCCGCATGTGGCGTCTCGGACGCGAATTGATCTCGTTGTATATAATACAAAAAGGATCCGCATTTTTTATATACTACTTAAAAATACTGATTAGGA
The DNA here is from genome assembly GCA_038088405.1 of Porites divaricata. Classification (NCBI taxonomy): domain Eukaryota; kingdom Metazoa; phylum Cnidaria; class Anthozoa; order Scleractinia; family Poritidae; genus Porites; species Porites divaricata. The sequence goes on from JBBMOI010000003.1 coordinate 3,917,793, forward strand.
TCGCAATCATGCCGCATTCTAGGGAAAAAACTGAGTTACGACACGGGAGGCCGAATCTCTTGCAGTCTGTTATAAACACGACTAAACAGTTGGGGAAGTGTAATCATCTTTTGTCTTGATGTGGAAGAAAAAGCAAACTAGACTAACAAGATCGGCACGTGCCATGTGTCTTGCTTGACGTAGCCCATTTTCATTTGACACACCGCGTGTAGCCTGACGAAACGTCACTTGCGGTGTGGAGCTAGGAGAGGTGACTGTTTTCACAGGCATGATTTCTCGTTTTTTTTTTTCCATTTTTAGTCCGCGTAAGTAGATAAAACAAAACAAGACAATACTTTTCTTTGGAGCCTGGTAGCTAGTGCATAAACGTTGAAATTATTTTAAAATTACAACATACAGTTATATCAATATCAATTACGCTATAACGAGTTATAATATTTTATTTTCATATATATTTTTAACCCACCACCCGCCAACCGTCACCCGCTACCCCTCATCCGCCACCCGCTACCCATCACCCGTCACCCGCCACCCGCCACCCGCCAGCCGCGGAAAAGTCCTGCCGCTTACTTCACGGTTTTCTCCACTTCACCGCTTGTAGCGTAGCATTTACATTCAACGAACACTCGGTTTCTCGAACCATTCTCACGTGTCCGGTTGTGCTGTTTTCCATTGTAAACCATTGTAAGTCTACTCAGTCACTTACAGCAAGTTATAAGGTGATACAGAAACCGATACAAAAGTCATACACAAGTACTTGGCAAGCCAAGGCACATCTTGTAAACACGCACGATTCCGCTTTGCATTTACGTAGTATTTCTTCATTAGATGCCATCAGTCGCTCCAGAGAGAGTCAAACCTCGTTAGGTTTTAGTAATTAATCCAAAAATAGGAATTGCAAACGTATTTGATAAAGTCGAAAGCTGACAAGACACTCGTTGACATCACTGTGAACATGCAAACTCTCCTGGTCAGCGGTGTTAATCAATGCAACATGAACAATTTCCGGTAGAAATAAAATCCTTTTCCCTTCGCCTCCTGGAGATAATGGGAAAAAGGACCGCCTGATCGAAGGTTACATCCCTACCTTGCTCAGAGAGTGAAACCAAATTGTGATGTTTCTACCTATCTGCAAACTTACGGGCTCAGCAAATGTTGGAAAGGTATTACCGATGAAGTTGACTTCCTACCCTGACGTGCAGGTAATAAAGTTCATTTTATTTTCTTCACTCTTCTGTAAAGTACTAGGGGGAAAAACAAAAATTTGGAACAAGGAAATTTAGGGAACATAGACTAGAAGTTATTTGAGAGACTGTAATTTCTCAGCTTGTCTATTGCTAGCAACACTAATTTTGTCTCCAAGGGTTACGGGTCAATAGCCCATGAGGCGAAGCCAAATGGGCTATTGACCCGTGGCCCTTGAGGGCGAAGGGTCTAATTGTTTTAGTATCACCCAACTAGTCGGACAGAAAAGATAATAATAAAGTTAGCAAATGCAAGTTGAAAAAATATTCAAATAAAACGAAAGAAAGCGTCACGCTCGATTGCGCAAATTTGCATAAATGTACATAACTGTCACGTTTTTGAAACACGTGATACAAAAGCGTAGCTTGTGAAAATTCATTCATTCATTCAACTGTGAAGTTGGTGAAAATCCAGCCACAACTGTTCATAGAAAAAAAAACATCTCTAAAGTAGTGCAGTGACTCACAATACTTTTATGAACTGCAAGAAAAGCTCAAGTGAGCTAGATCAAGCTGGCGATTGATAATTGGGCCAAGTTTTCAACAGTTTGTCGATTTTATTTCATCGCATGTAGTTGTTGTTTACGATGGAAACAGAGCAACCATGAAAGCTAAAAGACTGTGGCATTCCACAAAATACAAAGCGGTCGCCATTGTTTTGGTAGGTTTTCAAAACCGGCGAATTTCGCTACTCGATGACTATTACTAATAGCCCACTAGTAGCGTAGCCAATTAAAATGCAGGATTTGCATTAGTCCACTAGTTGGGTGATACTAATTAGTTTTAGCTCTGTAACAGATGTACTTTTGGAGAAATTCAGGCAAAGGATAACCATATTTTAGAAATCAACTCAAATGGCCGAAACTCTATGTAGTTGATTAATCGCTTACGACACGCAAATTTGATATAATAAAGAGCAATATACACAAATGTAAACTAGAATGATGGTATTATATCTGCTTCAAGTCTTGGGTTGTAGCGTTTTAATGGACTTGAGTTAAATATTAGATATTTTGCCACCAACAAACAATTGGTGTTACCATGACAACAATAAAGTAGCAACCCAAACAAAGTGCATTTTTAAACATCCCCCCACGATATCTAATTGCATGCAAAATTTGAGGGGAGGTCAAAATTTTTCATTTCCGACTTTGCTTGATTTTTACAGAGAATTGCTCTTAAAGGGTGAATTACATGGAAACTTTAATAAAGCTTATAATTTGATGAGGCACAACAGTCTTTAAATACTAAAGCAATTTTTTGCAGAATTTATAGTAGTAATAAGACTATCCAAGCAAGAACAAACACTGCCCCTACTTAACCCTCGGACGTACACACAAATTGATACCCGCACTGTGGTACAAGGGGGGTTGATGGAACCCCTCCCTAGAGTTTTTGATATGTTGCAGCATTTCGAAACGATTTTACCTATAGTGAAAAGCCTTTGATCTTCTCAACAAGATGAGGTACATTTTATGGGTGGTGGCGCTGCTATAGGCCTGTGAAGTCACTAAAAATGGTCGCCATCTTGGATTTGACCAAGAATTAGAAATCAGGCAAAAGTCGTGATTAATGGTAATTCTTTTGTGCTTGACCATTAAAATAACACATAAATAGCACTTAATAAAGATTTTTGCTTTGTATCATTTCATCTACAAGTTGTACTTTTATTGTTGAAAAAAGTTGAAAATCATACATTTTTACTAAAAATGGATTGACCACTTGCTACTTGTGACGTCATATCTCGTAAGTCGTAACCATAGTAACTGACCATTACTAAAACTTCTCTCAAAATGCGCGTGAGGGACAAAGAAAAGCTTTTGAAAACGTCAGGTGATGATGTTTTATCGTCCAGGAGAAAAAGAAAAAAACACTTCAAGGGAGGGGAAGTGGCAACCACAACACACCCCTCCCCCCTACCTTGTACGTCCGAGGATTAAGTTTATTACAGGAAGACGTAAATACCGGTCAGGTTTCAAGACGACTTTTTGATTTTAACCTTTCCCTTGGACAGGTCAATTAGAACGATAGGCTCGGTAAAATATATCGTATATGATTGATCGATTACAAACGCAGCAAAAATTGTATGTTGTAAACCAGCCTTCGTGACATTGAGTTTAAAGGGACTGTGTCACGGCAGTCCAGTTCATTTTGTTAATTTTGTCAGTTGCTCGCCCTCGATTGCTATGGAATTTAAAGTAAGCAAAGAAATTACATGTAAATGACAAAATCAGAGATCCGTGACTAACAAATATATCTCCTGAGAATTATTTTTGAAATTGCAAGCAGCAGGGATCAACTTTGAAAAACTTTTAGGCTGAACAGTTTTCAAAAACCCTAATTCAATCCGTTTCAGTCTTCTTCAGTTTTGCCCATCCTTGGCATCTGTTGTTTCTGTTATGTTATTTTAACCTTCCTTTAAAGTTTTAAGCGGTTATTTATATGTTTCTTAATTTAACGGGCATTTTGTAATTTCCTAATTTGGCTAAATTTCGTGACACAGCTCCTTTAAGTAAAGTAGATTTGCAAATTGATTTGCAAAGTTTATTATTTCAAGTATTATACTACTACATGAGAAATTTCTGCAATTTGATTGGCTTAGAGCAGTGGTATTTCAGCTTAATTTGAAATACCTACAAGTGAAAATTACAAACCTTTTATGGGCAGTAGTATAAACAAAAAATACTAGTATTCAATGCCAGCTCTCCCCTTTTAGGCTTGCCAGAGGATACATGTTAGTGATTATTTAACATTAAAAATTGATTTTTGCTGGTAAGGTAGTGATAGAAAATATATAAAAAAAAACACAGTACCTTGTCATTTCCAGTAGCGATAGCAAACTTCAGAATGTTTAAACTTCCATTTACATGCAGCACCTTATCCGATATGTCGTGCATTTCCATTACGCATCTTATTTCCTCCATTGAATGGCATTCTTTCAGAAGAGCCACGGAAAACTCTTTACAGCCATCACTGAGCTCAAAATACTCATTTTTAAATTCGTATTCTTGCTCAGCCGTTTCACGCAGCTCTTTGTTCAGGACGCATGCGCGATAAACTGGATCGTGACCACTCTGCACATTGTGGAGAAAGGCCGCCGAGATAAACACGGGGCTGGTAAGTGCACGGTATTCATTCAAACGGTTTACAGCTGGTTCAAGCTTTTCGTTGCACCCTTCATTAGAATCGGAGGACAACTGGGCAATTTTTGTATAGCCTATAGTGAAGCCATTCTCCAGCAGTAGCGTAACGATTTGAAAATTCTGCAAACAGGCTGCCAAAATTAGTGGGTTTACGTATCGTTTTGGTGTTGAGTGGAGTGCTGGTTTATGAAATTGAAGAAGACCTTCCACCATTTCTGCATCATTATCACGAACTGCATGTAGTAAAGCGAACTCCAGGTCAGCTCCGCTGCTCAGTAATTCTTCGATTATTTCTTTTCGAACAGACTCATTTTCCAGGTCACCAGCAATCTGTAAAGGGGTTTTTCCAGAACTGTCAACACAGTCCAGTGCACATTTTAGCTGACCACAAAGAGTTCTGACTTCCGCAAGATCACCTTTTCTTGTAGCTTCAAAAAGCTGAACTTGTAAGCTGTCATTTGGTTGATCAAGACCATCTACCACGAGCTCTTGCACGAGTATGTCCGACACATCCATTGTGAGTTACTGGGATGCTGCACTAACGGATTGTAATCAACAATCAGTGAAAATGTAAAACATCCCTCTAACATTCATTCACAAATTAAAAACATTAAAAACCGCTCAACCATTTATTGAACCTACCACACCGACCCTAATGAATAATTGAATGGAAAATCTTGACTTTATTAAAAAAAAAAAAAAAAAAAAGCCAAGAAAAACAATAGAAACAAGGATCCTGGCCAGACACTTCCCTTAAGAGCGGCTGTCTGTAAATATCGACCAGGGGTGGGAAAAATAAAAATTTCGAAAAATCCCAAAAAAATTCAGTGGACTACCCTAGGTACCTTAGTAATGAAAATATAAATTTTACTTTCATCGGTTAAATATTTTGGCAATACAGCCAGTGTAAAGATTGACCGCTTCACGGCCTCAACCGGGCCGCTTTTTCGGGACACGCGACAGGGTAACGAAAAAAGCTCGATTTTAGTCTAATTCAAACATCATTCAATTCACAATGCTTCTCATCGTATTAAAGGGATTTCAAAATACATTTTGAGTGGTAATATGCTTCAATTGATTGCAACCAGAATATTTTACGGATTTTAAGATACTTGAATAATTTTGAGGATTTCACCCGAGCAAAATTTTGTCGAAATTCGAAGGCCTAAAATTCAACCCGATACATCGTTTTAAGAAGAAATAGATATCTGACATTAAAAAGCAATCTTTAACCTTTCGAAATATGGGTTCAAAACTTTGGGCAACATGTGAAATGAATTTTTGGAAAAGCGAAATTCAGGGAGCACTTGAGTGAAATTTGACCTCTCTGACTTGACAGTAAATGAGGTTCGGCGCGACACGGTGAATTCGAAAACAAATCGTTCAGCCCAGGTACGTTTAATTCAGGCGATTCCAAGTCTTACAGTGATACACACGTAACTGAAAAAAAGTAAGATGGAAAATTGTACCTCAATGTTTAGCCAAAAAGAAGGTCAAATCCCGGCTTGTTATCGTAACCTGTAGCTTAACACTAATGTAAACATGAAGGTCAATATTAGCCAGGGCGGGTAAGTTTGAGACATGATTATACATATATATCTTTTAAAAACTCACTTTTCCGTTTTTCTTTTTTTGGCTTGATATTGTTAGTTATGATTTTCCATCACTCTCTTCTTTGTCTTTTCCTCGCGAGAACTTTTTTCTTGGAATTTTGGCGTGAAAGGTTTTTGGGATTTCTCCGATCCTCAAATCTTCCCTAAAAATCTAATGGCTATCCCCAGTCCACAACAGAACTCGGCAGACCAAGCGCAGTTTGCTCTCAATCTTAAGGGAATAGGAAATAAAAATTCCTTGTTTTATCGTCATTTTCACTTTTGTTCCAGGTGTATTTGAATTTGATCACTCAAAATTTCAAATGACGATTTGGCCGAAGCACCGTGACGAATTTGGCATCGGATGGCGCTGCCGACAAATGTGATGTAAAGTTCCTCTGGCTCTGGCCCCCCATCATGTTAAAAAGAGAAGGAGGAAAGAAAGGACGCCTTCTTTTGCGCAGTCAAAGTTGATCTGCAGCCTTACGATGACACTTGACAAGCCACAAATTAATTTAAACTGAGGACCAGACTAAGCATAAACTCGCCTTCCTGTAAAAGGAAATCCAGCGCTATAAATGGAAGACTACCTTCCACCATTGTAATAGCTTTTTTATTTTCTTTGTCAGCAATATGTAGGGCGTGTCGTGGGTCGCTGACGGAGGAGGCAAAGCCTCAACCACCAGAGGAAATTGCCACCACCTGTTACAGAGAAACACGGCGCACGTTCCCTCGTAAGGTCTATGTGTAGGAAGAATCGGTGGTGGCAATTTCCTCTGGTGGTTGAGGCTTTGCCTCCTCTGTCAGCGACCCACGACACGCCCTACATATTGCTGACAAAGAAAATAAAAAAGCTATTATAATGGGGGAAGGTAGTCTTCCATTTATAGCGCTGGATTTCCTTTTACAGGAAGGCGAGTTTATGCTTAGTCTGGTCCTCAGTTTAAATTTATTTGTGGCTTGCCAATGACAAATGTACACGCCAAAAAGTATCAATCAGAATGATAATTCGAAAAGGCACAGAGTAGACATAGATATTTGAGTTAATTAAAGTATACAGTACTAAATATTTTAGCTTCGTTCAAAAGCGCCATCATCACTTAGAGTACTACACTTACGAGATCCAACTGGTAAAAGTAACATCGTAAGGCTGTAGATCAATCTTGACTCCGCAAAAGAAAGCGTCCTTTCTTTCCTCCTCAGAGCCAGGGGAAATTTACATAACATTTGTCGGCAGCGCCATCCGATGCCAAATTCGTCACGGTGCTAATTCAAATACACCTGGGACAAAAGTGAAAATGACGATAAAACAAGGAATTTTTATTTCCTATTCCCTTAAGATTGAGAGCAAACTGCGCTGGGTCTGCCGAGTTCTGTTGTGGACTGGGGATAGCCATTAGATTTTTAGGGAAGATTTGAGGATCGGAGAGATCCCAAAAACCTTTCACGCCAAAATTCCAAGAAAAAAGTTCTTGCGAGGAAACGACAAAGAAGAGAGTGATGGAAAATCATAACTAACAATATCAAGCCAAAAAAAAAAAAAGGAAAAGCGAGTTTTTAAAAGATATATATGTATAATCATGTCTCAAACTTACCCGCCCTGGCTAATAACAGCTCTGCTTCAGTGTTTAAACCACAATTGGCAAAACTGGTTTGCAGTGTTTCTGTAATGTGGTGGATCAGTGTACCACATGGCCATTGTAAATATTGATGCTATCATTCCAAAATTTTGGTCTGACTTTCCAAATCCCATTTGCAATTTTAGCTTTTATTTCGTTTTTTTAAAGTTCTTAGTTTGTTTTTCATGAATATTTTCTGGTCTTAAATTCTGCAATTACGTTTTCTTGAATTCGTGATCGACCTTCGTGTGTTGCCTCAACGCCCGGTCTTTTCCTGCATTTCTGTTGATATCTTGCAAGGTTCTTGTATTTAGTCTTTTTCATTCCGTAAATATCTTGCCACGTTTGAATTTTGGTATTTTGCATTCTGTAATTTTGTTGCCTCGATTTCATGTTCCTTGTTTTTTTTTATATATTCCGCGTTTTGCTTTAGCCCCATGGGGTAAGAATTTTTGGTACAAACCTACATCGACTCGAGAAGTATGGTTTGTGACGTCAGCGCCATCTTCCGCACAAACTCTGGAAGAGAGGGACATACCAAAAATCTTTCCTTGGAGGGAAATTACGCGCTTTTTGTGGGCTGCCCCTTATCGCTAAATAAAGTTGCTTTATCTATGTTATCTCGGATTTGTTCTGTCGAATGTCCATACACTTTTTTTTAAGTCGCCTCGATTTAAAGTTTGATGCAGTCATGACTCAATGCCGGGAAAAGGTCACATGACCTAAAAAGGCGGGAAAATTGGGACTTTCATTCCGAATTATCTAGCATTATGGCGGATCTGGTTCAATTGGATTATGAAGGCAAAAGTGTGGGATTGACACCAATGAATCTTAGCAAAACAACAATTGCTCGATGTTTTAGGGTGCATGAAGACGGTTTGCACCTTAAAATCGTAAAAAACGGCAAGTGCGAAAATGTATGGCCGCGATGGAACGGCAAGTTTTTATTGCCAACGGGAACAAAAAATGCACATGTGGTTACCTTTCCTGCTGAAGATCAAGATTTACAAGAGGATGATGATGCTGATTTTCAGGAAACATTTGGTGCTCGGTACGTATGCACGTTCTTTTGTGTTTGCGATTTATTTTTTTCTTCAATGTTCTATTTCGGTACTTTATAAAGAAGGAAATATTTTAAAAGCGAGATTTGATCGCTTACGCTAGAAAATTTTAACTTAACTTAAACTTATTTTACATTTCACTTTCTTATTTTTATAAATCATAAGAGCAACCTCGCATCCAATTCCTCGCCCATCAATTAGTGGCTGCGGCCGAGTCTTAGCCCACCAGTAACTAGTGCTAAGCCCGTGTGACTCTGTCGGAGGAATCATCAAGCCAGAAAGTTAGATAGAAAGGTAATGCAAAGAGATATAACTCTTACCAGGAAAGAGAACTCGGAGTCTTTCACTAATGGATTTGTAGGAAAACCCCCGTTCAACAAGCTCTCGTATAAACGCCTCGTCCACTAAGTCCGCTAAAATCATTTTGAAGGTGACTTTTTTCAAATAATTCTGCCTATCGGTTCCAGTTTCTCACCCTTTAGCCTCGCTCACAAGCTATTTCCAGGCCGCCTCGTTCTAACTCTATGGAATCGAGGTAACATAATTACCGTGTAGCAAATACGTTGAATTCCAAATACGGTGCGTAAATAATCAGTGATTATGGAATCGAGGCAACATAATTCCAGAATGGGGAATGCAGAATTCAAATATCGGTACCGAAAATGAAACAAGGAACATGGAATCGAGGCAACATAATTCCAAAATGCGGAATGCCAAACGTCGTAAATAAAACTAGAATCATGAAATCGAGGCAACATAATTCCTGAATGCAGAATGCAAAGACGATAAATGAACAACCAGCATAGAATCAAGGCACCATAACTCTAGAATGCTAAATACCATAAACAGAAAAAACAAATGGAATAAAAGCATACAAGGAATGGCCATGTGTGACACTTATTAGTTTGCCTCAGTTTTTGCGGTCATGAAGACAAGCAAGGACATAAGGTACAAACAAAACTATTGCCGACCTCATATTTACTAGAAATGATAGATATTTGGTGCAAAGTTTGAACACTTTGCTGTGTCGTGATACGAGTACTTGACCTTCATGTTTACATTAGTGTTAAGCTACAGGTTACGATAACAAGCCGGGATTTGACCTTCTTTTTGGCTAAACATTGAGGTACAATTTTCCATCTTACTTTTTTTCAGTTACGTGTGTATCACTGTAAGACTTGGAATCGCCTGAATTAAACGTACCTGGGCTGAACGATTTGTTTTCGAATTCACCGTGTCGCGCCGAACCTCATTTACTGTCAAGTCAGAGAGGTCAAATTTCACTCAAGTGCTCCCTGAATTTCGCTTTCCCAAAAATTCATTTCCCATGTTGCCCAAAGTTTTGAACCCATATTTCGAAAGGTTAAAGATTGCTTTTTAATGTCAGATATCTATTTCTTCTTAAAACGATGTATCGGGTTGAATTTTAGGCCTTCGAATTTCGACAAAATTTTGCTCGGGTGAAATCCTCAAAATTATTCAAGTATCTTAAAATCCGTAAAATATTCTGGTTGCAATCAATTGAAGCATATTACCACTCAAAATGTATTTTGAAATCCCTTTAATACGATGAGAAGCATTGTGAATTGAATGATGTTTGAATTAGACTAAAATCGAGCTTTTTTCGTTACCCTGTCGCGTGTCCCGAAAAAGCGGCCCGGTTGAGGCCGTGAAGCGGTCAATCTTTACACTGGCTGTATTGCCAAAATATTTAACCGATGAAAGTAAAATTTATATTTTCATTACTAAGGTACCTAGGGTAGTCCACCGAATTTTTTTTGGATTTTTCAGTCTATTTATCAAAGTTACTGTATATTTTCCCTTCTCTTTTTGCAAAAGACCTCAACAATGCACGATATAATTAACATTTGTAAGGAAATCTCCTACCACTTTTTAGCAATGAAGGTTCCCGTCTTGAGGAGAAATGAAGCCACCAACTTCAGTACTTCTAACCGTCCATTTTGAGCTGCAGCGAAAACCCCTGTATTAGCTAATTTATTCAAGTTTGAAAGATTTGCCATCACATTCGCACGGGGCATTTTGCCATTGGGGATAATGAAAAGAATAAGACGATTGTGATATTTTCTTTATCTTTATCCCCAAGTGGCAAACTTCCGAATGTCTAAAAAGTCTAAAAACCTTGAATAAATTACCAAGTACAAAGGCTTTCAGTGCAGCTGAAGAATGGACGGTTAGAAGTGTTGGTGTTGGTGGCTTTATTTCTCAACCTGCGACGCTAAAAACTCTTGAGAGTTTTTCGTAGATTAAATATAATTTGCCTTGTTAAGATAGGTTTCGAAAAGAGAGGGACAAACACAAAGTAAGTTTGATAAATATAAATTCTTTTATCTTGCCCCGCATTCAGCATAAAGTTGTTCTTCTTGTATTGCGAACTGTATTCGCCGTATGTTTCCTGATTACTCAGTTTCTTGCAACTGAAGCTTTGGGCAAGAATACCCTTGCAGATAGGAGATAGTCCGCCGGATGTTTTCCTATATTCGTATGCCAACTTTCATAAATGTGTTAGCTATTTGTGCAGCGAATTCTACGGTCATGATTGACTTCAAACTTGCAGATATAACACTAGAGAGCTCTGAGGCTTATTTGCCGGAAGTTAGGGAACAACCTGTCTTAGGGTTTCGAAATTATTGACATTTTTTGTAAAAATGCGGTTTTAAACATGTGCCGATATCTCAAAGGTTTTTATACCTATAAGAAAATAAACAAAATTATCTTAAATTTCGACCATTCTTTATTAAGGATGCCAAAAATCATGTAAATTAGTTAAATTATTGCGGCCGATAAACGCGATTTAAAAGCATAACCAACGCGCATACAAATAGGTTTGGGCCACCTTAAGCAGGATAGGATTCTTTTAAGTCATGCTTAGCTGCCTGGCTTTATGAGTGACGTCATTCCGTCCAACGTGAAATTGATTGCAAGGCTAGGTGAAGTGGCCTCGGATGGACTTTGAAAATTCAAAGAACGGTCAATGGCACCCTACCAGCAGAAACTTTCTTTTAGCGTTCTCGAGAAAGACTCAGCAATAACCAGCTCTCAGATCTCTGTTGAGCATGCGCAGCATGTTGCTAGGATATAGTTTCGAAACCAGGCCTATTACAGCCACGCGCTTGCTACAGCGGGCTCGGTTATGAACAACGGATGCTTGCAAAGCCAGTTTGACGAGAGAGAGAGCATGATTTACTTATCCAGACGTTTGGGCTGCAGCGACCTCAAAGCTTTAGCGCGATTCAGGCACAGCCTCCTTTTTTTTTACCCTCTCACACAAGAAGACAGAAAGAGGCTTTGCTCGGTCGCAGGGCGGGTCAATAGGCAAAAACAATGTCATATTTTAATTTGGGATTTGTTTACGATACCTAGTCCAACATCTTTCAATATTTGTTGCTTAATAATTGGCATACGATTTTGCAGCTTGTTCAATGAATGAACAACAAATAAAGCATTTTCGTTGTCATTCAACAGGCTGCGTTGCAAATTGAGTCTCAATGGCTTTCATAGTGGCGGATCCAGGGAAGAAGGGCCAGGGGCCCGGCCCTCCTTATTTTTAGACCAAACTGAGGCCCGAAGGGCTGAAAAAAATTTTTGGGGGGACCGTCCCCCCCCTTATCTCAGGGTCTGGATGACCGGCGGCCCCCCTATCTCGGGGTCTGGATGCGGCACTGATTCCTGTGATGATGTCCACTAAACGCTGGATGAAAAGAGTGGTACTTAAATCACTGCAAGCGTCATTAGCACTTTGAGTAATTAAGACATGTTTCTATTCCAGCTTTCCAGTGAAATCCAATAGACCTCTTTAGCTAGTATGTTTTGCTTTCATAAAGAAGGTCGTCAACATTGGGAAAGTAAAACATACCAGCCGATAAGGTAGAGGTCTATTAGCATACTCTTCTAGCATGCCGACCGGGGCACTTCTTAATTATGGTATGAAGCGAGTATAGAAATAATTTATTAAAGTGGTTTAATCCAAAGCAAAAACAATATTCATCATCCAATATCATGCGGATCGAAACACGTCTTCGCGTGTTTTGAAATCTTGTGTAGCAGTTGATTCTCCCTAACAATGTCAAGACGTTTTAACCTTAAGTTGGTTCCCGATAAGACTCAACTAACGAGGTCAATTGATATCAAAAGATCAAATTGTTTAAGAAAGTTTTTAATTAGACAAGGTAATGATTAAAATGATTATTCTCCAGCTGGTAAACCGTTCCTTTTTCTTTCTTTTCTTCATGGTATCATATTTCTTACATATTGGTCGTTCAGAAACTAGGCACCAACAAGATGCGGCACGCACTAATATTTATCGCTAAAATTATCTGAATATTATTGAAGCAGTAGCACGGTTTTACAATGCAAATATTTTGTTTTCTCAACAGGTTGCTTATTTAGATCTGTATTTTCTTTTCTCATGTAATAATCGCTTTAAACTTAGCTAAAATTCCTGCCTTTGATGATTGTTGCATCGTGGTGTAAAACTATTGTAAAACTGTAATATCAATGAGCTTGAAAGGGACTCTTGAAAGGCTACCTTTTCACGATTAAGATGCACTATATTGAAACTCTGTAGTGTTAAACGCCTTAAAACATTAAGGCATCTTTGACCGCGGCAGGACTAGCACAGTTGGTAGAGTGCTGGTCCGCAGAGCGTGAGGGCGTGGGTTCTACTCCCTGGACCGGACCGATACACTGATACTCAGGGTAAGAAAGAAAGGTACTGCGTTTGCCTTGGAACAGCTAAACCTTAGCGTGGCTCGGACGACCATGTTGAAATGGTTGTAAAAATAAAAGTGTCGTTAATAAGAAAGTTCGTGCTTACATTATTACGCTGAAATGCCAAATGCCAACGTTATTACCAGTTCCAAAGTAAACAACTAAACCTACTTTAAGATATCTAAGATATCACCGAAAATCGTCAGCACCCTATCTATGTAAACAAGATTAATTGCTCGACAGAGCGACATGTGGAACGAAAAATTGAGGGATAGAATATTGTATAAATGTAAGCCAAATTACAGTTCATCGCCTTCAATTCTGAGTGTAAGCAAATTATACAAGAGGCTTTTGCTTCGTCAATGTTTGAGCGTTAAAGCAAATGGTGTGTCTCTTTTATATATAGCTAAAGATTTAAGGTCTGCAAAATAACGTGCTTGCCGATAGACTTAATGAACTTAAAATTTTAAAGATTTTTAAGACTCACCGAAAATCGTCAGCACCCTATGCTATCTAAACAAGATTTGCCAACAAAACGTTCCAAATAAGTAGAAATAGGTCTGGCAAAACGTATTTGACTGGATGAGTCACAAATTAAAGAAGTTCACGCAAAACTCACTGCCAAAGTTTATGTGGAGTCTAAGGAGAATTCGAAAGTTAACAGTCATAGAGGTAAAAGGTTTGCGAAAATATTCCCAAGTATATGTTATTTATAAATCCGAAGATGTAGATCTGATCAACGAAGTATTAAAACGATTATAAAAACGAACGATTATTATTATGTATTTGGCGATTTGTTCAGTCGAAGACACTCAAAAGACACCATGAGGAAAAGTGGAAAAAAGGTATGCAGAATACCTTTTCCACTCTGGTTTTTAGTTTGTGGTCATTAAAACAACTTTCCAGTCCGACTATAAAGTACTTATTGACAAAGTAGTAAATACTTCCTACGGGTGTACATTTCAACGACTGTCCCTCTTCAAGTAAAGTCATTGGAAACATAGTGTTTAGTTCGTCGCTGATCGTAAGTTTAGCTTAGGTTTTCCTGTATTGATATATACGAGAACGAAGCCGGACTAACCTGTGTTGCAATTAATATGAGTTGAACTGTTCTGTCTGGTGTTTAGCAATGGAAAGGAGCTTTCGACGATGCTTGTCGCGTACTGAGCTTCGTCCAAGTTGGACAGCAGAGATTATCTGCAAAAGGCGGAGTTCATCCTTTAAATCGATCACAAAGAATTCAAACTACCATTGGAACGCCGGATTATATCGCATTGCTACATATTTCCTTTTAACAACCTCTAAATATCAGTTCTCAGCTCTCAGTAGCTATATAACCTTCTCTATTTTTATCTCTGTTATCCTGAATATAATGAAATCGTGCAGATACTTAGAAAACAGCTGAAAACAACCTTGAGTTTATTTAATTTTTTTGCAAATATTTTCTATTTTTTGTCAGTTCAAGCTGCGTGTGACGAGCAAAACTGTCTAGAAGAGGAATTATGTCGACTTGTGTTAAACAATAAAACTGTAAGCGATGAAAAATGTTCGTAGTACGCATGTTTTTGACTGAAAGTTATAAAGGAATTTTATTTGGTGTTTGGGAATTATTACAAGATCTGTTTCGATTTGGGAAATATGTGAAGAAATATCGTAAAAACAATTTGACTCATTTTGCTTGGTGTTCAACTTCTACGTATCGGCACTGATCAAACGTCATCCTCTCCTGAAATGAGAAATGAATTCTGTTGATTCGCTCTCCTTGGTCTTGTTTAGGGAAAGTGTTGATCGAAGAGTTGCGTTAGCCAATTGCGACATTTGCCACGATATATGTTGTGGTATAGTTGTCGTAAGCGTTCCTGTTGATTGATTTCGGTGAGCTGTTTCATTATTAATAGTTTTGTTTTTTTTCAAGTTAATTGATGATCGATAGAGGGTTTCTCCTGACATGAATTCGGTGTTAAGGAGATGTACCAATTTCGTGCATCTCCGCGGAGACACTTCTGCTCGTGAAAAATGTCTAATTAAAGCCTTTGACAGTTGTTAAGCTCTGTTTAAATTAAATATTTTCTTCAGTTTAACATTTCTTGACCTTGATCTGGTTTTTCGTCCATATTTACCAGGAAATGACTACCTTACTTGTTTTTAACAGTTTTAAGCGTGTTTCCTTGAGTTTAAGCCGAATTCATGGCAGTGGATAACTTTAATTAGGTTTAAGTAATTTTATCTACTGTTATTAGGTGTTTTTGTAGGTAAAGAACTATTGTTTTAATTTCGCCTTGTAACTTGAACTGCAATTTTATTTTATTTTCTGAAGTCTTGCGATCACGTCCTTAGTTAATTTATGCAAAAGTACTGACCAATCATTTTTCGACAAGAAGCTTCACACCTCTTGTAAATCGACAACGAGCCAGGATTTTCAAGCCGTAATTTTAGTAATTTCTATGTGCTGCTGTTCTAAGCCTTCTTTTATATCATGTTTTAACTGAAAGAAGTTCACTTGGCGTTTAGTTTGAATGTATAACTGATTCTTTTACAGTTGGCATCTCTCGTGTAATGTTGTAGTGTAAGAAGGCAAGTAAAGCTTTTGATTTGATACCACACTACTTATTACTTGCGAAGCTTTCTGCTTATGGTATTTCTACCCATAGTTTAAACTAAATGAAGAATTATTTAACAAATCGTAAGCAACGGGTTCGAGTGGAGGACGTTACAAGTGATATCTTATATGTTATCAGCGGCATTTTCCAAGGCTCCTTTTTAGGACCCTTATCGTTTATTATTATTCATTCAAAATATTTCCCCGATTCTGATTGGCTAAAAGCACACGTATTATTCACCATAACCAGATACTGATGACCAAATTTGGAAGAATTTTGTGTTTAGCGAGGAAATGACGTAAGAGATGCAGCGTTCTTGCAGGTTAATTCACCGTTAACCGAGAAGACCTGGGGACGAGGTTGAGTTGCTTTGGTTGTGAACTTGAAAAATGGCGGACATTTCACTAGTTTCAAGAGCAAGAACTAGGCGAAAAAATAGCTAAAAACATGGGAAGAACAGCAATAAGACAACTAGAAGGGTGACATCTGCTATTTGGAGAATATTTGCGGAGCTGAACAACCCTAAACATGCAATATCGAAGATGAACTTATCATCGATGGATCGATGGAGGCAAGCATGTTTTAGCCATGTTTTTAAACTAAGAATTATTTTGAATGAATAATAAAACAATTATTGAATTCGGCTTTCGTATCATATGAAGAATTATGGAGATCTCGAAGGGTGTTATTCGCCTCGATCTCCATAATTCTTCATAAGGTATTCAGCCTCATTTATTAATTGTTAAATATCTTTATAAATGACTAAGGCGGAGCACTTAAAGATGCGTCCGCACGGCTTCGCAGCTTACTGCGTTCAATTAGCAAGAAAGTTGGAAAGCAACTAGTTCTTTGTAGACTAAAGAACATATTATCGTTTCGGACCAAACTGTGCCTTTATAATTCGTTCATAATGTCTCATTTTCATTACTCTTACTCCATATGGATAACTGGATAGGTTGCATGAACGAGCACTTCGTTACTTGTACGATGACGAGTCTTCACAAAGTAGCTCTCTTTTTGATCGTATATTGGTTACAGCCTGAACTATATTCTCGTTGGATGCCCCCGTTATTCTATAAAGGCACTACATTCGAAAATTCATTTGGAAAATTCAGTAAGACATTGAAAATATTGTCAATAATGGCTTCAATGCAAAGAATTGAAGAACATCTCACCTCGCTTGGGAAAAATGGTGCATACAATGAATATGCTGCGGCGTCTATGAAAATGACGAGGAACAATGTGGATAAAATAACTATGTTCTGAGCTTGATTAGACCAGGGCCTTTCTGGCACGGTTTCCATGCTTTTCAATCCTTTAGTTCAAGCTAGCGCCTGGGTCTGATTACAGGGCGATTTTAAGAAGACAACTGATAATTCATATGTAGGGCAACCATCTTGACATTTAGCATTTTTACTACTGCCTACTTACGTTGAGAGCAGAAAAACGAAATAAGCATGCGCGAAATGTTCTGCACAGGCGCCAGCGCCAGTACAGACAACTATAGAGATTCGAAATTGTAAATTTAGCTTTATTTATTCATATCAGTCAATTTAAGTTTCCCCAAAAAACTTGATCATATGTAAGGTGAAGTTCTAATGAGAGCTTTATCATGGCTTTTCAACCGTGCTGTGACTGTTGGTAGCGAAAGATACGACACTCTTTCCCCAAAACAATGCCTCTGCTTTGCCATTAGCAACGACACTCAGACACGCCGCTTGTTTCAAAGCTACGACGGCGTTTAAGTTTTTGATATGAATGAGGGTAAGTCTAAATTACTCCTTCATTTGCCAAAAAAATTGCAAAATAAAATGGTACACTGGAAACATTGGAGAGACGCCCGAGAAAGATTAGGAACATCCACAGACTCCGGATTGAATGGGACTTATCAGGAATAAAAAAAGGAAAATGCCATAGAAAAACAGGCAGAGGACAGGAAACAAAAAAGTCCGACTCTACATTCAACTTGGAATAACTTAAATCTTTTCTTCTCGTAGGTTTGCAGACGGACGCAAGAAAATTATCCCTGTTTAATCTAAAAATAGCACATGCGTTATACGCAAAGGCGGATCCAGGGTAGGGCCCCCTCCTCCCCCCCCCCCCCCCTTATTTGTTACACCAAACTGAGGCCCGAAGGGACGAAAAGCTTTTTTTGAGACCCCACCCCCTTATCTCAGGGTCTGGATGACCGGGCCCCCCCTTATCTTAAGATCTGGATGCGTCACGATGCGTACTATGTGTTCGCATCATATAACGCACACGTAGGTCATTTGTACGAGTCCTCGTTCCAGCTAAGATGCCTCTTATCTGAGAGCAGCTGTCAAAACCTTTTATTGGATAAGGCGCTTGTTATAAGCTCAGTCGCTTTCTTATCCTAACCATGTCAAGCCGCTTTTTATCTTGCCTCGTTGGAAATGGTCCCATTGACACCTATCAAAGTTTCAAGCAAACATATGTAATGGAACCTTTATCCCCTAATTTCGTGTTTCTCAATGGAAAAGGCATTGAATAATTTTTAAAACTGTTTCAGTCACAAAATTTAACACGGCATTCATGTCTAATGAACAATTATTCAAGTATGAGTAATGATTCGTATGTTAACGAGACTTTATCCAGAATGCAGGTGAAAAAAAGGCGCGCAGCCATTCAAGTTTTATTAATATCTGGATATACAATTTTAGACTTTTTTGAGTATGGTTAGTTTTGGATGTAGCTTCTGAAATGAATAGAAAGAATTATATGATTAATTATAGCAGATCGCATTTTCGGTAGCTTCACTTTGCAGAAAATGACTTTATTAAGGGAGTTCAATCTTCACAATACTGCTTTTTTTAATAATTGTAATTTAAAAAATCATTTTTGAATTACTGAGTAGTTCTCTTTCTGTCGACCTCCTTCCACAAAAACAAGAAGTCAATGTGATCTGCACATTTGTCACTGATATAATATCCCGGCTATACATGTACTTATTTGTAAAAGCCTCTTTGCTTCCATTTGGAAATTGCTATGACAAATGATCAGCTATAACGTCATAAAGCTGTCAAGAAACTTGTATGAGAGATTTTTCGAGCTCTTGAACGGACAATAATGCATTGAGGGCTGCTATAATCGAAAAAAAACACGGTTGAATACCCAATTTTATCGGTCTTTCTATATCTTCTTATTTCCATTAGATGAATTAACACCGGTACATATGCAATTATTAATTAGCAAACGTCGAGGTTATTGACTATTTATCAACGAGCGATTTTAACACTTGCCTAACGTATGCAGCGACTGATTGACCACCTACCATTAAAGGTTTTGATCTCCTGAGTATTTAATAAATTAACTTGAATTTGTGGCTTCAGATTATCAAGACGACTATGTTTATTATTCAGATGAAAAGAATACACTTGACTAAGTAAGGTGAAAATTATTTGGTTTTCACACTCCTAATAGTGCGGAAAAAACAACTGATATCGGCGACACTAGTAATTCAATTGGCTGGTGAAAACCATGCTTGAAAATGAAATAACTGATAGCACTCAGGAAATCTGCATTCACAAAACAAGATGACCTCAGCTCAAGATCTTGCTTTCACCACATTGTACTGTATCATAGTTCTTCTCGGATTCATAGGAAACGTGGTCGTAATTACAATCGTGCGCAAAGTGCCGTCAATGCACACAACAACAAATTGTCTGTTGATGAATGTAGCCTTGGCAGATTTGCTAACTTTGTTGCTTTGCCCTGGGCTTTATGATTTTGCTTTAACAAACGTCCGTATCCAAGGCCTCTCAGGACATGTGATCTGCAAATTGTTTGCTGGAAACGCGGTAGTTCCAGTTACCATTAACGTAGCTGTTCTGACAGTTTGTACAATTGCTGTGGAAAGATACCTGGCTCTGGTAAAGCCTTTTCGTAATTTAAGATTAACTAATGACTCCGTTGGATATGTCATAGCTCTGCTTTGGCTCATTGCTTTGTTATCCTGCGTACCAGATATCCAAGCCAACACGTTTGACATTGAGTCCAACAAATATCCATGCAAACGCCCCTGGAGTTTGGATGAGTACTCCTTTCACAAGCCTTTCATTATTTTCACGTGCGTTTGTTTTGGTTTTGTCAGCTCCCTTGTACTATTAGCTTGCTATTTTGAAATAATTCGTGGCTTGTATTTTACAAAAACCATCTGCTCGGAGTCTGTTGGCACGGAAGCAGAAAGGAAAGCAAAGAAGCAACTGGCTTCCCTTCTTATACAACTTACTGTAATATTCATTGTTTGTACGTTGCCGTTTTCCATCTACTTCATGTTTTTGACCTTTCTTGGCGCAAATTTTGTTCAAGATAACTATGAAAAACTGTATATAATTCATAGATTGGTTCGTTTCCTTCTTTTCTCAAATTCGTTTTGAAATCCCTTGCTTTACACATTACAAAGCTCTAATTTTCGAGATGGGTTCCAGCGAATTTTTAGATTTAATTAAAAAGCTGACGCACAATAGGTAAAACTTTGTAAGATTTTTATTGCTCTTTTCTCCCGCAATCCGAATGCAATTATTTTTTTCTCTCTCTCTTGCGCAAATTAGTATTATCTTGTTAACAGTTCAAAATTATGAAAAGTTTACGTCTTGATTGTTATGTATCTCATACTGATAGTCCTAGATGTCGAAGAATTTGCCTTGCAATTGATCTTTTTTGTCACTGAGTTTGATTATTATTTGATTTGAGATAATAATGGTGATAATAATAATGATGATAATGATAATAGTAATAATGATAATAATAATAATAATAATAATAATAATAATAATAACAACAATAATAATAATAATAAGCTTTCGACCGCCTGCTCATCTGTTGATACGAAAAGTTTGTATAAAGGAAGCTACCTTGTAGTTTTTATATTGTTCTCCATATTTTGTATTGGCCAGTTAACCTAAGCTTATAGTGAAAACTTGGATTGAAAAACCATTTTGACAAAATAATTACCTCGAAGGTCTCATGCTAATGAGACTGTTTCAACCAATCAGATTAGACTTACGTCAGCATTAGTCTACACTAAGCAAATGGTTTTCGGGCCGATACAAAAATACGTGTAACACCAATTTACTAGAGAGAGAATTGTAAGTTCAAGAAGATACAAGCAAATAAAAGAACAGTGAGTCAAGAAGAAGTTGTCTTTGTAAAAGGGCTTCGCTAGTCCCCGTCAAAAGCTCGTTTTACACTTGTTTGACACAAAGCTCGAGAACATAGACTATATATTTAATCGGCTTAGTCTCAAATCTGATTAACTGTGTGCAACATTAACATAGATTTAAATACACCCGATATAATGATACATATGAACAAATAAAAGGGGGAAGAAGTTTGGAATGACCTCCCAGATTCTATGAGAGAAGAGCTGCGGATCATCTGATTAAAGCCCTAACCAGTCCATATCCTTGTCTTACACTTTTTCCTGTTTTCCTCCTTTAGTTTGCATCCTTACGCTTGGTTTCCATGAGACCTGTCCACTTGTCTTGTGTAAATTATGCTTTCTTGAAATTTGCGTAGTATTTTTTTCATGCCCGAAGGGAAGTAGCGAATGTTACATATCAAACTCTTGTCATACATCGATGAACATTTGATATTCAGTGATCATACATGAAGCACTCTTTCACTGCGTATGCGTAGTTCAAGGCAGCATTGCTAAATTTGAAATGGCGGAGTGAGGTATTGAGGTATATTGACGAGTATTTACCAGTGTTTAAAGCTAAGAACAAAAATAAAATGAGAAAGAACAACCAACTGTGTGAAATTGAAATTCGCGAGGTCGATAACGAGAAGAAAAGGATTAAAAAGCCCATGTTCAGTTTATTTGAAGTGATTATTTTTTGATTTAATGCGAAAATAAATTAAAACAAAATATTTAGTGAACGAATTCCAGTGCATGAACAATATCAATTTAATTTGAAATAATCGCTTTACTCGAATAATCGCCCCCTTTTTGTGCGAAAAAAAGAAATAATCGCCCTCGGCTATTATTCGAGAAAATGTGGTAGGCGATTTATTATTCTGAATGTTCCAGAAGCCTGTGAGGTGGCAGAGTTGAGGAACTGTATCTTAACTGACATGTATAAATTCAATAGGCTTGGATTTTTGTTGACCAAGAGAGGATCTCTTGTGTTGACTGAATTTTACACATAATTCAAGAGAGCATGGGGTACATCAGAGATTATAATGGCTAACTATTAATTTTGTTAAATGTCTTCGGTTGGATAATACATTGTACAAGTTGTTATATTGGTAGACTTTCACTCAACTAAACACGGCCATTGGTTGATTCTTGGTCAGATGGCCTTGACTAAAATCAAATGCATCCCGATCGTGATACATTTAAGCAATGTACCCCGCTCGGGATACATTACAGCACGTGATGAAAGCATGGAGGAAAGTGGCGTGACAGAAGGCAGGAAAAATACAGCCAGTTTTCTTTTTCATGAATGAACACAACAGCACGAACATGAAGCCTCAAGCTAAAAAGCAACGATTTTCAAAGTTGTCTCAGAAGAGAAACAGCAGCTAGTGGAGGAAAAAGATGCAGATAATATAAGGTTAAAGTACTTTGTAAATCATTCATTCAGTGGTTTTGAGAATTATATTTGTGTTCTTATAACTACCCAGTCGATCGGGGTTGGAAGCGGAATATTTTCCTTTAAAATATTAAAACTGTCAATATTCAATATTCGAACATCAATATTCGATATTCAATCCTCAATATTTAATATTACCGACTAGTTACATTGCAATAGACTATTATCTCAAAAGTAGGTTGAGTTTGATCGTCCGGGTGAACGTAGTCCTGAATAGGACTGTTGTTGTTGACAGTGACTGACGTTTCGACAACCTGTGCGGTAGTCATCTTCAGAGTCAAAGTGAGTTGTATCACGTCAGTAGATGGTATTATATACTGGACAGGTTGTCGAAACGTCAGTCACTGTCAACAACAACAGTCCTATTCAGGACTACGTTCACCCGGACGATCAAACTCAACCTACTTTTGAAATGACTCCTGGGTTCAAACCTTTCAGAAAAGGCTTGACTTGCTTACAAACATTGGCCCTGTCTGATGGCGCTAATCCCCAACTGATTTTCAAAGTGGATCGATACCTGCACTTCTCTCTTGACTTGCTTTTCCCCATAGCTACTTCCATACTCTCGTGTCTTCTATTCAGAAGAGACTTCAGGCAGCTTGGGATTCCAAAACTATGGGTGACGAATAGTCTTTGCGAGCATTCGCGAGCATGCCGCGGCCGAGCACTGCGATTTTTTTGCGAGCACGAGCAAGCGAGCACTCGTTTAAATTTTGCGAGCAGTTAAAAATTTTAATGGACCATTCATCACCCCTAAAACTCACTCAAAAACAGACAAAAGAGTTAACGAGCGCGAATAGTGTTGTCCAGAAAAGTCAGACAAAGAATGACTCGTATTAATGCGTGGTCATGGCAACTGTCAGTCAGGAGCACTGTACTAATGAATCACATTACCAAGCTGACTGTGTAAGCCCACGTTCCTACCGCTTACCCTAGCCAAGGAACGCGGGCTCACTGGCTGGACCGGCCCGACTAAACATCAGTCGAACATAAGGAATAAGTGAATTTTCTAAAAAAATAAAGAACATTTATTCCTATTCAAACTAAATTTTCAAATATTCAAAATTCAAACTAATCTAAACTCAATATTCAATGTTTAATATGCCGCTTCCACCCCCGATGTCGACTTTTTTGATTCGTTCCGGTTATTCTTTTGTTGCTGTTGAGGTGAAAGTCTAAAAATATAACAAAACACTTATAAATTAATGTTAGGTCCAGCGGAAACCAATTCAGCTTTTTTTTAGGATTCTCAGGAAAACAAAGCTAACTGTTTTCCACGGGATCTGCATGATATTTAAGTGTATTATGTTAATGCGAATAACATCGTCTTAACACCTGCATACTTTTGAAAATAGAACATGTTGAAAGAAAACCCAAGCTTTCCCTCCTCCCTAAGTGATGTCCTATGGGGGTCCCTTCGGGCAATGAGACGTTAAGACAAAGAAATATTCAAATTTTAAAATATTATTGTAGCGGTCATGCGTTCGAAGCACGTTAGTCAAGCACGTAAAGTTCACTCAGGCTGACTTGGTTACGTAGCTTACCTATGAAATTTTGTTTGTGAGCACAGGCCGTCTTTTGACACTTTACCTGACCTGGGTGCAACATTTATTCGCGCGGGGTCATCGTCCTTCCTTGTAAACCGACCGTGAGTGAGTGGGATTCATCTGAGTTTTACAAGGGGGCTTATATAAGATTTATGAGACTACAATTTATAATATATTCAAAATGGCCTTTTTAAAAAATTAGATAAAAATGACTTGCCTTGTTCTTGTGCTGTGTCCATTACTCTGTTCGCTTCTGCTTGAGTTGCACTTTCATTATCGGAAGAATAACAAGTATTATATGTCATATACCGCTATTGTAGTATTATAGTATTTATTTTTGACTTTTCAATACCTGAAGTATAAAATTGCCTCATACTAGTGTCCTAAGTATTTGCTCCGACGTTTTCGTACATCTTGCTTATCATTATCATTATCATTAATTGTACTGTCTGAAATTAAGTTTCGATTAACTTACAAGATTCACTGTTTTCAACCGAGCTACGTTCTTGAAGAGCTCGTGGAGGTGCGCCACGCCTCAGTCAATTCTTACACCCACCCTCAACTCCCGGATGTTACAAAGAAAGTAACGGAGAAAAGGGAAACGGGGAGAACGGGAAATAATAAAAGAAATGGAGCAATATCTGCCTTAAGCCCCAGTCCTTTCAATCAGAGATAAAGATTTTGTCGCGCCAACTGGAAATCTTTTAACACGTGCGTGAAAGATCATCGCAGTTATGTACGCAACTTACGCAAAAATAACAAAAAATAATTATTGAATAAAAAAAGAAACCCTGAGAAAAGAAAAAAAAATCAGGCCTCATGAACGGGGCTTGGACTCATATACTCTCCGATACTAGTGCAGTGACGGATACACTGAGCAATCAAGTCAAATGGTCAGTTTGTCAGTTCGTAATAAGATACACATGTATTTAAAATGAATTTATGAAATTTCCCTTTCCTGCAGTGCAAATGTATGGAATTTTATGTAGTCACTTTCAAATGACTAAACTACTCAGAGGTAAATTAAATTAAACAAAAACATAACTATTTTAAAAAGTTATAAATAATCTTATCGAGACCAGAAGATAAAACTTAATCTGCGTATCAAGATCCTATGGCTTAAAACAGTGTATGAATGAATTTCGGTTCACCTAACTGACACAATTTTTTGAGACGAAGTCGGCCATTACACCGGCTGTAAACATATCTTTACTTTTTAAATGTCGTAGAAATTTGTAACGACACCGATAAACCAACAAATCTGCTGCAAAAATATTATGCTTATATGTCTGTCTAACCTCAACATCAAATCAGAAAATATGCAAAAGTTAAATTAAAGGCTTATTTATCGTACCGGATGAAAAGCTGCACATGTACTTATCTCCTTGAATTTAACATTTAAAAATAACGAAAAAGCTTTACCAGTGCTAGATATAGTGGGCTTCATCTATTGCAGTTATCTGTACGGCGGCTTTTTACTTTGTGTGAGATTCATTTTTACTAGCATATCAGATCTGAATCTAACCTTAATTTTCATCCACCAAAGATAAGTAGTAATGATGGAGCTGCCACTAGCTTAAGTTGGATCCAAAATTTGGGAAACCATTCCTTCCGAATTGAAAAAGCTATCTTATAACAATTGATATAAGCAGTGAAAATTTAGCCTGGGTCGCAGACACTCTAAACCTTTTGTATAGAGTTTCTGCGAATTAGTGGACAATATCGTGCCGTCGAATCCCGCGGAGTCGCAAGGACCTATGTCGACGTTTTTGATTGGCTAGTGTGTGATTTGACAGATTTGGAATGAATTCGAAGAGCCGACCGGCCAAAGACGACTCATAGCTCGTGACAAGAGAGAATGAGCTCGTGATAGTATGAAACGTTCGTCAGAGTCAGCTTGAACAACGCTGTTTTTCTTGCTTTCTCTCTTTTATTAGCGTAGATTGTGCAACAAATATTATCTCGGCCGCTCTGAGCTCTGAATTGACTTTATTTTCATTGGAATAACCGGTAACACTAAATTTTAAAAGAAATTAAGTAGCTTCGTCTCCAAATTTGTCCTGGGAAATGGACTACACGTAGCTAAAAGTCAAACTGAAATAGCAAAATTGGCGACACAGCCGCCGCACTGAAGCTTTGCGTGAGTTGTTGCTGTTGTCTCATGATCGTGCTTTGAACTACTGCTATGAATGAACACGAACAAAACAGTTTTTTAATTTATTTGAAAACCCAATTGTTTCTGTTCTCAAATGAAATTCGCGCTACAATTCCAGCGTCATGTGTCCGTACTCTCAACTAAAATTAGACCAAAGCTACACAAGAAGACTGTCTCGAATATGAGCGTGTTTCCTAAAATATGTCGTTGAATTTAACATCAACTTGACTGAAAAAGGTTAATGACAAAATGCTAGTGATGCATTCCCATTCTAAAACGTAATTTTCTCCACTATAAAGTAGAAAAAGTATCTTAAATGCCGGGCTAAAATCTCGCTCACTAGGGCTAAAACATCGCTCACTCGGTTGTTCTACTCACTGTTATATTGAGCTCTCCGCCGCGAAGTAGACAAAGATGAAGTCCTTAAAGGCAAATTTGTCGCTTGATCTGTTCACTTTTTCCCTCAAAGCGACAACTGAGTTTTTCTTTTCATTTGTATATTTTACCGGTGCATTTTTGTCCTTGCAAGAAAGGAGATTTTCTCAACTTTCCATCATTTTTACTGCGCTAGCTTTTCGTTGGCGTCCCTCAATGGGCAAATGGTTGATGACCAATCAGAGCGCGCGCTTTACTTTTGTTATATCATAATCTGGTTTATGTTTCAGTATATTTTTTTCTGATAGAATCTGATCAAGATGAAGTTTACCATTACATGGTTTTTTTTTTTTTGCATGATGTCATGCCGTCATCGAAACGTTGTGTTAAACTCTTCTCGCCAATTCTTATTCCTTGGCTATGTATTAGTTCTTTGTATACAGCTATTTCATAAAACGTTGTCGGAAGGAAAGCAAAAAGTCTTCAAGCCAATACCGCAAGGTAATAAGGGCTGTTTCAAATCCGTC
>JBBMOI010000003.1:3950000-4012500 GCA_038088405.1 Porites divaricata
TAGCGGGTACAGCTGAGAACACTCCTAAATACTACAAGCTAGACTAGGAGCAAAGGCTCCTGGATAGACTGTAATATAAAGATTTTTTTTTCGTGAAGAGCCAATATTGCAAGTCAGCTAGCATAACATTCCAATCTATTTCTGTAATTCGGACTCGGCCTGCTTTTCTCCAGACAAACATGATAAAAAGCAACCAATTCCCCATGTGCAGGTCCAAAGAATATAAAACCTTACCATATTTCAGACCCCAATTCAACTTAAAAATCTATACCCAATTATCAGACCAAAGGGGGTTCACATACCTTTGTAGTATCCCTGCGGGAGGGGGAACTGAAGTGCCCATTTAAGGCTGATCAAGGCAAAAAAAGTCACACAAAATCACTTTAATTCAAAAGTTCAGCTTCCACATTAATATAAGTATTAGAAAATATTTGAGCAATTAAAAATCAGCAGCATCATCCTTTGACCACCACTAAAACTGGGAATGTCTGATCTGCCACTGGGTATGCTGTCATATTAGGCCTCCTCAAATTCCCCCAAGGCAAGGCCCACACTATAAAAGTAGCATGACTTAGGTATACAGTGTGTGAAGATGCCGTGTCTGTTGATCAGTACCCATTGTCCCCCTCCCCCCCCCCCCCCCCCCAACACCCGTCTGGCACCACACTCAGAAATATACTTTTATGGTTTTATGGTAATGTTTATAATATTTATTATATTTGAAAGTTGAAAATAAAGCCACAATTTGCTGAATTTATAATAAATTTCAATATAAAATTATACATGAATCAATGCAAACGTTATGCTCCTACACTGGTACACTGGTACACTGGTACACTGGTACCAGTATTTGTGTTTCTCAGTCAACATCATTTTTTTTTAGTGGGAGGCAGCTTGGCTGCCAGGTTTAAATAATCAGCCTGGCACTTAACCACGCCTTAAATAGTTTACTTGTACAAATCCACAGACAGGTTTTCCAACCTCCCCTCACTGGAAGGTTTCCCTGCCTGGAAATATTCCATATTTCCATATTTTGGCCTTTTAGACCCTCTACCCCTCAGAAATTCCAATTATAAAACCCCAAAGGGTGTGAGGTTGGGTATTTCCTGGAGCCACACAATAAGGGTTGATCTCTGCATTCATTGTAATGGTCTTGATTTGTATTGGACAAGTGTGCATTGTGTCTAAAATGGTGCTGGTCCAGGAAATATCCCTCAAACCACAATACAATGTCAAGTCACATCAAAATTATGAGAAGTAAGGGAAGTACTAAAGTAGTCTACTATGTTGAATAGTGGACTACTTACTAAACTCATTCAAGCCCCCAACTTATAACTTGGTGAAAAAGAATGTGATGCTTGACAAATGTGTCAAATGTCAGTTTCTTTTAGGCAAGAGCACTTGTAGATCTTGGCCTTTTGCAGCGGATAAGCTGCAATATGGCACGATGAAAGTCCTTGTTCCTTAGGGAGTACACCACTGGATTGATCACACCATTGCTACAGGTAATCCACAAACTGACCACGCCTAACTTCTCTATGAGGCAGGACTGACTTCCGGTAGCGTAAAGTATTTCTAGAATTAAGACTGGTATCCACACAATGACAAGGAACATGAACACAAAGCCAACGGTTTTTGCCATTTTTACTTCCATCCTAGTAGCCCTGATAGTATCTGAAGCGGAAGTGATTCCTGTATGTAGCTGGCCCCGTGAAAGCAGCTGTTGCCTGTTCTCTACGGCCTTTTTATAGATCTTGTAATAAAGCCCACAGATAATTAGCAAAGGAAGAACAATGTGAACTCCCAGAAAGGCATAATAGTATTTATATTTGACATTCCATTCATAAGCTGCTCCAGAAGTAGGGTTAAGAGCCAACGTAGCCATTAACACGACGATAACAAACGTATATAACCAGAGTATTCCAATTATTATCATAGTCCTTCCCCAAGAAACTACTTCTTTGTAACGTACAAGCGACATAACTGCTTTATATCGATCCGCTGTGATGATCAACAGGGTGACAAATGGACTGGCCAAAGAAAATAACCAAACGGAATTTAAAATGTCCGTTCCTTTGGATCCAAGAGGCCAATCTGGATACGACCATACATAGGTCATTTCCATCGGTATAAGCCCAAAAGAAATGCAGATATCAGACAACGCTAGACTCAACAGGTAGCCATTTGAAGGTCTGCGAAGTTTCTTGTCTAAACAGATGACTACCGAAACTAAAATGTTTTCGCTGACTGACAGCAGGAACGTTGTTCCGAGAAGAATGGATATTGGAATTTGGTAATCTAAGTTGAAGGAGCACGCTTCAGCGATGGTTGTCGAACGATTCATCGTCAGGCCGTGTGAAGACCCCGTCTGTTATCTTGAATGATTTTATAAAATAATAAAATAATTTTGTGATTACCAGGTGCGAACCTCTTGATGAGTTCCTCATTCCCAGGACCTTCTTGGCTTTCAAAATGGCGGTATCTCAAAAATATGCATGTGCATTTGCATATCTTTGTTTATTAAACGATCATTTGTCACGCAAAGTCACTCTAAACCACGTCGCATAATGCCTGCGAGCTGTCTATAGCGTGACTTCTCCGAACCCCACCCCGGAGGCTACAAGTAACGGAGACTTCTTCACATCACGCAGAAAGACCTTCATTTATTACTTTTCAGAAAAAGAGTGGTTATTGTGCGTTTGTTCCAACAGAAACGAGGTTTAAGAGCTCTTACCACTAAGACTATTATATTCCTATTTGAAAAAACACAAAACAGGATCGTTGCAAAACCACTACTGTCAGTACTGGCGCAATATATGCCGAATTTCAAAAATGTTCTACCAATTAATTGATTATTACAAGCGAATTGTACGCAAGAAAACAGTTGGTTTTGCAATAATCTTTATCTTGACGTTTTCGATCCAGCGAGGAAATAACTAAATTATAATACTGTGGTAATATTAGTATTATTACAAAAAAACTGTAATAATTAAACCCAGCTATGTTTTTTTATACCTTTGTGTATTAAACAGTGAGAATACTATTTATAGAAGGGATATTGACATAGTCCATTCAGTGTGCACCTCGCGTGATTATGGCCTGACCACATTTCGACTCATTATCAAGGGGTTACAATTTTTTTATTACCATTATTATTTTTTTTTATCGCCAAGGTCCATCAGCAGTGTGATTTTTTGGACTCACAAACCTTCTTGAGTGAGGCATTAACTGAAAACTTTCAACAAAATGTCTGCATCTGGAAAGGTAAACATCCCATTAGCTTGTTCAATTGTTAAAAAAATAAAATATTCCTCAGAAATATTATACTTCTAATTTTTGAGACGAAAAGGTAAAAGTTCCGTTGTTTATATTATTGTTTATCATAGCAAACTTTAAATCAGATTTAACAACCGTAGCCGATATTGCTTCACATATTGTGAAAAATAAAATGATAAAACATGAACCTTCGATGGGCATCTCGCTTCTTCCGTGGTAATCTTTTTTAGGGAGGGGGTGGGCAGGCAGGGGCGTTAAGGGTAGAAGTAAATTGCAATTGATGGCTTTGTTTAAAAGTACTTTCACAGTGTAAGGTTGCTTTATTATCAAGAGAATAGACCTGCAGAACAACAACACCAACAATAACAACAAAAACCATACCCAACAACAATAACCAATTAACAACGTTTTTCAGAAAATTGTGCAAAGCGAAGAGCTCAGACGTAACATAAAATAATGGCGGTCTACGAAAAGATGATCTATGATCATGAAGGTAAAGGCTAAAATATTCTTTTAATTTGGATTTTGTTTACAAAATATTTCGAAAATATTACAAAATATGTAATATTTCGACCCCCTAGCCTGAAATTCATCCGATTGCTTCGAGTCGGATGAAATTCAGGCTATCGACCCCCCTCACATTTTAAGCATTTTCAAAAATTGAGCCCCCAAAATCAAGCCTCTTAGAAAATTGTACCCTAGGGACGTAATGAACGATCGGCCCCTAAAAGAAAAAAACTGTGCCCGAAGTCTTGAGTGCGACCCAACCAAGGCCGGCAATTAACGTATTTATTTTGTTCCCTCTCCAAAAAAGCAAACAGACCACAAATCAAAAACATCTAACTGCATGCAAATGTGATTACTGTGATTATTATGACAATTGAGGTTTCTTCAGTACAAAGAACTGTTTGTGTCCGTGGTAGATAAATCATGATCTGTCTCAGTCAAACAAGGATGTAAGGGAATCTGGATTCCAGAATCCGAGAAATTTTCGCTTGTGGAATCCGGAATCCTGAGGAATCCTGTATCGTTGGAATCCGGATTTTTTCAGCTCAAGGAATCCGGAATCGCACTTGCGATTAGAATCCGCCTGAAAAAGGCTTGGAACACGTTTTTGTTATTAAACACTGGCTAAACCCCGTTTAAATAACTTGCCCATTATTTGTACCAATTGCATTCCAATAGTTAGTCATATTATTACTGAGTTTTTGTTTTTGTTGTAGTTGTTGTTGATCAAAGAGAAACTAATAAAAGCCGTTCAAGTACAGAAGTTAAAAACTTTGACTGATTAAATCTCCCCAATATAGATACGCCGAAAGATATAAAAGCCAGCTTGCCATGATTTCAATAGCTTTTATTCTTACTATAAAAAGAGTACCTTAATCTACAACAATATTGCATCTGAACTGTAGCTCAAAAAATGAGTATAGCTTTCTTTTCAGTTAAACGTTCAATGTATTGGGAAAAAAATCATTGCTTACAGTTTACATGTTTATGACATGATGAGTGCGCCGATATCTAATAGAAATATTAAATAGTGCTTTTGAAATAACTTCTTCACATCAATTCTGAGGGAGTGCTAGATGCTGCACTTCTTAGCAACAACAACCTTGTGTGCTCATTTTTCCTGATGTAGCAGTTTGTTTAAAATTAACATTTTCATTCAGATAGAAGGCTGCAGGAAGCACCTGGATCTTCAAATCCCTACACAAAAGCTGGTCTGAAAATATTAAATAATAAAATTAAATGGAATAAGAGAGCGAAAATAGTCTAGGTATTACATTTCTATATGTCATGAGTAGGTTTTAGTCTCAAATTGGACTGTTCACAGTCCCCTATTTTTTTTCGTAAGTTCATAGAGATCGAACCCTTTGCATTACGGGCGGCCATCTTGGATTTGTGTCAAGAAATCTACTTAGGGGACGGGGGACAATAGACCTCGCCGACGCCAGCCACTTGGTAAAAGTGAAAAAGAGCTTGATCCAGACGTTCTTACGAAAAAAATAGGGGACTGTGAACAGTCTAGTTTCAAATTATTAAAACTTTTACTTGGCTCCATGGCTGTAAGAAAAAAAAAATTAAATGGCCTTGAGGTTTCAGGGGTTAGCACTTCATTTCTTTTGCTTTACTTCTTTAAACTCAAAGCGCATTGTTTTTGAACAAGAATATTATCCTCTACCTTCACGGTCATCATCCTTTCGCAAACACGTATTCATCTGACGTCTGATTTCTTCGCTTTGGACACTTTTCTGAAAACATCATCATCATAAATACGTTATTATTATGATTAATAATTAATATATTTTTTTGTTTTACGTAACTGTTTTCTTGAAATAACGAAGTCTTGGTACGCACTGGTAGGTATTTTTAAATAAAGCCAGAAATAACAAACCCCTTATCCCCTCCCCTCCTTTTCTATACAATCTGCAAAGCAACGTCACAAGTCCCATTTTATATCTTTCATTCAAGAAAGATTTTATCCTGCCAAGACTTGCAAGAAATCTGATTCAAAGTTTACTACGATAGTCATAGACATGCACTTATCGTTTTAAAAAAATTATTTCTATGGTATTACAGAGGAATATTGTAACTTCTTTACAGCCTAATGAGATATTTACCTTTCCTGATGCAGACATGTTGCTGAATTTTGAGGTAAAGCTTCTCTTGTGAAAGTTTGCGAGCTCAAAAACACACTGTTGATAACACTATGCCTTTAGGCCTTTTATAGTCCTTGATGTTGTGTTGAACTGAAGTCAGGCGATGATCACGCGAGAAGCACATTGAGTGGACTATGCCAATATCCCTTCTATATAATAGTATTTTACCTATAAAACTTAACAACCGATTTCATCTCTGCAGTGATAAACTGGGTTAATTGTAAATCCTGTCATATCCTGCCCCATATGACTTTCTTTACATGTAAGTCAAATCACTCGAGGAAAGCTAAACAAAGGATTAAAACATGCACAATGCGGCATGAGAAAAAATGTTTCTTTAGACTTGCTTTTTTATTGTATATTTATTAGATGAATCAACATTATCCTTTTATATATTTAAGGATTTTAAGGAAAACATCACAGGGTAGGAACACTGGAAAAACACTATAATTGTTATTATTGGCGCACACTATAATTATTGTTATTACGGCATGGAAATTCTAAGTAAACAAAACAAGCTTTTGTGATGATTATTATCAACACCGCTTTCTATTCAAGCTCATATAATAGTCAAACTAATAAGTATTTATAGCTATGTTTGTGTTTTGGAGGAGACATCAGTCAATCATAAACGCCGTCTAAATCAGTCGAACATGTTTAGCTTTTTTGTTAGCGTCAAAGATTGCTATTCATTTTGTGTATCACTTGAGGATATCGTTAATTATGATCGCCTTATTCATACAAAGTATAGCTTTAATACCTTGTGTATAGTATCTTACAATACTTTTGAAAAGTTCAAATAAAGTTTTTGGGAGAAAGAAAAAATAAGTTGGCCTTTCAGTCGTTCTAACACATATTATCATATGTAGCTGAAGAGCCATCCATCCTATGTCTTGATTTAATAACTTTTCACTCTTCTTGTTTTAAACAATAACCATAAAAGTAGCTTTGTAAAAAAAATATGCATTTTAAAGCAAGTCTTGTGACTTGTACTTAATTTATTGTCTTTGTTTGGCAATTTCCTAGTGTGATTCGACTTAAGATAGTCAGAAGATGCAGGCATATGACAAGATAAACAATTAACCCACTTTTGTGTAACAACCTCGGTTTGTTGAGTTCTATATACAATACTGCATCTGTATATATATATAGAAGGGATATTGACATAGCCTTATTTTATAATTAAAGTACACCTCGCGTCATTATGGCCTGACTTAGCCTGCGAACCGCAGACGTATTTCCGGTCGTTGCTTCTCTTCCTCCGAAAAATAACGTCTGCGATCTCGAGCTGCGATACGATTTCCATGACGTCAGCGTTTATTAACCAATCATAATTTGGCTCTTATTTTTGTGGAGCTAACACGCGTGGGGTTTACGTGGGAATCCGCTATACGCGAGAAAACCAAAATAGCTGAAGATGGGGAGAGCTCACTAGACGACGCGTCTGCCAAAATATGCGATATTTTCGGGTTTGAGAAGCCTAGACAAGCACCAAGAAGAAGCAATTCGACAAGTAGTCGAAATGAAAAGTGATGTTTATGTGAATTTGCCGACTGGTTATGGATAGTCTGTCGCGTTTCCAAGATTTGCTTCTGAATCAATAGATAAACATGAGAAGAATATTGTAATTGTTATTTCTCCGCTATTCAATCTTATGAAAATTCAAGTGAGCCGTCTATCTTCGCTTGGAGTACAACGCGATATCGCTTAGTGATAACAGCTCGGCGGCGGACATAAAAAAACGGTAGAAAGCGGAAAATATTCTATCTTTTACGGATCACCAGAATCTTGGCTTAGTGCCATGCGATGGCGACGAATGTTGGCAAGCGAAACGTACAAATAGCTGATGTAGCTTTATTTTAGGCTGCAATTCATTCTCCTAAATTTAAATCTGTTAATCGCTACCTGTGAAAATTAAACATCCTGCAAACAAGACGAGACGAGCTGGGCCTCGTTTTTTTTTTTTTTTTTTTTTTGATGGCCTGCGCGCTTCGTGCTTGGGCCTTCAATCGATTAAGGAAAAAAAACTCGGTCCGTAATTTTCAGTACGGATAGAGAACTCGGCTAATTAGAGGCATGTATTGCACTGCGCATCAAGTACTGCGCATAACATTGGCACATAAAAGGTGGCGATAGTTTTGGCCAGTCGCTTCCCTGCTAGCAGAGGTCTCTCACGACGAGGCAAAAATGAGAGAAAGGAGAGAGACCTCTGCCGGCTTCCGAAGCGTTGTTTGGTGAAGCCGCCGACCACATTTGTGGTCGAAACTTACCGGTTTTGTTTAATGTGTAATGCGCGTGCCCTGTTAGACTGAACGATGACAATTATTGAGCCCACAATGGAAGGTGTTGACAGGCCAACCATGACTCATAACCTCGCGATAGTGTGATATGTGACCTTATTGTTTTGCTTTAACGAGGATTAAGGTTCAGTATTTCTGTTTCGACCGCCGCTACAAAGGTAACTCCAAGTGATATGCCCTCTTATTTTGAATTGTAATCCTCAGAAAAGGCATTTACCGTCTTTTCCAGACTCTCAGCTGGTTTAACGGACGTCCTCGCTTTGCTCAAATTTGCGAGATTGTGGAGTTCAATTGGTGTTTTTACTCATTATGGCTGCATTTTTAAGAGAAATTAAGAAAAGAAATGGATAGTAGAAGTTGTATTATTTAGATATGAATGAACTCTACATTTGGTGACAGAGAAGTATGAGATGATGTCAAAACTGTCCATTATTCGTACATTTTTGGCAGATCGGATAATTTGATGTTACTTACTAAAAAAATTATGGCCTAGGCAAAAACGATTCACAGCTTTTGCTTAATGATATGAATTTTTGACAGTTGTTTAAGTTTCGAACATTTTGCGCCCAACTAGGGGAAAAAACTTCATCATAATTACGGACACGACCTCATCTTTTTATTGCAATTTTTAAATGTCCTTTATATGGCTGTCAATTGGAAAAAAATCTGGATAGTACATTCTTTTCAAGGGAATTACCTGAGAGGAAGACAAAAAGTTGCCCGTCCGTTATGTTCTAACAAATTTTGGCTAACACAATCTCCATCCTCCTATCCTATGCCTTGAAAAACATCTGCAAATTTCAGTAAGGTCTTGCTTTATACTGCATAACCAGAAAAGATATGTTTAACTTAATACTTTTTATGAGATTAAAAGCAAGTCCGAAGAAACTTTTGTCTTGTGACTTATTATTATTATTATTATTATTAATAACTGGTGAAAATTATCGTTTAGCTCTTCTTTTCCTAATCCAGTCCAAGTGCCTATATGTTCTAGAATTAACGATTGGTTTAGAGTTTAACCTTAATAACATTATGCAGTGCGCAAAAAAGAAAAATATCTGAACTTGACCAAAGAAATGAGTAGAAATTACAGATGTATGAAATTTGTAAATCTCTCCTTGAGCTCAGGCCTTGGGGGGTTTTCTCCGACGAATGCTCCACGTTCTTAGACATGATGAATGACATTGGTATTGACAAAAAGCAGCAACTTTATATAATCAATAAAAAAAAGATAGATATAGCCATTAGAGCGACATATTACATCTTTGGTTGTAGACTGAATAGAAGTTGGGATAGCCCAGACTTAATGCAATTTTGATTTGATTTGATTTGATTTTCTTCTCCTTCTTCTTCTTCTTCTTTTGTTTGTTTCTTTTTTTCGAATAATTCAATCTCAAGCAGCATTAATTTTATAAATTGCCTATACGTAGCGAGATTTACAATTGTACATTAAAAACAAAATAAAGTTTCCATTATTGTAATGTCCTTCGCGTGATTTGACTTTAAGAAAGACAAGATTAACAATTATTAACCCACTTTTGTGAAACAACATCAGAGACGAAATCCGTTGTTGAGTTCTAGACACTATACTGTGTAGCTACATACAGACGGAATATTGACATAATCCATTCATGTGCTATTCGTGTGATCATCGCCTGACTCCAGTTCAACACAACATCAAGGACTATAAAAGAGCTATAGACAAAGTGTTCTACACAGTGTAATTTTGGACTCACAAACCTTCACAAGTAAAACTTTACCTGAAAACATCTCAGCAAAATGCCTGCATCAGGAAAGGTAAATATCTCTATCATTAGGTTCAAGTTTTTAACGTTACAATACCGTGGAACCCCGCCTTACGGCCACGTCGTTATTACGGTCACTTTTCTCGGCCCGGCAAAACGGCCATACATTTTCTTATATAAAAAATCCCTCGTTATTTTTTTTTTAAATCCCGTCACCCAGTAATACGGCCAACGGCCATGTTTTAAAATCCCGGATTGTAGAATAATACGGCCAATTGTTCGAAATTGAGAAAATTAAAATGCTTGGGCCTTAAGATCTTGTATTGTTTGTTGTTTTTTTTTTTTTCAGTACACTATAGTACACGCAAAACGCATTTGTGACGGGTTAATAGTCAAGTGTTTTTAATATGTACTGAAGGAATGCTTCAACTAGTGTTCGCGATTACTGTACGCGATATCTAAAACATTCCGGCTGTTTATTAAATAAACAGTATTATTCAAGAAGTGCGAAGGCGATGCGATGTATTTTTCACTACGCTGTCCCGGTAATACAGTCATTTTTACCCATTAGGGACCCTATTAACGGGGTTTCACTGAATCATATAGTTGGACCTAAACTTTGTTCGAAGAACATAATTCAGTCTGAGTCATTTTCCATTTTTTTAATATTATTTCTTTTTATTTTTTTATTATTTTGGATTGTCAATTCTTGCTTACCCAAAAGAAGTTCCTATTGGTTCTTTTAACAGCTTCGACATTTGTTCAAAAGTGTATACAAACTGTAGCGCAGATTAATTCAACAAAAAGCAAAGATTTAAAGAATTTATTAAATAAATGTATTTTTCAGAAATTTGTGCAAAGCAAAGGGCCTACACGTCCCATAAATGCCGCTCCAAGAAAAGATGATGACAATGAAGGTAAAGACGGTCTTTTCTCTTCTAGAATTTTTTCAAGCAAACAAATCAACGCAGTGAGTTTTGAGGCATAATGCGGAATGAAGCAAAAGAACTGAAATTTTAATCCACTATATAGTGCGATTTCCAGTTTTCCTTTTTAATGATATATATCGATAGCTCTAAAATCCCAGCAATTTGTAGACTGTTGTATATCTAGCCGATTGTTTGAAAATTACGAACCTAGCGAAATTTGCAGCCACTCGCAGTCGTAAAAGAGCCAAAAGGCAGTTTCTTTTTTTCGTTTCGTTCTCCTGGTTTTGTTTTTTGATTTGTGTGTTTTTTTTTTTGTCTTGCTTTGTTTTGATTTTTTTTTTTCGCTCAAAGAGCGATAAGGAGGAGAAGAGAAAAAAAAGCAATGGCCACAATCTTAGTTTTTATATTGCTTTGGAGATATAGTTATTTTGGCCGAAGAAGAAACTGTTTGATGGAAGAGATCTATTTAGAGGTAGCGTTTTCAAAAATCCGGCTAATATAGAAATGTGAAAACTGAATCATTGTTCCCCTTTTTCCATCCTTGTATTTTTATTATTATTTTATCTTTTCAGGCCAGCTTCTGTGTAGGGATTTTAAGGTCAAGGTGCTTCCTGCAGCCTTCTATCTGAATGAAAATGTTAATTTTAAACAATCTGCTACATCAGGAAAAATGAGCACACAAGGTTGTTGTTGCTGAAGAATGCGATATCCATCACTGTTGCACCCAGGATATAAAGAACTGACTAATTGCTGTTTAATACTTCTTTTGAATTGAATATCGCTGTTGCTCTTTTCGCATAGACATGTAAACTGTAAGCTTTTACTTTAAAGCCCTTTGCATTGAAAGTTAAAAAATATATTTATTTATTTTATGAGTCACAGTTCAGATGAATCTGTTTAAATAAAGGACACTATATTGTGATGAAATTTGTAGATTTAACTTAAGAATAATTAAAGCTCTTATTAGATAACCACAAGCTGATTCTGACCGCTTCACTGCAAATAATTCATGGGTTATTTTACCAAGTTTGCTAGCGTAAGGGCAATCTGTTGTAGCTCCAGTTTTTACATACACCTAGTGCAGCAGTTTTTCCTCACAAGGAAAATAACACTGAAAAGGAATGAAATAGTCCCGGCCAGGGTGAGCCATGTCCAGCCCTGGCCATGAAATCCAGAGTTTCTTCACTTCTTACTTAGTTCCACACTTCTCAGAGCTGTTTAAGTGTGGAAAAGTCTGACAAAGTCAGGATAATGTCATACTTTTCCCTAGTGACGAAACCTCTGTCATTCTTTACTTAGTTCTACACTTCTCAGAGGTGTGGAAGTGTGGAACAGTCTGACAAACTAAGGATATTGTCGCACTTCTTCCCTAGGCACGAAACCTCTGTCATTCTTTACTTAGTTCTACACTTCTCAGAGGTGTGGAAGTGTAGAAAAGTCTGACAAACTATGGATATTGTCGCACTTCTTCCCTAGGCACGAAACCTCTGTCATTCTTTACTTAGTTCTACACTTCTCAGAGGTGTGGAAGTGTGGAAAAGTCTGACAAACTAAGGATATTGTCACACTTCTTCCCTAGGCACGAAACCTCTGTCATTCTTTACTTAGTTCTACACTTCTCAGAGGTGTGGAAGTGTAGAAAAGTCTGACAAACTAAGGATATTGTCACACTTCTTCCCTAGGCACGAAACCTCTGTCATTCTTTACTTAGTTCTACACTTCTCAGAGGTGTGGAAGTGTGGAAAAGTCTGACAAACTAAGGATATTGTCACACTTCTTCCCTAGGCACGAAACCTCTGTCATTCTTTACTTAGTTCTACACTTCTCAGAGGTGTGGAAGTGTAGAAAAGTCTGACAAACTAAGGATATTGTCACACTTCTTCCCTAGGCACGAAACCTCTGTCATTCTTTACTTAGTTCTACACTTCTCAGAGGTGTGGAAGTGTGGAAAAGTCTGACAAACTAAGGATATTGTCACACTTCTTCCCTAGGCACGAAACCTCTGTCATTCTTTACTTAGTTCTACACTTCTCAGAGGTGTGAAGTGTGGAAAAGTCTGACAAACTAAGGATATTGTCGCACCTCTTCCCTAGGCACGAAACCTCTGTCATTCTTTACTTAGTTCTACACTTCTCAGAGGTGTGGAAGTGTGGAAAAGTCTGACAAACTAAGGATATTGTCGCACTTCTTCCCTAGGCACGAACCTTTTGTCATTCTTTCCTTAGTTCCACACTTCCCAGAGGTGTGGAAGTGTGGCAAAGTTTGACAAAGCCAGGTTAATGTCATACTTTTCCCCTGGTCAGGAACCCCTTGTCATTCTTTACTTAGTTCTACACTTCTCAGAGGTGTGGAAGTGTGGAATAGTCTGACAAGTTGAGTTAAAAAGTCGCACTTTCCCTGAGTCACGAGAAGTGCAGTGCTCTTTATGAGCACTTGGTTTTACTTCTGTATGGTTTTTTACATTTTTCCTTAAGAACTATTTTTATTTTGAATAGAAGATATAACCATTGTTTTAATGCCAGCTGTTGAAAGAAACTTAAAGTTAAGAAATCCGATCTCCAACCAATCGTTCTTCCTTATCAGTATGCTTCAACTTTGATCATTGTTAGAGCAAGCCATATATCCACTGTTTCGTAGTTTTTCCTCTTCTCTAAGGTTATGTAAATGCTGAACATAAATTATGAAAAAGACAAAGTGTCCTCTGTTCATTTTCCTTGTCATTTTTGCATATTTTGACAGCCAAGAGAACGTCTGCTCGCAAACTTCTGTGTCAATCTGTAGGTGAAAAACAAAGAGGTCAGATGACAACATCAAAACATTTGTATATCGCTTAATGCTAGAATGCACTTATATGCCGCCAAAGAATTAATTACCGTGATTAAATAACTTAGTAAGCGATAGGATTCAAATAAATTTCAGTGTTCTGGCTGACGACCTATTAAAGGAAACTGAGATCGTTATAGTACTAAATAAAATTAATAACATTGCAAACCACATCTTTTCCCTCTCATTACCCCTTTGAGCTCTTCTACGTTGATATGTTTCATAATGTTGACAGGCCATACACGACTTCCCTTTGGCCAAGTTGTTGTATATCTTTGACCTTAAAGCTTAATAGTTTGAGTTGTTAATAATGTTGACAGGCTATTCACGTCTGTCTTTGGCTCAGTTGCTGTTGCTTTGATCTTACCTTCATAGTTTAGCTCTTACGAGTATATCTTGTAGTGACTTTCCTCTCTTGTAAGATATTATTGGAAGGTCTTTAAAGATTCCTCTAAGCAACGGTTGGTTTTCTATAAGATACCATTTGTGCATGATGATTTTTTTTAGATTCGGTACTGAGGGGCGATATTCTGTCACGAATGGTAATATTTTCTTGTGCGTTTTTGTTTTGTTTTGCAAAGCCGACATTCTTTCGTGATGCTTGACTTCTGATAGGTAGGTGTTTATCTATCATTTATCTCTATAACCCCTCATACGGAGTCTTCGCTTGAAATTAGTTATGTTCTCTTCGAACGTTTTCTCAGAAGAGTTTGTTCTGAGTATTCTTAAGGCCTCGCCTTTTATGAATCCTTTCTTTACCCCTGGGGGGTGACATGAAGAGAAGTACGTGTATATATTGGAAAGGTTCTGTCGGTTTGAAGTGTGTACGCACATCTAGGATTGATTCCTTCTTAAATCTTTCTCCTTTGTAAATACATGTATCCAGAAAGGCGGTTTCTGTTTCTGAAACTTCAGAAGTAAATTTTATGGTCGGGTGGTGGTTATTTGCTAGTTCGATGAATGAGTATATTTCTTCTTTGTCTACATTCCACAATGAGAATATGCCATCGATAAATCTCTTCCACACTAGTGGTTTGTGCGGACTTTTGTTAATAATTTCTGTCTCTATTGCAGACATAAAAATGTTAGCAAATGCAACTGCTATTTTTGTTCCCATAGCTGTACCTTGTACTTGGAGGTAGTTTTTTCCAACAAATTGGAAAGAATTCTCCCTTAGGATTAGTCTGAGCATATCTGCGAGGTATTGGCTGGGTATTGGAGGTTTGTTTTGATAGAATGTTTCGTATGCTTTGCATATAATTGTAATTCCTTCCTCCTGTGGGATGTTTGTGTATAGGCTAGTTACATCCATAGCGACTAAAATAGCATTTTCTATAACCCTGGTTTTCTCTATGAAGTTGATAAAGTCTGTCGTATCTTTAAGATACGATTTTTTGCGATTTAGCAATTGGTTGGAGGAGACTATCAACAAATGATGAGATTCTTTCTGTCGGACCTTCGCAGCCCGATATGATCGGTCTTCCAACTGGTGTTGGTTTGTGAATCTTTGTGAGAGTGTAGAATTGTGGTATTCGCGGTGGATTTGGCGTGAGGGATAGCCATCGTCTTGTCATCTCGTCTATATGTTTCTCTTTGTAAAGCTTCTCTATCAATTTCTTGACCCTTTTAGAGGTTTCTACTACCATTGGTGTTTCTAAGGGTTTGTAGTTTTCTCTGTCATCTAATTATATTTGACCTTCTTTCATTTTGTCTTCTTTGTTGAGGACAACAATAGAGGAGCCTTTATCTGCTCGTTTAAAATTGATGTCCGGGTTTTGTTTCAGTTGTTTGATGGCAAGTTGTTCCCTCTTGGGTAGATTGTTTCTAGGCGTGATTGTATTTATATTAGGAAGTTGTAATTTAACCTCTTCTAGGTATGTTTCTAGTGCGACTGATGGCTGAACTGGTGGTTCCCAGTCTGACTTTACATGAAAGGGGTGTTGCTCTTTATCTTGTCCATTAAAGATATATTGTAGACGCATTCGTCTAGCGAAAGCGTTGAAATCTTTTAATAGTTCTGCCCTAACGTGACCTGTGTTTGTCACTGGTGTGGGGATGAATTTAAGACCCCTTGACAGAACATTTATCTGATCGCGTGTCATTTTGTAATCTGAGAGGTTTTTGATATGTTTCTTTCTTGCTTCTGTTATGTTCTTATCTAAATCACGCGCTCTTTTACGCCTCCGTTCATTGCGTTTTTTGGTTGACAATGACCGCTTTTTCTTTCCTCTTTCCCTTTTTAGATAATCTATATTCTCAGAAAACACTCTGGGATAAGATTCACTTTGTTTATTCTCTTTAGTATTTTGTAAGACATTCTTCATTTTGTTGAGTTCGTCTATTTTCTTCTGGATATTCTCTAGTTTCTGTTCGTGACTGAATTCTAGATGGCAGTGAAACAAGGCTAATATCTTCTAGTCACAGAATTGTTGTCTAAATGTAAAAAAAGTATTTAAAAAGATGTAAAACAAGTTGCAGGAATAAAACCAACTAATACTCGCACTGCGCTTTATTCTCATTCCATACATACGACTGCGGGAAAGTGCGACAATATCCTGACTCTGTCAGACTATTTCACACTTCCACACGTCTGAGAAGTGTAGAACTAAGTAAAGAATTACATAGGTTTCGTGACTAGGAGAAAAGTGTAACATTATCCTTTGTTTGTCAGACTTTTCCACACCTCTGAGAAGTGTAGAACTAAGTAAAGAATGACAGAGGTTTCGTGCCTAGGGAAGAAGTGCGACAATATCCTTAGTTTGTCAGACTTTTCCACACTTCCACACCTCTGAGAACTGTAGAACTAAGAAAAGAATGACAGAGGTTTCGTGCCTAGGGAAGAAGTGTGACAATATCCTTAGTTTGTCAGACTTTTCCACACTTCCACACCTCTGAGAAGTGTAGAACTAAGTAAAGAATGACAGAGGTTTCGTGCCTAGGGAAGAAGTGCGACAATATCCTTAGTTTGTCAGACTTTTCCACACTTCCACACCTCTGAGAAGTGTAGAACTAAGTAAAGAATGACAGAGGTTTCGTGCCTAGGGAAGAAGTGTGACAATATCCTTAGTTTGTCAGACTTTTCCACACTTCCACACCTCTGAGAAGTGTAGAACTAAGTAAAGAATGACAGAGGTTTCGTGCCTAGGGAAGAAGTGTGACAATATCCTTAGTTTGTCAGACTTTTCCACACTTCCACACCTCTGAGAAGTGTAGAACTAAGTAAAGAATGACAAAGGGTTCATGACTGGCGGAAAAGTGCGACAATATCCTTACTTTGTCAGACTATTCCAAACTTCCACACCTCTGAGAAGTGTAGAACTAAGTAAAGAATGACAGAGGTTTCGTGCCTAGGGAAGAAGTGTGACAATATCCTTAGTTTGTCAGACTTTTCCACACTTCCACACCTCTGAGAAGTGTAGAACTAAGTAAAGAATGACAAAGGGTTCATGACTGGCGGAAAAGTGCGACAATATCCTTACTTTGTCA
The DNA here is from genome assembly GCA_038088405.1 of Porites divaricata. Lineage (NCBI taxonomy): Eukaryota > Metazoa > Cnidaria > Anthozoa > Scleractinia > Poritidae > Porites > Porites divaricata. Next base: position 3,967,217 of record JBBMOI010000003.1, read on the forward strand.
GACTATTCCAAACTTCCACACCTCTGAGAACTGTAGAACTAAGTAAAGAATGACAGAGGTTTCGTGCCTAGGGAAGAAGTGTGACAATATCCTTAGTTTGTCAGACTTTTCCACACTTCCACACCTCTGAGAAGTGTAGAACTAAGTAAAGAATGACAGAGGTTTCGTGCCTAGGGAAGAAGTGTGACAATATCCTTAGTTTGTCAGACTTTTCCACACTTCCACACCTCTGAGAAGTGTAGAACTAAGTAAAGAATGACAGAGGTTTCGTGCCTAGGGAAGAAGTGTGACAATATCCTTAGTTTGTCAGACTTTTCCACACTTCCACACCTCTGAGAAGTGTAGAACTAAGTAAAGAATGACAAAGGGTTCATGACTGGCGGAAAAGTGCGACAATATCCTTACTTTGTCAGACTATTCCAAACTTCCACACCTCTGAGAAGTGTAGAACTAAGTAAAGAATGACAGAGGTTTCGTGCCTAGGGAAGAAGTGTGACAATATCCTTAGTTTGTCAGACTTTTCCACACTTCCACACCTCTGAGAAGTGTAGAACTAAGTAAAGAATGACAAAGGATTCATGACTGGCGGAAAAGTGCGACAATATCCTGACTTTGTCAGACTATTCCAAACTTCCACACCTCTGAGAACTGTAGAACTAAGTATGAAAAAGGAAAGTAGGGATCTTGTGGCCAGCGCTGGACATTTGTGCCAGGGTAGGGCTCGGCAATTTCGTTTCTGGAGAAAACAAGCGTATATCATAAAATATTGCTGTGGCACCCTCCTGCTGAGCCTTGAAAAGGGGGCTAAAGCCTGGTTTCCCTATGATCGCTACGATCGCGGGATGAAGACCGAGGGGACCTGGGTCTAACAACATAGTTCGCGCCATTCCTCAAATTCAGCATGGTGGCTGTGCATCGTCGACTCCTACTTGAGGTTGGGCCTTGGCGGATGGTGCTCCTAAAAGTGGCATATTATGCTACTAGCAGTGCTCGAGATTTTGCCAAATTATGCCAAAATTATCCCAGAATTCCCAAATTATGCTCCTGATTTCCGAAATTATGCTCACAAAATGACGTAGATTCTGTAAATATAGGCGCGCAATAACGAAACCATGTTAGAGAAGCCGGATGGGAAACAAGAGTACCAGACTCTTCCAAAAGGTTAACCGCGCACGCAGAATTCGCCAAAAGAGGCCTAGTAATTGAGCATGTCAGAACAATGTTAATACTGCTATTAGCGTAGCTAAAACACGCATTGCAAGAACATACTACGTAATTTAATTTATTGCTAATTATACCGTGGCAGTGCTCGTTTAAATAGTTATGCTTTTTTTGCTCCAGTTGTGCAAAAAATTATGCTAGCACAATCCACCAAGGCCTACTTGAGGCGCGTTTTCTTGTAATGTTTCAAGTGTTTTTTCACATAGAAAACGACGGGAAAGACAGAGAACTCATGTTCAAGACTTAAATCGAATTTCTCTCCAATTGCTTTCCAGCAGTTGATTTTCTTGTACTTGTCTCTATATATTCCTTTGAAATTTGGTGAAAAGACAGTCATGTTTTTGTAGTTCTTCCATAAAAAGGACATTGCCGATTGCTTTCTCAGTGTGTTGGCAGCCATCTTGAAAAGCGTTAGCGTACGCAAGTAATTTAGGGCGCACCGGTTACTCCACTTTTTGGCGCAGGAATTTCATTGACTTTTACTTACCCCATACCCCACAAACCACTCTGCAATTGATTTATTTCCCTTTTTTATGTTACTTTTTAATTTTAATTTCCCTCCTAAGTTTTTTTCTTCCCTCCTTCGCAATTTTGTTATTTTCCCTCCTCATTCTTTAATTCCCCCCTTCTCCACAATTTTATCATTTTCCCTCCTCCTCCACCTCGAGCTCCTCCACATTACTAGTGTATTTCCTCCTCCATATTTTTATTGTTTTCCCTCCTCCACCTCCTCCACATTACTAGTGTATTTCCTCCTCTTCCTCCATATTTTTATTGTTTTCCCTCCTCCACATTACTATTGTACTTAATTCTTCTCAATAGTAGAACTCTAAAATCGAACTTAATCATTTCAGGAATACAGTTGTTAATTAAGTGTCCATTCAGCCGTGAAACTGTTTTTTCACCCTTTCGCTGGCTTGTTTATCTCGAAATCTTGCCTTTCTCTCAAAATTAAGTTAATGATTAATGAAACTAAGAATATTTTAGCGAATGAATGGCGCTTTGATGAAGGCTGTGAAAAATCGCCTTCTGCAGTAATTTTAGCCTTCTTCACCTGTACGTCTTCGTTGAGAAATTTAAATACACCAACTTCAACTATAAATTTAAATTAATACAATGATGCGAGTAAGATTGTGTTTTGAAAATAAGAATATTCTATCATTTAGTTATACAAAGGAAAAAAATACAGCAATTGGTTTGAATTCAGATTTTTTTCCACCTTATTTTGAATGTACACAGTTTGTTTACATTTCGTTATGCAAATAAATATAACATTTTGGCGTTTTAAAGAAAATCTAGCCTAACTCTCTAACCCCAAAATAGCACGAAATGAAACGTTATCAATACTCTTTTTAAATAAATCCTTGCTTCTGATGCAAAAAAATCGCATTTATTCCTAAATGATACCATTTTGTGGATACTACATTTGTTGATATGCTAATTTTGAGACATTTCATTCACAAAGTATGTTGAATGAGACCAGCTTCTCCTCTGTATTGAACCACATTCTTGTTTAATGCATCCCTTTCTGCTTGATAATTCTTCCATGATGTACAACTTACATAAGGGGTTCATCTGGACACAGATGAACGTAGTATCCACAAAATGGTATCATTTAGGAATAAATGCGATTTTTTTGCATCAGAAGCAAGGATACCTTCATTTCATTTCATTTCCGCAGTTCATATATGATTCATTTCATATATCATTAACACTCATTTCTTTCACGGGAACATATGAACCCATAATTGACCTGCTCTCAAACGTCAGTGGCTTCATAGCTCAGTTGGTAGAGTATCGCACCGGTATCGCGAGGTCACGGGTTCAAACCCCGTTGAAGTCCTGAATTTTTTTTTTTCAGGCTTCTTTACGCAATTGCTTAAATTGCGTTTCACTGCGAGGATCATACCTTCATTTCATTTCATTTCCGCAGTTCATATATGATTCATTTCATATATCATTAACACTCATTTCTTTCACGGGAACATATGAACCCATAATTGACCTGCTCTCAAACGTCAGTGGCTTCATAGCTCAGTTGGTAGAGCATCGCACCGGTATCGCGAGGTCACGGGTTCAAACCCCGTTGAAGTCCTGAATTTTTTTTTCAGGCTTCTTTACGCAATTGCTTAAATTGCGTTTCACTGCGAGGATCATACCTTCATTTCATTTCATTTCCGCAGTTCATATATGATTCATTTCATATATCATTAACAGAAACATTAATAATAGACAAATTCATCGATCTGCAGTGTCATGTTTGTTGTCGCATCCCAGCTCATCTGGGTCCTCTAGAAGTAGTATTTATTTTTTGAGGAAACAGCATTATATGCACTCCCTTAACAAACTTCCTGTCATATGTTTGAACAGGATTTGAAGGTGAACAACATCGTCAGTTAGATTTATGGAGTGATGGCCATTCTCTGTTTTGAATGGATCACTACTGTCGTCAAATATAAATTAATAACAAGAAATCGATTGTGGAACACACGAGCTGTTACTCAAGAGTCGCTTTAAAATAGTAGCTTAGAAAAAATCTCTGTATCTTTTAGAGTTAAAGAAAAATAAAAGTATTGTTCGTTTTTTCGGGGTATGTGCATTCGTTTTGTTTATGAAATGCTCAAGTGATTATGTAGTACATAATCACTTGTAATTGTTGCTGTCTCAAAGTCAATCCATTCTTCATTTCCTGTAGAATATCTTTTTATAAAATTTTCCGCAAAAACTTTCGAAAACCTGTAAAAAAACCCTATAGATTTCATGTTTTTGTGGCATATATAAACACGTGTCTCCGTGATCAGTTTAACATGAGACATCGCGCTAATAAATAAACCTCGCGTGGTAATTTTTTTTCGCCGTTTAGTCTTAAAGCAGCTGAACATTGCTACGATGCATTTCCTCCTTGATAAGTAAAACCACGAGTTTGGAAATCAAACCATACTCGCAATGCATTGCTTTGCCAGTGAAAATCAAACCTATACAGGAATATGACTTTTTGGCATTGAGTCTTGAAACTCTTTAAAGGGCCAAGAAAACCTACTGCTGAAAAATCTACAAGTGAAAAACCCGCGTAGAAAGCGTCCGATTTTTGTCATGGAGAATATTTTTTGCAGGAAAGTACGGAATTCAAAGCACCAACGAAATGGCTTTTAAAAGGACCGTACCTTTACGCGAGTTTTCGATTTCCCGCCATCAGATTTGATGCGCCCACGCTATTGTCGTTCAGCGGATGCAGACATGCGCATGCAAAATGCCCTCCTGTTCTCCCGACCCCCGTTCAATTTTTTATTATTTTTTTTTTTGTTGTTTTCTTTTTGCCCAGTGCATGCCCTCACGCGTGTCTTGAGCTTCTCCTGGTTCCGTAAAAGGAAACGGAAACCACTAGTGCTGGGGTCCTGGGCTAAGGTCTATTTTTGCTGTTGTGATGTTGTTGTTCTTTGTTTGCCTTTCTTTGTCTTTTATTGTCATTTTTTTCCTTTGCTATTATTATTATTATTATTATTATTATTATTATCTGTTTTCTGGTTTCATTTAATTTATAACCTTTAGTCTGGATTTCTGTCCTTCAATTTGAGCGACTCAAGTTAATAACATTCATCTTTCCTTTTTTGATCATAATATAGTTTGACAACTATTACATAGAAGGCCACCCAGCCCTGCGTCGTAGCGGGTCTCTTGGTCGTAATATTTCGAACCTCGTCACATTTTGTGCAGTTTCAAAATTGAGCCCCCGCTTTTTAGCAAATTGCACCCACCCCCTCCCCCTGGGACGTAATAAACGATCGGCCCCTAATAGGAAAAAAACTGTGCCCAAGGTCTTGAGTGCGACCCGACCAAAGCCGACAATCAATGCATTTACTTTGTTCCCTCTCCAAAAAAAAAAAAAAAAAACGACAAATCAAAAACATTTAACTTTAGCTTCAACGTATTTTGGAATCTGGATTCCGGAATCCGAGAAATTTCCGCTTGTGGAATCCGGAATCCGGAATCCTGCAGAATCCGGTATCCTTGGAATCCACACTATAGTTCAAGGAATCCGGAATCCCACTTGCCATTGGAATCCGGAATCCAAAGTTACACTGACAAAATGTGGAATCCAATACCTGCAAGCCGGGAAAATAATATTAAAGTTTCAAACCGGCATAAGCGACATTCCTTGTCGCCTGTTTTTCATTACTTATAATTAACACGATTTTCTATCCAAGGTGATTAATGCTTGACCTCCCTTTTGATATTCTGTCTGAATGCACTTTTTCTTTGCCAGAGATAATAACAGCCCATGATCACAGAGTTTCAATCACTCACTCATTTAGTGATAGTTTCTTTGAAGACAGCACTCTAGATGAGATTCTAGACGAAGTTGAGTTGGAGCCGGAAGACGAGACCTGGTCGCGCGGACATTGCCAGCGGGAAGCATATCAACGCAAACAGTATTACCTGGATTCAAATTTCACGAGAGCAAATCGTGGCTTCATTCTGGCAGATTCTCATTATTTCAGAGAGCAAAATCGAAGCGTCGCTTCCGAACAGAATGTTAATTTCGTGAATTGTTCACTCAGAGATAGATTCCGATTATGTTGTGACAGAAAAGTCGGCGGCTCGGGCTTTTTGATTTATGGTATAGGTTTCTCATCTGCTTTATCAGAGCCAAGCAGTTAAAAGGGCTCCCTTCCACATTATTTAAAAAAAAATTATTTCACCGAGGATTTATCCGTGCCAAAATCTTCTTTGGGAAATTTGTAAAACATTGCGCTCATGCAGGATGACCGTGTTTTTTGGTCAGTTCTTCTGTCTCCTCTATTAAGAGGCTGTCCGCGTAAGAACCGATAAGGCAAATTTCGGTCTATCACGGATTGCCCTGATTTTTTCGGTGGAAGATACCTATCCTATCCCATGAAGAAATATCACATTTATTTGGACCAACTCATTTTTTTCTCTATTTTACAGGAAGATTTTCTAGGTCACCTAAAACTAGCCAGTTTGCCATCGGAACTGGTGCAATTTTGGTGAAACTTTAGTGCTCTGTCAAACCTACCTTACAAGGCCGAATAAGCTGATTATTTTACACACAAAAGCTTTAACTCTGGTTAATAGTTTCAAGGTTTAATGGTTGCATTCTGTGGAAAGTTGGCTGAGATATGATTTTTTTAAAATGACCTTTTATTTGCTCAGCAGGAAAAGTAATTTACATAACTAGAGCTGAACGGTAATTTCGCAAAAGTGGCACCTGACCCAGACTCAAGTCTATGATAATTCAGAAGTACTAAGACCAGTCTACTTCTTAATGCAATAAAATTCGTGGGCACTCTTCTTTGCGTGCTGTACAAAGTTCCGTTAATGTTCCAAAATTCGCCATTTTGACAGCAAAGCTGGAATTGTAACGGTCCGCATCTGATCTACTAATTTCCACAGCTTTAACGTTTCTTATTATCACCAAATGTCATTAGACCCTTTGAATGTTGGACTTTTGAAAACATGTGGAGAAAACTTAGTAATCGCTTTTTCTTGTTATTTTTTTCTTGTCGACGATGAACGTGACTTCATTCTCCGTATGCAAATTAGCCATAGCTGCGTCGTGTCAACAAATTGACAGAAAATATAACCCTTGTATTTCCCATTTTTAAGGGAAAAATATCTCTTCTTTCCACGGAAAAACACGAAACATATACGACTTAGAATCCCCTTAGGTCTGTTTCTTTTACGACGAAGAAGCAGCAAAAGAAGATATGTTTACGCGAATTAAAATAATTTGATTACTGTGGCCGGTCACGCATTCCCCCAGAGGGGCCATGTATAGACCAGTTCTTATACGTTCTTATATCTTTTTTGAAGTCATAGTTATTGATAATCATACAATTTAATCACAGTTTATTCCGATTCTCTACTGGGTGGGAAATACCGTGCTGTTGTATTTATTCATTCTATGACCATTTTAACTGAGTCAGTATCCCCTGGCGCCACTAGGATAGGGTTATGACAGCCCAAGGTGTAATACAGGACATATAGGTACAAAATAGTCACTTGGAAACGGCCACTCTTATTCACGAGCAGTGGCACAATATTTTCAGTTACAGAATTAACAATTAGTATTTTGGAAATAGCTCACAAACAACTTCAGGAACTACCAGTGCGACACCACAGGACCACACCTGCAAAGTCCTTTAGGAAACATACACATTTCCTAGATCCCTAGCTAACTATAGGCTACCCTACAAACTTTAGGTTGGTATTAACAGAGCATTGTGTTTATCGCCAATTAGCAACATTTCAGTAAAAATTAGGAATTTGGCATGCAGAAAAAGGCATAGTTTTTGTTTACGGTAATCCCAAACGTTTTGCCGGCTGTTAATCACACTAAATTAAGGATCCCTGTGTTCACTCCTGAGCAGATGGTGAAAAGCACGTGCACTCTTGTATGAAAGGACGAAAGTTTGTCAATTAGGTCTCCTTTTCTTTCCCTGGATTTGAATGGTACTTCAAAGTGACACAAGATTTTGTTAGCATTACCACGTTGAACTGACTATGTTGATTTTGACATACACATAGGTTGAAAGCTCAAGTTTAATTTATATTCAAGCTCATCACATTGGTTATTTCGTCCATTGCCTTATTGTTTACGCTTAGGACTAGGTTTAGGTATTGACTCAAACGGGCCTGGTGAGCACGGACTTGGCCTGGGGGTGGAGGGAACTCCCTATGATGGGGTATCTTTTCCAGGCTTCAGGTATATGAAAGGGTGGGAATTTCACTATGTGAAGAATAGAAAAGGGCGAGTGCGCTTATTGCAGCCTTAGCAGCATCTTTGGCGGTTCTTCAGGGTCCCAAAAGGAGGGGTGGCCGGAGCTGACGGGAGCCCTAATTGTTTTCCGCGTAGCCCGGAGCCCCATCGCTTCGTTGCTTGGAGCCCTAATATTATTTTACTGTAGAGCCGGGAGCCGAAAAACGTTTGCTGCGGAGCCCGTGCTTTGTTTGTTGTTTGCTGGGAGTCGGAACGAAGATAGTAAAAAACCAGTAAACTAGACTGAGGCTAACTAACATTCGAGTTCTTTTCATTGTACTGATGCTATTTTGGGCATGCGCTGCAATCCACACTTTTTAACTGCATCATTTATACAGTTTTAAACTCTAAATTACTGAGATATGTAATTCTTGATTGAGGTTTTTAAGCTTTTGTCCTACCTAGACAATGGAAAAATCCACATAGAGGATCAACGTAGGCTCATTGGATCCAGTTCACCTTCTCTTTCTTCCTCTGCAATCGACATGATTTTTTTTTTCACTTGAAACTACTGACGAAATAAACCTCTCCGGCAAAGGTGTGGACATGGTTGCTGACTGTTCATCGTGCAACAGGAGAAGCAAATCGGCTATATAAATAAGATGAACTAAACATTCTGGTACTTTCAAGTCTCACTAATTTTTGCAAAACCAGAGACATACTTAAGTTCAAAGAAAATATTTTTATTACAAGAATGAAATACTTTTCATACAGTCACGTGAACGACACCTCGACCACAATCACTCCTAACCTCGTCGCCAGGACATTCTCCTGACTCCGTGTAGAAATTTTTTTCTTTTTCTCCCATTAATTTTATAATGCTCTTCAAACAATCATTAGAAAACTATGTTTTACAACACATGGATTAACCTTATGTGTAGTATTTTAAAGGTAAGAATTGATTAGGGCAAGATTCACGGCTGTCAAAAAATAGAAATAAATAAACTATCTTTGCAAGCTCAAACAAACAGGAAACGAACATCAGAAAACATCGCAAGATAAAATGTTGAATAGAGAAATTAGAATATCTCTGTACGTTTAGAAAATTTTTTGCATGAAGAAGAAAAAAGAATGATACTTACGTGATGGGACAAAACTTTGACTTATTTCGATAGCTATCTGGAAATTCACGACATGTCTTCCTGCCACAGTAGTTATTTTGCCAGTATGATCCAGAGTATGACTGGGGTATTGACAAGACCTTGGCTCGATTTCTGCCGTCTCCGGCTCCGTTGGGGGCTCATTTTTCAGAACAGCGGCTTCCAATCGAGCCTATTAACAAGACCTTGGCGCTCGCAAAAGTCTGCCAAGTAGGTGTCTGTCATGGCCTTAGGCAGATTGTCATTTTAGTGTTAGCCTGTGTACACACCACTCCCACCCCCTCGGAGAAGGGGCCCCTTTTTTCCTGAGGGGAGGGGGGTCTGTACAAAGGCTATTTAGTGTCTGTGCCTTGGGTAATCTCGTACCCAGATCTTTGGCAGATTGTCATTTCAGTTCCGAATACCTGCAAAGCCTCAAATACTTACTCTCGCTAAAATGAGTCCATTTTCATTGACTTTGCTACACTTAGACAAGTTACAGCTGGCTAAGTGCGACTTAACATCAGAGAAATGTCTTGGTCACAGAGTGCATGGATCCACACCCCTACTGGGACCAAACTCTGCCTTTACGATCTCGCAGAAAGAACAGCTTGATGAAATAGCTGAATAAGCCATTTTTCACAATTGATCTCTTCGGCGATTTCATTGACATAATCATATTTGATACTCGCACCTGTTGCATTACAATTCAATTAGATTGAAAGCAAAAATGGATCATCGTGGGAATTCGGATGTCATACCCTAACAAAAACTTAAAAGATAATCCCTTTTGTGTGTATTCACTGAAAAAAGGGAACTATTTTTCCCGTTTCATTTCTGTTACCGATAAACGCTTTACAGATCTTTGAATGAACTGAAATTTACCGCTAATTTGCCTTTTGCAAAGCATTAAATGGATTTTCTCTTACAATAAAAAAATAAAACTTTTTAAGATGGAAAAGTGTGGGGCATTTTTTTTTATCATAGTGCCATGTACAAACATCTACTGTCTTCTGATAAGCAAATATCATCATTTTAAAAATCTTTTGACGTTGACGCTATTTTTAAGGCACGCAAAAAGAGTGCCCACAAATTTTGTGCTGACAAAAGGACTTACCTTGCAACTTAACTCTTATTTTTTTTCGTATTATCAATAACTATCATTTAAAAAAAGATGAGAATATTATAGAATTGGTCACTACAATGCTATTGTTTTCTAATAACCCTCTTTAAGAATGCGTGACAGGCCACAGTAATTGAATTATTTTAAGCCAGGCAAACATACACTGCTTCTTCCTCTTTGAAAAAAAAAACAGACCTTAAGGGGATTCTAAGTCATGGTTTGTGTTTTTCTGTGGAAAGAAGAGTTATTTTCCCCCTTAGAAATGTGAAATGTAAAGATTATGTTTCATGTCAATTTGTTGAAACGACGCATCTAAGGCTAATTTGCATACGAAGAATAAAGTCACGTTCATCGTCGACAAGAAAAAAATAACAAGAAAAAGCGATTACTAAGTTTTCTCCACATGTTTTCAAAAGTCCAACATTTAAAGGGTCTAATGACATTTGGCGATAATTAGAAACGTTAAAACTGTGGAAATTAGTAGATCAGATGCGGACCGTTACAATTCCAGCTTTGCTGTCAAAATGGCGAATTTTGGAACATTAACGGAACTTTGTACAGCACGCAAAGAAGAGTGCCCACAAATTTTATTGCATTAAGAAGTAGACTGGTCTTAGTACTTCTGAATTATCATAGACTTGAGTCTGGGTCAGGTGCCACTTTTGCGAAATTACCGTTCAGCTCTAGTTATGTAAATTACTTTTCCTGCTGAGCAAATAAAAGGTCATTTTAAAAAAATCATATCTCAGCCAACTTTCCACAGAATGCAACCATTAAACCTTGAAACTATTAACCAGAGTTAAAGCTTTTGTGTGTAAAATAATCAGCTTATTCGGCCTTGTAAGGTAGGTTTGACAGAGCACTAAAGTTTCACCAAAATTGCACCAGTTCCGATGGCAAACTGGCTAGTTTTAGGTGACCTAGAAAATCTTCCTGTAAAATAGAGAAAAAAATGAGTTGGTCCAAATAAATGTGATATTTCTTCATGGGATAGGATAGGTATCTTCCACCGAAAAAATCAGGGCAATCCGTGATAGACCAAAATTTGCCTTATCGGTTCTTACGCGGACAGCCTCTTAAAACCCTATCAAGGATGATTTAGTTCATCCTCATCTTTTACAAATGTCATAGCTTATTGGGTCTTGGCATTTTATGCAAACATTTTTTCTCTTCAGCTTGCAATCTTTCTCCATTTTCCTTTTTTTTCTATTATTCTGAAGAAGAAATTTTCTTTTTTCAACTCATCATTACTTTGTAATCATTTTTTTTATTATCATTATCTTCACTTTTGAATAAATAAGCTGGTATATTTTTAAGAGAAACTAAATTCTTGTAACTTTAAGGATTGAAAGGATAAGCTCTCGGCTCAGTCTCCACTACCTGGATGTCAGTCTTCTGGTGACGATTAATGTTACAAAAATTCAATTGAGATTTTTAGTTTATGTTCATAGCACACTGCAGACATCAGATTCATTGAGCAAATAAAGACTAGACAAAGGTAAATTCTTATGGATCAAACTGACGTGATGAAAATACTCATTTTATGTAGTACATAAGACATTTGCAGTAAACGGCAAAAAGAGAACTAGTTCATCTGGTACAAATAGCTGCTTACCGTAAACTTAATTCATTTATGCCTCTTTATTAATAAATTATCTTTTTGATATATGCGCTTTGATCATGACGCGTGGTCAATAACAAGCCTCGGTTGCTTTATTAAAAGTTGGATAGCATTGTCGAAATCCGTCCATCGGATAAATCGCTATCAAGAGTAAAAGGTAATATCGATACTCAGCAGCACTATCCACTAATGAAATAGTAATATATCCCTCGGATAACTCAGATAACATGCACTATCCACCTTTTTTTACTTCTAGCTCGGGCTCAGTTTTTGAATTGGTAAGCGATGTTTCGCTAATGGAGCACTGATTATATTCTGGAATTGAAGAACGGGCATTAGTCTGGTGATTTCTATCGCTTTTAAAACTTTCATTTTTCAGCAATGGGTCGGTTATTTAAACGAAGTCTAACTTAACCGCGGTTTAGCAAATCTGAACCTCCAGATATCTTCCTTGCTTGGTTATTTTAAGAAAACAAGTGTTTTTCCAATCTACGCCTTATGCTTTTATGAAGCTGTACACGATAAATTGTGTTAAGATAAAAGAGTTGGACAAACTGAAAAGGCCTGGAACGGTTTTTTTGTTAAACACTGGCTAAACCCCGTTCAAATAACTTGCCCATTAAATGTACCAATTGGATTCCAGCGGTTAGTCATAAATACTGAGTTTTTGTCTGTTGTAGTTGTTGTTGATCAAAGAGAAACTATAAACGCCGCTCAAGTACAGAATGGCAAAAAAATTGTCCTGACAAACCTTGACTGATTAAATCTCGCCAATATAGATACGCCGAAAGATATAAAAACCAGCTTGCGATGATTTCAATAGCTTTTATTCTTAGTATAAGACTACCTTAATCTACAACAATACTGTATCTGAACTGTAGCTCAAAAAATGAATATAATAGCTTTCTTTTCAGTTGAACTTTCAATGTATTGGGAAAAAATCATCGCTTACAGTTTACATGTTTATGACATAGTGAGAGCGGCGACATTTAATCGAAATATAAATAGTGCTTTTAAAATAACTTCTTTACATCAATACTGCAAGAGTGCTAGATGCTGCACTCCTTAGCAACAACAACCTTGATAGCTCATTTTTCCTCTGGCAGTTTGTTTAAAATTAACATTTTCATTCAGATAGAAGGCTGCAGGAAGCACCTGGATCTTGAAATCCCTACACAAAAGCTTGCCTGAAAATGTTCAATAATAAAAATTAAATAGAATAAGAGAGCGAAAATAGTCTAGGTACAACATTTCTATATGTCATGAATAGGCTTTAGTCTCAAATTAGACTGTTCACAGTTCCATATTTTTTTCGTAAGTTCATATAGAGATCGACCACTTTGCATTATGGGCGGCCATCTTAGATTTGTATCAAATCTACTTAGGGGGACGGAGGACGATAGACCCTGCCGACGCCCGCCCCTTGGTAAAAGTGGAAAAGCGCTTGATCCTGACGTTCTTACGAAAAAAATAGGGGACTGTGAACAGTCTAGTTTCAAATTATTAAAATTTTTACTTGGCTAAGTGGCTGAGGGCAAGAGAAAATAATCTATTAGCGGTTCGTTTCTTTTGTTTTACTTTTTTCAACTCGAAGCGCATTGTTTTAAGTTATTTTTGTGAACAAGAATATTAGCCTCTACCTTCACGGTCATCATCCTTTCGCAAACAAGTATTCATCTGACGTCTGATTTCTTCGCTTTGCACACTTTTCTGAAAACATCATCATCATAAATACGTTATCATTGTGATTACTAATAAATATTAATATTTTTTGTTTTACATAACTGTTTTCTTAATAACGAAGCCTCGGTAAGCACTGGTAAGTATTTTTAAATAAAGCGAGAAATAACAAACCCCCTATCCCCTCCTCTCCTTCTCTATGCAATCTGCAAAGCCACGTCACAACTCTAATTTTATATCTTTCACTCAAGAAAGATTTTGTCCTGCCAAGAATGTGCAAGAAATCTGATTCGAAGTGTGCTATGATAGACATGCACGTATCGTTTAAAAAATTATTTCTATGTTAATTCAGAGGAATATTGTAACTTCTTTACAGCCTAATGTGATATTTACCTTTCCTGATGCAGGCATGTTGTTGAATTTTGAGGTAAAGCTTCTCTTGTGAAGGTTTGCGAATTCAAAAACACACTGTTGATAGCACTATGCCTTTAGGCCTTTTATAGTCCTTGATGTTGTGTTGGACTGAAGTCAGGCGATGATCACGCGAGAAGCACATTGAGTGGACTATGCCATTTATCCCTTCTATATAATAGTATTTTACCTATAAAACTTAACAACCGATTTCATCTCTGCAGTGATAATGTGGGTTAATTTTTAATCTTGTCATGTCCTACACCATCTGACTTTCTTTACATGTAAGTCAAATCACTCGAGTAAAGCTAAACAAAGGATTAAAACATATACGAGGCATGAGAAAAAAATGTTTCTTTAGACTTGCTTTTTTCTTGTATTTTTATTAGATGAATCAACATTTCCCTTTTATATATTCAAGGATTTTAAGAAAAATAACACAGGACTGGAACACTGGAAAAACACTATTATAATAATTGTTATTATTGGCTCACAATATTGTTATACGGCATGAAATTAAAATTCTAATTAAACAAAACAAGCTTTTGTGATATAATTATCATCACCACTTTCGATTCAAGCAAGGAAATCATATAATAGTCAAAATAATAAGTATTTACACTAAGTCTGTCTAGCTATGTTTGTCAGTCAATCATAAACGCTAACTAAATCAGTCGGACATGTTTAGCTTTGTTTTTTTAGCATCAAGGATTGCTATTCATTTCATTTTGTGTATCACGTGAGGATAACGGGTTATTCATACATTGTCAAAGCATAGCTTGAATGCCCTGTGTAGCATCTTACAATACTTTTAAAAAGTTCAAATAAAGTTTTTGGCAGAAAGAAAAAATAAGTTGGCCGGCTTTTAGCCGTTCTAACACATATTATGATATGTAGCTGAAGAGCCATCCATCCTATGTCTTGATTTAATAACTTTCCACTCTTCTTGTTTTAAACAATTAAACCATAAAAATAGCTTTGTAAAAATAATCTATGCATTATAAAGCAAGTCTTGTGACTTGTACTCAATTTAATGTCTTTTTTTGGCAATTTCCTCGCGTGATTTGACTTATAATAAGAAAGTCAGAAGATGCAGGCATTTGATAAGATAAACAATTAACCCACCTTTGTGTAACAACCTCGGTTTGTTGAGTTCTATATACAATACTACATCCGTATATATAGAAGGGATATTGACATAGACTATTAGTCTATTTTTATAATTAAAGTGCACCTCGCGTGATTATGGCCTGACCACATTTCGACGCATTATCAAAGACTATAAAAGGCCTGTCGATGAAGTCCACCAGCAGTGTGATTTTGGACTCACAAGCTTTGTAGACTTGAGTGAATTCTTACCTGAAAACTCTTAACAAATAAAATGCCTGCATCTGGAAAGGTAAATATCTCTCTAGCTTGTATAAACGTTTAACTTATTATATTCGTTATTATAGCCTTGGCAGAACCGCCTGTAGATCTTTCTTAAACGAAATAATATGTAGATGCATGGATTTACGACTTTGCTTCACAGATATGTGAATGATTAAATCATAAAACACAAAAGGTCGATGGTCATGATGCTTTTGGGTAGGGGCGGGGATTTAAAAGTACTTTCAAAGTTTAACGCTATTTTGTTTTAAGAGAACAGACCTGCAGAAGAAGAAGATTAACAACAACAACAACAATACTAACCAATTTATAAAACGTTTTTCAGAAAATTGTGCAAAGCGAAGAGCTCAGACGTGAGATAAATGGCTGTCTACGAAAAGATGATGACCATGAAGGTAAATAAAGGCTAAATATTCTTTTAGATTTTGTTTTCAAAAACAACTCGTCACAATGAGCTCCGATGCTGAAAGGAAGAAAACCAAAAAAAATAAAGTAAACCCCTGAAATCTCTTTTTTCTTATGGAGCCAAATACCAAATTGAAACTAGCTTTGCAAATGTGACTCTTTCACCATTTTCATCATTTTATTTTATTTTAATCTATTTTCATTACTTAACCTTTCAGCTAAGTACCCGTGCAGGGATTTCAAGATCCAGGTGCTTCCTGCAGCCTTCTACCTGAATGAAAATGTTAATTTCAAACAGTCAGCTGCTTCAGGAAAAATGAGCACACAAGGTTGTTGTTGCTGAGCAGCGTAGCATCTATGACTGTTGCAGTGTTGATCTAAAAGAATAATTAAATACTATTCAATATGTTCATGAAATATTGCCTATGCTGTTTAATTATTGACATGTAAACTGTAAGCTTTGATTTAAGCCCGTAACATTGTTTTCTTTTTAATATTTTTTTTGAGTCACATTTCAGATACAGCATTGTTGTAAATTAAGGTACTCTTATACTAATAAAAAAAGCTCTAGAAATCGCCACAAGCTTATATATGTATCTTATGTGTATTAACAATTGGGTCATTTAATCATGGTTTGCCACGGAAATTTTTGGTATCTTCTGTACTTTTGTGCTTTAACGGCGTCGACCTTGGATAGAGTTCATAGTGCTGAGAAATAAAAGCTAAATCGACAGATATCATCAGATGTATTCCCTTTCTTAAATTACTGGAATGTGACCGTTATACCATAAATCCTCTATTAAGCCCCTCCCCGCCCCGTCCCCTTTTCAGGGAAAGAAAGTTAATAAGCCCTCCCTTCTCCATTAAGCACCCCCTCTCCTCCTCTAATTATTTATCACTAATAAATGAGAGACTATATTA
This sequence comes from Porites divaricata, assembly GCA_038088405.1. Taxonomy (NCBI): domain Eukaryota; kingdom Metazoa; phylum Cnidaria; class Anthozoa; order Scleractinia; family Poritidae; genus Porites; species Porites divaricata. The sequence continues at coordinate 3,983,845 of JBBMOI010000003.1, forward strand.
ATCAATTACAGCTGTAAAACTTCATGTGGACAGATCCGGGATGGTTTATTTACCAAATGGCCTCCAACCTTCTTGTTCCCTTGAGCTTCTCCTCTTTGTATTCTAATTCTTTATGGAAAACTGATACCATCGTCTTTTCTAAATTAAATAATCCCCCCCCCCCCCCCCCACTCACATAAAGCTCCCGTCTCTATTAAGCCCCTTCCCCCTCAAATGGGCTTGAAATAATTAAGTTCCCCGGAGGGCTTCATAGAGGATTTAGGGTATTTGTGGAATACTGATATAATATCTGTTGATAACACACATCCTGACCTATGGGTATACAAGAATATCTAGAATATGCATGTCTAATAATGAATAATTTTTACGGTCAGCAGCTATATTGGAACCAAGTTTTTTCTATTGTTGTCGTTTAATGCATATTCCTTATCAACCTTTAATTAAGGTAGTTTTATCAGGTCAATTTCATCCATAAGAATTTGCTTTAAACACTTTTATTTGCTCAATGTAACCGTATTAATCTGATCTCTTCAGCGTTCCGTGAAAGTGACTCTACTGAATTTCAACTGAATATTCGAAACATTCCCACCAGAAGACTGACATCCCGGTAGGAGAGAAGAGTTTGTAGTTATCCCCGGGGTATCCAATCGATGAAGTCGATTATCGATGACAATCGATATCAATCAATACCAATCGATTCCAATTAATCGATTGATATTGATAATCGATCTCCAATCAATGGCGAAGATTCGTGTGGTTATCGATTGGTATCGATTTTCAGTAACAATTGATAGATAAATTGGTATCGATTGTTTGCAGATTGACGGAATCGGCGCATAAATATCACATCTTTGAATGCAATAATTGTAAACACATTAATTAACACATTTTAAAACATTAAAAGTTAACAAGAGAGCAATACTCTCTTCTTCCTCTTCAACGCCCCGTCCACAGGTATATATCCGTTTTCCTTTGACAACTCAAAATTTTGCTCCCGTTCTTGCCTCCCGTCCACACGTATCCCATGAAAACGTTAACCAAAAACAGAAAAATTAATGTTTGAAGTTTAAAAACGTTATCCAAATTGGAAAACTATTTAATACATGCAGGCATGGGCCAATACCACAGACGTAAAAAGAAACGGAAAGTGGTTGCATCGTGCCTTCACAGATGATATCCTTTGACGATGCAGAGTAAAGTAAAGCCTCCTCCCGGACTTCTTGCGTAGACATAGTGACACGGAAAGGTAATAACGGGCAAGTGGGTAATTCGATTACATGTGCAACGGTGTTTATTCTTTGTATTGAGAACACTGGGTTGGAATTGTTTTACCACTTTCCTCCCTAGGGCCTCTTAAAAATGTCGGATGATCAGACAGGTGGCGTGCGTGACGTCTGTTTCCGGGTTGCTGTGACAATCAGTAGCAATCGATAAATGGTTTTTGTATGGTTATCGATTGATCAATAACAATGATCGGTACCAATTAACTAAGTTTATCGATTGGTTTTCCGATCATCGATTTTCATCGATTGAATACCCTGGGAGTTATCCCTTTAACCCCTAAAATGACTAGGTAAATATTTACAGGGGTACGTCACGCGCTACTTGCTAACTTTTTCAAAAAGGCTAAAACGTTCCATGCCTCAATCGAGTTTAAAAAAAAAAATGGTACTCTCTTGTTATTTAAGTTGGATTGTCATAGGCATTGGAACTGTTTCCTGTCGTCTAGTTCAACGTATGGCAAGGATGGACAAAGATTGAAGCTTGAAAAGGCTGGGCCAACTTTTCCAAGGTTTAACACTGCCCTGCAAGAATCACTCAAAAAATTATTAAGTTTTACTGCTCTTTGATGAAGTTTGAATGACTGTCAGGAAAATGAAGGCAACGGTTACTATGGAATGAGTTGATAGAAGAAAGTTTTTCCTTATATTTATATGGAGAAAATATAAGAGTGCAAACTGAGCGTTCCTGCTTAAAGTGGCGGAATGGTCTTTGCACGTGTGAGGCCGGTTTTGGGGGCAAACCCGCCGCTATTCTCTCGGCTTATTAAAGCTTTTTTATGCTGTGACATTTTTGATAGATTAATTAGTATGAATTTAATAATCCTTTTCAAGGAATTACCTGAAAGGAAGACAAACAGTTGTCCGCTGTTATCCTCTAACAAATTGTGGCTAACACGATCTCCATCCTCCAATCCTAAGCCTTAATTGAAAATTATAAAACACCTGATTTCACTACGTTCTTGCTTTATACAGTAAGCAGAAAAATTTGCCTTTTACAAACAATATGTTAATTCTTTTTATGAGATTAAAAACAAGTCCGAAGAAACGTTTGTCTTGTGACATTAATATTATTATTAGTATTATTAGTATTATTACTATCATTATTATTATAATTTATTAATGTTCTACTTTTGGAATACGGAAACTGTGCACTAAATCTGTCCAATATTCACCCAAACTGTTGATCAATGCAGTTCTAATTCCCTTTGTGGAAATGGGTGAATCATTTCGTTACATAGGTCGCTTCTTTGCCTTCTTTGACTTCAGCATGTCTGAATTGTCCTCTCTTGTACAAAACTTGATGAATGACATGATATAAAGCCACTGGATTCTAAACACAAACTTCTTCTGTACAGTCGCTATGTCCAATCTAAACTGGCCTGGTAGCTATTATATCCAAAACCTAGATAACGGAACATCTCGACACTGCAGTGAATGGCTATATTCGTATTCCGATATATGGGACACTGAGCAATGTTTTCCTAGAACGCAATAAATTTGGTCTTAATATTTGTCCTCCCTCTATTAAATTTACTCTATGCCAAACAGTTCTCCGAAATTCATTAAAAGAGTCACTAAATGATTCCTTAAAAATCTCTGGAAATCCTCAAGCTGTCGCACTAATATTCAATATGATGTGTACAAATCCACTAAGGAAGTTCTTAAAGATTACCGTTCTAATCAAGAGGATAAACTGCAACACCACCTAACATCTCAAGGTTTCTTCTCAAATGTTATCAAGTATTCATTGTTATCTGTAAATTCTAGTTGGCCAGAGACCCAGTCCCCGGAGGGTGAGGGTGAGGGTGGGGGTTACTCCCTTATAAGGGCTTAATGGGGATCGACGTGCGGCCAGCCAGGGTATGTTTTTCGAGATTTTTGTCTTAAACAGGGTATCGATTTTATCATTTTTTGTCTTAATCAGGGTATTGATTTTATCAACGTTTGTCTTAAACACGGTATCTTTTCTTGGACGATAACCATAAAAATAGCTTTGAAAAAGTAATTTGTGCACTTTAAAGCACGTCTTGTGACTTGTACTTAATTTAATGTCTTTTTTGGGCAATTTCCTAGCGTGATTCGACTTAAGATAGTCAGAAGATGCAGGCATATGACAAGATAAACAATTAACCCACTTTTGTACATGTGTAACAGGGGCGTAGCTAGGGGGGTCCTGGGGTGCCCGTGACCCCCCCCCCCCCTCCCTTGGTAGGCCTTCTTCTGAGCAAACAACCTACAATATTCAGGTGGCGAAAATGCCATGAGAATATCTTGGCGGTAAAAGCCATTGTTGAAAAGCCCACTTTTTTTAAAATTTGTTTTTTTGTAAAGTATTTTCGTCAACGGCTCTTGTCTTTAGTTAATAAGGGCCTTCATGCCGCGATAATACGACTGAGCCCGCTGATACACGAGGGAAAGCAGCGGTATAAACCATATATAGTCGGCGATTCCCGGATGGTGATCTGCTGAGTAGCCTCTGTGACCCCCCCCCCCCCCCCCCTCCCTTTTGAAAAATCCTGGCTACGCCCCTGTGTAACAACCTCAGAAATCGGATTGTTGAGTTCTATATACAATGCTACATCTGTATATATAGAAGGGATATTGACATAGGTTTATTTTATAATTAAGGTGCACCTCGCGTGATTATGGCCTGACCACATTTCGACGCATTATCAAAGACTATAAAAGGCCTGTCGATGAAGTCCACCAGCAGTGTGATTTTGGACTCACAAACTTTGTACACCTGAGTGAATTCGTACCTGAAAACTCTTAACAAATAAAATGCCTGCATCTGGAAAGGTAAATATCTCTCTAGCTTGTATAAACGTTTAACTTATTATATTCGTTATTATAGCCTTGGCAGAACCGCCTGTAGATCTTTCTTAAACGAAATAATATGTAGATGGATTTACGACTTTGCTTCACAGATATGCGAATGATTAAATCATAAAACACAAAAGGTCGATGGTCATGATGCTTTTCCATTTTTATTTGTTTTGGGTAGGGGCGGGGATTTAAAAGTACTTTCAAAGTTTAACGCTATTTTGTTTTAAGAGAACAGACCTGCAGAAGAAGAAGATTAACAACAACAACAACAATACTAACCAATTTATAAAACGTTTTTCAGAAAATTGTGCAAAGCGAAGAGCTCAGACGTGAGATAAATGGCTGTCTACGAAAAGATGATGACCATGAAGGTAAATAAAGGCTAAATATTCTTTTAGATTTTGTTTTCAAAAACAACTCGTCACAATGAGCTCCGATGCTGAAAGGAAGAAAACCAAAAAAAATAAAGTAAACCCCTGAAATCTCTTTTTTCTTATGGAGCCAAATACCAAATTGAAACTAGCCTTGCAAATGTGACTCTTTCACCATTTTCATCATTTTATTTTATTTTAAACAAATTTTCATTATTTAACCTTTCAGCTAAGTACCCGTGCAGGGATTTCAAGATCCAGGTGCTTCCTGCAGCCTTCTACCTGAATGAAAATGTTAATTTCAAACAGTCAGCTGCTTCAGGAAAAATGAGCACACAAGGTTGTTGTTGCTGAGGAGCGCAGCATCTATGACTGTTGCAGTGTTGATCTAAAAGAATAATTAAATACTATTCAATATGTTCATGAAATATTGCCTATGCTGTTTAATTATTGACATGTAAACTGTAAGCTTTGATTTAAGCCCGTAACATTGTTTTCTTTTTAATATTTTTTTTGAGTCACAGTTCAGATACAGTATTGTTGTAAATTAAGGTACTCTTATACTAATAAAAAAAGCTCTAGAAATCGCCACAAGCTTATATATGTATCTTATGTGTATTAACAATTGGGTCATTTAATCATGGTTTGCCACGGAAATTTTTGGTATCTTCTGTACTTTTGTGCTTTAACGGCGTCGACCTTGGATAGAGTTCATAGTGCTGAGAAATAAAAGCTAAATCGACAGATATCATCAGATGTATTTCCTTTCTTAAATTACTGGAATGTGACCGTTATACCATAAATCCTCTATTAAGCCCCTCCCCGCCCCGTCCCCTTTTCAGGGAAAGAAAGTTAATAAGCCCTCCCTTCTCCATTAAGCACCCCCTCTCCTCCTCTAATTATTTATCACTAATAAATGAGAGACTATATTAATCAATTACAGCTGTAAAACTTCATGTGGACAGATCCGGGATGGTTTATTTACCAAATGGCCTCCAACCTTCTTGTTCCCTTGAGCTTCTCCTCTTTGTATTCTAATTCTTTATGGAAAACTGATACCATCGTCTTTTCTAAATTAAATAATCCCCCCCCCCCCCCCCCCCCACTCACATAAAGCTCCCGTCTCTATTAAGCCCCTTCCCCCTCAAATGGGCTTGAAATAATTAAGTTCCCCGGAGGGCTTCATAGAGGATTTAGGGTATTTGTGGAATACTGATATAATATCTGTTGATAACACACATCCTGACCTATGGGTATACAAGAATATCTAGAATATGCATGTCTAATAATGAATAATTTTTACGGTCAGCAGCTATATTGGAACCAAGTTTTTTCTATTGTTGTCGTTTAATGCATATTCCTTATCAACCTTTAATTAAGGTAGTTTTATCAGATCAATTTCATCCATAAGAATTTGCTTTAAACACTTTTATTTGCTCAATGTAACCGTATTAATCTGATCTCTTCAGCGTTCCGTGAAAGTGACTCTACTGAATTTCAACTGAATATTCGAAACATTCCCACCAGAAGACTGACATCCCGGTAGGAGAGAAGAGTTTGTAGTTATCCCCGGGGTAAACAATCGATGACAATCGATATCAATCAATACCAATCGATTCCAATTAATCAATTGATATTGATAACGATATCCAATCAACGGCGAAGATTCGTGTGGTTATCGATTGGTATCGATTTTCAGTAACAATCGATAGATAAATTGGTATCGATTGTTTGCAGATTGACGGAATCGGCGCATAAATATCACATCTTTGAATGCAATAATTGTAAACACATTAATTAACACATTTTAAAACATTAAAAGTTAACAAGAGAGCAATACTCTCTTCTTCCTCTTCAACGCCCCGTCCACAGGTATATATCCGTTTTCCTTTGACAACTCAAAATTTTGCTCCTGTTCTTGCCTCCCGTCCACACGTATCCCATGAAAACGTTAACCAAAAACAGAAAAATTAATGTTTGAAGTATCAAAACGTTATCCAAATTGGAAAACTATTTAATACATGCAGGCATGGGCCAATACCTACGATGGCCCAGGAGGGTCACAGTCCAGTATTGGTTTTACACAGTCTAGTTTTAGTTTTTACACAGTCCAGTTTTATTTTTTTACAAAGTCCAGTTTTAATTTTTACACAGTCCAGTTTAATTTTTTTACACTGTCCAGTTTTAATTTTTACACGTCTCAGTCCGTTTTGAAGCGTTTTCGGCGAGTTAGCGCTATTTTGGTGTTCCATCAAAACGGCCTGAGACGCCGGCAAAAAACAAAGAATACAACAAGGCAATAAGGTACGTCGATTTTATTTAAAAACATAACGTTTTTTCTTCCTTTTAAGAAAAACCGTTTATATCCCATACAAGTCTTTGTAAATACTGTAACCGTTTGTAACACAACACCGCTCGCAAGCAAGAGTAACGTCCGCGTTCCTGTAATGAGCTTGGGCCGCCTGTGGTTCATTTCGTCCAGGTGGCCTGCAAAGACACTCTTTCCCCCCGGGAAAAACAACGCAGAAGCCTTTTCCATGAGCTCCTCAAGGCTTGGAGGGTTATCATTGGTATATGCAAGATTTTTTGATATATGCAAGATTGTATAAGATTTTTTCTTATGTGATGAAGTTTAAGATAAACTAGAAATTACTAGGCTTGATGTAACAAATCATAGATAACCGCACAGTCTCTACTGAGGTTGTTATTCATGATATTAGATCACTGATTGAATAATTTGAAACCTACAGAATCATTTTGATGTTTCAGGTGATTATCACTTTCTAAGTTTTGTGGGATTTAAGTTACTTTTAATTTGACTAAGTACAATTGGAGCTTAGAGCTAATAAAGACCCTGGAGAATATCAAAGGATTAATTCTCTTTAATAAACTTTTTCAGAGTTTGTCATGATTAGAAATGTAATATTTTCATACTTCGTTCTTGTCTCCACATGTATGAATTATGGGCCACCAGTCTTGTAATCAAAGTGTATCTTTCTGCTGTTTTTTTTTTTTTTGCTGTTCCACTTCAGTGACTTGCTCGGCCTCCAATTATTGAAAATATAATATTCTGTTGAAACAATGGAGAAGGTGCTTTAAATTCATGTACCTATTCAACTGCCTTGACTAAGATCCCACTGCGACCTGGGTTAATCAGATGCAAACCATGTAGCAGATGTACACAAAGATGTAAAATGATTTAAGGGCGCCTAATTGAATATGCATTACTATGTAGGATGGTGCTTGAGATTGAGATTGAGCGAGAGATTGTATATTCGCTATCTTAAGGTGTTGGCAAGAGACGTTTTTAGTGCACTGGTTTTACTGCTCCGCCCAAACCATCCGGGTGGTATCGCACATATATAGGGAACAGAACAATAGAGGAAATGTCAGCCAATCAGAAAATACTGACGTCACTATACTGATAAAACTGATTGGACAATACTGATTCTTTATCGTTGTTTTGATTTGGAATGGCAAAGGGAAGTACCTTTGAATTAAACTTTTGCTGGCCTGCTCGTTTAATTCAAACGTTTTTAAGAACTTAAAGTACGTTGAAAGAAAGGCATTCTGATTATCATTAAACAGCGACGCTTATATTTCTTCTCTCAACCTTGCGTCATATATTACATCTAGTTGTTCGTTGTTTTGGCGAGGCAAGTAAACGGCGTAAATTATTTTAACAACTAGTCGGATATAACCGTGAAACTGTGAACATCAAATCATAATACAAGAAAGAAGAATCAACGACTATCTTGCGGACCCTTCATTTATATTTTACTGTACCGTTAGCGCTTTCACAGAACGACCAAAACTATACTGATATTGATAATTGTCTTGTTTCTTTTGGTGTACACAAAGACTGTTTCATTTAACCACTGATTTTAAGCTAGAGAAGAGAAAACGACGTGTAAACGACGAAATTCAAGAACGAGCTAACACGCATTGGCTGATGCCAAATCAAAATTGATTCATAATGTGTTTATGCTTTTTCCGAGTTTAAAATTCATAAGAACAAAACATTGAACGAGACTCATAACACCCTTTGTTTTAGATGAACAGTAAAAATGCAAATTTTTATTGTGGTTGTGGAAACCATTCTGACCATTCGGGCTGGTTAGTTGAGGTCGGTGGTGGGCTTAAAACCCCCCGCAAGACTTACTCCAGTTGTATTTTTTACTCGTTATATCTGAAAACGACCAACGTGAATAGACGATCTTTTAACGTCCCTGACTCAACATTTCTTTAGAGCCCGCGACATCCTTTCTAACCACTGGCATTAGCGTTGTGACAAATGACCGTACAGTTTTTTTTAAACTTTGGCTGAACATTAGGGCCATTTATACGAGAAAAAATAAGACGCGTATATATATCAGTATAGTTTTGTTCGTTCTGTGAAAGCGCTAACGGTACAGTAAAATATAAATGAAGGGTCCGCAAGATAGTCGTTGATTCTTCTTTCTTGTATTATGATTTGATGTTCACAGTTTCACGGTTATATCCGACTAGTTGTTAAAATAATTTACGCCGTTTACTTGCCTCGCCAAAACAACGAACAACTAGATGTAATATATGACGCAAGGTTGAGAGAAGAAATATAAGCGTCGCTGTTTAATGATAATCAGAATGCCTTTCTTTCAACGTACTTTAAGTTCTTAAAAACGTTTGAATTAAACGAGCAGGCCAGCAAAAGTTTAATTCAAAGGTACTTCCCTTTGCCATTCCAAATCAAAACAACGATAAAGAATCAGTATTGTCCAATCAGTTTTATCAGTATAGTGACGTCAGTATTTTCTGATTGGCTGACATTTCCTCTATTGTTCTGGTCCCTATATATGTGCGATACCACCCGGATGGTTTGGGCGGATCAGTAAAACCAGTGCACTAAAAACTTCTCTTGCCAACACCTTAAGATAGCGAATATACAATCTCACGCTCAATCTCAATCTCAAGCACCATCCTACATAGTAATGCATATTCAATTAGGCGCCTTTAAATCATTTTACATCTTTGTGTACATCTGCTACATGGTTTGCATCTGATTAACCCAGGTCGCAGTGGGATCTTAGTCAAGGCAGTTGAATAGGTACATGAATTTAAAGCACCTTCTCCATTGTTTCAACAGAATATTATATTTTCAATAATTGGAGGCCGAGCAAGTCACTGAAGTGGAACAGCAAATAAAAAAAAAAAACAGCAGAAAGATACACTTTGATTACAAGACTGGTGGCCCATAATTCATACATGTGGAGACAAGAACGAAGTATGAAAATATTACATTTCTACTCATGACAAACTCTGAAAAAGTTTATTAAAGAGAATTAATCCTTTGATATTCTCCAGGGTCTTTATTAGCTCTAAGCTCCAATTGTACTTAGTCAAATTAAAAGTAACTTAAATCCCACAAAACTTAGAAAATGATAAACACCTGAAACATTAAAATGATTCTGTAGGTTTCAAATTATTCAATCAGTGATCTAATATCATGAATAATAACCTCAGTAGAGACTGTCTGCGGTTATCTATGATTTGTTACATCAAGCCTAGTAATTTCTAGTTTATCTTAAACTTCATCACATAAGAAAAAATCTTATTCAATCTTGCATATATATCAAAAAATCTTGCATATACCAATGATAACCCTCCAAGCCTTGAGGAGCTCATGGAAAAGGCTTCTGCGTTGTTTTTCCCGGGGGGAAAGAGTGTCTTTGCAGGCCACCTGGACGAAATGAACCACAGGTGGCCCAAGCTCATTACAGGAACGCGGACGTTACTCTTGCTTGCGAGCGGTGTTGTGTTACAAACGGTTACAGTATTTACAAAGACTTGTATGGGATATAAACGGTTTTTCTTAAAAGGAAGAAAAAATGTTATGTTTTTAAATAAAATCGACGTACCTTATTGCCTTGTTGTATTCTTTGTTGTTTGCCAGCGTCTCAGGCCGTTTTGATGGAACACCAAAATAGCGCTAACGCGCCGAAAACGCTTCAAAACGGACTGAGACGTGTAAAAATTAAAACTGGACTGTGTAAAAATTAAAACTGGACTGTGTAAAAAATTAAAACTGTACTGTGTAAAAAATTAAAACTGGACTGTGTAAAAAATTAAAACTGGACTGTGTAAAAAAATAAAACTGGACTGTGTAAAAATTAAAACTGGACTGTGTAAAAAAATAAAACTGGACTGTGTAAAACATTACAACTGGACTGTGTAAAACAATAAAACTGGACTGTGTAAAAATTAAAACTGGACTGTGTAAAAATTAAAACTGGACTGTGTAAAAAATTAAAACTGGACTGTGTAAAAAATTAAAACTGGACTGTGTAAAAAAATAAAACTGGACTGTGTAAAAATTAAAACTGGACTGTGTAAAAATTAAAACTGGACTGTGTAAAAAAATAAAACTGGACTGTGTAAAAATTAAAACTGGACTGTGTAAAAAAATAAAACTGGACTGTGTAAAAATTAAAACTGGACTGTGTAAAAAAATAAAACTGGACTGTGTAAAAATTAAAACTGGACTGTGTAAAAAAGTAAAACTGGACTGTGTAAAAATTAAAACTGGACTGTGTAAAAATTAAAACTGGACTGTGTAAAAAAGTAAAACTGGACTGTGTAAAAATTAAAACTAGACTGTGTAAAACCATAACTGGACTGTCAGAAATCAATACTGGACTGTGACCCTCCTGGGCCATCGTAAATACCACAGACGTAAAAAACGGAAAGTGGTTGCATCGTGCCTTCACAGATGATATCCTTTGACGATGCAGAGTGAAGTAAAGCCTCCTCCCGGACTTCTTGCGTAGACATAGTGACACGGAAAGGTAATAACGGGCAAGTGGGTAATTCGAATACATGTGCAACGGTGTTTATTCTTTGTATTGAGAACACTGGGGCTTCTTAAAAATGTCGGATGATCGGACAGGTAGCGTGCGTGACATCTGTTCCCGGGTTGCTGTGCCAATCAATAGCAATCGATGAATGGTTTTTGTATGGTTATCGATTGATCAATAACAATCGGTACCAATTAACTAATTTTATCGATTGATCGATTGGTTTTCCGATCATCGATTTCCATCGATTGGATATCCCGGGAATATTCCTTTAACCTTAAAATGACTATACTTGCTAACTTTTTTAAAAAGGCTAAAACGTTCCTTGCCTCAATGGAATTTTTTTTAAAAAAATGGTACTCTTTTGTTATTTAAGTCGGAGTGTCAGCGGCATTCACCATTGGAACTGTTTCCTGTCGTCTAGTTCAACATATGGCAAGGATGACAAAGATTGAAACTTGAAAAAGCTGTGCAGGAATCACCAAAAAAATTATTAAGTTTAGTGCTTTTTGATGAAATTTGAATGAATGTCATCAAAATGAAGGCACCGGTTACTATGGAATGAGTTGAAAGAAGAAAGTTTTTCCTTCAAAATAAAAAAAGTATATATTTATATGGAGAAAATATAAGAGTGCAAACTGAGCGTTCCTGCGGAAAGTGGCGGAATGGTATTTGCACGTGTGAGGGTTTTGGGGGCAAAGCCGCCGCTATTCTCTCGGCTTATTGAAGCTTTCTTATGCTGTGACATTTTTGATAGATTAGTATGAATTTAATAATTCTTTTCAAGCAATTACCTGAGAGGAAGGCAAACAGTTGTCCGGATCTTATCCTCTAACAAATTGTGGCTAACACGATCTCCATCCTCCTATCCTAAGCCTTAATTAAAAATTATAAAACACCTGATTTCACTACGCTCTTGCTTTATACAGTAACCAGAAAAATTTGCCTTTTACAAACAATATGTTAATACTTTTATGAGATTAAAAACAACTCCGAAGAAACGTTTGTCTTGTGACTATATTATTATTAATGTTCTACTTTTGGAATACGGAAACTGTGCACTAAATCTGTCCAATATTTACCCAAACTGTTGATCAATGGAGTTCTAATTCTTTTTGTGAAAATGGGTGAATCATTTCGTTACTTAGGTCGCTTCATTGACTTCAACATGTCTAACAACCAACACATGTCTGAATTGTCCTCTCTTGTACAAAACTTTGATGAATGACATGATCATGATAAAGCCACTACATCCTAAACACAAACTTCTTCTGTACAGCCGCTATGCCCTATCTAATTATCCAAAACCTAGATAACGGAACATCTCGACACTGCAGTGAATGGCTATATTCGAAAATGGCTTGATATTCCGATATCTGGAACCCTGAGCAATGTTTCCTAGAACGCAATAAATTTGGTCTTAAATTGGTCCAAAACCTGGATAACGGAACATCTCGACACTGCAGTGAATGGCTATATTCGTATTCCGATATCTGGGTCACTGAGCAATGTTTTCCTAGAACGCAATAAATTTGGTCTTAATATTTCTCCTCCCTCTATTAAATTTACTCTATGCCAAACAGTTCTCCGAAATTCATTAAAAGAGTCACCAAATGATTCCTTAAAAATCTCTGGAAATTCTCAAGCTGTCACACTAATATTCAATATGATGTGTACAAATCCACTAAAGAAGTTCTTATTAAGATTTCCGTTCTAATCAAAAGGATAAACTGCAACACCACCTAGCATCTCAAGGTTTCTTCTCTGTTCTCAAATGTTATCAAGTATTCATTGTCATCTGTAAATTCTAGTTGGTCAGAGGCCCAGTCCCTGGGAGGGGAGTGGTTACTCCCTTATAAGGCTTAATGGGAACGTGCGGCCAGCCAGGGTATGTTTTTCGGGATTTTTGTCTTAAACAGGGTATCGATTTTATCATTTTTTGTCTTAATCAGGGTATCGATTTTATCAATTTTTGTCTTAAACACGGTATCTTTTCTTGGACGATAAACAGCCTGCGCGTCTGTTCTACAGCAATGTTTTTTTGGTTAAATGTCTTAAACAGGGTATCAAAAATTGGAATTCTGTCTTACACAGGGCCGCGCCTCCCCACCCAAGCCGGATATATCGAGTACCACCCCGGGGTACAGTCTCATCTACCCAAGAACATTAATTTACAATTTTATCATCCGCTACATCAACAACTCCATCCCTACACGTATGAATATGGCACGATGGGGATAATCACAATTCCTCATTGCTCCTTTTGCCTTAATCCTGAATCACTACTTTGTGTTGTCGCTGCAGGTTGTCAGCAGTACCTTGATTGCTTTACCTGAAGACACGAGTTTAACTTAATCTTCAACTTCATTTTCAAGTAACTTCAACCTGTAATTAATGTTCACTCTTCACTCTATGCAGATGTTAATGGTTTTCTGAATCCCTCAATAATAACTGGTGAAAATTATTGTCCAGTTCTTTTTTTCCTAACTTAGTCCAAGTGCCTATAATATGTTCTAGAATTAACAGTTAGTTTCGAGTCTAGCCTTAATAACAATGCAATGCGTTAAAAAGAAAAGTATCTGAACTTCATCAACGAAATGAGTAAAAACTACAGGGGTGAAATTTGTAAATCTCTACTTGAGCTCCCTTGGCGTTTTCTCCGATGAATCCTTCAAGTTCTTAGACATGATGAATGACATTCGCATTGACAAAAAGCAGCAACTTTATATAATCATGAAGAAAATGATAAATATAGCCATTAGAGCAACATATTACATCTTTTGTTGTAGAAATAGGAATTGGGATAGCCCAGACTTAATCCGATTTTGGTTTTGTTTTTTCTTCTTCTCCTTTTTTTTTCTGTTTTTTTTTTTAATAATTCAATCTCAAGCAGCACAAATTGCCGATACGTAGCGAGACGTACAAGTGGGAGAAGTAGTTTCCATTATTGTAGCGTCCTTCGCGTGATTTGACTTTAAGAAAAACAAGATTAACAATTAACCCACTTTTGTGACACAACATCAGACATGAAATCCGTTGTTGAGTTCTAGACACAATACTAGCTAAATACAGAAGGGATATTAAAATAATCCACTCATGTGAACTTCGTGTGATCATCGCCTGACTCCAGTTCAACACACTCAAGGACTATAAAAGAGCTATAGACAAAGTGCTCTACACAGTGTAATTTTAGACTCACAAACCTTCACAAGTGAAACTTTACCTGAAAACTCTGAGCAAAATGCCTGCATCAGGAAAGGTAAATATCTCTGTCATTAGCTATAGGTTGTTTTATAATTTTACAATGCCGTGGAATCCCTTCTTACGGTCACATTGATATTACGGCCGGCTATACATTTTCTTATCTATTTCCTTAATTTTTTTTTTAAATACGGTCGCCCGTTAATACGGTCAACGGCCACATTTTAAAATCCCAAACCGTAGAATCTTTTATAATTCCACCGCGTTAATACAGCCACTCGTTCGAAACTGAGAAAATTAGAATGCTTGGGCCTGATTAGATCTTGTATTGAGCGGTAGACTACAATACACCTAAAACGCATTTGTGACGGTCTAATAGTCAAGTGTTTTATATGTACTGAAGGAATGTTTCAGCTACTAGTACTTTTCATAATTACTGTACGCGATATCTAAAACATTCCGTCTGTTTATTAAAGAGAACAGTTATTCAAGAAGTGCGAAGGCGAATGCGATGTATTTTTCATTACGCTGTCCAGGTAATACGGCCACTCCGTTAATACCGCCAATTTTTTTTGGACCCAGTGGTGACCCTATTCACGGGCTTTCACTGTATCATAATAGTAGGACCTGAACTGTGTTAATTCAGTAGGAGTCATTTTCCATTTCTTTTATTACTATTACATTTATTTTCATTCTTTTATTATTTTGGATTGTCAATTCTGGCTTACCCAAAAAGAAGTGCCCATTGGTTCTTTAAACAGTTTCTGCATTTAGTCAAAAGTGTACAAAACTGTAACGCAGATTTATTTAACAAGTAAAGGATTTGTTAAATGAATATATTTTTCAGAAAATTGTGCAAAGCGAAGGGCCTACACGTCCCATAAATGCCGCTCCAAGAAAGGATGATGACAATGAAGGTAACATCTTTTCTTTTCTGGAATTTTTCCCACGTAAACAAATCAACGCAGTAAGCTTTGAGGCATAATACGTAATTCAAAGCAAAAGAAAAGAAATGTTAATCCGTCAGTGTTATTTCCAGTTTCCTCTTTAATGATATATATTGATATAAAGAGCGATCAGGAGGAGAAAAGAAAAAGCAATGGTCACACATTGCTTTGGAGATATTATTTTGGCCGAAAAAGAAACTGTCTGAGGGAAGAGGTCTATTTAGAGGTAAAGTTTTCAAAAATCCGGCTAGATATAGAAATGTGAAAACTGAGTCATTTTTCCTCTTTTTTCATCCTTGTATTACTATTATTATTTTATTTTTTCAGGCCAGCTTCTGTGCAGGGATTTTAAGATCCAGGTGCTTCCTGCAGCCTTCTATCTGAATGAAAATGTTAATTTTAAACAATCTGCTACATCAGGGAAAATGAGCACACAAGGTTGTTGTTGCTAAGGAGTGGAGCATCTAGCACTCTTGCAGTATTGATGCGGAGAAGTTACTTTAAAAGCACTATTTAATATTTCGATTAAATGTCATCGCTCCCATTATCTCATAAACATGTAAACTGTAAGCAATGATTTTTTTTTCCCAATACATTGAAAGTTTAACTGAAAATAAAGTTATATTCATTTTTTGAGCTGCAGTTTAGATGCAGTATTGTTGTAGATTAAGGTACTCTTCTCATACTAAGAATAAAAGCTATTGAAATCATCGCAAGCTCGTTTTTTATATTTTTCGGCGTATCTATAGTGGAGAGTTTAATCAGTCAGGGTTTTCCAGGACAATTTTTTACCCTTCTGTAGTTGAACGGCATTTCCAGTTTCTCTTTGATCAACAAAAACTACAGCAAAAACAAAAGCTCAGTATTTATGACTAACCGCTGGAATCCAATTGGTACATCTAATAGGCAATTTATCTAAACGGGGTTTAGAAAGCGTTTAACAAAAACGCATTCCAAGCCATTTTCAATTTGTACGACTCCTTCATCTTACACAATTTATCGTGAACAGCTTCATGAAAGACATGTAAGCCGTAAGCTATTACTTTAAAACCCTTTGCATTGAAAGTTAAAAAATATTAATATTTATTTATTTTATTAACTACAGTTCAGATGTATCTACCTAAATAAAGGACCCCTATATTGTGATGAAATTTGTGTATTTAACTTAAGAATAAATTAAAGCTGTTAAGATCACCACAATCCGATTGTAAATAATTCATGGGTCACTACCATGCATGTTTGCTAGAACAATTCTGCTGTAGCTCCAGTTCTGACATCCACCTAATGCAGAAGTTTTTACTCACAAGGAAAATAACAAAAGGAATGAAATAGTCCCAGTCAGGGTAGGGCTCGGCAATTTCGTTTCTGGAGAAAACAAGCTCATATCATATAAGTTGGCGGCAGAAAATACTGCTCTGGCATCCTTCTGCTAGTTCCTGTAGCTGATCACTGAAAAGGGGGCCTAAAGCCTGGTTTCTATATGATCGTTGCGATCGCTGACAAAAATGGTTCAGCGATCGCAGCGATTGATGGTTTCCATATGATCACTGCGATCGGTGCGATTGCTGAATGAACAAGTTGAACGTAGTTGAACATAGTTCGTGCCATTCCTCAAATTCAGCATGGCGGCTGTGAATCGTCGATCGATTCCTACTTGAGGCTTCTTTTCTCGTAATTATTTATAATTAGCAAAACGGGAGACGCGAGAGGAGGAGCAAAACAAAGCAACGTGTGGGAGGAGGCCGTGTACCCCTGACCACCCGTTCAATTTTTTTTTTGGTCCGTTTTTTCCAGTGCATATGCTCTCACGCGTCTCTTGTTCTGTAAAAGGAAACGGAAACCCCTTTTAGTACTGGGGTCCTGGGGTGAGGTCTGCTTTTGCTCTTGTGATTATTGTTGTTGTTCTTTGTTTATCTTTGTGTATTCTCTTTTATTATTTATTTTGTTATTATTATGTATATTTGTTTTCTGGTTTCATTCACTTTATAACGTTATTCTGGGTTTCTGTCCTTTATCGACAAACCGGCTAAACACTAAATTAGTAATTTGGAGCTACTCAAGTTAATAATATTCATCGTGTAAGAGTATTACGTAAGAGAGGATACGCTTTCCGTTTTTTATTTCTTTTATTTACTGTTAACGAAAAGCTGTTCCTTATAACCAAAAATGGAGCCAAATTGGCCCCGAGCCCCAACCTTCAACCTCGACTGAGTTCGCAACCTGAAGACACCGTTCCAACACTCCAATGTATGAAGTACAGGCTTACATTTAACGATTTTAATAGACGCTTACACCTAAAAGAAATTATTTCACAATGATGACGACACGACAGATAAGAGTACGTGATGGTCAGCCATTTAAATGCAGAGGATCGTGGTCCTGGGGGAAAAGACGTCATCCAACAAGACCTTCTATTGGCAACTTGGCCTACCCGCGTTGCGACAACCTTTCAAAACAAGAACGCAAAGCAATTAAGATATTGTCATTAAACCTGCAGATAAAGGTTGTGGAACAGTTATCATGGATCGTGATTGGTACATCAACGAATGTTTGAGACAATTAAATGACAACAAATACTACTAGAAACACACCAAAGACCTTACACAAGTAATACAAGACAGAATAAAAGAATACACCACTCGCATGTTCAACGAAAATCTTATTGTTGATAATACCTTGAAATACCTAGCTTCAAACTCAAATCCTCGAGCTGGCCGTTTCTATACCCTCCCAAAAATGGACAAACAAGGCAACACAGGTTGTCCATCTCTAGCAATGGTCATCCCACTGAACACATTTCCACTGAATTCGTTGATTATTACTCAGTGAAACCTCTGGTACAGACACTTCCTTCCTACATCAAAGACACAACGCACTTTCTACTAAAAACTCCAGCAACTTGGTCTACTGCCCAGCAATACTTAATTAGCCTTTCTTCGTAATGCTTGATGTTTTGTCATTGATACGAACATACCACATAACCGAGGTATAGAATCGTGCCGCCATTTTTTCAACATGCTTTCTCAAAAATCACTCCCGTCTGATAGAATATGCGACCTCATCCGAATGATCCTTGGAATGAACCACTTCAATTTCAATAACTACCAGTGCAAAATTATCAGACACCCTGTCTGAGACAAACATGATTCTCAGAATCAGATAGTTTTGTACTAGATGACATGCCAAGAAAAACGCAACTATAGCAATTATGAATCGTGCTGAGCTGTGTTTACGTCTACCAGGACGTCTGGAAGATGCTGTCTTCAGTGAAGCCCGCTTCAGCGAAGTTAATTGTAGTTTCTTTCTGAGAGACTCCATAGCAGAATTCTGGAGTGATTGCGCGCGAATTACGGCCAAAATGCGTACAACAGCATAGACAAACAGAGTGGAGCAGAGTATGTCAAAACCTGAGACACCAGTTAGACGCAGCACTTTTAAAACAGTGACTGAATTTGCAGCGAACATTCCCAAAACAAGGTATAGTGATATCAACAAGGGAATCAGCCATGCCAACAAGATGATCCTTTCAGGGCGTCTCAAGATCATGGAATTGTTGTACCTAAGAGGATGAAGAATTGCTTCGTACCGATCCCACGTTAAAATGCAGAGATTTGCAACTGAAGAGTGAACGAAAAACCAATACGCTGCCATGTATATGCGCTGGTTATAGCTGACGCAAGCATGGCCGCCGGGAAAGGCAACCATTCCGACGCCCAGATCAGCAACTGCCAGGAAAAATACAAACCAGTTGGATGGAAAACGGAGGCGGTGTGTCGCAGCGATCAAAGCTATTATGAAACCATTTCCAAGAACTGCTAACACGGAAAGTAACCATCCCGAAACATCGAGCCAACCTTCCATGTCAGATCAATTTTAGAGATTGTTTTACGACTTCAGCCTTCAAGAAACTGTTAAAGAGTAAGTGCTGAATACCCAGCCACTATTCAGGTCACTTCATTTAAATTTCTCTAACGAGTGAAGCGTTACAAAAAAGCTCTTAGACTGTCATCAGCTGGAATATTATTCAATGTTATATTCGCGATACCAACAGTGACGTACTTCGCATTTTAAACAAGTTTCACAGTGTTAGATTATCTTCCTACACACACTGACTGCGACAATCATCGTATGTAAATTAGTTCAGCTGAAATAACCTAAATAGTAAGTTTCCGAACAATAACTGATGAAGGTCTTTTAAGAGTATAATTTTAAGGATAAGTCAAGGTTTTTGTCGGGAGAGTCAAAGCTGTAAAGTTGAGTACTACTAAAGCAAACTAGTTATTAAATAAGCTCATAGATTGGTCTATTCAAGGAAAAAAGAGACTCGAGGATTTGAACTTTGTCACATTACAGCCGAAACTTTGTTCCCACATACAAAGAAAAAAGAAAAGAAGAAGAAGTAAAATTAGACCTTTATTTATTATTTTTTCATATTCATAATGCATAGGTTGGTACTCATGGTTGACCAGTATTACGTATTTTCTAAGAAAGCTGAATGCACGTCTAATGGGCTTTGCCGGTTATGTGAGTCGACAGTCGTCACCTAAATTACTGGCACACGAAAAAGTAAAAAGGCGGGGATAAGGAGGGCAGCAGCGAGAGGAAGGTGAACAAAATAAATACAAAAAAAAATTAACAAAAAAAATAACTATTACAGCAAACAACATCTAAGTTGATAGAAAGTACTTATCTTGATATTTATGTACATTAATATTTAATCGTTAATGACATCTCATTGTATTGATGAACTTTTCCCACTTACTAAGATGTTTATTTAATGTGCCTCTTTTCCTGGTGATATAAAGTTCAATGTTTGAAAACACACCTAGTCCTAGCAATGAACCCCTGAAGAGAGGGCATACCCTTTTGACAAATCTGTAAACTTGAGCATGAAATATATAGGCATGCTGAGTAATATTTCGAGCGAAGAATTGACCCTTATTTGCCTGTGTCTTACAAATACACTGGGCATCAATTTGCCTGCGTCTAACAAATACACTGAGTCATTAATTTGCCTGTGTTTAACAAATACACTGAGGCATTAACGTGCCTGCGTCTTACAAAATACACTGGGGCATTAATTTGCCTGTGTCCAACAACAACACTGGCGCATCTATTTTACTGTGTCTAACGAATAAACGTTATTTACTTTTCTCGAACAAATTTATTTATGTAATCCTTTACCAATACAATTGCAACTAAGGTAAAGACATTTTAAAACTCAAAATTCCGGTGATGTATATTTTTTAACCAAGCTGGCACAAAACCGCTAGCCACGAAAAATGTTACAGCAAAGAAAGAGTAGCCCCATTTTTTATTGCATTACATGTCAGGCGTTCAAGAAAACTCGTATTAATACTTTAATGAGGAAAGTATTGTCCGCTAAAACGTATCAGGATATAATCCGGCTTATAATTAACCCCTTCGTAAGGCTCAAATTCAACAATATGACATCACGAGGACGTCAAATTTCGCTTTGGAAATGATTAGTTCATTATTATTTTGCGTAAGTTTGGTGACCGGATCGTGTGCGGTGCTGAAGTTATAGAGGGGGGCCTCCGAGCATCATCCACCCCCCCCCCCCCCAACCCTCGGTGTTGACTGAATATTTCAAGTCCCACGGGGGCACCTTGACCGCTAGCTAGATTTGTTCTCGGTACGTCCCTTGCCTAGTCCCTAGGCCTTATTATTGCGCACGGCCCATGTCTTTTGGGTCACGTGGTCCGAACGAGTCACCGAGATGCGTTGACCGAGTAGACCTGGGAAAACGCCGTACAAAGACTCGGCAAAATATCCCTGAAAAACTCCATAATTGGAAAGGAATTATTTCATGTAGTAGAACCGAAGCTATTTTAACTTACTCGAGGTCATTAATAGAGAAATATAAATACGGAATAAACGAAAGTAAATAAAAAAATATAAATCAGGCTGGGAGATAACCATTTCTGGATACCTATGATGACGTTACTGATGTCAATTGAATCTTGGACCTTGAAAGAAAAATCAGTATTCGCAACGCTTTTGCGCCGCTATTATTTTGGTTCCTTTCATTATGCCATGAGACCACGTGTTATTTTTAAAGGAACATCAGAGGAACATGCGAAACAAAAGAGAGATGGCGTGCGTCTCTGCAACGCAGAGAAAGATCGAGTGTAGTGATTTTTGAATTTTTGAAAATTTTATACGTGTAATAATATTTTCTGGTTTTAAAAATATTACTCCGCGATACAAGAGTAAATTTGCTTGTTTTTTATTCAAACAAAATCTATATACACGATACTTTACTTCATATATACGGCCTTTGAAAATCGGTGAAGTGGGTATCGGCGCCATTAATGGCTGACTGTGTGAGCGTTTTGTGGATCGTATTCTAAACTGATCCTTGGTTCCTTTTTACTGAAATTGTTCGTGTTGCAAGAAAGAAGTGGAGGATTCCAAACTTTAACTGAGGGAATCAGTCTTATCTTTGTTGTTGTTTCGGTCAGATTTACATGTAATTGTGAATGGAAAAAAATGGGCTTAGTCTCTTCCAATTCTTTTAAATAGCCTAATGGGTTTATTTTTACTTGCGATATAGTACAATATAGGGAGTGCTCTAATTATAAATGGCTCTTAAGGGTAGAAACGCTTGTAAAGGGAAAACCACAACGACAAACCAGTGAGGGTCACCCGGATCTTTAGTAGACCTGGAGAAGTAAAATCTTGAGTATCAAATTTTAAAATTAGAACTTACAGTAAACTGATCCTTACGCTATAGTGCGATGTGGTTATTATTAGTTTGGTGCTTGTCTGCAATGGGTTTTGCTATTTTGGCGTGTTGTTGAGATGGACTTGTACAACTAGGGCTGGAAGACTCTGAATATTCATGTATAAACTTGACTGTTGGATGGATAGGATTTAAAATGATGTAGGAAAGTTTTTCTGTCCACACCATGAAGATGTCATCAATAAACCTCCACCGGACGTAAGGTTTGAAAGGGGCGTTTCAATTGCATATTGTTCTAATTTCCCCATGAATAAGTTAGCGTATGAAGGTGCCATTCGTGTTTCCATAGCTGTCCCATGGATTTGAAGAAAGTGTTGGTTACCATTCTCTTGGTCGCCAATTCGGCGGCGAATCCGCTGGTTTACGCGTTTTTGAAACGAGACATAAAAAGAGAAGTCGCGCGGCTTATCTGTAGGAGAGGTGGTATTAGAATGTAACTGTGAGCAACCGTGGTACCAGGCTAACTGTTAACCATTTTTTTGTCATGCACAAAGTTCAGTTAAACCTCTCGACAATTAAAACGGCTACCTCGAGAACAGAAGAAAGTGCAGCCATTATAAGAGGTGGCCGCTGTAGAGACGTTTAAAAACAATAGTCAGTGCATGAAATGTCTGCCAAAACAAGTGGCCGTTGCAGAGAGGTATACGTAGCCATTGTTGCGAGGTGGCCAGATATGATCAACTAAATATACACCTTCTTTACTACAAAGTCCTGATCGCTACATAGCATTATGGGAGGCCTCTTAATCGCTTTTTTCAAATAAAAACGACCTAAACCCATAAGCTTTTTCTATGCTGCATAGGATCATCCTTGCAGAGTGATATGCCATGAGAAGAGATCAATGTAAGACTGGCGTTAGAAAACAAAATAAGTTCTTTGTAATTGGGAGTGCGAAATTGTAGTTGCCAGTAAAAACACAAGGGAAAAAGGCATACTAACTCTAGCTTCTCTTAACCATATCTAGCCACAACTGACAGAAAAGAACCATTTTTTTTTTTTTTTAATTCAGTCTGGAGAGGGTTTTCAAAAAGCTTTATCAATAATTTACATGACGTCTAATAGTGAACTGTTAACATATTGTGCACTGAGGTATCTATTTCGAATCTTTAAAGAATCGAAGTGCACAAATATGAGCCTCATGAGACAAAATACAGCAGGAAGCCAGTAAATTGTTAATACTGAAAGAAATGTTACTTAGGAGTCTTTTCAAATAAGGTATAGATTATGTATTTAAAGTTAGGCTAACCTTATATTGACTAAATAAATTATTTAGAGCGTTGGCGCCATTTAATTACCAGTGGGCCGGCTGCACGGCACTTCAGAAAAAATCAAATTATCTTACCATTAACTATTCACAGGTTTTTCTTGGCGAATAACCCACGAGGAATTAAAGGAAACGGCCCTCTTTTTTATGTCGGAGAGGCAGTGATTGCAGTCTGTTTCAACTATTATTAATATAATATTGGTTTCCATGTGCTAGTTAGAAACAAAAGGGAAAGGCGATATAAATGACAGCCAGCGAAGACTGCGAAAGCAGGGATGGGGGTAGAGAGTGTCACTAAATTTAACATGGACTTTAATATTCTAAATGATAACACAGGAAGAAGATTATTGTTCAAGAATTATTACATAAAGTGCATTTTTGTACGTCAGACATAATAAATCGAAAAGAAATTCAATACCTTTGGCCACAGTACTTTAATAGCAATAGTCTGTTTTCTTGCAGACTTAAACAGTGGAAGAAACTCTGCTTACGGCCGGTCGGCCGCCATCACAAAATCCCGTTTCAACTCCCATCAAACTTTGTCTTTTTACATTTCCCGGGAAGAAAAAAAAATTCAGAGCCGGGGAGACTAAATTATCACTGGGTAGCTATACACTGAATTAAACCACTCAGGGTAGGGTTTCACTGGCTGTGTTATAAACTAATAAAAGGGGTGTTTTGTAATATTTATTTTAAAAAAGCTTTGAAACATACAATAATGCGTCTTACCATGAGATAAAAAGAAAATCGAATCGTGTGTTAAACCTCTTTAGAAAGTTAGAAGATGCTGGCATGTATGAAAACAATAACAATTCCCCCACCTATGTGAACTTCAAAGATGGCAAAATCGGTTGTTAAGTTCTATGTAAAATACTACATATAGAAGGGATATTAACATAATCAATTTAATGTGCACCATGGTGTTTAATTAATCAACAGTGTGATTGTACGTACTCACAAACCTTCTCCAGTGGAGCTTTACCTGAAAACACTCAGCAAAATGTCTGCTCCAGGAAAGGTAAATATCATATAGTTGGATCTAAACTGTGCGAATAGCGACATTCAATCTGATTCATTTTACATTACTATTATTTTTTTAATTATTTATTTTAATTTGATTAATATATTGACTGTATACTTTAAATTGTCAATTCTGGCTTACCCAAAAAGAAGGTGCCTATTGATTTCTTAAACAACTATTGCATTTGTTCAAAAGGATATACAAAATGTACGTAACGCAGATTTATTAATAAAAGAAGAAAAGAAATTAAAGACAACTTTTTTTTTTCTTTTAGAAAATTGCGCAAAGCGAAGATCGATCTTACACGTCCGATAAATGTCGGTCTACGAAAAGATGATCACAGTGAAGGTAATGTCTCTTCTCTTCTAAGATTTTTTCACTTAAACAAGCTTTGACTGGCTGAAGCAAAAGAAACGAAGGCTTTCCTAAATTGCAATGCGATTTATTTTAATTCGTGTTTTGAAAATGAACCTAGCGAAATTTGCAGCCCTCTGAGTGAAAAAGTACAAAAAGGCCGGTTCTGTTGCAAACGATTAGCTTGAAAATCACACAAGGAAAAGAAAAGGAAAGGAAAAATAGAAAGTAGCAAGGAGGAAGAAAGCAGGAGAAGAGAATAAATTAATGGTTGCACTCTTAGTTTTTCTATTGGCTACTTTTGTTTGTCCTCAAAATACTGCCTGACAGAAGAGGTCTATTTGGTGCTAAATATGCTTTCAAAAATCCTGCTGTAAGACATAGAAATGTGAAAAATCTTGTGTCGTTTTATCACTATACTATCATTTTACATTCTAGGCCAGTTTCTGTGTAAGGATTTCAAGATCCGGGGGCTTCCTGTAGCCTTCTATCTGAATGAAACTGTTAATTTCAAACAGGCAGCTTTAGGAAAAATGAGCACACAAGGATGTTGTTGTTGAGGAGTGCAGCATCCAGCACTGTTGCAGTATTGATGTTAAGGAGTGATTAACTACTGTTTTAAATATTTGCTGCTGTTTTCTCATGCAAACTGAGAGCATCTATGGTTTAAGGCTTTTGCATTGAAAATTGAAAGAAGATACTTATTTTATAAGCCACAGTTCAGATCTATGTAGATACTTAAAGGGGTCTTATATTGTGATGAAATTTTTAAGTCTAACCTCAGAAAAAAATTGAAACAAGAAGCATTTAATTTATTTTTCTTTTGTCAATTTCCACCCTTTTTCTTTAATATCTAGCCAAGATTTCATTCAATCAAAAAATGACTCAATTGAGTTAGAGTCCTTAACTGAATATTTTTTTTTGAGAATTTTTTAGATGATTTTTTTAATGTTTTTAATGTTTATAAATTAACGGAGATGTTTAAAACTTTGACTAAATTGGAAAATATTATACATTCAGCTTACGTAGAAAATGCGTAATACTGCACGTACACCATGATTATCAAGCTATGCATTATTTATAGGAAAGAAGACTAAATAATGGTTTCATTTACGGTACTTCCTTTTAAAGTGGTGACAAAGTTTCGGTTGTAATGTGCCAAAATATAACCCTCGTCTTTTTTCCTTGAAAAGTCTAATTATCTATGGAGTTTAATTTGCTTTAGTACTATTTGACTTCCGCCAAACAGGAACCTTAACTCATCCTTATAATCATACTGTTTCTTAAAAACCCTTCATTTATTGTTTAAAAGACTACTACTTAAGTTGTTTCACCGGAACTAATTTACATAAATATACCATGATTGTCTTAGTAGATGCATCTGGCTGACCCTGTAAAACTTGTTTATAAAGAAGAACGTCAATGTTGTTATCGCAAATATAGCATTAAATAATATAAAAGTTGATGACAGCCTCTCTAGGGCGTTTTTGCTACGCTGCGTTTCGCAAAGCTTTCGACACATACTGTATCAATGAACTAAGTGACCTGAAAAGTGACTGAGTATTCAGCAGTTACTCATAAAAGGCTTCTTGAAGGTTGAAACCGTAAAGCAATCTGTAAAACTGTTCTGACATGGACGTTTGGCTCAGTTTTACGGAATGTTTACTTTCCGCGTTAGCAGTTCTTGGAAATGATTTCATAAAGCCTTTCATCGCTGGGATACACCGCCTCCATTTTCCATCCAACTGGTTTGTGTTTTCCCTGGCAGTTGCTGATCTGGGCTTCGGAATGGCTGCCTTTCCCAGCAGTTATTTTTGCGTCAGCTATAGTACCACCTGTAACAAGACTATATACATAGCAGCCTACTGGTTTCTCGTCCACTCTTCGGTTGTAAATCTCTGCATTTTAACATGGGATCGTTACAAGGCTATCGTCCATCCCCTTAACTATATAACGTCTATCACCGTGAGACGCCCTGGAAGGATCATCTTGTTTGCATGGGTAATTCCCTTGTTGATATCGCTGTATCTTTCCCTGGGAATGTACGCCACGAGCTCACTCACTGTTTTACATGTGCTTCGTGTAACTGGTGTCTCTGGTTTTGACATATTGTGTTCATCTCTGTTCGTCTATGCTGTTGTACGTATTCTGACAGTAATTCGCGCATAATAACAATAATAATAATAATAATAAAGCATTGAATGGGGATGGTAGAAAACATCAAGAAAGTATCAGAGAGATTCAAAAGCTCTGCATGCTGGGATCTGCGCGAATCCTCAGAAAAGTGCTTAGTGTTTAAACAGAATGATTTACTTGAGTGACTGATGCTCCAGGTGCATGGTTTGCGCACGGCTGATGCACAAAAAGAACACCAGCACAGACTGTGATAGAAGAGATAATAATAATAATTGTCTTTATTTCGCCCGACAAAATACATAACAAACGTTACAGAGAGTAAAAGTATGCAAATCATGAAAATCGCACAGATTATTTCCAATTATTATATAAAACCTGATAAAACATTGGATATCTATATTGTTAAATTGCCAAGTTGTATTGAAACCTTATTCTATTAAAGTAGCAGTTCTTAAAACCTTTTGTATTAATGCGTGGAAATTGATTTGTTTGCGATCTTAAATTCTTGGATGACTCTTTGACTTTCGGCAAAAAGGGCATATAATGGATGGTTAACATTGTTCTTAATTTTGGTGAACAACCTGCGGTGACATTTCTCTAAAAGGTCATAGATATTAATTAACTCAGAAGTGTAACGTCGCTTATAGTCTCCTTCGCAGCCGTTATTAGGGTCGTCACGCAACGCTCCTCCCCACTAGGAGCGTTGCGTGACGACCCTAATAACGGCTGCAAAGGAGACTACGTCGCTTATTGCACCTTTTTAAAAAGCATTGTATATGGTGTTTAAATCTACCTGGCTGGTTCCATAGACTGTTCTTTGACAGAACAATAGCCTTAAAGAGATGATCTATCTCTAACTGCGTGTATCCATCTTTTCTCAGTGACCTTAAGAGCCAATGTCGGAAAATATCGAGAATCTCAAATCAGTTCTAAAAATTCGCATTTTGGCTAATACAACCCAAACAACCCTTAGGTGAACTATTTCAAGAAATGATATTAAGAAATCCTCAAGCGCTTTACATTTTGAGAAATTTGGAAAAGCTCAAAAATTCGATAAAAATACATTTTTTTATTCGCGAAATGCTGCAAATTTCAACAATTTTCAAGGAAGCAGTACAAGTAGCTGTGATTCTTTGAACTAGACCTGAAGTTTCAGCTCTGCGAATTTAAACCCTTGCGAAAAATACAATTTTAAATATAGCTCCTCGGGCCACCGTAAGCGACAAGAACGTCAAATGTAAACAAAGCGAAAAGCGTGAAAACAAAGGATAAAATCACACCAAAGCAATTTCTAGTCTACCAAAGTGCCAAGAAATGATGGAAAGTTCGGTATCTAAATAGGTATTGCTATCTGAAAAGCTACCAAGACGAAATTGTCCGTCAAAAAAGAATTTAAACAAAATCGTGAAAAACGAGCAACTGAGAACCGCGTCTGGTGAAATTCTGAACTCGGAAGTATAATTGCTTCCAGCTGGTCAAGTCCAAAAGGCTTTAAGAACTGTTTTCGAAATGCCCCAATAAACTATCGAGAAACTATGCCACAGCATAGATTTACTTTAGTAAAAATGAACATAACAAGAAGTCGGAATCATGATTACAAATGACATTTCTACAAAATTAAATGAGTTTTAAGCGTAAGTCCTGGAGTTTTAGA
>JBBMOI010000003.1:4017500-4122500 GCA_038088405.1 Porites divaricata
GTGCGGGGTTGTGGACGAGCAAAACGCGAAGCCGTCACATATTCTAGAACCGTGTTATTTAGGGACGGACCATGAGAAAAGTTATTGGGGGTGGGGAGTTTTCGAGCTGCAGGAATTTTTTTCGTTAACATATTCTTTGTATGAATTTTTTTAGGCCATAGCATAACGTGAATGATTTTTTTTTTCATTTAATTTTCTCTTCCGCGATGTTTTTTTGTACTTCGCCCGCCTCCTCCTAAGGTTTCTAATGGTCCGTCTCTTACAATGATACGTATCATTATTGCTTAACTAAATAACTACGCGCTGATGGACAATGATTTTCGACTGTGGAGCAAAAAGTTAGCACTACGCGAACAGAACGATTCTCTGTCGTTTCTGCAATGCATGAGATATTACGGCAATGAGGCCCCCGACGTCCATTCTCGAAATCATCACTACTACGATGAAATGTATTCGGCGTGCAGATGTCTCCTTTTCCAGGTTTATATGTTAAATAACCCTACCCACGGCTTGTTTGACAAAGCTTCCGAGACGGCTTTTTGGTGGTATTCTTGATCCAATTTTTTTTTCATCTTTATTTTCGCGGCCTTTGCGATGACGGCTTTGGACCGTGTTGCGCTTCGTGATTTCGCAAAATTAATTGCTGTGGGAATTAAACATTTTTTTTTCTATAAAGAAAGCGTTTTCACTTTCAGTATAATAATAATAATAATAATAATAATAATAATAATAAAAAGCATAGTTAACAAGGAGGCCGTATAAAAATATTACATATCTCCAAATTAGGTTTTTGAATTTTCCTTGAAAAACATAAAGGAATGTCAATTGCCGCACCTCCACAGCCAAGCTGTTTCAAAACACATTTCCGCTATGAGAGAGGCTTCTTTTATAAAATTCGGTACGGGTTTTGGAACAGCGAGCTTGTATTTATTCAGGGGCACCCAACGACTGTTTTCTCTGAAATATTTGAATTTTCTATAGCATGAGGAAGGCTAGAAATTTCTATATGATCGTTCCAGTTGTGTACAATTTTCGAAGCTTATCTAATAAAATCCCCACGACTCTCCCAAGATGCCGTCTAGGCGGTTTTTGGTTATTTCATTTATTTTTTTCGATCCGGTTTTGTTTTACATTTTTATTTTCGCGGCTTAATTCGCAGCGAGCGATAAAAATTTATTCGTCGAAAGGAATAATTTTACTTTGGTCAGCAAGTCCTTTTATTTGCGATATAAACTTAATTTATTTTAGTTGTGATGGCATTGACAGCTTTGGAAGAAACTAAAGGTATCCGTATTGCGCCTTGCGTTTTCGCAAAACGGCGGCGGGAGGGATAATATTTTCTTCCAACTAGAGTCATTATCGAAGCAAATACCCGTAATTTTAAATTGTCTCGTTTCCCAAAGTGCGTGCTGCTGAGGACCAGTCGGCAGTAAATAAACACAAGCCTCATTGTTCTGGCGAAAATTGAGACGCATTTGTTACAACTTGATGACAAGTATAGAACGGTAATTGCATCTGTATAGAGGAAATTAATTATCAAATCCGTGTCAAAAGAAAAGGATTATAACGCCTCGCTCGAATACTGCTTGAGGTGCTCCAAAAGTCCCATACAATTTACTGTAACGTCGTTACAGTAAATTGTATGGGACTCCCCAGGATACTTACAGTTCAGGCGATTTGTGTCCCCTCATGCACGTGACCTAGAGCCTACCCGCACTCGGGAAGTGCTCTGAAGAAGATATATATACAATTTTAAAGCCGTAAATGACCTAATAATCACCCGCACTGACCCGGCGCGTCTTTTAACTTTATGGGTCCAAGCAGAGGCGAGTAAAAGGGAGAGGTCATTATTGATATAACTGTACCACTCAACAAAACGTATTTTTAAACTGTTGATATTTTTTCCACTCCATCAATTGATACGTCCGAAGACGTCTAGGGATCCGTATCGCTCTTCTCAAATTCCAACCCGTCGATGGCAGAATCGTCCCTCAGGGTTATTGTGTTTCCATCGCTAGATGAAAATAAAAACACTCAAACCCCTGTAAATCAGGCCGCAAGAAAATGAATGAATTGAATGATTTTCTCCTTTTTTGCTAATTCCATTTTTGATATTTTTCATCAGAGCTTTCTCTGGTTGTTGCGCCATACTGACGAGCCCCAAAAAGGGCGAAACAGCTGTCTATGGCTACAATCCCGGTCTGTTTTGAGTTCTAAATTTCTGTGTCCTGTTGATGTCTTGCAGAGTTATTTTTCACGTAGTACGATCAGCATTGCAGTATTCTCTTTGCAGAATTTAATATGTCTACATTTTGTAGTAAATTCTCCTAGGGGGCGGTCTTTTAGACGGGGGCTCATATTAGAGGGGCGGGGGGGCGGTCTAATACAATTTTAACACCGTTGAGGGGTTATTCTCAGGAACAGAGGTGTTGGAGTGGGCGTAGGTAGGCTGATTTAGGCTGTATTTAGTAAAGACCCGTGGGTTGGTGCTCGACTTGGCAAATTTTCGAGCGGTGTTGTAACTGGAACCGGCGCGGCGCAGATCGTGGCGATAATAGACGATGTACAAATGACGCTAAACTTCCTTTGATGAATTTGCATTCTAATGTGGCCGAAGGTACTATTTATTGTTGTTTAATATAGCCTGCGTAGCAGGCGCTTGGAATAGTAGCCTAAAGAAAGACAGGGCGCTCAAGGCAGATACGCGTGTTCCTCCACTCGCGCGCCCGTTTTTTCCTGTGCCTGAAATACTTTCAAGCACCTGCTACGTTGGCTATGTTCCGTTGTTACTTTTGTGTTTGCAACGATACCTGAGCCTGCCAGCAAGCTCTCCATTTATGGCGGCCGAGAGGTCCACGAGTCGGGAACGCAGAATGAAGTAGCAAAAGCCCTAAGGGGTAGAGAAAAGGAAGGGCTTGTAACGATCCCTAATAATTTTCATTCTGCTTCACTTAGACGAAGGGAAATGCAATTGGCAGAAGAATAGCTCACACAAATTAAATATAATCGATGACACTCGAGCTCCTGGCTGACCCGTCATGAATTTTTGCTGTACCCCGTGGTAGATTGCGCGAAGGGCTCCAGGTAAAATTATTCAAATTATCATACACGTAACATGATACCAAGTTAATACACGTCTCTTTTGGAACAAACTTTAGGCCGCAAGCTTTTTACAAATCGGCGTAATGTTGAAGTTTCAGTTATTTGCTAGTTTTTAAGTCATGTCATGAAGGTGAGTTACAGAGCCTTGCATCACGAGAAAAAGAAATGGACACTGAAAGGTTACTTTGTAAAAATCCAGGACTTACGCTTAAAACTCATTTTGTAGAAATGTCATTTGTAATATCATGATTCCGACTTCTTGTTATGTTCATTTTTACTAAAGTAAATCTATCATTTGGCATAGTTTGTCGATAGTTTATTGGGGCATTTCGTAAACAGTTCTTGAAGGCTTTTGGACTTGACCAGCATGAACCATTTTTACTTCCGAGTTCAGAATTTCACCCGACGCGATTCTCAGTTGCCCGTTTTTCACGATTTTTTTAAAATTCTTTTTTGACGGACAATTTCGCCTTTGTGGCTTTTCAGATAGCAATACATATTTAGATACCGAACTTTCCATCATTTCTTGGCACTTTGGTGGGCTAGAAAAAACTTTGGTGGGATTTTCTCCTCTGTTTAGACGCTTTTCGCTTTGTTTACATTTGGCGTTCTTGTCGCTTACGGTGACCTGAGAGGCTATATTTAGAATTGTATTTTTCGCAAGGGTTTTAATTCGCAGAGCTGAAACTTCAGGTCTAGTTCAAAGAATCACAGCTCTTTCATACAGTATAGTCATATTTTAAATTTGAGACATACCAGAATCGACTTTTTGCAGTTAAAGTTGGGCATTATTTCGACCGCCAAAACAGCACACAATCAAGGTGCAAACAATGAAAGCCCAAAACTGTGTTACAAAAGTTATTTTGCGAGGCATTTTTATGCAGTCTTAGAGCTTTGGGTAACTGGTAAATGTATGTGCAACATCAAGTCAATAGGAGCTTCTGCGCGATTGTACTGCTTCCTTGAAAATTGTTGAAATTTGCAGCATTTCGCGAATAAAAAAATGTATTTTTATCGAATTTTTGAACTTTTCCAAATTTCTCAAAATGTAAAGCGCTTGAGGATTTCTTAACATCATTTTTTGAAATAGTTTACCTGAAGGGTTGTTTGGGTGGTATTAGCCAAAATGCGAATTTTCAGAACTGATTTGAGATTCTCGATATTTTCCGACATTGGCTCTTAAAATGTCCAAACACTTGTTTGCTTCTCGAAGCTGTCCCTTAACATGAGATGAAAACTAATGGCCCATACGATGGCCCAGGAGGGTCACAGTCCAGTATTAGTTTTTGACAGTCCAGTTATGACGATGGCCCAGGAGGGTCACAGTCCAGTATTAGTTTTTGACAGTCCAGTTATGGTTTTACACAGTCTAGTTTTAGTTTTTACACAGTCCAGTTTTATTTTTACACAGTCCAGTTTTATTTTTTACACAGTCCAGTTTTATTTTTTTTAC
The DNA here is from genome assembly GCA_038088405.1 of Porites divaricata. Classification (NCBI taxonomy): domain Eukaryota; kingdom Metazoa; phylum Cnidaria; class Anthozoa; order Scleractinia; family Poritidae; genus Porites; species Porites divaricata. Next base: position 4,022,056 of record JBBMOI010000003.1, read on the forward strand.
ACAGTCCAGTTTTATTTTTACACAGTCCAATTTTTTTTTTTTTTTACACAGTCCAGTTTTATTTTTTTTACACAGTCCAGTTTTATTTTTACACAGTCCAGTTTTATTTTTTACACAGTCCAGTTTTATTTTTTTTACACAGTCCAGTTTTATTTTTACACAGTCCAGTTTTATTTTTACACAGTCCAATTTTTTTTTTTTTTTTTACACAGTCCAGTTTTATTTTTTTTACACAGTCCAGTTTTATTTTTACACAGTCCAGTTTTATTTTTTTACACAGTCCAGCTTTATTTTTACACAGTCCAGTTTTATTTTTTTACACAGTCCAGTTTTATTTTTTTTACACAGTCCAGTTTTTATTTCTGATTAGCTACCGGATCTCTCTCATCATCTACCAAAACCGCGGGAATTTCAATTCTCCGCCATCTTTGATTTAAACGAACAAATCCCCAAACATCTAAGCTTCAATAAGCTAGGAAATGCCTTTACCGGAATATACACCATGCATGAGCCGTCATGATAGCTTTGACCAAAATGAGCTGGAACTTATATCACAGTATTTTAAACAAGGCTACAACAATCTTGAAATACTTGAATTCTTGAAGATCCATGGCGTAACTATAAGTTTATCAACCCTGAAAAGACGTCTTCGATCTTTAGGACTATCAAGAAGAGACACCGCATCTGACCATGAACTGAAGGACGCCATCGAGAAGGAACTTGGTAAAAGTGGTTGTTTTGTGGGATAACGTAAGATGTGGGCAAGGCTCAGAAAGAAGGGAGTTATTGCTAAAGAAGTATGGTCATGAGGTGTCTCAGAGAACTTGATCCTGATGGTGTAGAAAGCCGACGAAAAAAGAGGCTGCGTCGACGAGTATACCACTCAAAAGGACCGAATTTCATTTGGCATATTGATGGTCACGACAAATTAAAACCGTATGGCTTCAGCGTACATGGATGCATAGATGGTTTTTCAAGACGGCTGATTTGGCTGGAGGTGGGTCCCTCAAACAAAAACCCAGAAGTGATTGCTAAATACTATCTCGAAGCTGTGAAGCAGTCAGGTGGAGTACCTAGGAAGATCAGATCAGATGATGGAACTGAAAACAGTGTGATCGAGGCAATTCATGCCTACCTTAGGTCTGCCCACAAAGATGAAAATGCTGGCATGGGATGTTTTGCTTTTGGCAGATCCACAGCAAACCAAAGAATTGAAGCTTATTGGTCACAACTTGTATAAGATGGTCCCGGTTGGTGGATTAATTTTTTTTAAAGATTTTTCAGACTTGGGCCTATTTATTGGCTCCGATCCAGTTCACCAGGAGTGTATCCGATTTTGCTTTATGGAAATACTGAGAGATGAGCTTTATCAAGTAGACGAAATGTGGAATCAACATCACATAGCCTCAAGCAAATTTGGCAACAGCAGTGATCCCAGGGGAAGACCTGATTGTACGTATTTCCTACCCCACCTTTACAACACAGAAGACTACAAAGTGAACGTTGACCGCCATGAGGTACAAGAGTTTATTGATAATTCAATCATGTGTCCTGCTGATTTTAGTGAAGAGTTTGAGGAGTTTGCTACAACAGTTATGAATGAACTTGGACTTCATTCACCACAAGATGTTGATGAAGGACTTGATCTATATCTGCGAATTATTGAAGAGATTGGAAACTTAACATAGTGAATAGCCTTTCAGCAATGTTAAACCTCAGGCATACACCCCTGCCCCCCCTCCCCCTTACTATTTTCCAAGAGAATTTGTTCTCAGTACATGCCGTCCCCAGTGACTGTTCATTATCTCCAGAACACGTTTTGTCAAGTTTGATTGACAACCTGTTGCTAAGGTAACAAGATATGCCGTCATGAGTAGAATGAGGTCAAGCCATTTTTAATATGGAAGACATGTCTTCTAACTTTTTTCAGCTCAACAAATGCTTTCAAAAATAAAAAAAAATTGTTAATTTTATCGCATTTTCCAACTCTGATCAACCCTCCAAGTTAATGTTTTTGCTTGGTTGTCATTTGGCAACCAACTCTTTTAGTTTAGGGAGACCTTTTTACAAATCAAGTCGCCAACTCCAAAATTTTAGGCGCCATGGTGACCAAAATGGCCGCAACTTGGAGGGTTGCTGATGTAAGAAAATATCAATTTTGGCACTTTTTGGATAAATGTTCATTTTAAGTAAAATTCAAGAAGATGGTCTTAATCCGAGGGTTTAGATTTCCAAAGTATATGTTCTGCTCTTTTAAATAAATACATCAGGACTACACCTCCTTCTGTCCAATCAGAATGCTGACAGTAAACATTAAATGCAAATACGGCAGCCAATTGATTACTCTTCTACGGTGTGTATTTGAATGTTAATTAGCCTAACTGGCCTGGTTAGTAAGTCCAAAAAAAATCAAAATTGAAAAGAATGTTTACTCTAAAATGAGGCAAGTGAGGCTAATTAACATACATACAAAATAATAACAAGTCAGCTGCTATTCAGTGTATAATAATAAGATAACAGGTCTACATTTGAAATCTCAGTATTCTTTAATAATAAGGTACATTTTAAAACTTCTTGTGCAACGACGAACTAATAACTCTTAACCAAATCCTTAAATAACTGGTACCAAGTCGCTGCCTTAATGTTATCCCTTCCTAACTCAGTAGATAAAGTAATCTTTGCTTCCATGGCATTGAATATTTTATTAACTAAAGTTTGAGGTAATTATCACATGGGAAAGCATCAAGGCATCAATTGGCCAGTAAACCATCCAGAGATGTTACTATCAAAAGGAATAAATTATATGAATTGAAGGTATAGAACATACTTCATATAAATTAACCAACTGATCAACAAAATCAACCACACCCAACATGTGAAGTACTGAAGTATCCTTCACTAAGAGAGCGTTGAGATAACACAACAATATTATAACGTTTTACTTTGGCCACTAATAGCCTATTGTAAGAATTTATGCTGTAAAATAGACTTATAACTCAACTTCAAGGTACAGGTCAATGTCCTTGTTAAGAAAGCATCCGTGTTCAGTTGGCAACAACAACACCAGAGCTGCAACAAACATGTCATCCTACTTTGATTAAGCTGGAACAACTGAATAAACCAATGTACGGAAACAGTTTACCTTCTTAAATATATACTACCGAATCAAAGAAGCCAAAACATTTTGTGGTGAAAAAATTATAATAGCAAAAAAAGGAAAACATTTTGGCCAAATGGATTCAATGCACGACCATAATTTGGAGAATCATCAATTTGTCAACAGTTTGCTCACCTCAACATGGAGTGTAAACTGCAATTGTCAATCACATTTTTCACATCAAAGTCATACTTACATCAGCTATATGCTTAGTTACTATCAGCTATTGTTAAGATTTTGATAGCCATGAGAATGCTTTCCATTCTCTTCTTTAAAAGTTCTCAAAAACATTGACTTTGGTGGGAAGTCTGCAATCAGCTGATAGCCTCTCTTCATGAACATAATCCTTGCTTTAATAACAAAGGCATTCCTAATCAGTAAGCTAGGTGCATTGCAGTGTTCAACCAAGGTTATACCCAACAGGCATCTGTTAGGGATTTCTAATCATGGCGACATTAAAGTCATGAAGTATCAAAAACAAGTTATTATCATCACTGAATTTTCATTTGACACATACATTTGGGTAAGGAAAAGTTGAGGAATTTCAAAATCAACATGAAACAGTTACACAACTAACTTGGCAACATGAATATTATAAATATGTGAATCAGTGAGAATCCTCTATCCATACAAAGCAAAGTAAATTGATTATGTGTTTGTTGCATTTCTTACACTGCATGGCACATAAAATACATATCTATATATATATAGATGCAAAGAGCTAATTGTTTCTTTACTCAGTCACATTATGTCCATCTCCCAGTTGCCTTTGTTTAAAATGTTGTTAAATTGCTCCCTTAACTCAACAAAATTAGAGTATGTTGAGGGTAGTTCCAACAGAGGTCCACACGTGTGTGAAATGGGTCGACAGGCAGCACCCTCAAGTTTTGTGAATGCAATTTCAATCTGGTTACTAATCATAACATCAGATGCTGTAGTAAATCTCAGGAATTGGACGAGTTTTGCATTGTCTAAGCCCCTGATATATCTTTGCAAGAATTTCATAGCATCACGTTCTCCATCTGTACTTGGTTGGGCCACTAGTTTGTCAAGAACTTTCTTGTTTGTTGGTTTGAGTGTATCATATAGACCCTGAACTGCTGCAATGCTCTGAAACTGTGGATATTGTTTCAGGATTTGAACACTTGGTTGCCATGTTGCAATCATCACATGGGGTTTTTGAATCAATTCTTGATTTGCAATCTCTATGAGCACCTTTCTCAAATTACCCTCATTCACTGTTGTTCTGCAGTTAAACCGTTCCAGAAAATCAAACAGCTCATCATTTTCATCAGGGAAGTTTGTCCTGCGTAGGTAATCACTGACCAGTTCTTCAATGGGTGACAGATACTTCATAAATGAGTCCAGAAGAATGCTGTCAGTTACCTCTGTATCAAATAAACAGTAACACATGAAGCCCTTGGCAAGGAACATTGGGAAGTATGACACAGATATGTACCCCTTAACCAGAATTCGTCCGATGGCCCCCCACTCTTTAATAAAATGGTCGTGACGTATAAATGGAACTCTTTCCCTTTCACCTATTGTCATTGAATTAGCAAAGTCGGACCAAAATAAGGAGAAGACTTCTCTGTTGACGCCGATTCCCGCACCTTCCTCACGTTCTCCCCTTTCATTAATAATTGTGAACACCAATTCAGAGTTCATGATTTCTGCATCTTGAAAATATCCGATCATATCAGCACAAACACAAGAACGATGGACTTCAAGTGCACATAATTGTGATGCTGCATTTTCATCTTGATCTCTTGTTGTGTCAGCATCTTGAAAGGTACTAGGTATTGAACTAATGTCTTGCGGAAGAGAATTGATTGTGATATCACTGTTACTTGCTGAAACAGAAGGTTGAACCATGTTGTCATTTTGACTTGTTATTGCACGAGAATTACAGTTAACAGTATAGTCATCTGTTGATGGAACCAGGCTGCTATTTTGATAATAAGCCATACGAAGATCTCTAATTTCATCCAAAGAAGGAGGCTGAATATTGGAGGATAGCTCATCACTCAAGTTCTCAATTTCTGTGGGAGTGTTAGCCACTGAGTCAGCCCTTAGGCTTTCCTCATACTCATGGTTTTGCTCACAGCGGATACAGGTCTGTCCCTTCTCATACGTACAGCTGCATGTTTTGCACACTTCTCTGGCAACATCTTTTGTGGAATGTGTTGCAGTTGACGCTGTGGCACAACAAGCTGTTGGAGCACTCTCTAATTTCATGGGTGGAATGCCCTGGCTATCTTCAAATTCGTCATTAGAAAGGTGTCTGGGTTGCGTTCGAAGGTAAAAATAGGTGGATGATGGATACAGACCATTCGACTTCAAGTAGTCTTCCACTGTTCCTCCTCCTCCCTCTAAGAAATCAAAAATAGCAACTCCTGTGGTATCGCAAATCCACCTGTTCATTTCGTGCAGGTGGCCTGCAAAGACACTCTTTCCCCCCGGGAAAAACAACGCAGAAGCCTTCTCCATGAGCTCCTCAAGGCTTGGAGGGTTATCATTGGTATATGCAATAAAGCGATTTCCACCTCCGTTTTTTTGTCGAACAGGAACAAAGGCCTTTTTAGGCGGGTCATAGTGTAACCATCTCACCTGTATTCTGTGTTCTTTAACTACTTTCCGCTTTTTACTAGAGCTTTCCTTTCCGCCACCTTTCCTCATTCGGTTCAGCAACCCTGACAAACGGCCCACTGTTCGTGATGAAAACGAACTTCGTGATGATCCAGCCGCACCTGATTCGTTTTCACTTCTTCCCTGATCATCTTGATTAGTAGAAGACGCAGTTTCTGGACGACTAGAACTCGAACGTCTCAGTTCCTCTCGAACAGCCTGCCTTATGATTGAATCCTTCGTCGAAACGAAGCACAAAATGGCTGCCGTGAGATAACACGTGTTACAGTAGCGCGAGAGAGGCCTGGTAACTACACAAAAAATAAAACTGGACTGTGTAAAAATTAAAACTGAGGCTGTGTAAAAAAATAAAACTGGACTGTGTAAAAATAAAACTGGACTGTGTAAAAAAATAAAACTGGACTGTGTAAAAAAATAAAACTGGACGGTGTAAAAATAAAACTGGACTGTGTAAAAAAAATAAAACTGGACTGTGTAAAAATAAACCTGGACTGTGTAAAAAAATAACACTGGACTGTGTAAAAATAAAACTGGACTGTGTAAAAAATAAAACTGGACTGTGTAAAAATAAAACTGGACTGTGTAAAAACTAAAACTAGACTGTGTAAAACCATAACTGGACTGTATGTGTAAAACCATAACTGGACTGTCAAAAACTAATACTGGACTGTGACCCTCCTGGGCCTACACAGTCCAGTTTTAATTTTTACACAGTCCAGTTTTATTTTTTACACAGTCCAGTTTTAATTTTTACACAGTCCAGTTTTATTTTTTTCACAGTCCAGTTTTAATTTTTTACACAGTCCAGCTTTAATTTTTTACACAGTCCAGTTTCAATTTTTACACAGTCCAGTTTTATTTTTTTACACAGTCCAGTTTTAATTTTCACACAGTCCAGTTTTATTTCTTTACATTATCCAGTTTTAATGTTTACACGTCTCAGTCCGTTTTGAAGCGTTTTCGGCGAGTTAGCGCTATTTTGGTGTTCCATCAAAACGGCCTGAGACGCCGGCAAACAACAAAGAATACAACAATGCAATAAGGTACGTCGATTTTATTTAAAAACATAACATTTTTCCTTCCTTTTAAGAAAAACCGTTTATATCCCATACAAGTCTTTGTAAATGCTGTAACCGTTTGTAACACAACACCGCTCGCAAGCAAGAGTAACGTCCGCGTTCCTGTAATGAGCTTGGGCCGGCTGTGGTTCATTTCGTCCAGGTGGCCTGCAAAGACACTCTTTCCCCCCGGGAAAAACAACGCAGAAGCCTTTTCCATGAGCTCCTCAAGGCTTGGAGGGTTATCATTGGTATATGCAAGATTTTTTGATATATGCAAGATTGTATAAGATTTTTTCTTATGTGATGAAGTTTAAGATAAACTAGAAATTACTAGGCTTGATGTAACAAATCATAGATAACCGCAGACAGTCTTTACTGAGGTTGTTATTCATGATATTAGATAACTGATTGAATAATATGAAACCTACAGAATCATTTTGATGTTTCAGGTGTTTATCATTTTCTAAGTTTTGTGGCATTTAAGTTACTTTTAATTTGACTAAGTACAATTGGAGCTTAGAGCTAATAAAGACCCTGGAGAATATCAAAGGATTAATTCTCTTTAATAAACTTTTTCAGAGTTTGTCATGAGTAGAAATGTAATATTTTCATACCTCGTTCTTGTCTCCACATGTATGAATTATGGGCCACCAGTCTTGTAATCAAAGTGTATCTTTCTGCTGTTTGTTTTTTTTTTTTTTTTTGCTTTTCCACTTCAGTGACTTGCTCGGCCTCCAATTATTGAAAATATAATATTCTGTTGAAACAATGGAGAAGGTGCTTTAAATTCATGTACCTATTCAACTGCCTTGACTAAGATCCCACTGCGACCTGGGTTAATCAGATGCAAGCCATGTAGCAGATGTACACAAAGATGTAAAATGATTTAAAGGCGCCTCATTGAATATGCATTACTATGTAGGTTGGTGCTTGAGATTGAGATTGAGCGTGAGATTGTATATTCGCTATCTTGAGGTGTTGGCAAGAGAAGTTTTTAGTGCACTGGTTTTACTGATCCGCCCAAACCATCCGGGTGGTATCGCACGTATATAGGGAACAGAACAATAAAGGAAATGTCAGCCAATCAGAAAATACTGACGTCACTATACTGATAAAACTGATTGGACAATACTGATTCTTTATCGTTGTTTTGATTTGGAATGGCAAAGGGAAGTACCTTTGAATTAAGCGTTTGCTGGCCTGCTCGTTTAATTCAAACGTTTTTAAGAACTTAAAGTACGTTGAAAGAAAGGCATTCTGATTATCATTAAACAGCGACGCTTATATATATTTGTTCGTTGTTTTGGCGAGGCAAGTAAACGGCGTAAATAATTATTAACAACTAGTCGGATATAACCGTGAAACTGTGAACATCAAATCATAATACAAGAAAGAAGAATCAACGACTATCTTGCGGACCCTTCATTTATATTTTACTGTACCGTTAGCGCTTTCACAGAACGACCAAAACTATACTGATATTGATAATTGTCTCATTGTTTCTTTTGGTGTACACAAAGACTGTTTCATTTAACCACTGATTTTAAGCTAGAGAAGAGAAAACGACGTGTAAACGACGAAATTCAACAACGAGCTAACACGCATTGGTTGATGCCAAACCAAAATTGATTCATAATGTGTTTATGCTTTTTCCGAGTTTAAAATTCATAAGAACAAAACATTGAACGAGACTCATAACACCCTTTGTTTTAGATGAACAGTAAAGCAAATTTTTATTGTGGCTGTGGAAACCATTCTGACCATTCGGGCTGGTTAGTTGAGGTCGGTGGTGAGCTTAAAATCCCCCGCAAGACTTACTCCAGTTGTACTTTTTACTCGTTATATCTGAAAACGACCAACGTGAATAGACGATCTTTTAACGTCCCTGACTCAACATTTCTTTAGAGCCCGCGACATCCTTTCTAACCACTGGCATTAGCGTTGTGACAAATGACCGTACAGTTTTTTTTAAACTTTGGCTGAACATTAGGGCCATTTATACGAGAAAAAATAAGACGCGTCTTACATAAGACGTGAATTTTCCGTATAAACGGCATATTTTGTCTAAAATAAGACGCGACTTAGCTAAGTCGCGTCTTATGTTTTGTTTTTTGGTTAAATGAAACAGTCTTTGTGTACACCAAAAGAAACAAGACAATTATCAATATCAGTATAGTTTTGGTCGTTCTGTGAAAGCGCTAACGGTACAGTAAAATATAAATGAAGGGTCCGCAAGATAGTCGTTGATTCTTCTTTCTTGTATTATGATTTGATGTTCACAGTTTCACGGTTATATCCGACTAGTTGTTAATAATAATTTACGCCGTTTAATTGCCTCGCCAAAACAACGAACAACTAGATGTAATATATGACGCAAGGTTAAGAGAAGAAATATAAGCGTCGCTGTTTATAATGATAATCAGAATGCCTTTCTTTCAACGTACTTTAAGTTCTTAAAAACGTTTGAATTAAACGAGCAGGCCATCAAAAGTTTAATTCAAAGGTACTTCCCTTTGCCATTCCAAATCAAAACAACGATAAAGAATCAGTATTGTCCAATCAGTTTTATCAGTTTAGTGACGTCAGTATTTTCTGATTGGCTGACATTTCCTCTATGGTTCTGTTCCCTATATATGTGCGATACCACCCGGATGGTTTGGGCGGATCAGTAAAACCAGTGCTCTAAAAACTTCTCTTGCCAACACCTCAAGATAGCGAATATACAATCTCACGCTCAATCTCAATCTCAAGCACCACCCTACATAGTAATGCATATTCAATGAGGCGCCTTTAAATCATTTTACATCTTTGTGTACATCTGCTACATGGCTTGCATCTGATTAACCCAGGTCGCAGTGGGATCTTAGTCAAGGCAGTTGAATAGGTACATGAATTTAAAGCACCTTCTCCATTGTTTCAACAGAATATTATATTTTCAATAACTGGAGACCGAGCAAGTCGCAAAAAAAAAAAAAAAACAGCAGAAAGATACACTTTGATTACAAGACTGGTGGCCCATAATTCATACATGTGGAGACAAGAACGAGGTATGAAAATATTACATTTCTACTCATGACAAACTCTGAAAAAGTTTATTAAAGAGAATTAATCCTTTGATATTCTCCAGGGTCTTTATTAGCTCTAAGCTCCAATTGTACTTAGTCAAATTAAAAGTAACTTAAATGCCACAAAACTTAGAAAATGATAAACACCTGAAACATCAAAATGATTCTGTAGGTTTCAAATTATTCAATCAGTGATCTAATATCATGAATAACAACCTCAGTAAAGACTGTCTGCGGTTATCTATGATTTGTTACATCAAGCCTAGTAATTTCTAGTTTATCTTAAACTTCATCACATAAGAAAAAATCTTATACAATCTTGCATATATCAAAAAATCTTGCATATACCAATGATAACCCTCCAAGCCTTGAGGAGCTCATGGAAAAGGCTTCTGCGTTGTTTTTCCCGGGGGAAAAGAGTGTCTTTGCAGGCCACCTGGACGAAATGAACCACAGGCGGCCCAAGCTCATTACAGGAACGCGGACGTTACTCTTGCTTGCGAGCGGTGTTGTGTTACAAACGGTTACAGTATTTAGAAATACTTGTGTGGGATATAAACGGTTTTTCTTAAAAGGAAGAAAAAATGTTATGTTTTTAAATAAAATCGACGTATCTTATTGCCTAGGTACACGCTCTACTATACCTCATTTACTAGGAGTCATTGCTTATCGTATCAACAACTGCAGTCATCCGTATTAGCTCATAGCTATTCCTTCTTTCCAAGAACAATTAGAGTGTGGAACTTACTTCCTTCAGATGTAGCAACATCTTTGTCCTTAAATAGCTTCAAGCAATCAGCCATGCCAGCTATAAGATCTCTAAAAGTGCCACGGCACTTACGTAAGCTTTAACCGCAAACCGTCCCGCCCAGTATTAGAGAAATCTATTTGGGCGCATTTCATTCTAAGTTCTAAGTTCTAAGTTGTTGTATTCTCTGTTGTTTGCCGGCGTCTCAGGCCGTTTTGATGGAACACCAAAATAGCGCTAACTCGCCGAAAACGCTTCAAAACGGACTGAGACGTGTAAAAATTAAAACTGGACTGTGCAAAAACTAAAACTGGACTGTGTAAAAAAATAAAACTGGACTGAGTAAAATTAAAACTGGACTGTGTAAAAAATTAAAACTGGACTGTGTAAAAAATTAAAACTGGACTGAGTAAAAATTAAAACTGGACTGTGTAAAAAAATAAAACTGGACTGTGTGAAAATTAAAACTGGACTGTGTAAAAATTAAAACTGGACTGTGTAAAAACTAAAACTAGACTGTGTAAAACCATAACTGGACTGTGTAAAACCATAACTGGACTGTCAAAAACCAATACTGGACTGTGACCCTCCTGGGCCATCGTAAACATGTTCCTTAGGTCCCCCTTAACAGTTCTGCACTGGTCGCTTGAAATCATCACGAAAATCCCACGGGAATACCATTGCTCCTAGACTATAACACCCTCATGGCATCTCTGTTTTGTTTTGTTTACAAATATCATTGCGCGGTGTACACACTCGGGGGCTCTTAAACGGAAGACGGCCGCTTTCATCCTGTTATTTGGAATTAGTTATCCGCGGTTCTATGGTTTACCTGCCTGGGCTGTTTTCTACGTTCCAGATTTATTCCACGTTTGCCATTTGTTATTAGTTTTATGGGCTTATAGTTGTTTATGCAGGTTCATCTCGACTAAATGTGTACCTCTTGTCACGCAAATCGGCCCATCGCTTTGTTTTGGTTGGTTTTTTCTTGTGTGTTGTTTTACTCGCTTCGAGCAATGTGTAGTTATTTCCTGACTTTCGGTCTTGTATTCCAGCTATCAGTCCGGTCGATCTGGGGCGGGTAGTTATAAATTATGCCCGATACTCTGTCTGTGACGGGGTTCCTGGATCGGCCTGGTTGGTGGCTCCCCATTTTCTCCTGTATTTCTTTTTCCAGTTTCGGTTTAACGCTATCAGGTGGGTTATATGTGTGTTACCTTCGTTGTAATCTATTTCCAATTATTTCGCCTTTAGGCACTGTTTAACTTCTGTTAAAACGCAAGAGATTCCGTCAGATCTTATCATTCCTAGTGTAACTGGAAGGGGAGCCCTCTAGTTGGGCCGGTCCGCTCCCGTCTCCCTCATCGGTCTCGGCTATTTCTTTGGCTTTGGGAAGTCGACCCTTGTTCCAGGCAAACATCGGTTTTTCTGTGGTATATCGTAGATTTTCCTTACACTACGTTTTTAATCCCCTAGATAAGAAGGTTTAACTTGCTTCTTTTCAAGAAAATAAGCTTAGCCACAAGACGGTAGTTCTAAGTCTCTGCAGAAGTCTGTGGGAAGATAAACTTCTTTACGCTCTTGTACCTGCCACGAGGTTGTTTTCTCGTGCGGCGTGTTTGGCCATATCACACGGCAGTGGCGTCCCCAAGAGCTGTTCCCGTAGCGTGAGCTTCTGAGATTGGGGGGAATATGACGATTTTTCTAAGGTTGTTGGCTTAGTGGCGGCATTCGGCGCTCGGGTAGAAATTATTTTCGCCCATATCTTAGTATTCCCAGCGTGTGCCATAGAGGTGCAGCATATCAATGAAAATTCTCCTACTATTTTCATTGATATGTTTGCTCCGAAATGGGCACGCGGGCCCCATAATTTAGCACGTTTTCCCTCCTGGGACCCTTGCATTACCCCTGGGTATTGAGCGTGGTATTTAAATGTTTTGCCAACATCAGGATCACTCTTCAGATCGCTTTTCTATGCGTTCATGCCCCGAGAGGGCATATATACTTGCGTTTTTGCCCCCCCCTGTTCATTTGTTTAATTTTTTGCACCTTTAACTACCATGATAAACTTTTAAAAGTTTAAAGCTTGAGAAGTTTTGAGAAACTGGGAAACACAAGTTGACTGAGTTCCCGTGATTTGAGTTTTCGTACTATTAGTTTACCATTTATAACAGGTTTGACTGAAGCAAAAGAATCAAGGAACGAAGATCTAGGCTTCAAAGAGAAAATTTAAGGAAGAGTAAAGAATAAAAAGAATACATAAAAAAAAAGAATTAAGAGAGTTTGCAAAGAGTTAGATAGAACTTCCCCTTGTAATGAACCTTTGAGAGAACTTCAGGTTATTGAAATTTGTTACTAGCGGGCGTCGATTGTATTACTTAGAATACGTATTTTCTCTTTTCACACTAATTTTGACAGTTGTCGTGCAATAAAATAGCTCTTGTGAGCTGAGGTGAGAACGGGTCACACTTTTAAAGGTACATAATAATAATAGTAGAGGCTGCCTTTTATTATAGAGATTGAAGAGGATTTGGACCTCTGATCAGATTCTGTATGGCACTGCCTTCACTGCATGGGATTTTTCTTTGACTCAACTTTAGTAAAGGGTCTTATTATTCATTCAAAATATTTCCCCAATTCTGATTGGCTAAAAGCACACTCATAATTCACCATAACCAGTTACTGATGACCAAATTTGGAAGAATTTTGTGGTTAACGAGGAAATGACTTAAAAAATGCAGCCCGCTACAGATTAAGGCACCGTTAACCAAGAAGACCTGGGGCAAGGTTGAAAAAAACAAATGGCGGGAAAAAACTGGCGGACATTTCGCTCGTTTCAAGAGTAAGAACTACAGCTAGCAAAAAAACATGGCAAAAAGAGCAAGAAGACAACTCGGAGGGTGACATCTGCTATTTGGAGAATATTTACGGAGCTGGACAAACCTAAAGGTACACTATCGAAGATGAACTTAACATCGATTCATGTAAGCATGTTTTGGCTATGTTTTTAAACTAGGAATTTTTTTGAATGAATAATAAAACAATTAATGGATTCGGCTTTCGTAGGATATGAAGAATTAAGCAGATTTCGGAGGGTGTTATCCACCTCGTCCTTCAGCCTCAGCGGATAACACCCTCCTCGATCTGCTTAATTCTTCATATCCTACGAAAGCCGAATTCCTTAATTGCCAATTATTGATCATGCAATCATTTATCTCATCTAGAAGCTTCCAAGTCTTGCCATCACGTGATAGTAAAATTCCTACCCAGTAGGCCTCACTTCTTTGAATAAAATGACAGTTTGTTATTTGAGATGAACAGTAATTTCTCTCTTTGGCAAGGGGAGACATGTACAAATTATTTCTGATATTAAAAGAAACAAACAAATAATTATTATTGTTCTCATAAACTGAAAAAATACCAAACAACTACTTCACGGCGTTAAGCCCAATGTGCAAAATGTACTCAAAACCAGTTTATCCAGTTTATCTTGAATTTGGAAGTTTTTTTTCTTGGATAAGACCCACTTATTTTGGTTCGCTGATTATTTATTATTATTGTGAACCGTGTATAAATACAGTTTATTATATAGATACTGATGAAATACCAGGATTTTTCCTTTTACTAAAAAATCATATCTTCATCGCGCGCAGTGAAGATGCTATTTTTATCTTTCACGTGTGAGGATATTGGTGTCGCCATGGTTACTAACATTAAATTTGACTTTTTGGAAGAGAAAATATAAGTATTATTGTGTTTATTTCTCCTTTATAACTTTTTAGTATAATTACATCGATGAATATCGAAAATAGAGCGCTGTGATTGGCTAGGAGCTTCGCTTTATCCCGCTATAATCACCGCGCGGTGATTATAGCATTGAAGGCTAGCAGTTTTCAAAATGGCAGCCAGATTTTTTGATGTTTCGGGGTCGGAAATTGATCAATAATTTTATTTTCTCGAATAATAATCAATGTAATTATACTAAAACAATTAGTCGCCTCAGGCGACGTGAATATTTGCGAATAGTCACCTCGACTTCGTCTCGGTGACTATTCGCCGATATTCACGTCGCCTTCGGCGACTAATTGTTAAATATCCGAGTTTCATAACATTTTCGGGACAGGCATTTTGCGATAGGTGACCACTTTCGCTCACTCGTGAGAGATACTTTCAGCACTCGAAGATAAAATTCGTATCCCCGCGCGGCCATGTAATATCCTCTATATAAATTCTTGATCAGTTGGGCAACAGTTAGGTAGCCGAAAAAAATTTTAACAGACATAAAAAAAGGTTTAACTTTTGGAGACATTATCAGTTGGCTGGTGAAAGAGAAGGATATCAGCAACTCCAGAACACAATTAAACAAAGTGAAGTGCCCCACTACCATGTTCATACTATTAAAAACCTTCAAAAAAACTTAGCTGTTGATCACTGGCAGTTGCAATTGTCAACTATTAGCATCTTTTCCATGGATTAATTTCTTCAGTTATTGTCAAAAGGTAGGTGATATATAAGCTAGCTCAAGGATTACAGCTACCTTGAATTGACTTCTATGGTGTAAGATACTAAGATGGGTTGACACAATTGAGTTTCACAAATAAGTCGGTGACAGTCAAGACAAGACAAGACAAGACATTTATTATGATCATAATTTTGCAAGTGCAATTTTTTGGCACGCAGTTACCAAAAACGCTAGTCAACGCGTGCCAAATAAATTCTATAACAAATCAGATAAGAAAAGAAGAAATATGTGTAAGAAATTCAAAAGCAAGAAAGACAAATCTGTTTAATGGAACTTGTGAAAGAAGCTAACTTTTAGGATTTCGCGATTTTATTTCTCGTGTCATCCTGGTTGCATCAAGGTATAGAGCTCACTGATTAATTTTCGTTTAAACACTTTTTTGACATATCTCTCATTCTACCTGGTATCTCATCCCATAATTTAGCGCCAAAAACCCGGGAGATTTTTCAAAAAAATTGTGCCAGGTTCGCCATTAGATAGTTTAAGGTGACCTAGAACGTCAAAACAGCCTAGGTTTAATAAGCAAAACAACAATTCTGTACCAACGTCACGCTTTTTTGTAAATTTCTTTGCCGTCACAATGCCATTAAGACGAGAAAAGGCCTAGTTTCACGTTTTATAAAGGACGTGAACAGTCAAGTGACGACGAAATTTTACTCTCTTTTTCTAAACTTAGATTTGTTTCGTAGGGATTTAACTCCAGAAGGCTAGATTCGCTTGCATTTGACCAAGTAAGCGGGTTGGAATACTCGCGATAGAGACTGAAAGCACGCGAATTCACTTTTTAAGGTGACTCGACCCAGTTTTTTTTAGGGTAGCATCCTACTTTGAAGCTCTCTGGTATGCGTGGCACTCTAGTAACCACGTGACATTTACTCTGATCGCCAAAAAATTTATACTATATTGTAGATTAATTTATATGTTATCCAAGCTATATGTTAGACTTACGATCAAAGTAAAGGTGGGGATATCAGAGAGCTTCAAAGTAGAATGGTACGCTCACAAAATAACTGGGTAGAGTCACCTTAAGCACGGACGTTTTCCGTTGTGGTATCTTAAACTCCCTATCGTCACTGGCGAGTGCATTTCTGGGAAAAAGTGCAGTAATCTGTCCTGATTTTGGCCATATACTCATGTTTCGGAAAAAAAAAATAACAATAAAAGACAGCTGCACCACGCAACAGCTGCAATGGAAGCAAGAAAGCCAAGGTCACGCTACCTCCTATCATCTCATGTTTATCGCCAGTATATGTCAAATTCCAGCGTTCAGAGCAGAAGTAATTTGTGCAAAACAATTTTATGACAAGAAACTTTAATAATTCGACTTTAATGCTATGCGTGATTGTTTGAAACGGCTGATAAATGGTTTCGAAAAAAAGTTGCATGGTGTGAAGTCAATACTCTGGCCATTTTCACTAGAGGTATTGCATGATAAACTTACAATATCTCAGAATAATCGTTAAATTGAATGCGGGGTGAATCGGGGTAACGTCATTTTACCATGAAGGTTTGGTATTATATTTGTGGATGGTTGGTTTCCGTCTTAACAGCCCTTGGAAATGGCTTCATAGTTGTTTTCGTCGCTAAAACTCGCTGTCTACATTCCCAGTCCAATTGGTTCGTGTTGTCCTTGGCAGTAGCTGATTTTGGGGTAGGACTGATCATTTTCCCATCCAGTTACGCATCCTTAAGAGACCCAACTGCCGCGACGGCCTTCAGCAAATGGATATATATAGCTGCTTATTGGTTTCTTGTTCACTCCTCGGTGGCAAATCTCTGCATTTTAACATGGGATCGTTACACAGCAATTGTCCATCCTCTTAGATACATAACTTCAATAATCATGAGACGCCCTGGAAAAATCATCTTGTTAGCATGGCTGATTCCCCTGTTGATATCGTTATACCTCTTTCTTGGAATGTTCGCCGACAGCTCACCCACTGTTTCAAAAGTGCTGCGTCTAACTGGTGTATCAGGTTTTGACATATTGTGCTCATCTCTGCTTGTCTATGCTGTTGTCCGTATTCTGGTCGTGGTTCGCTCGCAGTCACTCCAGAATTCTGCAATGGAGTCTCTCAGGAAGAAACTGCAACCTCGGGCGTCATTGACGACACCACCTTCGCCTATAAGACGTAAACACAGCTCAGCACGCTTCATAATTGCTACAGTGGTGCTTTTCTTGACATGCAATGTAGTAAAAATCTGTCTAATCCTGAGAATCATGTTTGTTTCAGACGCATCTGATAATTTTGCACTGTTAGTTACTGTTCTCTTGGTCGTCAATTCCGCGCTGAATCCTTTGGTTTACGCGTGTTTGAAACGAGACATAAAAAGAGAACTCACGCGGCGTATCTGTAAAAAGGTAATATTCAAACAAAGCTGTGTAAAACCTGGTAACAGGCTAACCAAAGATCATGTCAGATCTCAGGTATACTAAAGCCTGGGTCGGCTATTTTTTGCTCTGAAATATAGGGGGGGGGGGGGGGGTGGTCTATCTTCAAAAGAAAATGTGTGGCAAGGGTGAAACGTGGTCATTGCATTACACCTGTTAAGATAGTATTTTTAAGATTGACATCACCATGGTAACCTGTTGCGTGACCAAGTAACGCTTTACTTCCGTGTTTTTTTCTTTAAGGATCGATTCTGCAGGCAGGGTAAAAAGACTTTTACTGAGCATTTTTATTGGTGTTGTTTTTACCCATCTAAAGTACTTTCCAAATGTAACTGAAATGGTGTTATGTCTACCCTTGATGAATGTTTTCTGGCTGTCAAGTGACAGAAAAATCGTTACATTTCAATGACAACGTGACCTGGACATGCCTTCCAGTTAGTTTTGTGTACATCCCGATACGCAAAACACGTTCCGCGCGTTATTTGTTAAGATAAGTGTGCATAAGTTCTCCTACAGATGGTCTGAAATTTAACATGTTAATTGGATACCTTAATGAGACACGTGATCCTTAGATTACAGATTTTCTTGTTTTTGCAATATTTACATATTGTTTAAATTGGAATTGGAATTTGCATAAGTACCTTACGGAACAATGTCAGAAATAAAAATAACAAGAAATTAAGGAACTAAGATGTGCGCAGTAACAAAAGCTACCAAAGTGGCTACGGCTTCCGGGTTGGTCACTGCCATGTTAAGCTAGCTGGCATAGACAATAAGCGTAGTGAAAAATAATTATACAAAGAGAAAAGGTGCTAAAGTAACAATATTGACAAATTCTGCGTAATTCTTTTGCTCTTATTAAACTTTGATCCGGTATCTTCAGTGAATAGTGAATGAGTTCAAGGTCAATATATAGATAAAAAAAGCTGGTACTCACGCAGCCATCTTGCCAGAACAGTCCTTATCTTGCCAACTTTCAATCAGACTTAAACTTTACAAAGTGTTTAAGCTCTCATGTAAGTTTCGTGGCAATACGTTGCATATTTACGTAGATAGACCACCTTCGCCCTTTCAGTTTTTCATGTTTTTTTAGGTACTTTAGATGACCCAGTCCTTAATGTACCTGAGATTGTCTTGTATGAGTCTAATGGTACGCGCATGCAATCAACTCAGATCGTCCTTTGTCATTGTCAAATAATCTGACAATTTGATAATCAATCTGAGAATTTGTCATTGTCAATCGATATTTTTGGAATCCGGATTCCTTGTCAGTGGAACTTGGATTCCGGATTCCAATCGTTGGCGGAATTCTGGATTCCTTGAGCTGAATTACGGATTCCAAAGCCAAGGATTTCGGATTCCATAAAATCTCGCTGATTCCGAAAGCAGAATTACCTAACATGGGGCGATTTTTTGTATCAAAACTACCGAGGATTTTTTTTAGCTTTAAAACTACACAAAGCCACAAGCTTTCTCCATCCTGCTTTAGATCCCCGGAGCTTTTAGCCATTAGAAAAGGTTGTGTGAAGATTGGCTTTATAAGGAAAAGGATAAATTCTAGTAATTTTGTGAGTAATTAAACTTCAATTTGTTGTTAAACAGCCAGGTGGTTCGCCTCCAACCAGTTCGGATTTTTTATCAATAACTGACACTTTCTACCTTAATTTTCTGCCTAGAAAAAAAGGACTACCTTGAACTTAGATTGAAATTGAACTTGACTATTTCTAAATAACGCTAAAAAAATTTCAAAGGTTGTTTTTTTTATTTTTTCTCAAAATCGGGTATGGTTGAGTGGAAATTACGAGTGTTCATTGAGTAAATACAGAAACACGGGAAGTCGTAAATGGAATACTGCCACAAGACACTTTTGCAGCTATTTGAAATAAATGACCATATTCGAGCTAACTCAATTGGTAAGTGAAGAGTAGTTGTATGTCGGGTGAAAACGTAAACTCAATCGGAGTCGAAGCCGGCCGGTTCTTGGGGTTGGGACCGGGGTCGGGGCTGGTCTCGGGGTCTGTCTGTCTGTCTGTCTGTCTGTCTGTCTACCTGTCTGTCTGTCTGTCTGCCTGTCTGTCTGCCTGCCTGTCTGTCTGTCTGTTTGTTTGTTTGCCTGTTTTTTCTCCCTCTTTCAACAGGTCTGTTTCAACCAATATCACTTGCTATAAATCTCTTTTGTTTAATTGATATTAAAATTTTCATGCCATACCGAAGCTATTTAATTCTAACCGCTATTTAATTCTAACCTCAAGTTTGGTGGGTAAAAGGAACAGCTTGTCGTTAAATGGTCGTAAAAGAAAATAAAAGAGATACAAAATGGAAAGCGTAATTATCTATTTCAGATCGGCCGCTCAGAGTAATGTTGTTGACTTGACTAGCTCGATATAAGTTAGTGTTAACGTTAAGCCCGTTTGCCAGTAAAAGCTTGCAGTTTAAAACCAGAATTAGGTTATAAATAATCGATATTATAGCGTAAATGTAACCAAACTAACTAAACCGGCAAACAATAGACCAATTCCGATGATATAGTAAAATTCATACTTGGCTGCGAGGCTTGGGGGAATACAACAAAAGAAATCGTCTTGAGGCTCAGCAATGAATAATATATTTCTTTTGTTTTATTCCACCAAGCCTCAAAGCCAAGTGTGATTTTTAATATATCGAAAATGGTCTATTAGGAATAGGCTGAGCTACATAATTCCCAAAATATGGCCTAAAATTCTTTCCGGAGTTCCCCGAAAAAAGCTCTGATTTTTTTTAAAGAAATGTCTAAAATTCTCCAAAAACTCTCTAAAATTACCAAAAAGTCTAAAAAAATTTGGCTTTTTTTTGATAGCGAGAGCCCCTTTTGGTGAATAAGCGCTGATAGGTTGCAGTGTAGACGTCTCTGCTAAAAAGCCGCTGATTTGTTGCGCTCAGTACACTGTGCTCTTGACACTAGCTGCTGTAGTAAGTAAGTGGACTGAGCCCTCTCTTGGTCGGTAGGAATACAACAAAAAAAGTTTGGTCAACGTTTTAGTCATGAAATATTGCCAAACAAATGCTGGGTTAATCTTTAAATTGCTCTAAAATTCTCCAATTTGTCGATTTTTCCCCTAAACTTCCCGAGATTTTCTAAAGTTCATTTTGATGACTAAAATTTCAAAAGAAAAAAATTACGGAATTATGTAGGTAAGCAAGGACAGACCTCTGCCCAGGTCCTGGTGCTAGAGGTAATCTGCTTCGTCTTACTCAAGCGGGAGAAACTCAGGAGACGAATGTGGGCACTGGGGCAAACAGGAGCTAAAATTGACAAAGGACAATGCCCCTCACCCACGCAACACCCACGCTGCTATGGTTTGCTTGTCCTCGCAAGTCTCCCGTTTGGCTAAAAGGGAACGGAAACGACTGCTACACAGGCGATACCGGCCCAGGGGCCCGTTTCTCGAAAGTCCCGGTAACTTTTCGGGCCCGAAATCAAATATTCAAATCGAAATATAAAGAATAAGAGCGCGGGTCCTGGCTAGCAAACTACTCCGTTTTGTTTCATTAACTGATAGTTTTATCATGTTACATGCAAAACTATTGAAACCTCGATCTTTAATGAAAACGGAGACAGCTTACCGGGCCCGTTAATTATCAGGACTTTCGAGAAACAGGCCCCACGGGGCCGTTTCTCGAAAGTCCCGATAAGTAAGCGGCCCGGTAAGCTGTTGCCGTTTACATTATTAAAGATCTAGTGGAGGTTTCAATTATAGTTTTGTATCCAACATGATAAATACTATGAGTTAATGAAACAAAGTGGAGCAGTTTGCTAGCCAGGACCTGCACTCTTACTCTTTATATTTCGATGGGAATATTTGATTTCGAACCCGAAAAGCTAACTTATCGGGTCTTTCGAGAAATGGGCCCCTGACCCCGCGTCCGTGTTTCGGTAGACACCATTTTACTTCAGTTGGTTTCAGTGGAATTCAGCATGAATGTCTGACGATTTCCCTTATTTTTTCTTTAAAATTCCAGCAGAATAATCTTAGCTCAGTGTAGAAATTGAGATGGTTCAACCAGATTTTTTTTTCTTTTCGGCCAAACTTTGAAAGCTATTAAGTAATGGTCCGCCTAAGAACGATAGCAAAAAACAATAGGTCGCGGCAAATGGAGCCGTTATTTCCTGGGGTGAGCCAACGTGTTGATAAGCTCTAAATAAGCTTTCTCATTGGGTAAAACGCTATTTAGCGCGAAATTCAAATGGTTTGAAGAAAATTTCCTTTGCTTAAAGCCCGATTGCATCGCTCAAAAATTGCACATTGTATTTATTTTCTGATAATCTTTGTATATTCAAAAAGAGAAAAAAATCGTATGTGAGGAAGTGTGCGTTTTCCCTGATAAGTGTCTGGAGAACAATATTTTACCTCTCTTTTGTCAAAATTTTGACAGGTTTACAAGTAATATCCGGTCAAGTTAAGTTACGGTATGCAACTCTGGGTTCATTTTTGGTTCTACACTCGCGTGAGCACGTCACCAAATTCCGTAACATTTTTTTATGATTTCTTCTATGACTTTATTTCAAATGAAAAAAAAAATTCCCTGAATGTAAATGTATTTCAGATAGAAGAAGAAGAAGAAGAAGAAGAAGAAGAAGAAGAAGAAGAAGAAGAAGAAAAGAAATTTAAGTCAATGAATTACCGTCTTTGAACTAATAGAATTTGCGAGGGAGTACTACACGCGTACAGACCAAAGCAAGGAGTAGTCGCGGACTCTGAACAGTCCACCAAGCAAACGAAAAAATAAAAATAATAATTTCAAAATTCATAAAAGAAAACTTTAACGAGTCATTTGAAGGTTCCGTAATTCGAAAATTCCCGCAACAATGTTACGACTCAGTACTGAGCTGAAAATCCTTGTTGTGGATATTTTTGTCGGTGTAAAGCCAACGTATTGCAGAAAATTTCCACTATTCTAGTTGACAAACGACGTTTTTCCTTGAAAATGGAGCTGTGATCAAGAAAAGAGCCAATGGAGATGTCTAAGTAGTCCAAATTACTGACCTTGCTACAGTAGCTTGTGTTGGCGTGACAATACTTTGCCGCGAAGTTGGCGAAATGAAGTGAACGGGAGTTAAACTGGTCTCCCGTTGAAAACTACAGACTTGATCCAGTTGAAACAATTTTGCATCTCTGAGGAATGGTCCCTTGAATTCCCACTGCACATAGCAATTTTTCTTCTCTCGACTGTTGTGTGCTTTGGCTTTTTGTTGTTACCGCAGTAGCTATTGTGGATCACACTTCACCCGCGCACGTGGATCACTAAAACCTCACTCGCAATAAAAATGAAGGCGGCATACAGCCGCAAAAGGTATTATAGGCATTATATGCCAAAGTAATATCCATTTTAGCAAAAGGATGCATAATTACAAGAAGGAAAAGACTAATAACAGCCAATATTTTCGGATCAACAGAAGAATCCAAGATGGCGGATGATCATTGAAAAGGTCAATAGCTGTAGTTCCTCACATATGTCTTGAAATTTACGTGAGATATAGAGCAATAGCTAAATTCCATATATGGAAACTTAGAAGGCAAGTTTTCAATATTTTACTATTATTTTCTAGCTTTTTTCGATTTCTAGCCAATGACAGAGCCGGATTTTAATTAGTTAATTGGAAACAGACAACCAGCAAGTCCCTGCTGTGTTGCCGTTCATGCTATCGTTCTTACGCGGAGCGTTACTTAAAGTACATTATAGGGTCGCTTTTCAATGGTGCAACAACAACACGTTTCTTCCCTTCCAGAATCGAAATGGCCTACCCTTACCCTGACTGGGACTATAATTTCATTCCTATTATTCTTTTCCTTGTGCGGAATAGAAAACGCCTCACTCGGAGGACGTCAGAATTCACCAAACAATTGCCCTTGCAAACATGGGAAAATCACCCAAGATGAAGAAATCAAAATCAGCTTGTGGTGATCTTAAGAGTTATTATTTTTTCTGAACTGACTCATAAAGTAAATATCTTCGTTTAACTTTCAATGCAAAAGCCTTAAACCATAGATGCTTACAGTTTAAATGAGAAAACAGCAACGGTGATATTCAATATATTAAAAATATTTAACAACAGTTAATCACTTTTTTAGATCAATACTGTAACGATGCTAGAGGCTGCACTCCTCAGCCACAACAACCTTGTCGGCTCATATTTCCTGTAGCTCAGTTTGTTTCAAATTAACATTTTCATTTAGAGAGAAGGCTGTAGGAAGCACCTGGATCTTGAAATCCCTACACATAAAGTGATAATAACGATAAAAAGACAAAAGAGTTCGTTTTCACATTTCTATATCTTACAGCAGGATTTTTGAAAGCATTTCCGCCAAATAGACTCTCTCAGGCAGTATTTTTGTGGCCCAACAAAAGTAGCCAATGTGAAAACTAAGAGTTTAGCATTAATTCATTCTTTTCTCAGGCTCTTTTCTTCCTCCTTGGTCTTTCTGTTTTCCCCTGCCTTTTTCTTTGCTATTGTGATTTTCAATAAAACCTGCCATTTTGCACTTTTTCCTTCTAAGGGCTGCAAATTTTGCTAGGTTCATTTTCAAAATCTGCAATACGAATTTTGGCTTTAAAAACAAAAAGGAATCGCATTGCAATTCAGGGAAACCTTGATTTCTTTTGCTCCATTCCGTAAAGCTAGTCAGTCAGAGCTTACTGCGTTGATTTGTTCATTTGAAAAATAAAAAAAAAAAAAAATCCCAGAAGAGAAGAGACCTTACCTTCGTTGTCATCATATTTTCGTAGCCCGATTTATCCGACGAGTAAGATCTTCGCTGTGCGCAATTGTCTGAAAAACAAACAGTTTATTAAGAGCGATCGACGGTCGGGAAATATAATGTCGACCATCGAGTGGCAAGATTTGAAAAATTGATTTCCTTCATTTTTTGTCCATAAATAGCTTTTAGGTAGATGAGTAATCTGATGTAAGTTGTTCTCGCAAAAAGCCTTTTATTTTCGAGAAAAGTAAGAATATCAGTTTTCGTGGTCCGAGTCTCAAAATGGTCGTATTTTCAAACCGAAATTTGCTAACATCAACTCTCCTCGTGTTCGTAAATAAAGCCGCAAGGAGAAATTTGGACATCTTCCATCGATAGAACAACTCTTCTTCTTTCACTAGAAGATACTTTCAAAGCAATATCAAGACTCGTTGAACAAACGAAGAATTCATAAACGAAGAACAGGTTTTTACAGTGACAAAAACTTTAATTTAGTAGTTGTTTTCTGCGGCATTAATCTTCATGTGGAATAGTTCCAAATTTTCCTGGTCTTCGTTTATTCACACATTTAGACATTCATCTAAAGAATACATGAGAATTGGCTCGGTTTCCTTCAGGCAGCCTCCAAATGAAAGCATCGAAATCCGGTAAAAATAGTGAAGCGTGACCAAAATAACTTATTTAACAGCACCAATTTTCCTCGATCGTAAAGTAAAAAGACGAAATATCTTCCTGTTCCGTCACCCTTAGCAAATTACCATTGTTAAAGTCCTTATTTTTCGATAAAAAGTGAGTACCAGAAAAAGCGCGTTTGATTTTTTCTTCTTGAAAATACTGTCGGAATCGAAAATGTTACTCTTTCAAGAATTGCGTTGCGTTATTACCTTGATTTCGTGACTGTCACTTTGACGGCTCCGTCTCTTCCAACGTTCAGTCACGGAACAGATTGTCACGCAGATTCGCCGGCTGGTAGAGTTCAGTGTTTCAAACTGGCTAAAATGCTAAAAATTGACCCAGTTTCACCTTTTTACCCCACTCTTTGATTGAAAAAAGGAATTTTGCAAGGGAAAACCGACAAGAAGTACAAAAAAACGGGCCTTCAGGCAGTAAATATCTTCTTTTGTGCGTTTCGAAATTGGAAGTGTTTACGCAATTACCACCGGCCTACCATGAAAATTCCTGAACTTCGATGGTGTCTTACAGAGATTACATTCAATAACCCAAGCCAATTCCCATGTATGTTTTAAATGAATGTCTAAATGTGTAATTTAAATAGAATGAAGAGAATTTAGATTTATACCACATGTTAAATGTTGCCATCGAAAATGAGTAACGAGCTTAAGTTTTTGTTAACATGAAAACCTTTCTCCACCTATCCCTCATTTT
Source organism: Porites divaricata (assembly GCA_038088405.1). Taxonomy (NCBI): domain Eukaryota; kingdom Metazoa; phylum Cnidaria; class Anthozoa; order Scleractinia; family Poritidae; genus Porites; species Porites divaricata. The sequence goes on from JBBMOI010000003.1 coordinate 4,047,773, forward strand.
TGAATTATTTCAGTACGACGAGCTTCGCTATTGCCGTGAAAGTATCTTTTAGTGGAACAAAAAGAATTCTTCTGTTCATGGAAAGTGTCCAAATTTCTACATGTGGCTTTGTTTGCGTACGCAAGGAATGTTAACGTTAGCGAATTTCAGGTTAAAAATTAGGGCAGTCTGGTTGGCATTCTGAGATTCCGACATCGAAAACCGATCTTCTAAATTTTTCTCACAGATAAAAAGCTTTTGGCAGGAACAATGTACTTTAGGTTTCTCGTCTACCTAACGCTATCTATGAACAAAAAATGAAAGAAATTGATTTTTCAGCTCTTGCCACAAAAGATTTTGGTCGACTTTTCCAGAATTGCTTGATAGCCCAGAATATCTTAAGAATCGATCGGCGGCTCGATTTGGAACAGTATTTAAGGGAAGCCTTAGTAAGCAAATTTGAATGAGATAAGTCTTACTATTTTCGCCAGTCGTCAAATTCGCCATCTCATTTGCATTTTTGCCGTTTCCTTGGCAATTTTTCGCCTGAGTTTGAATTTTTGTTTCAAGGAGCCCCTCTTGTTATTTCACGGAATGTTTCCCAAAACCCTAGAGAATTTTTTCAGGATCGTGCCAGATTCGCCATTGTCGCTGGCGAGTACATTTCTGGGCATAAGTGCGAGAGTCTGCCCTAATTCTGGGCCATACACTAAAAAAAAAAAAAAAAAAAAAAAAAAAAACAGCTGTACTGTAGCACGGAAGATATGCAAATGAGCAAGGGAAGCAAGCTAGTTAGCCAAGGTCACCCTATCTCATATCATTTCGTGATTATAGCCAGTACCTGTAAAATTTCCGTGTTCAGAACAGATGAAGTACAATTTACAATTTTATTAGTGACAGATAAGCTACCTTCATTCGTCTTTAATGCTATGCGGTTCAGAGCAGTACAATTTACAATTTTATTAGTGATAGATAAGCCACCTTCATTCGTCTTTAATGCTATGCGTGATTGTTGCAAGCGACCGATAAATGGTAAAAAGGCGATAATATACAGCTATTTCAAAAAACGTTGTCGGAAGAAAAGCAAAAAGTTGAAGCCAAGACCGAAAGGTAATATGGGATTTTTATAATGACCTGCTACTATACAGGTCCTACTGAGAACAGTATGGAACTTCTTTCTGTAGACTGTTCACAGTCCTCTATTTGTCCGTAAGATCATCGAGATCGAGCGCTTTGCGTTAGTGGCTGCCATCTTGCATGAGTGTCAACCCCCCCCCCCCCCCCCCCGAGCTATAATCCCCGACGCCCGCCCCCCTCGGTACATTTGAAAATCAAGATACCCGTGACGGTAAGACGCGGTATATCTAAACGATCTCACGAAAAAACAGGGGACTGTGAACAGTCTAGTCTTTCTGTAAGTGAGAGTATTTCTAAACGTTGGACAACTCTTAAAACAGAGGTGGCTGGAAGGCCTTCAAACAGTAGGGAGCTTAATCCAATGGTGACAAAAGAGACCGTGAACAAAAATAGGTTTAAATTAGCAAAGCAACAACTTAATTTGCACGTGCATCACGGATTTTTTTGTCCGTGGCCGCTGTTGCCCGACTACGGCTTGAAATATCTCATGTTTTCAGTATAGGGGAAGTGGACAGCAGAGCACAATTTTCTTTCCTTTTTTTTCTAACTTAAAACTAGTCCTTTAGAATTCATTTCCAGAGGAATCGCCATCATTTAAAAAATTGAACGAGGTGGAATAAAGGCGATGTGGTTGTCCATACATTCCCACGTGCTGTTGTAGTGCAAAATATTACCTGAGACTTTGGCGAGCGTTAGTTAGTTCTTGAGTAGGAACCATTCCATTATTCAGAAAAAAGTTTGTAAGTTTGTTTATAAAACTTTTTTCGCCCACTTCGTTACCACGTTATGCAAATCGATAAAGTGTAAAATTTATGTCATTTTTCCTTGCTAATTAGCTGAACAAAATTGCCTTCAAATATGGGAATAAGCAAGACTGAAACGTAATTTTACCTTGTGCTTTTCTGAAAGCTAAAATGATAAGTATGGTTCAGTATAAATGAAGAATAAATATCAGCGACCAGTTCAGTGGAGTGATATTTGCCCGCAAAAGACGGATATAAAACAACCCACATTACCTTGCGGTCTTGGCTTTAAGACTTTTTGCTTTTCTTCCGAAAGATGTATGTGGAGCCATCACCTTGACCAGCACATAACAAGAAGTGTTGCTTGTGACACACCCAAACAAATTTCCGTTTTTACTGGCAAAAGGTACTGTCATTTCGGCAGCTCCCGAAGGGTCAGGTGATTTTCACGCGCACTTACTTGCTTCGCTGACTCTAATATCCATGAAAAAAATTACACGGGGATTGCCAGGAGAAAAAATATACCTTTTTGTCCAGCCAGAACTGGCATAAACTTTCCATCTTTTCAGCTAGCGAGGCGCTCGTTTAGATTTCCCAGCCAGCTAATTAGCCAATGTAATTTTCCTAGCTACAATCGCTCAAATTCTCGAGCGGCTACTCCTGGCTAATCCTGGCTACTCCTGGCTAATCCAGGGTCAAATTTTAACCTGGATTTCTTTTTCTTTTGTTCAAAAGCATTTTCCCGGATAATTTTTTCTATTCATTTAAGAGCAGCCAATCATCAAATTGTAGGCAAAAAGAATAAAACTGAATTTGCTTTTTAAGCTTTCATATCTGAATTCCAATTTCGCACTAGGCCCGGGTTATCTTAGCCCTTTTTTGAACAGCGCGGCCCTGAAGTTTAAAATGGTAATTGCATACCTTAATGAGTCACGGGATCCTTATCTTGAAACTTTCAATCAGACATAATCTTTACAAAGCGTTTAAGCTCTCATGTAAGTTTCGTGTCAATGCGTTGCATATTTACGTAGATAGACTACCCTCGCACCTTCATTTTTTCATGTTTTTTTTTTTACACCGGCTTTAGGGGACCCAGTCCTTAATGTACCTGCGATTGTCTTGTATGAGTCTAATAGTACGCGCATGCAATCAACTCAGATCGTCCTTTGTCATTGTCATTGTCATTGGATTCTGGATTCCTTGAGCTGAATTACGGATTCCAAAGCAAGGGATTTCGGATTCCATAAAATTTCCCGAATTCCAGAATCAGGATTACCTTTCATGGGGCAATTTTTTTGTATGAAAACTACAGACAAATTGTAGTTCTAAAACCGTGACACAAAGCCACAAGCTTGTCTTGATCCTGCTTTAGATCACCGGAGCTTTTTAAAAGCCATTAGAAAAGGTTGTGTGAAGATTGGCTTTATAAGAAAAACGATAAATTCTATTGAGACTAGTAATTTTTGGAGGCGAAAATCAGTTTGCTGTTAAACAGTTCTTTATGTCTCCGCTGCAAGTCAAGGAAAGCACTTCAACGATGAAGCTTGGGCGGGGCTCTAAGGAGCTAAACAGGAGGCAACATAGTGGTTAGAGCGATGGACCGCTGCACTTTTGTCCAATCCGGAGGCTCACACTGACCTCTAGCTGGATTTGTTTTCGGTAATACCGGGGTCATGTCCTCGGCCACGCTTGTAAAATGGCCAACTGGTTCGCCTCTACCAGCAATAATTGACCCTTTCTACCTTAAATTTATTTTTGTGGTAGACAAAAAAGATGACTGTTAACTTTTTTTGGACTAGTATGACTTTAAATGGTCTTAAATTTGACTATTTCGAAACAGCGCTCAAAATTTCAAAGGATCTTTCTTTTATTTTTCTTAAAATCGGGTATGGATGAGTGGAAATTACGCGTCCTTTTTGAGAACGAACTGAAAACGAGAAGACGTAAGTGAAATATTGTAACAAAACACACAAGCACTTGTACTTCATAATTCACTTTGCTAAAAAAGGAATATACTTGCCGCATGATTATCGTAGGCGAAACGAAGAGTGGAGGTCAAGTATATATTCGAGGCTGATATACAATTTAAGATTACATGAGCAAGGGCTAAGTTCAACTAAGCTACTTGTACAAACACATCAGGATATATAAGGTCGAGTGCGGTTGCTAAGTAAGAGGATTAAGCGCTAATCCCACATCCCCCTTCTAGACATTTTTGTTGTTCTATAAAAATGTATCTATGCAAAATTCACTGAATAGGAAGCGAGTCAATCAAATATTTCGATCGCGAAACGAATCACTTACTATAACAAATGTTCTTTCAATCGTAATCAAAACCTAATCTCTTGGGCGGGTTGACTTTTCTCCCGGAACGAGTAGTGGTTCCTGGAACGGGAACTGGAATGGAAGACTTTTTAGCAGACTGTTTCTTTCCAGAACAGATGGCTGATCCTTAGAAGTTTCAGGAGGATCGGTTAAAGGGCGTCCTGCTGAGTACTTTAGTTCTTTAGGATTTGGATTGAGCTGTCGTCTGTTTCTTCTAACAGTATTTGCATTATTGTCAGTGTCGAGGTAACAGGAACGTTGCTCTGGTGTTTTGTTTACTACCACTACGTTCTCTTTACGATCAGGGATATATAAAACACGAACGCCTGGTGACAGCTGGTTACTTAGCTCATTAACGTACTGCATGTCGTCGGTTGTACTCGTTCTTGCTCGGTTTTAATCTTGGCATCCTTGTCACGCAATTTCGTTAGCTCGGGCCATTGCGTGTTAGTTTACATGATGTAGTCGGTAGGGTGGTGCGTAGTCGCCTTCCTATGCATAATTCGGCTGCGCTAAATCCGTTTTCAAGTGGGGTAGCTCTGTAAGATAGTAGTGCTTCATATGGATCGTCGGATCTTACCTGATTTTGTAAGGAGGTTTTTAGTTGTTTGCAGCATACGTTCGGCTTCTCCGTTACTTTGGGGGTATTTTGGACTGCTTGTTATGTGTATGAATCCCCAGTCTTCTGTAATTTCCGCTGAGGAATACTGTGGTCTGTTATCGGAAATAACGGTTTCTGGAATTCCATGGCGCGCGAAAATCGCTTTTAGGTGACTGATCACTTCTTGAGAGGTGGATTTTCGAAGTACTCCAATTTCACAATACTGCGAGAAGTAATCTGTCACGAGAACGAATTCTTGTCCTTTCCATCCGAATAGATCCGTTCCTACTTTTTGGAATGGACGCTCAGGTAACTGTGAAGGAATCATGGGCTCTGCACGATTACTATCTCGCCCTAGGGCTTTCCCTTAAAAAATGGGTGGGGCGGGAAACGGCCCTCGCATCGGCTGGTCACGTGCACAGCCTAAATATTCCTGAGAAGCTAATTTATGTAACACAGGCTATCTTGGTCCATACCCCGAGTCCGTGTTTTGGTAGACACCCTTTTACTTTGGTTTCCCTGGAATTCGGCATTAATGTCTGACGATTTCTGTCGTCTGTTCTTTAAATCATTTTAGCAGAATCCTTAGTTCAGTGCAGAAATTGAGAACTTTAGACCTCTAATCTCGTACCCAGGGCCCTTCCCTCAAAAAATGGGTGGGACTGAAACTATTTCATCCCTATTAGTATTTCATTGTGAACAGAAAACTCTTCCCTCGCAGGACGTCACAATTAACCGAAGAGTTGCCCTTTCAAATATGGATAAAATCACCCATGGCAAGTAAATAAATGTATACATGAAGAAATCAAAAGTAGCTTGTGGTGATATTAAGAGTTTTTATTTTTTCTGAGGTTAGTGCTAAAAATTTCATCACAATATAAGTATTGTTTCTAACGCCCTAAAGAACAATTTAGCTGTAAATCAACTCCCCTAGGAATCCCACGTGCGCCTAGCCCTTATTTGTATTTTTTGTTTGTAACTTAAATCGCCTTCTAGCATTTTCAGTTCAGCTTTTATTTCAACGTTGTTTCTTCAAGAGCACTAAGTAATAGTTTCCTATCAGGCAGGAGTATCTCTTTTGCGGTCAGACGTTTTGCGCCAAATTAAAACAATGTAAGTGCGTTGTCCATTCGTTTTCTGTAGTTCATTTTTGCTGTATTTCTTTTGGGCTCGCAGTATCTCTCCTGAAGTTTTATTTTCACCTTGTATTTCAGTTTAAACCACAGCACAACACATCAAATACGACAAATTACGGTACATCGGACCTAATGTCAGTGGAGTCTTAGAGTTCAATAGTCTATCATCTTGTTTTTTGCTTTAACCCTCGAGAACTCAAATCGGAATAAAGTTCTACGGTCTATTGTTAGCGCTGATCGTTAAAAGAAGTCGCCCAACGGCAGCTATAATAGGTTGAGTCCTTTAATTAACTACTTACAACTGAACTGTGACTCATAAAATAAATATTTTCGTTTAACTTTTAATGCAAAAGCCTTAAACCGTAGATGCTCACAGTTTACATGAGAAAACAGCAATGGTGATATTCAATGTATTAGAAATATTAAACAGCAATCAATCACTTTTTTAGATCAATACTGCAACAGTGCTGGATGTTGCACTCCTCAGCAGCAACAACCTTGATAGCTCATTTTTCCTCTGGCAGTTTGTTTCAAATTAACATTTTCATTCAGATAGAAGGCTGCAGGAAGCACCTGGATCTTAAAATCCCTACACAGAAGCTGGCCTAGAAGGTAAAATGATAATAATTATATGACACAAGAGTTCGTTTTGACATTTCTAGTCTAGAAGTAGTTTTGAAAGCATTACCACCAAATAGACCTGTTCTGTCAGGAAGTATCTTTGGGGTTAAACAAAAGTAGCCAATATAAACACTAAGAATTTAACCATAAATTTATTCTCTTCTCCTCCTTTTTTCTTTCTCGCTTCTTCTTTTTTTGCCTGCCTTTTCCTTTACTATTGTGATTTTTGAGCTAATCGACTGCAAAAAAAAAAAAACAACCTGCCCTTTCTGCACTTTTTCGCTCTTAGGGCTGCAAATTTCGGTACTAGGTTTATTTGCAAAAACTGGAATTTGAATTTCGTCTTTATGACTAAGGTTAACAAAAAAAAGGAAAATCGCATTGCAATTCAGGAAAACCTTCATTTCTTTTGCTTCAGTAAGAGCTCACTGCGTTGATTTGTTTATGTGAAAAAAAAAAAAAAAATCCCAGAAGAGAAGAGATTTTACCTTCGTTGTCATCATCTTTTCGTAGGCCACCATTTATTGGACGTGTAAGATCTTCGCTTATCGAAATTTTCTGAAAAACAAACAAAATCTTTAATTTTTCTTCTTTTTCTTTTATTAATAAATCTGCGTTACCTACATTTTCTACATCCTTTTGAACAAATACAAGAATTGTTTAAGAAATCATAAGGCACCTGCTTTTTGGGTAAGCCAGAATTCACAATCCAAAATAATAATTTAAGGAATAAAAATATGATATAACCAAAAAGAGATAATTAAAAGAAATATAATAACGCAAATGAATCAATCCAATTACCATATGATATTGTCACGTTTGAGCCACCTAATGAGATATTTACCTTTCCTGGTGCAGACATTTTGCTGAGACTTTTCAGGTAAAGCTTCGCTCGAGAAGGTTTGCAAGTACAATCACACTGTTGATTAAACACCATGTCTTTATGTCTTTTATATAGTCTTTGATGTTGGATCAGACCAAAATCACGCGAGGTGCACATTAAATGGACTATGTTAATATCCCTTCTATATATAGTATTGTACCTAGAACTTAACAACCGATTTTGCCATCTTATTGTTCACAGAGGTGGGTGAATTGTTATTCTTGTCATATGCCTGCATCTTCTAACCTTCTTAAGTCACGGGAAGGACACTATAAAGAGGTTTAAAACGCGAGTCACGAGGCAAGCGTTTCTTTGGATATACTTTTTATCTCATGGTAAGACGCATTATTATTTTGTTCACAGCTGTTTTCATGGTTAAATGTATAAAAACAAATTACAAAACACCCCTCTGTAACAGACCCAGTGAAACCTTATACCCAGTGGTTTTATTCAGTCGGCTCTGACCCAGTGATCATAATTTAGCCTCCCCGTTTCCTGGCGCGAACGTCTTACTTTAGAAAGCTGGTTTACTAACTTAGAACAAACGCCACTGAATTGTAGCCAACAGTTACCAGCGCCATACAAACGACTTATTAATGGCGAGATCAAGCGAAACTAACTACGAGAGAACGACTGGAGAACTGACAATTTGTTAACTGTGACAATAGATGGATCGAAACGCACCAATTACTGATTACGAGTCTTCATGCCAATAGCATCACGGCTTAACTGACAGACGACCAATAACATCGTGACGTAATTGACCAATCAGATCAATAACCAGAGTATAATACCATCAACTGACGTGACACAACTCACTTTGACTCTGAAGATGACTACCGCACAGGTTGTCGAAACGTCGGTCACTGTCCACAACAACAGTCCTATTCAGGACTACGCTCACCCGGAAGATCAAACTCAACCTACTTTTGAAATGACTCCTGGGTTCAAACCTTTCATAGTGTGTTTCTACCTGATTTTTTTCTCTTCCAGGTCAATTTCTATTGTGACTACAAAACCAGTATATTTCTTTATTCATATTTTTTTAAAAGGAAAAAAAAAACTATAAAACATTATTACCATTGACAAATGAAATCGGAGGGTCTATGAAGTCGATCTCGCATAAAAAAGTGTAAACCTTTTATAAGTTCTTCTCGCTAGAGCAATATGTAAAAGGTTTTCAAAAGTGTCATACTAGTAAAGATGTTAGACCTGCTAACCATTTTAGCTTTTATGGGAAATACACAAGCGAGAAAAAAAGGTGAAAAATAAGACAACTCGTTGACGTTGCTTCCGGGAACCCGTTGAAGATTTAGATTCCACTGGATCTCAATTACAGAGGGGCATGCATAAAACGCAAACTTCCGTATTATTTTTTGTGTTCGGCTTTCACAACTCCGTGGAACCGACTCTCTCGGATTCTGGAAAGAGCTGGTCCGCAACCGCCTGGTCGGGAATGCAAAAATGCAGAGATTGTAATGTGAGTTGAAACGGGCCGGGTTTTGTGATGGTGGCCGACCATCCGTAAATAGAGCTCCTTCCACTGTTTACGTCTGCAAGAAAGTGTTAACCTTCTATTTTGTGGCGATTAAAGTATTGAATTTCTCTTCAATTTAGTACTATGATTGATGTACACAAAAGCACTTTATATAGCTCTTGAACAATATATTCTTCCTCCTGTCCAAGTCCATGTCAAAGTTATTGATATTTGTTACACCGGCTTGCTTTTGCAGTCTTCGCTGGCTGTGGTTTATATCGCCTTTCCTTTTTGCTAACTAGCCCCTGAAAATCATAGATTGGTGGAAACAGACTGTAATCCCTGAGCTTCTCCCAAGAAAAAAAAAGGGTTCAGTTAAGGGTTTTATTCGCTAAGAAAAACGAGTGAACAATTACTGAGTATAAGTATCCTTTTAGTGTCTCTTTTCTAAATAAATGGCGTCAACATGCATGTCCGATTTTAATTTTTTTTAACACAAACCGGAGTAATTAGCTCTATTTAAATAATTTATTACCTCAAATAAACTCTTAGCTATTGATTCATTTTCGTCTCCAAAAACACAGCTTTTTATAAACACTCTCCAGGGTGAAAAGTTTTGAAAAAAACTCTTTTTGGCAGTTCTGGCCGGATGGTCTATTGTTTCATCATTACCAAGAGAAACGCGATGCTAGGGTCAGTAGGCATTTTTTCCCTTACTTGCCGGTCTTTTCCAAGAGCTGTGTTTTTACTAGCAACTACAATTGATTCGCACTCTAAATTACTAGAATTTATTCTGTTTTCTAACGCCGATCTTAAATTGAATTCCTCTCATGCTATCTAGCGATGAGGAATTTTTAGAAAGAAAAATCAGTTGATCGCTTCTCTAAAACGGCCACCTCTATATAACAGCCACTCTCTTCTGTCCCCAAGGTATATAGCCGTTGTGAAAAGGTTTAACTGTACTTTTTGTACTTAGCGGTTAGCCTGGTGCCACGGTTGCTCGCAGTTATGTTTTCATACTACCAGTCTCCCATGAATTAGCCGGTTGAGTTCTCTTTTTATGTCTCGTTTTAAAAACGCGTAAACCAAAGGATTTGCCGACGAATTGACGACCAAGGAAACGGTAACTACCACTGCAACATTATCAGACACGTCTGAAACAAACATGATTCTCAGGATTAGATAGTTTTTTACTAGATGACAGGCCAAGAAAAACATCACTATAGCAATTATGAAGCGTGCTGAGCTGTGTTTATGTCTCATAGGCGGAGATGGTGTCGTCAACGACGCCCCTCTCTGCAGTTCCTTCCTGAGAGACTCCATTGCTGAAAACCGGAGTGATTGTGCGCGAATTACTGTCAGAATACGTACAACAGCATAGACGAGAAGAACTGAACACAATATGTCAAAACCAGAGACACCAGTTAGACGAAGCACTTTTAAAACAGTGAGTGAGCTTGTGGCGTACATTCCCAGGGAAAGATACAGCGATATCAACAAGGGAATTGCCCATGCAAACAAGATGATCCTTCCAGGGCGTCTCACGGTGATAGACGTTATATATTTAAGGGGATGGACGATAGCTTTGTAACGATCCCATGTTAAAATGCAGAGATTCACAACCGAAGAGTGGACGAGAAACCAGTAGGCTGCTATGTATATAGTCTTGTTACAGGTGGTACTATAGCTGACGCAAAAATAACTGCCGGGAAAGGCAGCCATTCCGACGCCCAGATCAGCAACTGCCAGGGAAAACACAAACCAGTTGGATGGAAAATGGAGGCGGTTTATCGCAGCGATGAAAGCTATTATGAAACCATTTCCAAGAACTGCTAACGCGGAAAGTAACCATCCCAAAACATTGAGCCAAACGTCCATGTCGGAACAGTTTTACAGATTGCTTTACGGTTTCAACCTTTAAGAAGCCTTTTATGAGTAACTGCTGAATACCCAGTCACTTTTCAGGTCACTTAATTCATTGATATGTGTCGAAAGCTTTGCAAAACACAGCGTAGAAAAAATGCCTTAGAGATCGAGGCTGTCATCAACTTTTATATTATTTAAAGCTATATTCGTGATAACAACATTGACGTTCTTAACTTTATAAACACGTTTTACAGTGTCAGTTTATCTTTCCAGAGGCATCGATGACGTCAATTATCGTATGTAAATTAGTTCCACTGAAACAACCTTAATAGTAAGTTTCCGAACAATAACCAAAAGGCTGTTTAGAGTATGATTATAAGGATGAGTCAAGGTTCCTGTTTGGCGGGAGATCGAGTCAAAGTCTTAAAATTGAAGTAGCACTAAAGGCAATTAAACTCTAATTAGTCTATTCAAGGAAAAAAAACTCGAGGGTTTGAATTTTGTCACATTATAACCGAAAAGTTGTCACCAGTTAAAAAGACAGTAAATGGAAGCATTATTTAGTCTTCTTTCATATAAATAATGCAATAGTTGGCACTCATAGTTGACGAGTATTACGTATTTTCTAAGTAAGTTGAATGTACGTCTAATGGGTTTGCCACTTCTGTGCGTAAGTCGTCCTTATGTTGTTATAGCCTGCGTTGCACTGGCGCATGAGAAATCAAGGTCAGGGATAAGAAAGCAGGGACACCCAACGACTGTTAGCCCTTAAACACATTGGCTAGGCTATCCTAAATGCATTCTTAGCGGCGCTGTGAATTTTGTGTTTGTTTCGTCATCTTACGGCAGCGAGAGTCTTTTCGAAATTATAAACACTATAAGACTTCAGTCTTATTTTGCCGGAAAATTCTAGATGCAATTAAATGCTTCGCCAAGATGAGAAGTTTTCTGGTTCCTTTCTCCGTCACATTTTAGAATCCGAAAATTTTAGGTTTTCTATTCTTAGGAAATATACCAGCTTAACCTGGGGGGGGGATGGGAAAAATTGAACTTCAGAAAATCGTAGCGAAATTCATTACATATTGCTTCAAAAATGATACATCAGTTGAACGGCCATTTTGAAATTTTTAGCCGCCCTCAAGCATAATAGAAACATTTACTATCTGCTTCTTCGAACAGATATTCATAGAAAGCAGTTTTTGGGTGCCTGGGTGGCACACAGGAAGCTTGTGTTGATGAGTAAACACTTATCAATTATTCCACGAGTGCGCCTTGTATATGAGATGGTAGATAACCAACGGAGAGGGTACGTAGCGCCGAGTTGGCTATAATCATCTTATATCCAACAGGCGCGATTGGAGTAATTGTTTTATTAACAACGCCCGCAAATATTAAGAATTTTTCCCAGCTTAATTTGTAAAAACAACTGATTTTCAGCTTGTTTTTAATTTTGAGCAGATGCGTACAGTTACCATATTTGGAGAGCGTGGTTGAGAGAGGATAGACTGGGGCTTTATCCTCTCTTGGCATGGTATAATGGCTCATTTGGCTAAGCCAATCAGAGCTCTAGAATTACAATGGTTCATTTTCTAATAATTATGATTATCCCCTTATCTCAGGGCTACTTTTTAATAGCGCCTATATTGGTAATCAACAAATTTTGTATTGAATAGGCTTTAAAATGCACGATATCTAATGTTTTAACTATACGTGCGATGAAAACATCATGAATCTAAGCAATTATATTGAGAGTAATTGTTTGATAGCCCAGAAATATAGCTTAAGATGAGCGGCTTGATTAGGAACCAAAACACAAGAAGTCCAAAGACTACTGCAAAGCTGATTTAAAACAACGTATATTGTTTTTTATAACAATATTTCGGCTGGCCATACCAACCTTCTTCAGGTTTACAGATGTTACTGAACTTATGTAGCAATCACAATATTATATGAATGGAGAATGTCGCAATAAAAGGGAGAAGCGGAAAATGACGTACAACATAAAAACTGGAAAGGAAAAATACAAAGGATAGGGATTACAATAATTCGTCACGGCGGCTTAGGCCATGAGGTTCAAGAGTCATGGCCTTATCTATCAAATGCGACTCCCTGGCCTTACGAACTGAGTCAGGTGAAAAATGAATTTTCTCTAGGGGTATTAACTGCATGTCAGTATGAGAATGGTTAGAGTGAGAGAGAAATTCAGAAACAGTAGTGGGTTTAGATTTGATTAGGAACCGTATTATGGAGCCGTAGTAAGGAAATTTGAATGAGCCAAGTCTTAGTATGTTCGTCAGTCGTCAAATTCGTCATCTCATTTGCATTTTTGCCATTACTTGGCAATTTTTCGCCTGAGTTTGAATTTTTGCCTTAAGAGACCCCTCTTGTTATATTACTGAATGTTTTCCAACTCCTGAAGAATCGTGGCAGATTCGCCACTGTCGCTGGAGAGTGCATTTCTAGGAAAAAGCGCGAAAATCTGCCCTGATTCTGGCCATATACTAAAAATAAAATAAATATAAAATAAAAAAGCAGCTGTAGGACGCAACAGCTGCAGGAAGGGAAGCTGGTTAGATAGTCAAGGTCACCCCGCCTCCTATCATTTCGTGATTCTCGCCAGTATCTGTATAAAATTTCAGTGTTCAGAGCAGATAAAGTACAATTGATAATTTTAGTAGTGATAAGTCACGTTCATTCGTCATTAATGCTATGCGTGATTGTTGCAAGCGGCTGATAAATGGTAAAAAAGGCGATGTAGAGCCATCATCTTGACCAGCACATAACAAAAGTGTTGCTCATAATAAATTAACAACGCCTCAGAATAATCGTTGAGTTGACGAGCTTCTTACTTAATTACTCTTGAAGATGAAGGTTTGGGTTATAGTTGAGGATGGTTGGTTTGAAGATGAAGGTTTGGTTTTATACACTCCAATGGGTTCGTGTTATCCTTGGCAGTAGCCAATTTTGGGGTAGGAGTTATCATTTTCTCCTCCAAGCTGCAGCTACGGCCTTTAACAAACGGATGAATAAAGCTGCGTATTGGTTTCTCGTTCACTCTTATGGCGATGATCGCTCACACTGCAATGGTCCTTACCCTTACAAACATAACCTTCATCATTGTGAGACGTGCTGGAAGAATCATCTTGTTGGCATGGCTGATTCCCCGGACGCTATACCTGTTTCTTGGAATGTTCGTCTGAAGCTCACCTACTCTTTCAAAAAGTTGCGTCTAACTGGTGTCTCAGGTTTTGATATATTAAGGTGAGCTCTACTTGTCTATGCTGTTGTCCGTATTCTGGCCGCAGTTCGGAAGCAATCACTCCAGAATTCCGCAATGTATTCTCTCAGGAAGGAACTTTAAACTGGGGCGTTGACAACAGCAGCTCCCCATGGAAGACATAAACTCAACTCAGCACGCTTCATAGTTGCTATTATAGTGGTGTTTTTCTTGACATGCAATGTCATAAAAAACCATTCAATCCTGAGAATCATGTTTTTTTTTCGAATGTGTCTGATAATGTTGCACTAGGCGTTCAGATAGTAGAGCGGGGGAGAAAAATTCACGAAAAAAAACTCAATTTATTTTGCCGTTAACCAAATATGAATATAACAACAATAAACAAGAATTTTATAATACATTAAATATAAGGAAGCCTATGCAGAAGCCGGGGGCTTATACATGTACACTATTAATGGACTTCCTGGAACTATAGGGTACACCATGTGAGTTAAGGGTACTGAATGAAAAATGGATTATTTTTCAAAGTAAAGAAAAGAAAAGAAAAAGAAAAAAGAAAACAAGAAAATGTTTCTATCTCAACGTAGAGTATCAGTTTGGCTAACAAAGAAGGAATTTTTTAAGTCTTTTGCCAAACAAACTGATACTTTCACTTTTTTGAATTTCACGACTTAGCGAGTTAAAAAACTTTAAGGACCTTGAAATCAAATTGAGAATTTTCGAAAGTTAGTTCGACAATGAGTCACCTTGTTTTGGTGGTGAACTATTTTAATATACCCTAAATCCAATATTTTCCAATTTTTCCAAAGTTGTAAAAAACACCCCTAAATTTATATACATTAAAACATCTAACAATTCTCAAAAAAAATATTGAATTAAGGACTCTAACTTAATGGCGTCATTTTTTGATTGAATGAAATCTTGGCTAGATTTTAAAGAAAAAGGGTGGCAATTAACAAAAAATAATGCTTCTTATCAGACTCCACTCTTAAGCTTGTCTGCCAGTAAAGGATATACAGTTTAAATCCATGCCATGCAGAATTAGGTTATAAATCGATTATAAAGTAAATGTACCCAAAATAACGAAGGTGTCAACCTTCAAACAAGTGCAACAACAAGAACAGACCTCGGCTCAGGCCCCGGTACTAGTCAGAGGTTTCTGCTTCCTTTTACCCAATCTGGCGAAACTCAAAAGACGCGTGAGGGCACTGTGGCAAACAGGAGTCGGGAGGTCAAGGCCCCTCACGCATGCTGCTATGTTTTGCTCGTCCTCACATGTCTCCCGTTTGGCTAAACGGAAACAGAAACGACTATTACATAGGCTATCCCGGCCCAGACCCGGCAGACACCCTTTTACTTTGGTTTCACTGGAATTCAGCATTAACATCTGACTATTTCTGTCGTTTTTTCCTAAAATTTTTACCAGACTAATCTCAGTTGTTTGTTGAAATTGAGCTATTGTTCTTTTCCTTGTGAATAGAAAACGCTTCACTTGGAGGACGTTAGAATTTACCAAGCAATTACCCTTCCAAACTTGGATAAAATCACCCCGCATTAAGTATTATATACATGACGAAATCAAAAGCAGCTTCTGGTGATCTTAAGAGTTTTATTCATTTTTTGAGGATAGATTTAAAAATTTCATCACAATATAAGGGTCCTTTAATTAACTATTACATGTAAACTGTGACTTATAAAATAAATATTTTCTTCTAATTTACAATGCAAAAGGCTTAAATCATAGATGCTTACAGTTTATATGAGATTGAAGCGAAAATACTAAACCGTAGTTAATTACTCCTTAACATCAATACTGCAACAGTGCTGGATGCTGCGCTCTTCAGAAACAACAGCCTTGTGTGCTCATTTTTCCTGAAGCTGCCTGTTTGAAATTCACATTTTCATTCAGATAGAAGGCTGCAGGAAGCACCTGGATCTTGAAATCCTTGCACAGAAGCTTGCCTAGAATGTAAAATGAAAATAGTGATAAAACGACACGAGTTTTCACATTTCTGTATCAGCAGGATTTTTGAAAGCATATTTACCCCCAAATAGACCTCTTCTGTGAGGACGTTTTTCGGGGCTAAACAAAAGTTAGCCAAATAAATGTAAAAACTAAGAGTGTAACCTTTAATTTATTCTCTTCTCCTACTTTCTTCCTTCTCACTACTTTCTATTCTAATTTCCTTTCCTTTTCCTTTGCTTGTGTGATTTTCAAGTTAATCGAGTCGGCAAAAAGAACTGCCTTTTTGCACTTTTTCACTCAGTGGGCTGCAAATTTCCCTAGGTTTATTTTCAAAAACTGAAATTCACTTTGGCTTTATGGCTAAGCTTAAAAAACAAAAAGGACTCGCACTGCAATTAAGGGAAACCTTCTTTTCTTTTGCTTCATTCCGTAAAGCCAGTTAAAGCTCATTGCTTTAATTTGATTTTGTGAAAAAAAAAAAAAAAAAACGTTAGAAGAGAAGAGACATTACCTTTATTGTCATCATCTTTTTGTAGACCGACATTTATCGGACGAGTAAGATCTTCGCTTTGCGCAATTTTCTGAAAAACAAGAAATATTGTCTTTAATTTTTCTTTTTCTTCTTTTATTAATAAATCTGCGTTATGTACATTTTGTAAATCCTTTTGAACAAATGCAAAAATTGTTTAAGAAATCAATATGCACACCTTCTTTTTGGGTAAGCCAAAACTGAGAATCCAAAGTAATAAAAGAATAAAAATATGATATAATTAATAAGAAAAAGAAAGAAAATGATAATATTGGAAAATGAATCAGATTGAATGACGCTATCCGAACACTGAGTTTAGATCCAACTATGTGATATTTACCTTTCCTGGAGCAGACATTTTGCTGAGTGTTTTCAGGTAAAGCTTCACTGGAAAAGGTTTGTGAGTACAATCACACTGTTGATTAAACACCATTTCTTCATGTCTTTTATAGTCTTTGATGTTGTGTCAGGCCATAATCACGCGAGGTGCACATTAAATGGACTATGTTAATATCCCTTCTATATATAGTATTGTACCCAAAACTTAACGACCGATTTTGCCATCTTTTTTGTTCACAGAGGTGGGTGAATTGTTATTCTTGTCATGTGTCTGCATCTTCTAACTTTCTTTAAGTCAAATCACGAGAAGGACACTGTAAAGAAGTTTAAAACACGAGTCACAAGGCAAGCGTTTCTTTGGATTTACTTTTTATCTCATGGTAAGACGCATTATTGTTGTTTTCAAAGCATTTTTCATGGTTGTTATTGTATAAAAACAAATTACAAAACACACTTCGGTAACAGACCCAGTGAAACCTTATATCCAGTGGTTTCATTCAGTCGGTTCTGACCCAGTGATAATTTAGCCTGCCCGGTTCCTGGCACGAATAGTCTGTTTCTACCCGATTTTTTTCTCTTCCAGGTCAATTTCTATTGTGACTACAAAACCAGTATATTTCTTTACTCGTATTTTTTTAAAGGAAAAAAAAACTATAAAACATTATTACCACTGACAAGTGAAATCGAAGGGTATTAAATGAAGTCGATCTCGGATAATAAAGTGTAAACCTCTATTAGAAGTTCTTTTCGCTAGAGCAATATGTAACAGGTTTTCAAAAGTTTCATACCAGTAAAGATGCTAGACCTCGCAGCCAACCATTTTAGCTTTTATGGGAGATACACAACCGAGAAAAAAAAAGTGAAAAATAAGACAACTCGTTGACGTTGCGTCGGAAAACCCGGTGAAGATATAGATTCCACTGGATCTCAATTACAGAGGGTTATGTATAAAACGCAAAAATCCCGTATTATTTTCGTGTTCGGCTTTCAGAATTCCGTGGAACCGAATCTCTCGGATTCTGGGAAAGGGCTGGTCCACAACCGCCTACGGGAATGTAAACTTGAAATGCAGAGTTTGTACTATGTGAGTTGAAACGAGGTTTTGTGATGGCGGCCGACCGGCCTTAAATAGAGCCCCTTCCACTGTTAAGTCTGCAAGAAAGTGTTAACTTTCTCTTTTGTGGCGATTAAAGTATTGAATTTCTCTTCAATTTAGTGCTATGATTGATGTACACAAAAGCACTTTAGCTCACTTTTTATAGCTCTTGAACAATATTCTTCCTCCTGCATTATCATTTAGAAAGTCCATGTCAAATTTATTGACATTTGTTATCCCGGCTTGCTTTTGCAGTCTTCGCTAGCTGTCGTTTATGCCTCTCCCAAGAAAAAAATTGTTCAGTTAAGGGTTTTATTTCGCTAAGGAAAACGTGCGAACAATTACTGAGTATAAGTATCTTTTTATAAGATAATGTCTCTTTTCTAATTAAATGGCGTCAACCTACATGTCCCGATTTCAATTTTTTTTTTAACACCGGCAAACCGGAGTAATTAGCTCTAAATAATTTATTAACTCAATAGAACGTTGGCCTAGCTTTAAATATATAATCTAACTTATTCGAAAAAAGATTCATCCAAACTAACATTTCTTTATTAAAAATTTTCAATGACAGTAACTAACTTCCCGCCTTACAGTGCTCTCTGTTCGAAATAAACACCTCAGCTTACAATATGTTGATAGTTCACTATCAGACGTTACATAAATTATTCAGATGAAATTAAACTCCATTGATTCATTTTCGTCTCCAAAAACACAGCTTTTTAAAAACACTCTCCGGAGTGAAATTAAAGTTTTGAAAAAACTGGTTTTTTTTGTCAGTTCTGGCCAGATGGTGTAGTGTTTTATTACCAAGAGAAACATGAGAAACGCGATGCTAGAGTCAGTACGCATTTTTTTCCTTACTTGCCCGTCTTTACCAAGAACTGTGTTTTTACTAGCAACTACAACTGATTCTCTCTCTGAATTACTAGAATTTTTTCTGTTTTCTAAGGCCGATCTTAAATTGATCTCTTCTCATGCTATCTAGCGATGAGGACTTTGAAAGAAAAATGAGCTCATTGCCTCTTTAAAACGACCACCTCTATATAATGTTCACTTTCTTCTGTCCCCAAGGTATGTAACCGTTGTGAAGAGGTTTAACTGTAATATTTGTAATTAGCGGTTAGCCTGGTGTGTTTATGTTTTCATACTACCAGTCTCCCATAAATTAGCCGCGCGACTTCTCTGTTTATGTCTCGTTTTAAAAACGCGTAAACCAGAGGATTTGCCGACGAATTGACGACCAAGAAAACGGTAACTACCAACCACATTATCAGACACGTCTGAAAGAAACATGATTCTCAGGATTAGATAGGTTTTTACTAGATGACCTACCAAGAAAAACACCACTATAGCAATCAAGAAGCGTGCAGAGCTGTGTTTACGTCTTATTGCTGGTTTTCAGTGTCACGCCATTCAAAATAGATTGAAATAAAAATCAAAACCATTCGACAGATAAAGTCCAGAATCTTGGAAATGAAAGGAGGTGAAATATACAAAGACCCTCGCCAAGATTTGGGTCGAAGAAATAATTCGTATACGAGATATCCGAAGAAATGTTTTACCCAAATTTATAGAGCTTTGTATGGGGACGCCATGCTGGAGCTCATCCGGATGAGCTCCAACATGGCGGACGGAAACCAGCAGAAACATCTGTTATTGAGTTTTGCTACAAAAGCGTGAATTTATTCTTCGAGAAACTCATAAACATTAAAGTAATACTTTTTCTAATACATGAACTGTTTAGATAGCAAAATTTCCTAAAATAAGTCATTTTTTTAACTTACATGACAGCTAGCTTGGGCGTCATGTAAATGCCGCGTCACGCAAAAGCTTAGAAATTCAAGCGTACTCTATCACAAAACCAAGAATCCTTTTGAAGCGAAAATTTGTATGAAAATTAGTTTTCAGCTGCTCTAATGCGTCGTGAAAGTAAAATCTCGGTAGGATCGATAGTTTTTTAGTTTGAATTTTAGTGACGTCATGTGAAAACCAACAATAGGCGGAGATGGTGTCGTCAACGACGCCTAGTCTGCAGTTCCTTCCTGACATACTCCATTGAAGAAATGCGGTGTGATTGTGATTGGAAGGATGTCAACCGCGTATGACTCAGGGAAGCGACAGCGGCCCGTATTTGTTTAACCTGTTCTTAAATCGTTCTTAAACGATCTTGACGTCACTCCGACCAATACTGCCAGGATAGCGACCTTACTAAGTATGCAGACGACACTTCTATTCCTGTGACTGTGCGTAAGAATAGTGTAGATGAATCACGAAAGGCAGTCTGAATGCATTTTTAGAATGGACAGAGGTTAATGGTATAAGCTGTAACACAAGCAAATGCAAAGAACTCTGTATGGCTAAAAAAGGTGTCACACCGAACTTTCCCCCAATGTGTGGCATAGAACAGAGCGACAGTTTCACTCTTTTATAGGTGTCACATTACAAAACGACTGTCAGTAAGTTTTCTACGATGGCCCAGGAGGGTCACAGTCCAGTATTGGTTCTTGACAGTCCAGTTATGGTTTTACACAGTCTAGTTTTAGTTTTTACACAGTCCAGTTTTAATTTTTACACAGTCCAGTTTTATTTTTTTATACAGTCCAGTTTTAATTTTTACACAGTCCAGTTTTAATTTCTTACACAGTCCAGTTTTAATTTTTACACAGTCCAGTTTTATTTTTTTACACTGTCCAGTTTTAATTTTTACACGTCTCAGTCCGTTTTGAAGCGTTTTCGGCGAGTTAGCGCTATTTTGGTGTTCCATCAAAACGGCCTGATACGCCGGCAAACAACAAAGAATACAACAAGGCAATAAGGTACGTCGATTTTATTTAAAAACATAACATTTTTTCTTCCTTTTAAGAAAAACCGTTTATATCCCATACAAGTCTTTGTAAATACTGTAACCGTTTGTAACACAACACCGCTCGCAAGCAAGAGTAACGTCCGCGTTCCTGTAATGAGCTTGGGGCGCCTGTGGTTCATTTCGTCCAGGTGGCCTGCAAAGACACTCTTTTCCCCCGGGAAAAACAACGCAGAAGCCTTTTCCATGAGCTCCTCAAGGCTTGGAGGGTTATCATTGGTATATGCAAGATTTTTTGATATATGCAAGATTGTATAAGACTTTTTCTTATGTGATGAAGTTTAAGATAAACTAGAAATTACTAGACAGTCTCTACTGAGGTTGTTATTCATGATATTAGATCACTGATTGAATAATTTGAAACCTACAGAATCATTTTGATGTTTCAGGTGTTTATCATTTTCTAAGTTTTGTGGCATTTAAGTTACTTTTAATTTGACTAAGTACAATTGGAGCTTAAAGCTAATAAAGACCCTGGAGAATATCAAAGGATTAATTCTCTTTAATAAACTTTTTCAGAGTTTGTCATGAGTAGAAATGTAATATTTTCATACTTCGTTCTTGTCTCCACATGTATGAATTATGGGCCACCAGTCTTGTAATCAAAGTGTATCTTTCTGCTGTTTTTTTTTTTTTTTTTTTTTTCTTGCTTTTCCACTTCAGTGACTTGCTCGGCCTCCAATTATTGAAAATGTAATATTCTGTTGAAACAATGGAGAAGGTGCTTTAAATTCATGTACCTATTCAACTGCCTTGACTAAGATCCCACTGCGACCTGAGTTAATCAGATACAAACCATGTAGCAGATGTACACAAAGATGTAAAATGATTTAAAGGCGCCTCATTGAATATGCATTACTATGTAGGGTGGTGCTTGAGATTGAGATTGAGCGTGAGATTGTATATTCGCTATCTTGAGGTGTTGGCAGGAGAGGTTTTTAGTGCACTGGTTTTACTGATCTGCCCAAACCATCCGGGTGGTATCGCACATATATAGGGAACAGAACAATAGAGGAAATGTCAGCCAATCAGAAAATACTGACGTCACTATACTGATAAAACTGATTGGACAATACTGATTCTTTATCGTCGTTTTCATTTGGAATGGCAAAGGGAAGTACCTTTGAATTAAACTTTTGCTGGCCTGCTCGTTTAATTCAAACGTTTTTAAGAACTTAAAGTACGTTGAAAGAAAGGCATTCTGATTATCATTAAACAGCGACGCTTCTATTTCTTCTCTTAACCTTGCGTCATATATTACATCTAGTTGTTCGTTGTTTTGGCGAGGCAAGTAAACGGCGTAAATTATTATTAACAACTAGTCGGATATAACTGTGAAACTGTGAACATCAAATCATAATACAAGAAAGAAGAATCAACGACTATCTTGCGGACCCTTCATTTATATTTTACTGTACCGTTAGCGCTTTCACAGAACGACCAAAACTATACTCTGATATTGATAATTGTCTTGTTTCTTTTGGTGTACACAAAGACTGTTTCATTTCACCAAAGAACAAAACAGAAGACGCGACTTAGCTAAGTCGCGTCTTATTTTAGACGAAATGTGCCGTTTATACGGAAAATTCACGTCTTATTTAAGACGCGTCTTATTTTTTTCTCGTATAAATGACCCTAATGTTCAGCCAAAGTTTAAAAAAAACTGTACGGTCATTTGTCACAACGCTAATGCCAGTGGTTAGAAAGGATGTCGCGGGCTCTAAAGAAATGTTGAGTCAGGGACGTTAAAAGATCGTCTATTCACGTTGGTCGTTTTCAGATATAACGAGTAAAAAATACAACTGGAGTAAGTCTTGCGGGGGATTTTAAGCCCACCACCGACCTCAACTAACCAGCCCGAATGGTCAGAATGGTTTCCACAACCACAATAAAAATTTGCATTTTTACTGTTCATCTAAAACAAAGGGTGTTATGAGTCTCGTTCAATGTTTTGTTCTTATGAATTTTAAACTCGGAAAAAGCATAAACACATTATGAATCAATTTTGGTTTGGCATCAACCAATGCGTGTTAGCTCGTTGTTGAATTTCGTCGTTTACACGTCGTTTTCTCTTCTCTAGCTTAAAATCAGTGGTCAAATGAAACAGTCTTTGTGTACACCAAAAGAAACAAGACAATTATCAATATCAGTATAGTTTTGGTCGTTCTGTGAAAGCGCTAACGGTACAGTAAAATATAAATGAAGGGTCCGCAAGATAGTCGTTGATTCTTCTTTCTTGTATTATGATTTGATGTTCACAGTTTCACGGTTATATCCGACTAGTTGTTAATAATAATTTACGCCGTTTACTTGCCTCGCCAAAACAACGAACAACTAGATGTAATATATGACCCAAGGTTAAGAGAAGAAATATAAGCGTCGCTGTTTAATGATAATCAAAATGCCTTTCTTTCAACGTACTTTGTTCTTAAAAACGTTTGAATTAAACGAGCAGGCCAGCAAAAGTTTAATTCAAAGGTACTTCCCTTTGCCATTCCAAATGAAAACAACGATAAAGAATCAGTATTGTCCAATCAGTTTTATCAGTATAGTGACGTCAGTATTTTCTGATTGGCTGACATTTCCTCTATTGTTCTGTTCTTTATATATGTGCGATACCACCCGGATGGTTTGGGCGGATCAGTAAAACCAGTGCACTAAAAACTTCTCTTGCCAACACCTCAAGATAGCGAATATACAATCTCACGCTCAATCTCAATCTCAAGCACCACCCTACATAGTAATGCATATTCAATGAGGCGCCTTTAAATCATTTTACATCTTTGTGTACATCTGCTATATGGTTTGCATCTGATTAACCCAGGTCGCAGTGGGATCTTAGTCAAGGCAGTTGAATAGGTACACGAATTTAAAGCACCTTCTCCATTATTTCAACAGAATATTATATTTTCAATAATTGGAGGCCGAGCAAGTCACTGAAGTGGAACAGCAAAAAAAAAAAAAAAAAAAAAACAGCAGAAAGATACACTTTGATTACAAGACTGATGGCCCATAATTCATACATGTGGAGACAAGAACGAAGTATGAAAATATTACATTTCTACTCATGACAAACTCTGAAAAAGTTTATTAAAGAGAATTAATCCTTTGATATTCTCCAGGGTCTTTATTAGCTTTAAGCTCCAATTGTACTTAGTCAAATTAAAAGTAACTTAAATGCCACAAAACTTAGAAAATGATAAACACCTGAAACATCAAAATGATTCTGTAGGTTTTAAATTATTCAATTCAGTAGAGACTGTCTGCGGTTATCTATGATTTGTTACATCAAGCCTAGTAATTTCTAGTTTATCTTAAACTTCATCACATAAGAAAAAATCTTATACAATCTTGCATATATCAAAAAATCTTGCATATACCAATGATAACCCTCCAAGCCTTGAGGAGCTCATGGAAAAGGCTTCTGCGTTGTTTTTCCCGGGGGAAAAGAGTGTCTTTGCAGGCCACCTGGACGAAATGAACCACAGGCGGCCCAAGCTCATTACAGGAACGCGGACGTTACTCTTGCTTGCGAGCGGTGTTGTGTTACAAACGGTTACAGTATTTACAAAGACTTGTATGGGATATAAACGGTTTTTTTTAAAAGGAAGAAAAAATGTTATGTTTTTAAATAAAATCGACGTACCTTATTGCCTTGTTGTATTCTTTGTTGTTTGCCGGCGTATCAGGCCGTTTTGATGAAACACCAAAATAGCGCTAACTCGCCGAAAACGCTTCAAAACGGACTGAGACGTGTAAAAATTAAAACTGGACAGTGTAAAAAAATAAAACTGGACTGTGTAAAAATTAAAACTAGACTGTGTAAAAATTAGAACTGGACTGTGTAAAAATTAAAACTGGACTGTATAAAAACTAAAACTAGACTGTGTAAAACCATAACTGGACTGTCAAAAACCAATACTGGACTGTGACCCTCCTGGGCCATCGTAAATACCACAGACGTAAAAAACGGAAAGTGGTTGCATCGTGCCTTCACAGATGATATCCTTTGACGATGCAGAGTAAAGTAAAGCCTCCTCCCGGACTTCTTGCGTAGACATAGTGACACGGAAAGGTAATAACGGGCAAGTGGGTAATTCGAATACATGTGCAACGGTGTTTATTCTTTGTATTGAGAACACTGGGGCTTCTTAAAAATGTCGGATGATCGGACAGGTAGCGTGCGTGACATCTGTTCCCGGGTTGCTCTGCCAATCAATAGCAATCGATGAATGGTTTTTGTATGGTTATCGATTGATCAATAACAATCGGTACCAATTAACTAATTTTATCGATTGATCGATTGGTTTTCCGATCATCGATTTCCATCGATTGGATATCCCGGGAATATCCCTTTAACCTTAAAATGACTATACTTGCTACCTTTTTTAAAAAGGCTAAAACGTTCCTTGCCTCAATGGAATGTTTTTTTAAAAAAATGGTACTCTTTTGTTATTTAAGTCGGAGTGTCAGGGGCATTCACCATTGGAACTGTTTCCTGTCGTCTAGTTCAACATATGGCAAGGATGACAAAGATTGAAACTTGAAAAGGCTGTGCAGGAATCACCAAAAAAATTATTACGTTTAGTGCTTTTTGATGAAATTTTAATGAATGTCATCAAAATGAAGGCACCGGTTACTATGGAATGAGTTGAAAGAAGAAAGTTTTTCCTTCAAAATAAAAAAAGTATATATTTATATGGAGAAAATATAAGAGTGCAAACTGAGCGTTCCTGCGTAAAGTGGCGGAATGGTCTTTGCACGTGTGAGGGTTTCGGGGGCAAAGCCGCCGCTATTCTCTCGGCTTATTGAAGCTTTTTTATGCTGTGACATTTTTGATAGATTAGTATGAATTTAATAATTCTTTTCAAGCAATTACCTGAGAGGAAGGCAAAGAGTTGTCCGGATCTTATCCTCTAACAAATTGTGGCTAACACGATCTCCATCCTCCTATCCTAAGCCTTAATTAAAAATTATAAAACACCTGATTTCACTACGCTCTTGCTTTATACAGTAACCAGAAAAATTTGCCTTTTACAAACAATATGTTAATACTTTTTATGAGATTAAAAACAAGTCCGAAGAAACGTTTGTCTTGTGACTATATTATTATTAATGTTCTACTTTTGGAATACGGAAACTGTGCACTAAATCTGTCCAATATTTACCCAAACTGTTGATCAATGGAGTTCTAATTCTCCTTGTGAAAATGGGTCAATAATTTCGTTACTTGTAGGTCGCTTCTTTGACTTCAACATGTCTAACAACCAACACATGTCTGAATTGTCCTCTCTTGTACAAAACTTTGATGAATGACATGATCATGATAAAGCCACTACATCCTAAACACAAACTTCTTCTGTACGGCCGCTATGTCCTATCTAAACTGTCCTGGTAGCTACTAATTATCCAAAACCTAGATAACGGAACATCTCGACACTGCAGTGAATGGCTATATTCGAAAATGGCTTGATATTCCGATATCTGGAACCCTGAGCAATGTTTCCTAGAACGCAATAAATTTGGTCTTAAATTTGGTTCAAAACCTGGATAACGGAACATCTCGACACTGCAGTGAATGGCTATATTCGTATTCCGATATCTGGGTCACTGAGCAATGTTTTCCTAGAACGCAATAAATTTGGTCTTAATATTTGTCCTCCCTCTATTAAATTTACTCTATGCCAAACAGTTCTCCGAAATTCATTAAAAGAGTCACCAAATGATTCCTTAAAAATCTCTGGAAATCTTCAAGCTGTCACACTAATATTCAATATGATGTGTACAAATCCACTAAGGAAGTTCTTATTAAGATTTCCGTTCTAATCAAGAGGATAAACTGCAACACCACCTAGCATCTCAAGGTTTCTTCTCTGTTCTCAAATGTTATCAAGTATTCATTGTCATCTGTAAATTCTAGTTGGTCAGGGGCCCAGTCCCTGGGAGGGGAGTGGTTACTCCCTTATAAGGCTTAATGGGAACGTGCGGCCAGCCAGGGTATGTTTTTCGGGATTTTTGTCTTAAACAGGGTATCGATTTTATCATTTTTTGTCTTAATCAGGGTATCGATTTTATCAATTTTTGTCTTAAACACGGTATCTTTTCTTGGACGATAAACAGCCTGCGCGTCTGTTCTACAGCAATGTGTTTTTTTTTTTTGTTTTTTTGGTTAAATGTCTTAAACAGGGTATCAAAAATTGGAATTCTGTCTTACACAAGGCCGCACCTCCCCACCTAAGCCGGATATATCGAGTACCACCCCGGGGTACAGTCTCATCTACCCAAGAACATTAATTTACAATTTTATCATCCGCTACATCAACAACTCCATCCCTACACGTAGGAATATGGCACAATGGGGATAATCACAATTCCTGATTGCTCCTTTCGCCTTAATCCTGAATCACTACTTTGTGTTGTCGCTGGTTGTCAGCAGTACCTTGATTGCTTTACCTGAAGACACGAGTTAATCTTTAACTTCATTTTCAAGTAACTTCAACTTGTTCACTCTTCACTCTATGCAGATGTTAATGGCTTTCTGAATCCCTCAATAATAACTGGTGAAAATTATTGTCCAGATCTTTTTTCCTAACTTAGCCCAAGTGCCTATATGTTAATCTAGAATTGACAGTTGGTTTCGAGTCTAGCCTTAATTATAATAACAAAGCAATGCGTTAAAAAGAAAAATATCTGAACTTCATCAACGAAATGAGTAAAAATTACAGGGGTGAAATTTGTAAATCTCTACGTGAGCTACCTTGGCGTTTTCTCCGATGAATGATCCAAGTTCTTAGACATGATGAATGACATTCGCATTGACAAAAAGCAGCAACTTTATATAATCATGAAGAAAATGATAAATATAGCCATTAGAGCAACATATTATATCTTTTGTTGTAGAAATAGGAATTGGGATAGCCCAGACTTAATCCGATTTTGGTTTTCTTTTTTCTTCTTCTCCTTTTTTTTTCTGTTTTTTTTTTTTTTTTTTTTTAATAATTCAATCTCAAGCAGCACAAATTGCCGATACGTAGCGAGAAGTACAAGTGGGAGAAGTAGTTTCCATTATTGTAGCGTCCTTCGCGTGATTTGACTTTAAGAAAGACAAGATTAACAATTAACCCACTTTTGTGAAACAACATCAGACACGAAATCCGTTGTTGAGTTCTAGACACAATACTAGCTAAATACAGAAGGGATATTAAAATAATCCACTCATGTGAACTTCGTGTGATCATCGCCTGACTCCAGTTCAACACACTCAAGGACTATAAAAGAGCTATAGACAAAGTGCTCTATACACAGTGTAATTTTAGACTCACAAACCTTCACAAGTGAAACTTTACCTCAAAACTCTGAGCAAAATGCCTGCATCAGGAAAGGTAAATATCTCTGTCATTAGCTATAGGTTGTTTTATAATTTTACAATACCGTGGAATCCCTTCTTACGGTCACATTGATATTACGGCCGGCTATATACATTTTCTTATCTATTTCCTTAATTTTTTTTTAAAATACGGTCGCCCGTTAATACGGTCAACGGCCACATTTTAAAATCCCAAACCGTAGAATCTTTTATAATTCCACTGATTAATACAGCCACTCGTTCGAAACTGAGAAAATTAGATTGCTTGGGCCTGATTAGATCTTGCATTGCGCGGTAGACTACAATACACCTAAAACGCATTTGTGACGGTCTAATAGTCAAGTGTTTTATATGTACTGAAGGAATGTTTCAGCTACTAGTACTTTTCATTACTGTACGCGATATCTAAAACATTCCGTCTGTTTATTAAAGAGAACAGTTATTCAAGAAGTGCGAAGGCGAATGCGATGTATTTTTCATTACGCTGTCCAGGTAATACCGCCACTCCGTTAATACCGCCAATTTTTTTTGGACCCAGTGGTGACCCTATTCACGGGGTTTCAGTGTATCATATAGTAAGACCTGAACTGTGTTAATTCAGTAGGAGTCATTTTCCATTTTTTTTATTACTATAATTACATTTATTTTCATTCTTTTATTATTTTGGATTGTCAATTCTGGCTTACCCAAAAAGAAGTGCCCATTGGTTCTTTAAACAGTTTCTGCATTTAGTCAAAAGTGTACAAAACTGTAACGCAGATTTATTTAACAAGTAAAGGATTTGTTAATGATATATGAAATGAATCATACCTTCATTTCAAGTAAAGGATTTGTTAAATGAATATATTTTTCAGAAAATTGTGCAAAGCGAAGGGCCTACACGTCCCATAAATGCCGCTCCAAGAAAGGATGATGACAATGAAGGTAACATCTTTTCTTTTCTGGAATTTTTCCCACGTAAACAAATCAACGCAGTAAGCTTTGAGGCATAATGCGTAATTCAAAGCAAAAGAAAAGAAATGTTTATCCGTCAGTGTTATTTCCAGTTTCCTCTTTAATGATAGTTTTTGATATAAAGAACGATCAGGAGGAGAAAAGAAAAAGCAATGGTCACACATTGCTTTGGAGATATTATTTTGGCCGAAAAAGAAACTGTCTGAGGGAAGAGGTCTATTTAGAGGCAACGTTTTCAAAAATCCGGCTAGATATAGAAATGTGAAAACTGAGTCATTTTTCCTCTTTTTTCATCCTTGTATTACTATTATTATTTTATCTTTTCAGGCCAGCTTCTGTGTAGGGATTTTAAGATCCAGGTGCTTCCTGCAGCCTTCTATCTGAATGAAAATGTTAATTTTAAACAATCTGCTACATCAGGGAAAATGAGCACACAAGGTTGTTGTTGCTAAGGAGTGGAGCATCTAGCACTCTTGCAGTATTGATGCGGAGAAGTTACTTTAAAAGCACTATTTAATATTTCGATTAAATGTCATCGCTCCCATTATGTCATAAACATGTAAACTGTAAGCAGTGATTTTTTTTCCCAATACATTGAAAGTTTAACTGAAAATAAAGTTATATTCATTTTTTGAGCTGCAGTTTAGATGCAGTATTGTTGTAGGTACTCTTCTCATTCTAAGAATAAAAGCTATAATTGAAATCATCGCAAGCTGGTTTTTATATTTTTCGGCGAATCTATAGTGGAGAGTTTAATCACTCAAGGTTTGTCAGGACAATTTTTTACCCTTCTGTAGTTGAACGGCATTTCCAGTTTCTCTTTGATCAACAAAAACTACAGCAAAAACAAAAGCTCAGTATTTATGACTAACCGCTGGAATCCAATTGGTACATCTAGAAAGCGTTTAACAAAAACGCATTCCAAGCCATTTTCAATTTGTACGACTCCTTCATCTTACACAATTTATCGTGAACAGCTTCATGAAAGACATGTAAGCCGTAAGCTATTACTTTAAAACCCTTTGCATTGAAAGTTAAAAAATATTAATATTTATTTATTTTATTAACTACAGTTCAGATGTATCTACCTAAATAAAGGACCCCTATATTGTGATGAAATTTGTGTATTTAACTTAAGAATAAATTAAAGCTATTAAGATCACCACAATCCGATTGTAAATAATTCATGGGTCACTACCATGTTTGCTAGAACAATTCTGCTGTAGCTCCAGTTCTGACATCCACCTAATGCAGAAGTTTTTACTCACAAGGAAAATAACAAAAGGAATGAAATAGTCCCAGTCAGGGTAGGGCTCGGCAATTTCGTTTCTGGAGAAAACAAGCTCATATCATTTAAGTTGGCGGCAGAAAATACTGCTCTGGCATCCTTCTGCTAGTTCCTGTAGCTGATCACTGCAAAGGGGGCCTAAAGCCTGGTTTCTATATGATCGTTGCGATCGCTGACAAAAATGGTTCAGCGATCGCAGCGATTGATGGTTTCCATATGATCACTGCGATCGGTGCGATTGCTGAATGAACAAGTTGAACGTAGTTGAACATAGTTCGTGCCATTCCTCAAATTCAGCATGGCGGCTGTGAATCGTCGATCGGTTCCTACTTGAGGCTTCTTTTCTCGTAATTATTTATAATTAGCAAAACGAGAGACGCGAGAGGAGGAGCAAAACAAAGCAGCGTGTGGGAGGAGGCCGTGTTCCCCTGACCAACCGTTCAATTTTTTTTTTGGTCCGTTTTTTCCAGTGCATATGCTCTCACGCGTCTCTTGTTCTGTAAAAGGAAACGGAAACCCCTTTTAGTACTGGGGTCCTGGGGTGAGGTCTGCTTTTGCTCTTGTGATTATTGTTGTTGTTCTTTGTTTATCTTTGTGTATTCTCTTTTATTATTTATTTTGTTATTATTATGTATATTTGTTTTCTGGTTTCATTCACTTTATAACGTTATTCTGGGTTTCTGTCCTTTATCGACAAACCGGCTAAACACTAAATTAGTAATTTGGAGCTACTCAAGTTAATAATATTCATCGTGTAAGAGTATTACGTAAGAGAGGATACGCTTTCCGTTTTTCATTTCTTTTATTTACTGTTAACGAAAAGCTGTTCCTTATAACCAAAAATGGAGCCAAATTGGCCCCGAGCCCCAACCTTCAACCTCGACTGAGTTCGCAACCTGAAGACACCGTTCCAACACTCCAATGTATGAAGTACAGGCTTACATTTAACGATTTTAATAGACGCTTACACCTAAAAGAACTTATTTCACAATGATGACGACACGACAGATAAGAGTACGTGATGGCCAGCCATTTAAATGCAGAGGATCGTGGTCCTGGGGGAAAAGACGTCATCCAACAAGACCTTCTATTGGCAACTTGGCCTACCCGCATTGCGACAACCTTTCAAAACAAGAACGCAAAACAATTAAGATATTGTCATTAAACCTGCAGATAAAGGTTGCGGAACAGCTATCATGAATCGTGATTGGTATATCAACGAATGTTTGAGACAATTAAATGACAACAAATACTACTAGAAACACACCAAAGACCTTACACAAGTAATACAAGACAGAATAAAAGATTACACCACTCGCATGTTCAATTAAAATCTTATTGTTGATACTACCTTGAAATACCTAGCTTCAAACTCAAATCCTCGAGCTGGCCGTTTCTATACCCTCCCGAAAATTGACAAACAAGGCAACACAGGTTGTCCATCTCTAGCAATGGTCGTCCTACTGAACACATTTCCACTGAATTCGATGATTATCACTCAGTGAAACCTCTGGTACAGACACTTCCTTCCTACATCAAAGACACAACGCACTTTCTACTAAAAACTCCAGCAACTTGGTCTACTGCCCAGCAATACTTAATTAGCCTTTCTTCGTAATGCTTGATGTTTTGTCATTGATACGAACATACCACATAACCAAGGCATAGAATATGCGACCTCATCCGAATGATCCTTGAATGAACCACTTCAATTTCAATAACCAACACTTTCTTCAAATCCATGGGACAGCTATGGAAACACGAATGGCACCTTCATACGCTAACTTATTCATGAGGAAATTAGAACAATCTGCAATTGAAAACGCCCCTTTCAAACCTTACGTCCAGTGGAGGTTTATTGATGACATCTTCATGGTGTGGACAGAAAAACTTTCCTACATCATTTTAAATCCTATCCATCCAACAGTCAAGTTTATACATGAATATTCAGAGTCTTCCAGCCCTAGATGTACAAGTCCATCTCAACAACACGCCAAAATAGCAAAACCCATAGCAGACAAGCACCAAACTAATAATAACCACATCGCACTATAGCGTAAGGATCAGTTTACTGTAAGTTTTAATTTTAAAATTTGATACTCAAGATTTTACTTATCCAGGTCTACTAAAGATCCGGGTGACCCTCACTGGTTTGTCGTTGTGGTTTTCCCTTTACAAGCGTTTCTACCCTTAAGAGCCATTTATAATTAGAGCACTCCCTATATTGTACTATATCGCAAGTAAAAAGAAACCCATTAGGCTATTAAAAGAATTGGAAGAAACTAAGCCCATTTTTTTCCATTCACAATTACATGTAAATCTGACAGAAACAACAACAAAGATAAGACTGATTCCCTCAGTTAAAGTTTGGAATCCTCCACCTCTTTCTTGCAACACGAACAATTTCAGTAAAAAGGAACCAAGGATCAGTTTAGAATACGATCCACAAAACGCTCACACAGTGAGCCATTAATGGCGCCGATACCCACTTCACCGATTTTCAAAGGCCGTGCATATGAAGTAAAGTATCGTGTATATAGATTTTGTTTGACTAAAAAAACAAGCAAATTTACTCTTGTATCGCGGAGTAATATTTTCAAAACCAGAAAATATTATTACACATATAAAATTTTCAAAAATTCAAAAATCACTACACTCAGAACGCATAAAAAACACAATCGTTGAATTCACTTTAGACAGATCTTTCTCTGCGTTGCAGAGACGCACGCCATCTCTCTTTTCTTTCGCATGTTCCTCTGATGTTCCTTTATAAATAACACGTGGTCTCATGGCATAATGAAAGGAACCAAAATAATAGCGGCGCAAAAGCGTTGCGGATACTGATTCTTCTTTCAAGGTCCAAGATTCAATTGACGTCAGTAACGTCATCATAGGTATCCAGAAATGGTTATCTCCCAGACTGATTTATATTTTTTTATTTACTTTCGTTTATTTCGTATTTATATTTCTCTATCAATGACCTCGAGTAAGTTAAAATAGCTTTGCTTCTACTACAGGAAATAATTCCTTTCCAATTATGCAGTTTTTCAGGGATATTTTGCCGAGTCTTTATTCTCATGGTAATGTATTTTCGTTTTCTTTTAAACATGTAATTGTAAAGCGCTATTGATCAAAAAATGTAAATACGCGCTATATAAATTGGTAAATTATTATTATTATTATTACGGCGTTTTCCCAGGCCTACTCGGTCAACGCATCTCGGTGACTCGTTCGGACCACGTGACCCAAAAGGCATGGGACGTGCGCAATAATAAGGCCTAGGGACTAGGCAAGGGACGTACCGAGAACAAATCTAGCTAGCGGTCAAGGTGCCCCCGTGGGACTTGAAATATTCAGTCAACACCCAGCTGAACTAATTTACATACGATGATTGTCGCAGTCAGTGTGTGTAGGAAGATAATCTAACACTGTGAAACTTGTTTAAAATGCGAAGTACGTCACTGTTGGTATCGCGAATATAACATTGAATAATATTCCAGCTGATGACAGTCTAAGAGCTTTTTTGTAACGCTTCACTCGTTAGAGAAATTTAAATGAAGTGACCTGAATAGTGGCTGGGTATTCAGCACTTACTCTTTAACAGTTTCTTGAAGGCTGAAGTCGTAAAACAATCTTTAAAATTGATCTGACATGGAAGGTTGGCTCGATGTTTCGGGATGGTTACTTTCCGTGTTAGCAGTTCTTGGAAATGGTTTCATAATAGCTTTGATCGCTGCGACACACCGCCTCCGTTTTCCATCCAACTGGTTTGTATTTTTCCTGGCAGTTGCTGATCTGGGCGTCGGAATGGTTGCCTTTCCCGGCGGTCATGCTTGCGTCAGCTATAATACGATTTGTAACCAGCGCATATACATGGCAGCGTATTGGTTTTGTCGTTCACTCTTCAGTGGCAAATCTCTGCATTTTAACGTGGGATCGGTGCGAAGCAATTCTTCATCCTCTTAGGTACAACAATTCCATGATCTTGAGAAGCCCTGGAAGGATCATCTTGTTGGCATGGCTGATTCCCTTGTTGATATCACTATACCTTGTTTTGGGAATGTTCGCTGCAAATTCAGTCACTGTTTTAAAAGTGCTGCGTCTAACTGGTGTCTCAGGTTTTGACATACTCTGCTCCACTCTGTTTGTCTATGCTGTTGTACGTATTTTGGCCGTAATTCGAGCGCAATCACTCCAGAATTCTGCTATGGAGTCTCTCAGAAAGAAACTACAATTAACTTCGCTGAAGCGGGCTTCACTGAAGACAGTAGCTTCCAGACGTCCTGGTAGGCGTAAACATATCTCAGCACGATTCATAATTGCTATAGTTGCGTTTTTCTTGGCATGTCATCTAGTAAAAAACTATCTGATTCTGAGAATCATGTTTGTCTCAGACAGGGTGTCTGATAATTTTGCACTGGTAGTTACCGTTCTCTTGGTCGCCAATTCGGCGGCGAATCCGCTGGTTTACGCGTTTTTGAAACGAGACATAAAAAGAGAAGTCGCGCGGCTTATCTGTAGGAGAGGTGGTATTAGAATGTAACTGTGAGCAACCGTGGTACCAGGCTAACTGTTAACCATTTTTCTGTCATGCAAAAAGTTCACTTAAACCTCTCGACAATTAAAACGGCTACCTCGAGGACAGAAGAAAGTGCAGCCATTATAAGAGGTGGCCGCTGTAGAGACGTTTAAACAATAGTCAGTGCATGAAATGTCTGCCAAAACAAATGGCCGTTGCAGAGAGGTATACGTAGCCATTGTGGAGAGGTGGCCAGATATGATCAACTAAATATACAAGTTCTTTGCTACAAAGTCCTCATCGCTACATAGCATTATGGGAGCCCTCTTAATCGCTTTTTTCAAATAAAAACGACCTAAACCCATAAGCTTTTTCTATGCTGCATAGGATCATCCTTGCAGAGTGATATGCCATGAGAAGAGATCAATGTAAGACTGGCGTTAGAAAACAGAATAAGTTCTTAGTAATTTAGAGTGCGAAATTGTAGTTGCCAGTAAAAACACAAGGGAAAAAGGCATACTAACTCTAGCTTCTCTTAACCATATCTGGCCACAACTGACAGAAAAGAACCATTTTTTTAAAAAAAATTCAGTCTGGAGAGGGTTTTCAAAAAGCTTTATCAATAATTTACATGACGTCTAATAGTGAACTGTTAACATATTGTGCACTGAGGTATCTATTTCGAATCTTTAAAGAACCGAAGTGCACAAATATGAGCCTCATGAGACAAAATACAGCAGGAAGCCAGTAAATTGTTAATACTGAAAGAAATGTTACTTAGGAGTCTTTTCAACTAAGGTATAGATTATGTATTTAAAGTTAGGCTAACCTTATATTGACTAAATAAATTATTTAGAGCTTTAGCCTGCTTTGTGTAAAAAAAAAATGAAAATAATGGGACTTGTTGGCGCCATTTAATTACCAGTGGGCCGGCTGCACGGCACTTCAGAAAAAATCAATTTGAAATTATCTTACCATTAACTATTCACAGGTTTTTCTTGGCGAATAACCCACGAGGAATTAAAGGAAATGGCCC
This sequence comes from Porites divaricata, assembly GCA_038088405.1. NCBI lineage: Eukaryota > Metazoa > Cnidaria > Anthozoa > Scleractinia > Poritidae > Porites > Porites divaricata. The sequence continues at coordinate 4,083,738 of JBBMOI010000003.1, forward strand.
TCTTTTTTATGTCGGAGAAGCAGTGATTACAGTCTGTTTCAGCTATTATTAATATAATATTGGTTTTCATGTGCTAGTTAGAAGCAAAAGGGAAAGGCGATATAAATGACAGCCAGCGAAGACTGCGAAAGCAGGGATGGGGGTAGAGAGTGTCACTAAATTTAACATGGACTTTAATATTCTAAATGATAACACAGGAAGAAGATTATTGTTCAAGAATTATTACATAAAGTGCATTTTTGTACGTCAGACATAATAAATCGAAAAGAAATTCAATACTTTTGGCCACAATACTTTAATAGCAGTATCTGCTTTCTTGCCGACTTAAACAGTGGAAGAAACTCTGCTTACGGCTGGTCGGCCGCCATCACAAAATCCCGTTTCAACTCCCATCAAACTTGTCTTTTTACATTTCCCGGGAAGAAAAAAAAATTCAGAGCCGGGGAGACTAAATTATCACTGGGTAGCTATAGACTGAATTAAACCACTCAGGGTAGGGTTTCACTGGTTGTGTTATAAAATTGCGCAAAGCGAAGATCTTACTCGTCCGATAAATGTCGGTCTACGAAAAGATGATGACAATGAAGGTAATGTCTCTTCTCCTCTACGATCTTTTTTTTTTTTTTTTCACAGAATCAAATTAAAGCAGTGAGCTTTAACTGGCTTTACGGAATGAAGCAAAAGAAATGAAGGTTTCCCTGAATTGCAGTGCGAGTCCTTTTTGTTTTTTAACCTTAGCCATAAAGCCAATTGAAAGTGAATTTCAGTTTTCGAAAATAAACCTAGGGAAATTTGCAGGCCACTGAGTGAAAAAGTGCAAAAAGGCAGTTTTTTTTTTGCCTACTCGATTAACTTGAAAATCACACAAGCAAAGGAAAAGGAAAGGAAAAATAGAAAGTAGTGAGAATTAAGGAAGAAAGCAGGAGAAGAGAATAAATTAATGGTTGCACTCTTATTTTTTTTATTGGCTACTTTTGTTTAGCCCCAAAAAACTGCCTGACAGAAGAAGTCTATTTGGTGGTAAATATGCTTTCAAAAATCCTGCTTTAAGATATAGAAATGTTAAAACTCTTGTGTCGTTTTATCACTATCTTCATTTTACATTCTAGGCCAGCTTCTGTGTAAGGATTTCAAGATCCAGGTGCTTCCCGCAGCCTTCTATCTGAATGAAAATGTGAATTTCAACCAGGCAGCTTCAGGAAAAATGAGTACACAAGGTTGTTGTTGCTGAAGAGTGCAGCATCCAGCACTGTTGCAGTATTGATGTTAAGGAGTAATTAACTACTGTTTAGTATTTTCGCTTCAATCTCATGTAACCTGTAAGCATCTATGATTTAAGCCTTTTGCATTGTAAATTAGAAGAAAATATTTATTTTATAAGTCACAGTTTACATGTAATAGTTAATTACAGGTCCCTTATATTGTGATGAAATTTTTAGATCTATCCTCAAAAAATGAATAAAACTCTTAAGATCACCAGAAGCTGCTTTTGATTTCGTCATGTAATACTTATAATGCGGGGTGATTTTATCCAAGTTTGGAAGGGTAATTGCTTGGTAAATTCTAACGTCCTGCAAGTGAAGCGTTTTCTATTCACAAGGAAAAGAACAATAGCTCAATTTCAACACACAACTGAGATTAGTCTGGTAAAAATTTTAGGAAAAAACGACAGAAATAGTCAGATGTTAATGCTGAATTCCAGTGAAACCAAAGTAAAAGGGTGTCTGCCGAAACACGGACTCGGGGTCTGGGCCGGGATAGCCTATGTAATATTCGTTTCTGTTTCCGTTTAGTCAAACGGGAGACGTGTGAGGACGACCAAAACATAGCAGCATGGGTGAGGGGCCTTGACCTCCCGACTCCCGTTTGCCCCAGTGCCCTCACGCGTCTTTTGAGTTTCGCCCGATTGGGTAAAAGGAAGCAGAAACCTCTGACTAGTACTGGGGCCTGAGCCGAGGTCTGTTCTTGTTGTTGCACTTGTTTGAAGGTTGATACCTTCGTTATTTTGGGTACATTTACTTTATAATCGATTTATAACCTAATTCTGCATGGCATGGATTTAAACTGTATATCCTTTACTGGCAGACAGGCTTAAGAGTGGAGTCTGATAAGAAGCATTATTTTTTGTTAATTGCCACCCTTTTTCTTTAAAATCTAGCCAAGATTTCATTCAATCAAAAAATGACGCCATTAAGTTAGAGTCCTTAATTCAATACTTTTTTTGAGAATTGTTAGATGTTTTTAATGTATATAAACTTAGGGGTGATCTTTAAAACTTTGGAAAAATTGGAAAATATTGGATTTAGGGTATATTAAAATAGTTCACCACCAAAACAAGGTGACTCATTGTCGAACTAATTTTCGAAAATTCTCAATTCGATTTCAAGGTCCTTAAAGTTTTTTAACTCGCTAAGTCAAAAAAGTGAAAGTATCAGTTTGTTTGGCAAAAGACTTAAAAAATTCCTTCTTTCTTAGCCAAACTGATACTCTACGTTGAGATAGAAACATTTTCTTGTTTTCTTTTTCTTTTCTTTTCTTTACTTTGAAAAATAATCCATTTTTCATTCAGTACCCTTAACTCACATGGTTTACCCTATTGTTGGTTTTCACATGACGTCACTAAAATTCAAACTAAAAACCTATCGATCCTACCAAGATTTTACTTTCACGATGCATTAGAGCAGCTGAAAACTAATTGTCATACAAATTTTCGCTTTAAAAGGGTTCTTGGTTTTGTGATAGAGTACGCTTGAATTTCTAAGCTTTTGTGTGACGGGGCATTTACATGACGGCCAAGAGAGCTTTCATGTAGGTTGAAAAAATGACTTACTTCAGGAAATTTTGCCATCTAAACAGTTCATGTACTGGAAAAAGTATCATTTTAATGTTTATGAGTTTCTCGAAGAATAAATTCACGCTTTTGTAGCAAAACTCGGTAACAGATGTTTCTGTTGGTTTCCGTCCGCCATGTTGGAGCTCATCCAGGTGAGCACCAGCATGGCGTCTCCATACAAATCTCTATAAATTTGGGTAAAACATTTCTTCGGATATCTCGTATACGAAATACTCCTCTGACCTGAATCTTGGCGAAGGTCTTTGCATATGTACCTCCTTTCATTTCCCAGAATCTGGACTTTATCTATTAAACGGTTTTGATTTTTATGTTCATCTATTTTAAATGGCGTGACACTGAAAACCAGCAATAGTAGGGGTGACGAATGGTCTTTGCGAGCATTCGCGAGCATGCCGAGCACTGCGATCTTTTTGCGAGCACGAGCAGAAATGAAAAATTTGCTTTGCGAGCTTGCGAGCAACGCAAAAATTTGAGGAGCACGAGCAAGCGAGCACTCGTTTAAATTTTGCGTGCAAATCGAGCAAAGGTAAAATTTTGCGAGCGGTTAAAAATTTTAATGGACCATTCATCACCCCTTATAGTTCCAGGAAGTCCATTAATAGTGTACATGTATAAGCCCCCGGCTTCTGCATAGGCTTCCTTGTCATTAACCCACATTTAATTTTGTAAATAATATAGTTAAAATAATGTATATTATATTTAATGTATTATAAAATTCTTGTATATTGTTGTTATATTCATATGTGGTTAACGGCAAACTGATAAATTGAGTTTTTTTTCGTGAATTTTTCTCCCGCGTTCTACTATCTGAACGCCTAGTGCAACATTATCAGACACATTTGAAAATAAAAACATGATTCTCAGGATTGGATAGTTTTTTTATGACATTGCATGTCAAGAAAAACACCACTATAGTAACTATAAAGCGTGCTGAGCTGAGTTTATGTCTTCCATGGGGAGCTGCTGTTGTCAACGCCCCAGTTTAAAGTTCCTTCCTGAGAGAATACATTGCGGAATTCTGGAGTGATTGCTTACGAACTACGGCCAGAATGCGGACAACAGCATAGACAAGTAGAGCTGAACTTAATATGTCAAACCCTGAGACACCAGTTAGACGCAACTTTTTGAAAGAGTAGGTGAGCTTCAGACGAACATTCCAAGAAAGAGGTATAGCGATATCAAGGGAATCAGCCATGCCAACAAAATGATTCTTCCAGCACGTCTCACAATGATGAAAGTTATGTTTGTAAGGGGAAAGACGATTGCTGTGTGAGCGATTCCATCTTAAAATGCAGAGATTTGCTACTGAAGAGTGAACGAGAAACCAATACGCAGCTATATTCATCCGTTTGTTAAAGGCTGTAGCTGCAGCTTGGAGGGAGATATGATAACTCCTACCCCAAAATTGGCTACTGCCAAGGATAACACGAACCAATTGGAGTGTATAAAACCAAACCTTCATCTTCAAACCAACCATCCTCAACTATAACCCAAACCTTCATCTTCAAGAGTAATTAAGTAAGAAGCTCGTCAACTCAACGATTATTCTGAGGCGTTGTTAATTTATTATAAGCAACACTTTTTGTTATGTGCTGGTGAAGATGATGGCTCTACATCGCCTTTTTTACCATTTATCAGCCGCTTGCAACAATCACGCATAGCATTAATGACGAATGAACGTGACTTATCACTACTAAAATTATCAATTGTACTTTATCTGCTCTGAACACTGAAATTTTATACAGATACTGGCGAGAATCACGAACTGATAGGAGGCGGGGTGACCTTGACTATCTAACTAGCTTCCCTTCCTGCAGCTGTTGCGTCCTACAGCTGCTTTTTTATTTTATAAAGTTTATTTTATTTTTAGTATATGGCCAGAATCAGGGCAGATTTTCGCGCTTTTTCCCAGAAATGCACTCTCCAGAGACAGTGGCGAATCTGCCACGATTCTTCAGGAGTTTGGAAAACATTCAGTAATATAACAAGAGGGACCTCTTAAGGCAAAAATTCAAACTCAGGAGAAAAATTGCCAAGTAATGGCAAAAATGCAAATGAGATGACGAATTTGACGACTGACGAACATACTAAGACTTGGCTCATTCAAATTTCCTTACTACGGCTCCATAATACGGTTCCTAATCAAATCTAAACCCACTACTGTTTCTGAATTTCTCTCTCACTCAAACCATTCTCATACTGACATGCAGTAAATACCACTGGAGAAAATTCATTTTTCACGTGACTCAGTTCGTAAGGCCAGGGAGTCGCATTTGATCGATAAGGCCATGACTCTTGAACCTCATGGCCTAAACCGCCGTGACGAATTATTGTAATCCATATTCTTTGTATTTTTCCTTTCCAGTTTTTATGTTGTACGTCATTTCCGCCTCTCCCTTTTACTGCGACATTCTCCATTTATATAATATTGTGATTGCTACATAAGTTCAGTAACATCTGTAAACCTGAAGAAGGCTGGTATGGCCAGCCGAAATATTGTTATAAAAAACAATATACGTTGTTTTAAATCAGCTTTGCAGTAGTCTTTCGACTTCTTGTGTTTTCGTTCCTAATCAAGCTGCTCATCCTAAGCTATATTTCTGGGCTATCAAACAATTAATTCTCAACATAATTGCTTAGATTCATATGTTTTCATCGCACGTATAGTTAAAACATTAGATATCCTGCATTTTAAAGCCTATTCAATACCAAATTTGTTGTTTACCAATATAGGCGCTATTAAAAGGTAGCCCTGAGATAAGGGGATAATCATAATTATTAGAAAAATGAATCATTGCAATTCAAAAGCTCTGATTGGCTTAGCCATATGAGCCATTATACCATGCCAAGAGAGGATAAAGCCCCAGTCTATCCTCTCTCAACCACGCTCTCCAAATATGGTAACTGTACGCATCTGCTCAAAATTAAAAACAAGCTGAAAATCGGTTGCTTTTACAAATAAAGCTGGAAAGAATTCTTAATATTTTGCGGGCGTTTTTAATAAAACGATTACTCCAATCGCGCCTGTTGGATATAAGATGATTATAGCCAACTCGGCGCTACGTACGTGCCTCTCCGTTGGCTATCTACCATCTCATATACAAGGCGCACTCGTGGAATAATTGATAAGTGTTTACTCATAAACACAAGCTTCCTGTTTGGCACCCAGACACCCAAAAACTGCTTTCTATGAATATCTGTTCGAAGAAGCAGATACTAAATGTTTCTGTTATGCTTGAAGGCGGCTAAAAATTTCAAGATGGCCGTTCAACTGATGTATCATTTTGAAGCAATATGTGATGAATTCCGCTACGATTTTCTGAAGTTCAATTTTTCAATTTCCCTCCCCAGGTTAAGCTGGTATATTTCCTAGGAATAGAAAACCTAAAATTTTCGGATTCTAAAATGTGACGGAGAAAGGAACCAGAAAACTTCTCATCTTGGCGAAGCATTTAATTGCATCTAGAATTTTCCGGCAAAATAGGACTGAAGTCTTTAAGTTAGTTTAAAATTTCGAAAAGACTCTCGCTGCCGTAAGACGATGTTTTGGGGTCGGAAATCGCCGATATTCACGTCGCCTTCGGCGACTAATTAGGGACTTTAAGATCCAACGACGCGGACGGCGACGAGAACGTCCAAAAAAACAATAGGTTTTATAAGCAAAACAACAGCTTTGCACGTGCATCACACTTTTTTTGTACATTTCTTTCTCGTTTTTGCACGACTACGACGTGAAAATGCCTAATTTCGTGTTTTATGGAGGACGTAAACAAGCAACGACGAAATTTTATTTCTCTTTCTGAGCTTGGATATGGTCCCTTGAAATTCAGCTTCAGGAGGGTTCGGCTACATTTGACAAAGTAATTGGGTACGAATAATCCCTATAAAGACTGAAAGAACGCAAATTTAAAATACACTTTTTTAAGCGACGTTCTCGTGGCCGTCGCGTCGTTGGATCTTAAAGTCCCTATTGTTAAATAAGGACGACTTACGCACAGAGGTGGCAAACCCATTAGACGTACATTCAACTTACTTAGAAAATACGTAATACTCGTCAACCATGAGTGCCAACTAATGTATTATTTGTATGAATGAAGACTAAATAATGCTTTCATTTACTGTCTTTTTAAGTGGTGACAACTTTTCGGTTGTTATGTGACAAAATTCAAACCCTCGAGTTTTTTTTTTCTTGAATAGACTAATTAGAGTTTAATTGCCTTTAGTGCTACTTCAATTTTAAGACTTTGACTCGATCTCCCGCCAAACAGGAACCTTGACTCATCCTTATAATCATACTCTAAACAGCCTTTCGGTTATTGTTCGGAAACTTACTATTAAGGTTGTTTCAGCGGAACTAATTTACATACCATAATTGACGTCATCGATGTGACACGGTAAAACGTGTTTATAAAGTTAAGAACGTCAATGTTGTTTTCGCGAATATAGCTTTAAATAATATAAAAGTTGATGAGAACCTCGATCTCTAAGGCATTTTTGCTACGCTGTGTTTTGCAAAGCTCTCGACACATATCAATGAATTAAGTGACCTGAAAAGTGACTGGGTATTCAGCAGTTACGCATAAAAGGCTTTTTAAAGGTTGAAACCGTAAAGCAATCTGTAAAACTGTTCTGACATGGACGTTTGGCTCAATGTTTTGGGATGGTTACTTTCCGCGTTAGCAGTTCTTGGAAATGGTTTCATAATAGCTTTCATCGCTGGGATACACCGCCTCCATTTTCCATCCAACTGGTTTGTGTTTTCCCTGGCAGTTGCTGATCTGGGCGTCGGAATGGCTGCCTTTCCCGGCAGTTATTTTTGCGTCAGCTATAGTACCACCTGTAACAAAACTATATACATAGCAGCCTACTGGTTTCTCGTCCACTCTTCGGTTGTAAATCTCTGCACTTTAACATGGGATCGCTACAAGGCTATCGTCCATCCCCTTACCTATATAACGTCTATCACCGTGAGACGCCCTGGAAGGATCATCTTGTTTGCATGGGCAATTCCCTTGTTGATATCGCTGTATATTTCCCTGGGAATGTACGCCACGAGCTCACTCACTGTTTTAAAAGTGCTTCGTCTAACTGGTGTCTCTGGTTTTGACATATTGTTTTCAGCTCTTCTCGTCTATGCTGTTGTACGTATTCTGACCGTAATTCGCGCACAATCACGCCAGTTTTCAGCAATGGAGTCTCTCAGGAAGGAACTGCAGACTGGGGCGTCGTTGACGACATCATCTCCGCCTATGAGACGTAAACACAGCTCAGCACGCTTCATAATTGCTATAGTGATGTTTTTCTTGGCATGTCATCTAGTAAAAAACTATCTAATCCTGAGAATCATGTTTGTTTCAGACGTGTCTGATAATGTTGCAGTGGTAGTTACCGTTTCCTTGGTCGTCAATTCGTCGGCAAATCCTTTGGTTTACGCGTTTTTAAAACGAGACATAAAAAGAGAACTCAACCGGCTAATTCATGGGAGACTGGTAGTATGAAAACATAACTGTGAGCAACCGTGGCACCAGGCTAACCGCTAAGTACAAAAAGTACAGTTAAACCTCTTCACAACGGCTATATTATACCTTGGGGACAGAAGAAAGTGGCTGTTATATAGAGGTGGCCGTTTTAGAGAGGCGATCAACTGATTTTTCTTTCTAAAAATTCCTCATCGCTAGATAGCATGAGAAGAATTCAATTTAAAAAGTAGGTTGACTTTGATCGTCCGGGTGAACGTAGTCCTGAATAGGACTGTTGTTGTTGACAGTGACTGACGTTTCGACAACCTGTGCGGTACTCATCTTCAGAGTCAAAGTGAGTTGTATCACGTCAGTAGATGGTATTATATACTCTGGTTATTGATCTGATTGGTCAATAAAGTCAAGATGTTATTGGTCGTCTGTCAGTTAAGCCGTGGTGTTATTGGCTATGAAGACTCGTAATCAGTAATTGGTGCGTTTCGATCCGTCCATTGTCACAGTTAAGCAGTCGTCTATTGTTAGTCAAATTGTCAGTTCTCCAGTTAACCTGAGATCAGGCGTTATTTTTTTTTTTCTCTTTTTTTTTTTTTTTTTTGCTTCTTTGCTTCTTTGGCTCGAGAGGGAAAAAATAACGCCTGATACATTTATTTAACAAGCCGTCAACCGCCCCCTAATTTACATAAAGTAACGTCTGCTTGACCTGTCATGTTATTAGACAATAAGCGTTTACCATAAGGGAATCAAATTTTGACGCGAATAATGTCTCTTTTGAAATCAATTTTAGGGAAAAGAAAATTTTTAAGTTCGCCCATGTTCAGATGGCGCTTCCTAAAAAAGAAATTTAAATGTGTTGTTTTTGTGATGAAATACTGCTAGCTCAGTAGCTGAAGATGCCGTACCTTTATTTAACAGCTACAAATAATAAAGAATTTACTGGTTAAAGCTCGTTGACTTTGTTCCGTACCGAAAGCAGTGAAAAAAAAATTAGGCTGAAGCACCATATTTCACGAACTGACAGGTGGTGTGAAAGCGAAGATCGCTCAGAATAATTCGCAGGTTTCTGAAGGAAGAATTACAGTCAAGCCAGGTCAAGATTCCGTTCATGAATTGATTTGAATTGATTATTTGAAAAGTGAACCCGTTTGTCGCTTCTGTAACTTGTAGCCGGTATCAAATTGCATTCAAATGATCGGTGAATTTTTAGTATACGATGAGATGGAAAATATTTCAATGGATGGAATTTCTATTTAGGCATTCTTCAAATTCAAGAAAACTGAGCCGGCAGAAATTTCATAACGAACTCGCGTGTGTATTCACTGCCGCATTACGCAAGCAAAATTGCAGACTGAAATCAATTAACAACAACTAACGGATGGCGGCGTTTTGGCCAATCGAAACGGCGCAAATCATTCGTATTGTTTCCTATCCAATCAGGAAAAAGTCCAGATTCTGGCATTTTTACATGTGATCCGACAAACAAATGTATCATGCCCTCTTCCCGTGAGAGACATAAAGGGCTAATAGGGAGAGGGCATGATCTCAGGCTATTCTCCAGTCGATCTCTCGTGGTTAGTTTCGCTTCGGTTTGTCACTAACTTAGAACAAACGCCACTGAATCGTAGCCAACAGTTACCAGCGCCGTACAAACGACTTATTGACGAGATGAAGCGAAACTAACCACGAGAGATCGACTGGAGAACTGACAATTTGACTAACAATAGAAGACTGCTTAACTGTGACAATGGACGGATCGAAAAGCACCAATTACTGATTACGAGTCTTCATAGCCAACAACACCACGGCTTAACTGACAGACGACCAATAACATCTTGACTTTATTGACCAATCAGATCAATAACCAGAGTATATAATACCATCTACTGACGTGATACAACTCACTTTGACTCTGAAGATGAGTACCGCACAGGTTGTCGAAACGTCAGTCACTGTCAACAACAACAGTCCTATTCAGGACTACGTTCACCCGGACGATCAAACTCAACCTACTTTTGAAATGACTCCTGGGTTCAAACCTTTCACAATTCAATTTAAGATCGGCGTTAGAAAACAGAATAAATTCTAGTAATTTAGAGTGCGAATCAATTGTAGTTGCTAGTAAAAACACAGCTCTTGGAAAAGACAGGCAAGTAAGGAAAAAAATGCGTACTGACCCTAGCATCGCGTTTCTCTTGGTAATGATGAAACATAGACCATCCGGCCAGAACTGCCAAAAACAGTTTTTTCAAAACTTTTCACTCTGGAGAGTGTTTATAAAAAGCTGCGTTTTTGGAGACGAAAATGAATCAATAGCTAAGAGTTTAATTTCATCAATAACATACATGACGTGTAATAGTGAACTATCAACATATTGCGCACTGAGGTGTTTATTTCGAACGTTTATAAAGCGGGAAGTCAGTTACTGTCATTGAAAATTTTTAATAAAGGAATGTAAGTTTCGATGAATCTTTTTTCGAATAAGGTAGATTATATATTTAAAGCTAGGCCAACGTTCTATTGAGGTAATAAATTATTTAAATAGAGCTAATTACTCCGGTTTGTGTTAAAAAAAATTAAAATCGGACATGTTGACGCCATTTATTTAGAAAAGAGACACTAAAAAGATACTTATACTCAGTAATTGTTCGCACGTTTTTCTTAGCGAATAAAATCCTTAACTGAACCCTTTTTTTTCTTGGGAAAAGCTCAGGGATTACAGTCTGTTTCCACCACTCTAGGATTTTTTCAGGGGCTAGTTAGCAAAAAGGAAAGGCGATATAAACCACTGCCAGCGAAGACTGCAAAAGCAAGCCGGGGTAACAAACATCAATAACTTTGACATGGACTTGGACAGGAGGAAGAATATTGTTCACGAGCTATATAAAGTGCTTTTGTTTACATCAATCATAGCACTGCTGAAATTGAAGAGAAATTCAATACTTTAATCGCCACAAAAGAGAAGGCTAACACTTTCTTGCAGACGTAAACAGTGGAAGGAGCTCTATGTGATGGTCGGCCGCCATCACAAAACTCGGCCCGTTTCAACTCACATACAATCTCTGCATTTCAAGTTTGCATTCCCGTAGGTGGCCGCGGACCAGCTCTTTCCAGAATCCGAGAGAGTCGGTTCCACGGAATTGTGAAAGCCGAACACGAAAATAATACGGGATTTTTGCGTTTTATGCATACTCCTCTGTAAATGAGATCCAGTGGAATCTATATCTTCATCGGGTTCTCGGAAACAACGTCAACGAGTTGTCTTATTTTTCACTTTTTTTCTCGGTTGTGTGTCTCCCATAAAAGCTAAAATGGTTGGCAGGTCTAACATCTTTACTGGTATGAAACTTTTGAAAATCTGTTACATTTCGCTCTAGCGAGAAGAACTTATAATTACTAAATAGAGGTTTACACTTTTTTATGCGAGTCAGATCGACTTCATTTAATACCCTCTGATTTCATTTGTCAGTGGTATCAATGTTTCATGGTCTTTTTTTCCTTTAAATAAAAATATGAATAAAGAAATATTATAATACTGGTTTTGTAGTCACAATAGAAATTGACCTGGAAGAGAAAAAAAACGGGTAGAAACAGATTATTCGCGCCAGGAACCGGGGAGGCCAAATTACCACTGGGTCAGAGCTGACTAAATGAAACCACTGGGTATACGGTTTCACTGGGTCTGTTTTCGTTACAGAGGGGTGTTTTGTAATTTGTTTTTATACAATAACCATGAAATCAGCTTTGAAAATAATAATAATGCGTCTTACCATGAGAGAAAAAGTAAATCCAAGGAAACGCTTGCCTTGTGACTCATGTTTTAACCTCTTTATAGTGTCCTTCGCGTGATTTGACTTAAAGAAATTTTGAAGATGCAGACATATGACAAGAATAACAATTCATCCACCTCTGTGAACGAAAAAGATGGCAAAATTGGCAAAACTGGTTGTTAAGTCCTAGGTACAATACTATATATAGAAGGGATATTAACATAGTCCATTTAACGTGCACCTCGCGTGATTATGGCCTGACGCAACATCAAAGACTATAAAAGACATGTTAAAGAAATCATGGTGTTTAATTAACAGACAGAGTGTGATTGTACTCACAAACCTTCTCCAGTGAAGCTTTACCTGAAAACACTCAGCGCAATGTCTTCTCCAGGAAAGGTAAAGATCATATAGTTGGATCTAAACTGTGTTCGAATAGCGTCATTCAATCTGATTCATTTTCCAATATTATCATTTTCTTTAATTATTAATTATATTTATATTCTTATTCTTTTATTACTTTGGATTGTCAATTTTGGGTTGCCCAAAAAGACGGTGTGCATATTGATTTCTTAAACAATTTTTGCATTTGTTCAAAAAGATATACAAAATGTACGTAACGCAGATTTATTAATAAAAGAAGAAAAAGAAAAATTAAAGACAATATTTCTTGTTTTTCAGAAAATTGCGCAAAGCGAAGATCTTACTCGTCCGATAAATGTCGGTCTACAAAAAGATGATGGCAATGAAGGTAATATCTCTTCTCTTCTAAGGGTTTTTTTTTTTTTTTTTCACAAAATCAAATTAACGCAGTGAGCTTTGACTGGCTTTACGGAATGAAACAAAAGAAATGAAGGTCTCCCTGAATTGCAGTGTGAGTCCTTTTTGTTTTTTCACCCTTAGCCATAAAGCCAAAGTGAATTTCAGTTTTCGAAAATAAACCTAGGGAAATTTGCAGCCCTCTGAGTGAAAAAGTGCAAAAAGGCAGGTTTCTTTTTGCCTACTCGATTAGCTTGAAATCACACAAGCAAAGGAAAAGGAAAGGAAATTAGAATAGAAAGTAGTGAGAAGGAAGAAAGTAGGAGAAGAGAATAAATTAAAGGTTACACTCTTAGTTTTTATATTTATTTAGCTAACTTTTGTTTAGCCCCGAAAAACGTCCTCACAGAAGAGGTCTATTTGGTGGTAAATATGCTTTCAAAAATCCTGCTGTAAGATATAGAAATATGAAAACTCTTGTGTCGTTTTATCACTATTTTCATTTTACATTCTAGGCGAGCTTCTGTGCAAGGATTTTAAGATCCAGGTGCTTCCTGCAGCCTTCTATCTGAATGAAAATGTGAATTTCAACCAGGCAGCTTCAGGAAAAATGAGTACACAAGGCTGTTGTTTCTGAAGAGCGCAGCTCCAGCACTGTTGCAGTATTGATGTTAAGGAGTAATTAACTACGGTTTAGTATTTTCGCTTCAATCTCATATAAACTGTAAGCATCTATGATTTAAGCCTTTTGCATTGTAAATTAGAAGAAAATATTTATTTTATAAGTCACAGTTTAGATGTAATAGTTAATTAAAGGACTCTTATATTGCGATGGAATTTTTAGATCTATCCTCAAAAAATGAATAAAACTCGATCACCAGAAGCTGCTTTTGATTTCGTCGTGTATACAATACTCAATGTGGGGTGATTTTATCCAAGTTCGGAAGGGTAATTGCTTGGTAAATTCTAACGTCCTGCAAGTGAAGCGTTTTCTATTCACAAGGAAAAGAACAATAGGAATGAAATAGTAGGAGAATTTTCATTGATATGCTGCACCTCTATGGCACACGCGGGGAATACTAAGAAATGGGCGAAAATAATTTCCGCGTATGCGAAGAAATGCAGCATAAGTGGGTTTTCGTCGCTGAGGGGAGGAGGGGGGGCAAAAAACGCAAGTATATATGCCCTCTCGGGGCATGAACGCATAGAAAAGCGATCTGAAAAGTGATCCTGATGTTGGCAAAACATTTAAATACCACGCTCAATACCCAGGGGTAATGCAAGGGTCCCAAGAGGAAAAACGTGCTAAATTATGGGGCCCGCGTGCCCATTTCGGAGCAAACATATCAATGAAAATAGTAGGAGAATTTTCATTGATATGCTGCACCTCTATGGCACACGCGGGGAATACTAAGATATGGGCGAAAATAATTTCTACCCGAGCGCCGAATGCCGCCACTAAGCCAACAACCTTAGAAAAATCGTCATATTCCCCCCAATCTCAGAAGCTCACCCTACGGGAACAGCTCTTGGAGACGCCAGTGCCGTGTGATATGGCCAAGGTACCAGAGCGTAAAGAAGTTTATCTTCCCACAGACTTCTGCAGAGACTTAGAACTACCGTCTTGTGGCTAAGCATATTTTCTTGAAAAGAAGCAAGTTTAACCTTCTTATCTAGGGCATTAAAACGTAGTGTAAGGAAAATCTACGATATACCACAGAAAAACCGATGTTTGCCTGGGAACAAGGGTCGACTTCCCAAAGCCAAAGAAATAGCCGAGACCGATAAGGGAGACGGGAGCGGACCGGCCCAACTGGCGGGCTCCCCTTCCAGTTACACTAGGAATAATAAGATCTGACGGAATCTCTTGCGTTTTAACAGAACTTAAACAAAGCCTAAAAGCGAAATAATTGGAAATAGATTACCACGAAGGCAACGCACATATACCCCACGTGATAGCGTTAAACCGAAACTGGAAAAGAAATAAAGGAGAAAAAGGGGAGCCACCAACCAGGCCGATCCAGGAACCCCGTCACAGACAGAGTATCGGGCATAATTTAGAACTACCCGCCCCAGATCGACCGGACTGATAGCAGGAGCACAAGACTGAAAGTCATGAAATAACGACACATTGCTCGAAGCGAGTAAAACAACTCACAAGAAAAAACCAACCAAAACAAAGCGATGGGCCGATTTGCGTGACACGAGGTATACATGTAGTCGAGATGAACCTGCATAAATAACTATAAGCCCATAAAACTAACAACAAATGGCAAACGCCGAATAAATCTGGAACGTAGAAAACAGCCCAGGCACCTAAACCATAGAACCGCGGATAACTAATTCCAAATAACAGGATGAAAGCGGCCGTCTTCCGTTTAAGAGCCCCCCAGTGTGTACACCGCGCACTTATATTTGTAAACAAAACAGAACATGCAGAGATGCTATGAGGGTGTTACGAAAACTAAGACCTGCGAGACCTAAGACCTTAGACAAACGCTAGAAATGGCCAACTGGAGGGTGACACAGGCCGTGAAAACAACCTGAACGCGACACACGCCGTAAAACAAGCTGAAAGCGACACACGCCATGAAAACAACTTCATAAGCGACACACACTATAAACACAAAATGGAGACCAAAATACGAAAGACACCATGAAACTAGTAAAAGCGACACACGCCAGAAACGGCTAACCAGAAGGCGACACACGCCATAGAAACAACCTAAAGGCGACAAACGCCGTAAAAACAACCGGAAGGCGTCACACGCCATGAAAACAACTTATAAGCGACACACGCTGAAATGGCTAACTGGAAGGCGACACACGCGTGAAAACAACCTGAAGGCGTCACACGCCATGAAAACAACTTATAAGCGACACACGCTGAAATGGCTAACTGGAAGGCGACACACGGGTGAAAACAACCTGAAGACGACACACGCCATGAAAAAACAAACTTATAAGCGACACACGCTATAAACACAAAATGGAGAGCAAAATACGAAAGACACCATGAAACTAGTGAAAGCGACTCACGCCAGAAATGGCCAATTGGAGGGCGACACACGCCGAGAAAAACCAACGTGAAGGCAACACATGCTATAACAACTGAAAGCGACATACGCTATGAAACAACTCGAAGCGACACTCACTATGAAATGAAATGGAGATGGATACCCACCAGGAAATCCAGTCTGAAAGCGACTCACGCTATAAAAGGTAACTCGAAGGAGGTATCACAGCCGGGCGAACGGCTTCCAAAACATAAGGAAGGATAGCGTCAGGAGCCTAGGCCAAGCTCAGCGACGAAAACCGGAATGGCAAACAAAAAACGCAAGCATATATGCCCTCTCGGGGCATGAACGCATAGAAAAGCGATCTGAAAAGTGATCCTGATGTTGGCAAAACATTTAAATACCACGCTCAATACCCAGGGGTAATGCAAGGGTCCCAAGAGGAAAAACGTGCTAAATTATGGGGCCCGCGTGCCCATTTCGGAGCAAACATATCAATGAAAATAGCCTCAGTCAGAGTAACAGTAGGCCATTTACTTTCTGGAGAAAATAAAAGCATACCATGTAAGTTTTAAGCCAAAAATACTCGTGTAGCATCCTTGAAAAGTGAGCCTAAATCTATTTTGCATGAGAGGACGCAGAGAGTTTTTACTGGAAGTATAGTACCACGCAGAGTTATAATCTTTGTGGGCAGCTAATCCCATTAAAAATGTCACGCTTCTCGAAAGTGCCAACATTTCAGGCTGTGTCATGGCGCGATTTCAATGCATTAATTAAATTTCAGCATACATTGCAAAATTCTCAGTTACTAATTCTACTCATTCATTCTTGCACTTCTCTTATCGCCAGCTTACCGGTATATTGGAGTTGTCTTGAACACTAAAGAATCATTTGACATTCGGCACAAAGGTGACAATTTTTTCACGAATTAATGTATCAATACACTCGTGCGATTTTCATGGAAGAGTAAAACAGGTGCCAGGAGGTGCTTATTTAAAATCGCAATAGAGTCCCTTACTTTTGCCGTATTAAAAAGATGATGAAAGTGGTATGTCCTCAACTCATTGCGGAATTTCCACCTTTAAAAGTAGCGTGTGTTTAGGATTCAAGTAAAGTGTATCGGTAACCCTTCGCGAAGGGTTGGGAGATCCTGAAAAGTGCATTGTGCACAAACACAGTTAATAAACGGTAATTAGACTATAACTAATAACACTCCCAATGTGTGGCTTCATAGTTGGTAGAGCAACGCACCGGCAACGCGGAGGTCATGGGTTCGAATCCCGTTGAAGCCCTAATTTTTTTCAGGCTTCTTCTTTCCCATTGCTTAAATTGGAAAATTTACTGCGATGATCATTCTTTACTTTCATCTACAACCGCAGTTCAAATATGAATTATTTCATATACTTCACATCACTATAACTCCTACCGCAAAATTGGCTACATGAACCAATTAGAGTGGGAATGCAGACGGCGAGTTTAAGCTACAGAATAATTAAGACGCGACGGAAACCAACCATCCACAAATATAAAACCAAACCTTCATCTTCAAAAGTAATTATTAAGTAGTAAGACGCTCGTCAACTCAACCATTATTATGAGGCGTTGTTAATTTATTATAAGCAACACTTTTTGTTATTTGCTGGTCAAGATGATGGCTCTACATCGCCTTTTTTACCATTTATCAGCCGCTTGCAACAATCACGCATAGCATTAACGACGAATGGACGTGACTTATCACTACTAAAACTATCAATGAATTGTACTTTATCTGCTCTGAACACTGAAATTTTATACAGATACTGGCGAGAATCACGAAATGATAGGAGGCGGGGTGACCTTGACTATCTAACTAGCTTCCCTTCCTGCAGCTGTTGCGTCCTACAGCTGCTTTTTTATTTTGTATTTATTTTTTTTTTAGTATATGGCCAGAATCAGGGCAGATTTTCGCGCTTTTTCCCAGAAATGCACTCTCCAGCGACACTGGCGAATCTGCCACGATTCTTCAGGAGTTTGGAAAACATTTAGTAAAATAACAAGAGGGGCCTCTTAAGGCAAAAATTCAAACTCAGGCGAAAAATTGCCAAGTAATGGCAAAAATGCAATGAGGTGGCGAATTTGACGACTGACGAACATACTAAGACTTGGCTCATTCAAATTTCCTTACTAAGGCTCCATAATGCGGTTCCTAATCAAATCTAAACCCACTACTGTTTCTGAATTTCTCTCTCACTCAAACCATTCTCATACTGACATGCAGTTAATACCACTGGAGAAAATTCATTTTTCACGTGATTCAGTTCGTAAGGCCAGGGAGTCGCATTTGATAGATAAGGCCATGACTCTTAAACCTCATGGCCTAAACCGCCGTGACGAATTATTGTAACCCATATCCTTAGAATATTTCCTTTCCAGTTTTTATGTTGTACGTTATTCTCAATATAATTACTTAGATTCATGATGTTTTCATCGCACGTATAGTTAAAACATTAGATATCGTGCATTTTAAAGCCTATTCGATACAAAATTTGTTGATTACCAAAAGGCGCTATTAAAAGGTAGCCCTGAGATAAGGGGATAATCATAATTATTAGAAAATGAACCACTGCAATTCTAGAGCTCTGATTGGCTTAGCCAAATGAGCCATTATACCATGCCAAGAGAGGATGAAGACCCAGTATATCCTCTGTCGACCATGCTCTCCAAAAATGGTAACTGCACACATCTGCTCAAAATTAAAAACAAGCTGAAAATCGGTTGTTTTACAAATAAAGCAGGGAAGAATTCTTAATATTTTGCGGGCGTTTTTAATAAAACAATTACTCCAATCGCGCCTGTTGGATATTAGATGATTATAGCCAACTCGGCGCTACGTGCCTCTCCGTTGGCTATCTAGCATCTCATAAACAAGGCGCACTCGTGGGATAATTGATAAGTGTTTACTCATCAACATCATTATGCTTGAGGGCGGCTAAAAATTTCAAGATGGCCGTTCAACTGATGTATCATTTTGAAGCAATATGTGATGACATTTGACATTTCCCTCCCCAGGTTAAGCTGGTATATTTCCTAGGAATAGAAAACCTAAAATTTTCGGATTCTAAAATGTGACGGAGAAAGGAACCAGAAAACTTCTCATCTTATTGTTCGGAAACTTACTATTAAGGTTGTTTCAGCGGAACTAATTTACATACCATAATTGACGTCATCGATGTGACACGGTAAAACGTGTTTATAAAGTTAAGAACGTCAATGTTGTTTTCGCGAATATAGCTTTAAATAATATAAAAGTTGATGAGAACCTCGATCTCTAAGGCATTTTTGCTACGCTGTGTTTTGCAAAGCTCTCGACACATATCAATGAATTAAGTGACCTGAAAAGTGACTGGGTATTCAGCAGTTACTCATAAAAGGCTTTTTAAAGGTTGAAACCGTAAAGCAATCTGTAAAACTGTTCTGACATGGACGTTTGGCTCAATGTTTTGGGATGGTTACTTTCCGCGTTAGCAGTTCTTGGAAATGGTTTCATAATAGCTTTCATCGCTGCGATAAGCCGCCTCCATTTTCCATCCAACTGGTTTGTGTTTTCCCTGGCAGTTGCTGATCTGGGCGTCGGAATGGCTGCCTTTCCCAGCAGTTATTTTTGCGTCAGCTATAGTACCACCTGTAACAAGACTATATACATAGCAGCCTACTGGTTTCTCGTCCACTCTTCGGTTGTAAGTCTCTGCATTTTAACATGGGATCGTTACAAAGCTATCGTCCATCCCCTTAACTATATAACGTCTATCACCGTGAGACGCCCTGGAAGGATCATCGTGTTTGCATGGGCAATTCCCTTGTTGATATCGCTGTATCTTTCCCTGGGAATGTACGCCACAAGCTCACTCACTGTTTTAAAAGTGCTTCGTCTAACTGGTGTCTCTGGTTTTGACATATTGTGTTCAGCTCTTCTCGTCTATCCTGTTGTTCGTATTCTGACCGTAATTCGCGCACAATCACGCCGGTTTTCAGCAATGGAGTCTCTCAGGAAGGAACTGCAGAGAGGGGCGTCGTTGACGACACCATCTCCGCCTATGAGACGTAAACACAGCTCAGCACGCTTCATAATTGCTATAGTGATGTTTTTCTTGGCATGTCATCTAGTAAAAAACTATCTAATCCTGAGAATCATGTTTGTTTCAGACGTGTCTGATAATGTTGCAGTGGTAGTTACCGTTTCCTTGGTCGTCAATTCGTCGGCAAATCCTTTGGTTTACGCGTTTTTAAAACGAGACATAAAAAGAGAACTCAACCGGCTAATTCATGGGAGACTGGTAGTATGAAAACATAACTGTGAGCAACCGTGGCACCAGGCTAACCGCTAAGTACAAAAAGTACAGTTAAACCTCTTCACAACGGCTATATTATACCTTGGGGACAGAAGAAAGTGGCTGTTATATAGAGGTGGCCGTTTTAGAGAGGCGATCAACTGATTTTTCTTTCTAAAAATTCCTCATCGCTAGATAGCATGAGAAGAATTCAATTTAAGATCGGCGTTAGAAAACAGAATAAATTCTAGTAATTTAGAGTGCGAATCAATTGTAGTTGCTAGTAAAAACACAGTTCTTGGAAAAGACAGGCAAGTAAGGGAAAAAAGGCGTACTGGCCTGGGCGTCAGTTCCTCTTGGTAATGATGAAACAATAAACCATCCGGCCAGAACTGCCAAAAACAGTTTTTTTCAAAACTTTTCACCTTGGAGAGTGTTTATAAAAAGCTGTGTTTTTGGAGACGAAATGAATCAATAGCTAAGAGTTTAATTTCATCAATAACTTACATGACGTCTAATAGTGAACTATAAACATATTGCGCACTGAGGTGTTTATTTCGAACAGAGAGCATATAAAGCGGGAAGTCAGTTACTGTCATTGAAAATTTTTAATAAAGGAATGTAAGTTTCGATGAATCTTTTTTCGAATAAGGTAGATTATATATTTAAAGCTAGGCCAACGTTCTATTGAGGTAATAAATTATTTAAATAGAGCTAATTACTCCGGTTTGTGTTTAAAAAAATTAAAATCGGACATGTTGACGCCATTTATTTAGAAAAGAGACACTAAAAAGATACTTATACTCAGTAATTGTTCGCGCGTTTTTCTTAGCGAATAAAATCCTTAACTGAACCCTTTTTTTTTCTTGGGAAAAGCTCAGGGATTACAGTCTGTTTCCACCACTCTAGGATTTTCAGGGGCTAGTTAGCAAAAAGGAAAGGCGATATAAACCACTGCCAGCGAAGACTGCAAAAGCAAGCCGGGGTAACAAACATCAATAACTTTGACATGGACTTGGACAGGAGGAAGAATATTGTTCAAGAGCTATTATATAAAGTGCTTTTGTGTACATCAATCAAAGTACTAAACTAAAGAGAAATTCAATACTTTAATCGCCACAAAATAGAAGGTTAGCACTTTCTTGCAGACGTAAACAGTGGAAGGAGCTCTATTTACGGATGGTCGGCCGCCATCACAAAACCCGGCCCGTTTCAACTCACATTACAATCTCTGCATTTTTGCATTCCCGACTAGGCGGTCGCGGACCAGCTCTTTCCAGAATCCGAGAGAGAGTCGGTTCCACGGAGTTGTGAAAGCCGAACACAAAAAATAATACGGGATTTTTGCGTTTTATCCATGCCCCTGTGTAATTGAGATCCAGTGGAATCTAAGTCTTCAACGGGTTCTCGGAAGCAACGTCAACGAGTTGTCTAATCTTTCACCTTTTTTTCTCTCTTGTCTATCTACCATAAAAGCTAAAATGGTTGGTAAGTCTAACATCTTTACTGGTATGACACTTTTGAAAACCTTTTACATATTGCTCTAGCGAGAAGAACTTATTAAAGGTTTACACTTTTTTATGCGAGATCGACTTCATAGACCCTCCGATTTCATTTGTCAATGGTAATAATATTTTATAGTTTTTTTTTCCTTTTAAAAAAAATATGAACAAAGAAATATACTGGTTTTGTAGTCACAATAGAAATTGACCTGGAAGAGAAAAAAATCAGGTAGAAACAGACTATGAAAGGTTTGAACCCAGGAGTCATTTCAAATGTAGGTTGAGTTTAATCGTCCGGGTGACCGTAGTCCTGAATAGGACTGTTGTTGTTGACAGTGACTGACGTTTCGATAACCTGTGCGGTAGTTATCTTCAGAGTCAAAGTGAGTTGTATCACGTCAGTTGATGGTGTTATACTCTGGTTGTTGATCTGATTGGTCAATTACGTCACGATGTTATTGGTCGTCTGTCAGTTAATCTGTGACGTTATTGGCTACGAAGACTCGTAATCAGTAATTGCTGCGTTTCGATCCGTCTATACACCGAATGCAAATATGGCGGACCTCTCGGCCGGCCCGGGTCTACTTGTGCGAAAGCGAGGCTAGTGAGGCCTCAAGAGTTTTGTTTTGACTGCGCGTCTTAGCGATTGAGTCGATCGATATGGTTTGCTTCGAGTTGTTGCGTGCCTGAGCGCCACCAAAAAGAAGATTTTACACAAGCTGGAAATTAACCTTTACTTTCCCGAGATCTTTTCACAAAGAAAGTTAAGGATTCATGCGATTCGGCGCGGTGATGGGAAGCACTTTACAGCGAAAGTGTTCTCGCTTCACTTGCCTTAGAAGAGAGGACTCACGATAGAATTTGAATGAAAGAATTTTCGCAACAGATGGTGCTGTTTCAAGATATTTGCATGATCTGTTATTTATCCAACGAAAGGAAAACATTCTCGAGAACGGAAGCATCCACCGTGGACTTTAAGATCTTTTAGATTTCACGGTGATAACAGCTGTTACAGTATTAATTAATCCTTCAAGCGTGGCCTGTGAAACTATGTAAGAACAAGAAAAAAGCGACGCATTTCAAAAACAGTCCTTGATCAAAGTGCACTAAAAAAACTAACACAGGAACTGTTTCGAACTAAGAAATTAATAAGAAGGAAAAAGGTTCTGGCAGGGAAAGAGCGTGCAAGTATTGTATTTAACTTGACCTTGCGCGTGATCTATTTTAGCAACTTGTCGAATGGATTCGAGATAAACTAACAGAGATTTTCCAAAAATTGCTTCTTTTATGGCACTGCTCAAACTCTTGAACACAGGATCGTGAAGACTGTGAAAACATTCGGACTCGTTGTGAAATGTCCCTGAGAGCTCCTAAAAGTTCCTAAAGATTGGTAAGTCGCGACGGCGGATTCACTCGTTCTCGAGGATAATTACCTTTCCTTGGCAAGAGAACGGACAAAGCAAACTTAAAACAGAACCATCTCTCAGTTATTCACCCTTTCTAAAAGTTTCGTGAGTCTTCTCTTCTGAAGTGAAGCAAGCACACTTTCGTTCTTCTAACTCCGTGATAGTAAAGTGCTTCCATTCGCCGCGCCGAATCGATTAAATCCATTTCTTTCTTCGTAAAGAACCTTGGCAAAGCGAAGATAATCAACTTTCGTTTCTGTTGGAGTTAAATCTCCTCTTTGATGGCTCTTAAGCACGTAACAACTAGAAGGAAACCTTATTGATCGACTCAATCGGTAACACGCGCAGTCAAAACAAAACTCTTGAGGCCTCACTAGCCTCGCTTTCGCGCAACTAGACCCAGGCCGACCGAGAGATCCGCCATATTTGCATTCGGTGTATTGTCATTAGCAAATTGTCAGTTCTCCAGTCGTTCTCTCGTAGTCAGTTTCGCTTGATCTCGTCATTAATAAGTCGTTTGTACGGCGCTGGTAACTGTTGGCTACGATTCACTGGCGTTTGTTCTAAGTTAGTAAACCAGCTTTCTAAAGTAAGACGTTCGCGCCAGGAACCGGGGAGGCTAAATTATGATCACTAGGTCAGAGCCGACTGAATAAAACCACTGGGTATACGGTTTCACTGGGTCTGTTACAGAGGGGTGTTTTGTAATTTGTTTTTATACATTTAACCATGAAAACAGCTGTGAACAAAATAATAATGCGTCTTACCATGAGATAAAAAGTATATCCAAAGAAACGCTTGCCTCGTGACTCGCGTTTTAAACCTCTTTATAGTGTCCTTCCCGTGATTTGACTTAAGAAGGTTAGAAGATGCAGGCATATGACAAGAATAACAATTCACCCACCTCTGTAAACAAAAAGATGGCAAAATCGGTTGTTAAGTTCTAGGTACAATACTATATATAGAAGGGATATTAACATTGTCCATTTAATGTGCACCTCGCGTGATTTTGGCCTGATCCAACATCAAAGACTATAAAAGACATAAAGACATGGTGTTTAATCAACAGTACAGTGTGATTGTACTTGCAAACCTTCTCGAGCGAAGCTTTACCTGAAAAGTCTCAGCAAAATGTCTGCACCAGGAAAGGTAAATATCTCATTAGGTGGCTCAAACGTGACAATATCATATCGTAATTGGATTGATTCATTTTGAATTCGTTATTATATTTCTTTTAATTATCTCTTTTTGATTATATTATATTTTTATTCCTTAAATTATTATTTTGGATTGTGAATTCTGGCTTACCCAAAAAGCAGGTGCCTTATGATTTCTTAAACAATTCTTCTATTTGTTCAAAAGGATGTAGAAAATGTAGGTAACGCAGATTTATTAATAAAAGAAAAAGAAGAAAAATTAAAGACTTTGTTTGTTTTTCAGAAAATTTCGATAAGCGAAGATCATACACGTCCAATAAATGGTGGCCTACGAAAAGATGATGACAACGAAGGTAAAATCTCTTCTCTTCTGGGATTTTTTTTTTTTTTTTTTTCACATAAACAAATCAACGCAGTGAGCTCTTACTGAAGCAAAAGAAATTAAGGTTTTCCTGAATTGCAATGCGATTTTCCTTTTTTTTGTTAACCTTAGTCATAAAGCCAAAATTCAAATTCCAGTTTTTGCAAATAAACCTAGTACCGAAATTTGCAGCCCTAAGAGCGAAAAAGTGCAGAAAGGGCAGGGTTTTTTTTGTTTTTTTTTTGCAGTCGATTAGCTCAAAAATCACAAAAGTAAAGGAAAAGGCAGGTAGAAAAAGAAAAAGCGAGAAAGAAAAAAGGAGGAGAAGAGAATAAATTTATGGTTAAATTCTTAGTGTTTATATTGGCTACTTTTATTTAACCCCAAAGATACTTCCTGACAGAAGAGGTCTATTTGGTGGTAACGCTTTCAAAACTACTTCTAGACTAGAAATGTCAAAACGAACTGTAGTGTCATATTATAATTATTATCATTTTACCTTCTAGGCCAGCTTCTGTGTAGGGATTTTAAGATCCAGGTGCTTCCTGCAGCCTTCTATCTGAATGAAAATGTTAATTTGAAACAAACTGCCAGAGGAAAAATGAGCTATCAAGGTTGTTGCTGCTGAGGAGTGCAGTATCCAGCACTGTTGCAGTATTGATCTAAAAAAGTGATTGATTGCTGTTTAATATTTCTAATACATTGAATATCACTATTGCTGTTTTCTCATGTAAACTGTGAGCATCTATGGTTTAAGGCTTTTGCATTGAAAGTTAAACGAAAATATTTATTTTATGAGTCACAGTTCAGTTGTATGTAGTTAATTAAAGGACTCAACCTATTATAGCTGCCGTAGGGCGACTTCTTTTAACGATCAGCGCTAACAATAGACCGTACAACTTTATTCCGATTTGAGTTCTCGAGGGTTAAAGCAAAAAAACAAGATGATAGACTATTGAACTCCAAGACTCCACTGACATTAGGTCCGATGTACCG
Source organism: Porites divaricata (assembly GCA_038088405.1). NCBI lineage: Eukaryota > Metazoa > Cnidaria > Anthozoa > Scleractinia > Poritidae > Porites > Porites divaricata. Next base: position 4,109,341 of record JBBMOI010000003.1, read on the forward strand.
TACTTTGTCGTATTTGATGTGTTGTGTTGTGGTTTAAACTGAAATACAAGGTGAAAATAAAACTTCAGGAGAGATACTGCGAGCCCAAAAGAAATACTGTAACAGCAAAAATGAACTACAGCAAACGAATGGACAACGCACTTACATTGTTTTAATTTGGCGCAAAACGTCTGACCGCAAAAGAGATACTCCTGCCTGATAGGAAACTACTACTTAGTGCTCTTGAAGAAACAACGTTGAAATAAAAGCTGAACTGAAAATGCTAGAAGGCGATTTAAGTTACAAACAAAAAAAAAACAATTAAGGGCTAGGCGCACGTGGGATTCCTAGGGGAGTTGATTTACAGCTAAATTGTTCTTTAGGGCGTTAGAAACAATACTTATATTGTGATGAAATTTTTAGCACTAACCTCAGAAAAAATAAAAACTCTTAATATCACCACAAGCTACTTTTGATTTCTTCATGTATACATTTATTTACTTGCCATGGGTGATTTTATCCATATTTGAAAGGGCAACTCTTCGGTAAATTGTGACGTCCTGCGAGGGAAGAGTTTTCTGTTCACAATGAAATACTAATAGGGATGAAATAGTTTCAGTCCCACCCATTTTTTGAGGGAAGGGCCCTGGGTACGAGATTAGAGGTCTAAAGTTCTCAATTTCTGCACTGAACTAAGGATTCTGCTAAAATGATTTAAAGAACAAACGACAGAAATCGTCAGATATTAATGCCGAATTCCAGGGAAACCAAAGTAAAAGGGTGTCTACCAAAACACGGACTCGGGGTATGGACCAAGATAGCCTGTGTTACATAAATTAGCTTCTCAGGAATATTTAGGCTGTGCACGTGACCAGCCGATGCGAGGGCCGTTTCCCGCCCCACCCATTTTTTAAGGGAAAGCCCTAGGGCGAGATAGTAATCGTGCAGAGCCCATGATTCCTTCACAGTTACCTGAGCGTCCATTCCAAAAAGTAGGAACGGATCTATTCGGATGGAAAGGACAAGAATTCGTTCTCGTGACAGATTACTTCTCGCAGTATTGTGAAATTGAAGTACTTCGAAAATCCACCTCTCAAGAAGTGATCAGTCACCTAAAAGCGATTTTCGCGCGCCATGGAATTCCAGAAACCGTGATCTCCGATAACAGACCACAGTATTCCTCAGCGGAAATTACAGAAGACTGGAGATTCATACACATAACAAGCAGTCCAAAATACCCCCAAAGTAACGGAGAAGCCGAACGTATGCTGCAAACAGCTAAAAACCTCCTTACAAAATCAGGTAAGATCGACGATCCATATGAAGCACTACTATCTTACAGAGCTACCCCACTTGAAAACGGATTTAGCGCAGCCGAATTATGCATAGGAAGGCGACTACGCACCACCCTACCGACTACATCATCTAAACTAACACGCAATGGCCCGAGCTAACGAAATTGCGTGAAAAGGATGCCAAGATTAAAACCGAGCAAGAAAGAGTACAACCGACGACATGCAGTTAATGAGCTAAGTAACCAGCTGTCACCAGGCGTTCGTGTTTTATATATCCCTGATCGTAAAGAGAACGTAGTGGTAGTAAACAAAACACCAGAGCAACGTTCCTATTACCTCGACACTGACAATAATGCAAATACTGTTAGAAGAAACAGACGACAGCTCAATCCAAATCCTAAAGAAGTAAAGTACTCAGCAGGACGCCCTTTAACCGATCCTCCTGAAACTTCTAAGGATCAGCCACCTGTTCTGGAAAGAAATTAAGATGCTTTACGGTCTGCTAAAAAGTCTTCCATTCCAGTTCCCGTTCCAGGAACCACTAATTGTTCCGGGAGAAAAGTCAACCCGCCCAAGAGATTAGGTTTTGATTACGATTGAAAGAACATTTGTTATAGTAAGTGATTCGTTTCGCGATCGAAATATTTGATTGACTCGCTTCCTATTCAGTGAATTTTGCATAGATACATTTTTATAGAAGAACAAAAATGTCTAGAAGGGGGATGTGGGATTAGCGCTTAATCCTCTTACTTAGCAACCGCACTCGACCATATATATCCTGATGTGTTTGTACAAGTAGCTTAGTTGACCTTAGCCCTTGCTCATGTAATCTTAAATTGTATATCAGCTTCGAATATATACTTGACCTCCACTCTTCGTTTCGCCTCCGATAATCGGACAGTTATGTTGTAGTTAGCTCGAATATGCTATTTTTAAAAGAGCTGCAAAATTATTTCTTCATGCGGCAAGTATATTCCTTTTTTAGCAAAGTGAATTATGAAGTACAAGTGCTTGTGTATTTTGTTACAATATTTCATTTACGTCTTCTCGTTTTCAGTTCGTTCTCAAAAAGGACGCGTAATTTCCACTCATCCATACCCGATTTTAAGAAAAATAAAAGAAAGATCCTTTGAAATTTTGAGCGGTGTTTCGAAATAGTCAAATTTAAGACCAATTAAAGTCATACTAGTCCAAAAAAAGTTAACAGTAATCTTTTTTGTCTACCACAAAAATAAATTTAAGGTAGAAAGGGTCAATTATTGCTGGTAGAGGCGAACCAGTTGGCTATTTTACAAGCGTGGCCGAGGACATGACCCCGGTATTACCGAAAACAAATCCAGCTAGAGGTCAGTGTGAGACTGGAATTTGGGGCCTCCGGATTGAACAAAAGTGCAGCGGTCCATCGCTCTAACCACTATGTTGCCTCCTGTTTAGCTCCTTAGAGCCCCGCCCAAGCTTCATCGTTGAAGTGCTTTCCTTGACTTGCAGCGGAGACATAAACAACTGTTTAACAGCAAACTGATTTTCGCCCCAAAAAATTACTAGTCTCAATAGAATTTATCGTTTTTCTTATAAAGCCAATCTTCACACAACCTTTTCTAATGGCTTTTAAAAAGCTCCGGTGATCTAAAGCAGGATCAAGACAAGCTTGTGGCTTTGTGTCACGGTTTTAGAACTACAATTTGTCTATAGTTTTCATACAAAAAAATCGCCCCATGAAAGGTAATCCTGATTCTGGAATTCGGGAAATTTTATGGAATCCGAAATCCCTTGCTTTGGAATCCGTAATTCAGCTCAAGGAATCCAGAATCCAATGACAATGACAATGACAAAGGACGATCTGAGTTGATTGCATGCGCGTACTATTAGACTCATACAAGACAATCGCAGGTACATTAAGGACTGGGTCCCCTAAAGCCGGTGTAAAAAAAAAACATGAAAAAATGAAGGTGCGAGGGTAGTCTATCTACGTAAATATGCAACGCATTGACACGAAACTTACATGAGAGCTTAAACGCTTTGTAAAGATTAAGTCTGATTGAAAGTTGTCAAGATAAGGATCCCGTGACTCATTAAGGTATGCAATTACCATTTTAAACTTCAGGGCCGCGCTGTTCAAAAAAGGGCTAAGATAACCCGGGCCTAGTGCGAAATTGGAATTCAGATATGAAAGCTTAAAAAGCAAATTCAGTTTTATTCTTTTTGCCTACAATTTGATGATTGGCTGCTCTTAAATGAATAGAAAAAATTATCCGGGAAAATGCTTTTGAACAAAAGAAAAAGAAATCCAGGTTAAAATTTGACCCTGGATTAGCCAGGAGTAGCCAACGAAGCCGCTCGAGAAAATACGCGCTCTCCATGCAGAATTTGAGCGATTGTAGCTAGGAAAATTACATTGGCTAATTAGCTGGCTGGGAAATCTAAACGAGCGCCTCGCTAGCTGAAAAGATGGAAAGTTTATGCCAGTTCTGGCTGGACAAAAAGGTATATTTTTTCTCCTGGCAATCCCCGTGTAATTTTTTTCATGGATATTAGAGTCAGCGAAGCAAGTAAGTGCGCGTGAAAATCACCTGACCCTACGGGAGCTGCCGAAATGACAGTAGCTTTTGCCAGTAAAAACGGAAATTTGTTTGGGTGTGTCACAAGCAACACTTCTTGTTATGTGCTGGTCAAGGTGATGGCTCCACATACATCTTTCGGAAGAAAAGCAAAAAGTCTTAAAGTCAAGACCGCAAGGTAATGTGGGTTGTTTTATATCAGTCTTTTGCGGGCAAATATCACTCCACTGAACTGGTCGCTGATATTTATTCTTCATTTATACTGAACCATACTTATCATTTTAGTTTTTAGAAAATTACAAGGTAAAATTACGTTTCAGTCTTGCTTATTCCCATATTTGAAGGCAATTTTGTTCAGCTAATTAGCAAGGAAAAATGACATAAATTTTACACTTTATCGATTTGCATAACGTGGTAACGAAGTGGGCGAAAAAAAATTTATAAACAAACTTACAAACTTTTTTCCGAATAATGGAATGGTTCCTACTCAAGAACTAACTAACGCTCGCCAAAGTCTCAGGTAATATTTTGCACTACACCAGCACGTGGGAATGTATGGACAACCACATCGCCTTTATTCCACCTCGTTCAATTTTTTAAATGATGGCGATTCCTCTGGAAATGAATTCTAAAGGACTAGTTTTAAGTTAGAAAAAAAAGGAAAGAAAATTGTGCTCTGCTGTCCACTTCCCCTATACTGAAAACATGAGATATTTCAAGCCGTAGTCGGGCGACAGCGGCCACGGACAAAAAATGCGTGATGCACGTGCAAATTAAGTTGTTGCTTTGCTAATTCAGTTAAACCTATTTTTGTTCACGGTCTCTTTTGTCACCATTGGATTAAGCTCCCTACTGTTTGAAGGCCCTCCAACCACCTCTGTTTTAAGAGTTGTCCAACGTTTAGAAATACTCTCACTTACAGAAAGACTAGACTGTTCACAGTCCCCTGTTTTTTCGTGAGATCGTTTAGATATACCGCGTCTTACCGTCACGGCTATCTTGATTTTCAAATGTACCGAGGGGGCGGGCGTCGGGGATTATAGCTCGGGGGGGGTTGACACTCATGCAAGATGGCAGCCCCTAACGCAAAGCGCTCGATCTCGATGATCTTACGGACAAATAGAGGAACTGTCAACAGTCTACAGAAAGACGTTCCATACTGTTCTCAGTGACATACTTGAGTGGCCGCAAAACTCCTGTAGGACCTATATAGTAGCAGGTCATTATAAAAATCCCATATTACCTTTCGGTCTTGGCTTCAACTTTTTGCCTTTCTTCCGACAACGTTTTTTGAAATAGCTGTATATTATCGCCTTTTTACCATTTATCGGTCGCTTGCAACAATCACGCACAGCATTAAAGACGAATGAAGGTGGCTTATCTGTCACTAATAAAATTGTACTTCATCTGTTCTAAACACGGAAATTTTACAGATACTGGCGATAATCACGAAATGATATGAGATAGGGTGACCTTGGCTAACTAGCTTGCTTCCCTTGCTCATTTGCATATGTTCCGTGCTACAGTACAGCTGTTTTTTTTTTTTTTTTTTTTCTTTTTTTCTTTTTTTTTAGTATATGGCCCAGAATCAGGGCAGACTCTCGCACTTATGCCCAGAAATGTACTTGTCAGCGACAATGGCGAATCTGGCACGATCCTGAAAAAATTCTCTAGGGGTTTGGGAAACATTCCGTGAAATAGCAAGAGGGGCTCCTTGAAACAAAAATTCAAACTCAGGCGAAAAAATTGCCAAGGAAACGGCAAAAATGCAAATGAGATGGCGAATTTGACGACTGGCGAAAATAGTAAGACTTATCTCATTCAAATTTTCTTACTAAGGCTTCCCTTAATACGGTTCCAAATCGAGCCGCCGATTCTTAAGATATTCTGGGCTATCAAGCAATTCTCAATAATTACTTATTAATAAGAGCGACGGTCAGGAAAAGTCGACCAAAATCTTTCGTGGCAAGAGCTAAAAAATCAATTTCTTTCATTTTTTGTTCATAGATAGCGTTTAGGTAGACGAGAAACCTAAAGTAGATTGTTCCTGCCAAAAGCTTTTTATCTGTGAGAAAAATTTAGACGATCGGTTTTCGATGTCGGAATCTCAGAATGCCAACCAGACTGCCCTAATTTTTAACCTGAATTTCGCTAACGTTAACATTCCTCGCGTACGCAAACAAAGCCACATGTAGAAATTTGGACACTTTCCATGAACAGAAGAATTCTTTTTCTTCCACTAAAAGATACTTTCACGGCAATAGCGAAGCTCGTCGTACTGAAATAATTCAAAAGTGAGGGATAGGTGGAGAAAGGTTTTCAGGTTAACAAAAACTTAAGCTCGTTATTCATTTTCGATGGCAACATTTAACATGTGGTATAACTCTAAATTCTCTTCATACTATTTAAATTACACATTTAGACATTCATTTAAAACATACCTGGGAATTGGCGTGGGTTATTGAATGTAATCTCTGTAAGACACCATCGAAGTTCAGGAATTTTCATGGTAGGCCGGCGGTAATTGCGTAAACACAATTTCGAAACGCACAAAAGAAGATATTTACAGCCTGAAGGCTCGTTTTTTTGTACTTCTTGTAGGTTTTCCCTTGCAAAATTCCTTTTTTCAATCAAAGAGTGGGGTAAAAAGGTGAAACTGGGTCAATTTTTAGCATTTTAGCCATTTTGAAACACTGAACTCTACCAGCCGGCGAATCTGCGTGGCAATCTGTTCCGTGACTAAACGCTGACGGAGCCGTCAAAATGACAGTCACGATCACGGATCCGGAATCAAAGTAGTAACGCAACGCAATTCTTGAAAGAGTAACATTTCGATCCCGACAGTATTTTGAGGAAGAAAAAATCAAACGCGCTTTGTCTAGTACTCACTTTTTATCGAAAAATAAGGACTTTAACAATGGTAATTCGCTAAGGGTGACGGAACAGGAAGATATTTCGTCTTGTTACTTTACGATCGAGGAAAATTGGTGCTGTTAAATAAGTTTTTTTGGTAACGCTTCACTATTTTTACCGGATTTCGATGCTTTCGTTTGGAGGCTGCCTGAAGGAAACCGAGCCAATTCTCATCTATGCTTTAGATGAATGTCTAAATGTGTGAATAAACGAAGACCGGGAAAATTTGGAACTATTCCACATGAAAGATTTAATGCCGCAGAAAACAACTACTAAATTAAAGTTTTTGTCACTGTAAAAACCTGTTCTTCGTTTATGAATTATGTTAGTTCAACGAGTCTTGATATTGCTTTGAAAGTATCTTCTAGTGAAAGAAGAAGAGTTGTTCTATCGATGGAAAGTGTAAAAATTTCTCCTTGCGGCTTTATTTACGAACGCGAGGAGAGTTGATGTTAGCAAATTTCGGTTTGAAAATACGACCATTTTGAGACTCGGACCACGAAAACTGATATTCTTACTTTTCTCGAAAATTTTTAATAATAAAAGGCTTTTATCAGATTACTTATCTACCTAAAAGCTATTTACGGACAAAAAACGAAGGAAATCGATTTTTCAACTCTTGCCACTCCATGGTCGACATTCTCTGACCGTCGCTCTTAATAAACTGTTTGTTTTTCAGACAATTGCGCACAGCGAAGATCTTACTCGTCCGATAAATCGGGCTACGAAAAGATGATGACAACGAAGGTAAGGTCTCTTCTCTTCTGGGATTTTTTTTCTTTTTTTTTTTTTTTTTTTTCAAATGAACAAATCAACGCAGTAAGCTCTGACTGGCTTTACGGAATGAAGCAAAAGAAATCAAGGTTTCCCTTAATTGCAATGCGATTCCTTTTTGCTTTTTTAATCTTAGTCATAAAGCCAAAATTCGTATTGCAGATTTTGAAAATGAACCTAGCAAAATTTGCAGCCCTTAGAGGGAAAAAGTGCAAAATGGCAGGTTTCATTGAAAATCACAATAGCAAAGAAAAAGGCAGGGGAAAACAGAAAGAACAAGGAGGAAGAAAAGAGCCTGAGAAAAGAATGAATTAATGATAAACTCTTAGGGGGTGTTTACATGACACCGGGGCGACTTTCGCGCCGCGACGAGTTCACTCCGGTTCCCTCTCATGGCTCTACATTTGTTTACATGATACCACCACAAAAAGTCATGCCGGCGCGAGTCGCCCCGGCGTGAGTTCACTCCGGTTGTCGCACCGGGGCGAGAATTTCACTCCAGTACGAAATCTCGCAACGGTATCATGTAAACTCGAAACGACCACCCGTTTCGGTGTGAAATCGGTCTAATGTTCGCGATTTTGAATCATACGTGCATTTTATCAAAATAAAGTGTACCTTCAAATAACGACATCATATGTGAAATAACCCAGTCATCATGTAAACGCGATACGAAATCAAAAAGTCATGTCGGTATGAAACTCGCGCCGGTGCGAGTTTTCTCATGTAAACACCCCCTTAGTTTTCACATTGGCTACTTTTGTTGGGCCACAAAAATACTGCCTGACAGAGTCTATTTGGCGGAAATGCTTTCAAAAATCCTGCTGTAAGAAATAGAAATGTGAAAACGAACTCTTTTGTCTTTTTATCGTTATTATCACTTTATGTGTAGGGATTTCAAGATCCAGGTGCTTCCTACAGCCTTCTCTCTGAATGAAAATGTTAATTTGAAACAAACTGAGCTACAGGAAAAATGAGCCGACAAGGTTGTTGTGGCTGAGGAGTGCAGCCTCTAGCATCGTTGCAGTATTGATCTAAAAAAGTGATTAACTGTTGTTAAATATTTTTAATATATTGAATATCACCGTTGCTGTTTTCTCATTTAAACTGTAAGCATCTATGGTTTAAGGCTTTTGCATTGAAAGTTAAACGAAGATATTTACTTTATGAGTCAGTTCAGAAAAAATAATAACTCTTAAGATCACCACAAGCTGATTTTGATTTCTTCATCTTGGGTGATTTTCCCATGTTTGCAAGGGCAATTGTTTGGTGAATTCTGACGTCCTCCGAGTGAGGCGTTTTCTATTCCGCCCAAGGAAAAGAATAATAGGAATGAAATTATAGTCCCAGTCAGGGTAAGGGTAGGCCATTTCGATTCTGGAAGGGAAGAAACGTGTTGTTGTTGCACCATTGAAAAGCGACCCTAGATGTACTTTAACAGCTTTCGAAGTTTGGCCGAAAAGAAAAAAAATCTGGTTGAACCATCTCAATTTCTACACTGAGCTAAGATTATTATGCTGGAATTTTAAAGAAAAAATAAGGGAAATCGTCAGACATTCATGCTGAATTCCACTGAAACCAACTGAAGTAAAATGGTGTCTACCGAAACACGGACTCGGGATCAGGGGCCCATTTCTCGAAAGACCCGATAAGTAAGCTTTTCGGGTTCGAAATCAAATATTCCCATCGAAATATAAAGAGTAAGAGTGCAGGTCCTGGCTAGCAAACTACTCCACTTTGTTTCATTAACTGATAGTATTTATCATGTTGGATGCAAAACTATAATTGAAACCTCGACTAGATCTTTAATGTAAACGGCAACAGCTTACCGGGCCGGTTACTTATCGGGACTTTCGAGAAACGGTCTCGTGGGGCCTGTTTCTCGAAAATCCCGATAATTAACGGGCCCGGTAAGCTGTCTCCGTTTTCATTAAAGATCGAGGTTTCAATAGTTTTGCATGTAACATGATAAAACTATCAGTTAATGAAACAAAGTGGAGTAGTTTGCTAGCCAGGACCGGCGCTCTTATTCTTTATATTTCGATTTGAATATTTGATTTCGGGCCCGAAAAGTTACCGGGACTTTCGAGAAACGGGCCCCTGGGCCGGTATCGCCTGTGTAGCAGTCGTTTCCGTTTCCTTTTAGCCAAACGGGAGACGTGCGAGGACAAGCAAAACATAGCAGCGTGGGTGAGGGGCCTTGTCCTTCGTCAATTTTAGCTCCTGTTTGCCCCAGTGCCCACATTCGTCTCCTGAGTTTCTCCCGCTTGAGTAAGACAAAGCAGATTACCTCTAGTACCGGAACCTGGGCAGAGGTCTGTCCTTGCTTAGCTACGTAATTCCGTAATTTTTTTCTTTTGGAATTTTAGTCATCAAAATGAACTTTAGAAAATCTCGGGAAGTTAGGGGAAAAATCGACAAATTGGAGAATTTTAGAGCAATTTAAAGATTAACCCAGCATTTGTTTGGCAATATTTCATGACTAAAACGTTGACCAAACATTTTTTGTTGTATTCCTACCGACCAAGAGAGGGCTCAGTCCGCTTACTTACTACAGCAGCTAGTGTCAAGAGCACAGTCTACTGAGCGCAACAAATCAGCGGCTTTTTAGCAGAGACGTCTACACTGCAACCTATCAGCGCTTATTTACCAAAAGGGGCTCTCGCTATCAAAAAAAAGCCGAATTTTTTTTAGAATTTTTGGTAATTTTAGAGATCTTTGTGAAATTCTGTTCGCCGAAGCCAAGAAAGTATTACTGAACATCATAATGCTATGGAAAAATCTCATTGGCATTTACTTTCAACACAATTAATAAATATACGTTACTACAAAACTAGCTAGTTTCGTCGGAAGACCTCGTCAGTTGGTAGCCATATACATAATTATACAGTATATGGCTACCAACTGACGAGGTCTTCCGACGAAACTAGTTTTGTAGTACCGTATATTTATTAAGTGCATGTGTTGAAAGTAAATGCCAATGAGATTTTTCCATTTCATTATGATGTAATTTTAGAGAGTTTTTGGAGAATTTTAGACATTTCTTTAAAAAAAATTAGAGCTTTTTTCGGGGAACTCCAGAAAGAATTTTAGGCCATATTTTGGGAATTATGTAGCTCAGCCTATTCCTAATAGACCATTTTCGATATATTAAAAACCACACTTGGCTTTGAGGCTTAGGGGAATAAAACAAAGGAAATATATTATTCATTGCTGAGCCTCAAGACGATTTCTTTTGTTTTATTCCCCCAAGCCTCGCAGCCAAGTATGAATTTTAATATATCATCGGAATTGGTCTATTGTTTGCCGGTTTAGTTAGTTTGGTTACATTTACGCTATAATCGATTATTTATAACCTAATTCTGGTTTTAAACTATAAGCTTTTACTGGCAAACGGGCTTAACGTTAACACTAACTTATATCGATCTAGCTAGTCAAGTCAACAACGTTACTCTGAGCGGCCGATCTGACATAGTACGTACGAGAGGATAATTACGCTTTCCATTTTGTATCTCTTTTATTTTCTTTTACGACCATTTAACGACAAGCTGTTCCTTTTACCCACCAAACTTGAGGTTAGACTTAAATAGCGGTTAGAATTAAATAGCTTCGGTATGGCATGAAAATTTTAATATCAATTTTAAAAAAAGAGATTTATAGCAAGTGATATTGGTTGAAACAGACCTGTTGAAAGAGGGAGAAAAAACAGGCAAACAAACAAACAGACAGACAGACAGGCAGACAGACCCCGAGCCCAGCCCCGACCCCGGTCCCAACCCCAAGAACCGGCCGGCTTCGACCCCGATTGAGTTTACGTTTTTACCCGACATACAACTACTCTTCACTTACCAATTGAGTTAGCTCGAATATGCTCATTTATTTCAAATAGCTGCAAAAGTGTCTTGTGGCAGTATTCCATTTACGACTTCCCGTGTTTCTGTACTTACTCAATGAACACTCGTAATTTCCACTCAACCATACCCGATTTTGAGAAAAAAATAAAAGAAACAACCTTTGAAATTTTTTTAGCGTTATTTAGAAATAGTCAAGTTCAATTTCAATCTAAGTTCAAGTTAGTCCTTTTTTTCTAGGCAGAAAATTAAGGTAGAAAGTGTCAGTTATTGATAAAAAAAATCCGAACTGGTCGGAGGCGAACCAGCTGGCTGTTTAACAACAAATTGAAGTTTAATTACTCACAAAATTACTAGAATTTATCCTTTTCCTTATAAAGCCAATCTTCACACAACCTTTTCTAATGGCTAAAAGCTCCGGTTATCTAAAGCAGGATGGAGAAAGCTTGTGGCTTTGTGTAGTTTTAAAGCTAAAAAAAATCCTCGGTAGTTTTGATACAAAAAATCGCCCCATGTTAGGTAATTCTGCTTTCGGAATCAGCGAGATTTTATGGAATCCGAAATCCTTGGCTTTGGAATCCGTAATTCAGCTCAAGGAATCCAGAATTCCGCCAACGATTGGAGTCCGGAATCCAAGTTCCACTGACAAGGAATCCGGATTCCAAAAATATCGATTGACAATGACAAATTCTCAGATTGATTATCAAATTGTCAGATTATTTGACAATGACAAAGGACGATCTGAGTTGATTGCATGCGCGTAACAGTAGACTCTGGGTCATCTAAAGTACCTAAAAAAACATGAAAAAATGAAAGGGCGAAGGTGGTCTATCTACGTAAATATGCAACGTATTGCCACGAAACTTACATGAGAGCTTAAACACTTTGTAAAGTTTAAGTCTGATTGAAAGTTGGCAAGATAAGGATTGTTCTGGCAAGATGGCTGCGTACATGGCTGCGTGAGTACCAGCTTTTTTTATCTATATATTGACCTGTAACTCATTCACTATTCACTGAAGATACCGGATCAAAGTTTAATAAGAGCAAAAGAATTACGCAGAATTTGTCAATATTGTTACTTTAGCACCTTTTCTTTTTGTATAATTATTTTTCACTACGCTTATTGTCTATGCCAGCTAGCTTAACGTGGCAGTGACCAACCCGGAAGCCGTAGCCACTTTGGTAGCTTTTGTTACTGCGCACATCTTAGTTCCTTAATTTCTTGTTATTTTTATTTCTGACATTGTTCCGTAAGGTACTTATACAAATTAAATTCAAATTCAAACAATATGTAAATATTGCAAAAACAAGAAAATCTGTAATCTAAGGATCACGTGTCTCATTAAGGTATCCAATTAACATGTTAAATTTCAGACCATCTGTAGGAGAACTTATGCACACTTATCTTACAAATAACGCGCGGAACGTGTTTTGCGTATCGGGATGTACACAAAACTAACTGGAAGGCATGTCCAGGTCACGTGGTCATTGAAATGTAACGATTTTTCTGTCACTTGACAGCCAGAAAACATTCATCAAGGGTAGACATAACACCATTTCAGTTACATTTGGAAAGTACTTTAGATGGGTAAAAACAACACCAATAAAAATGCTCAGTAAAAGTCTTTTTACCCTGCCTGCAGAATCGATCCTTAAAGAAAAAAACACAGAAGTGAAGCGTTACTAGGTCACGCAACAGGTTACCATGGTGATGTCAATCTCAAAAATACTATCTTAACAGGTGTAATGCAATAACCACGTTTCACCCTTGCCACGCATTTTCTTTTGAA
>JBBMOI010000003.1:4127500-4320000 GCA_038088405.1 Porites divaricata
CTCAAACTTCTCAAGCTTTAAACTTTTAAAAGTTTATCATGGTAGTTAAAGGTGCAAAAAATTAAACAAATGAACAAGCTTAACTAAATAAATAAATTCTGCAGCTCGGCCAGTACTTCTTTGTTCTAGTACAAACCAGTAGGAGAATTTTCATTGATATGCTGCACCTCTATGGCACTCGCGGGAATTACTAAGATATGGGCGAAAATAATTTCCGCGTATGCGAAGAAGTGCAGCATAACCGGGTTTTCGTCGCTGAGGGGAGGAGGGGGGGGGCAAAAACGCAAGTATTATGCCCTCTCGGGGCATGAACGCATAGAAAAGCGATCTGAAGAGTGATCCTGATGTTGGCAAAACATTTAAATACCACGCTCAATACCCAGGGGTAATGCAAGGGTCCCAGGAGGGAAAACGTGCTAAATTATGGGGCCCGCGTGCCCATTTCGGAGCAAACATATCAATGAAAATAGTACGCAAGAAAAGGCTTCTTTGATCGCACAAACACGTACTATGTATGGATAAAACTATAGTATAACTGATGGCATCATTGCGCTCATTGCCCGCTTTTGTGCCACCAGGAAACGACCCACAAGAGTCATCGCTCGGCTATATTACAAATATTTGCTCTTCCTCAAGCGTAATAAGGTAATATTGAAGTAAATCGTTTACGTACCATCGAAGAAAAGTCTCCAAAACTCCAGCAATGCTCTTTTTCTCTCGGTCATCTTTCTGCTAAAACTTACGATCAAAGCAATGAAAAACCTCGCCGAGATGGTCAAAAGCCTTATCCTTGATCCCTGTTTTACTTAAAATTTCTTCTGACGCATTCGCTGAATTTCTCCTTCGTTAGTTTATCAGATGAATTTCACGTCGCAAAAGTGCATCCCTTGCGCGGTTACTTTGGTAAACAAGTGATGTCACGGACCTGCGCAGTACGTTATTCAGCCCTGTCCGTTTTACCAAAGTACAACTACTTTTCACTTACCAATTGAGTTAGCTCAGAAATTCATGAGGAGTTGAAACGTGTAACTCTCATATGTTTGCTTTGTCCGATGCTCGTGATTATTCATTTTCGAAAGTACCATATTTGGAACGAGAAGAAGAGATAACTGACCAATCAAACATCGTAAACAATGTGACGTAATTTTACTTCACGTTCCCGCGCCCGCTTAAAAAAATGGCGGACAAACGGGGAAAAACTCCCGAAAGCCGAAAAAGCTTTCAAAGGTTGAACCAGGAATCTTACCGAAATACTGAGCAGCTTTTGCCTTACCACCCGGGCCAAACGTAACATTATGAAACCCATTGACGTCCTCGCAGCTTCTTGGAGTTGTCACTTCAAAAAACGATGCCTCGTTGACCCTCTGCGCAGTAAACTTATACTGCAAATAGGCTTTCAAAATTCTTATAATCCTAGTCTAGAATAAATGGTAAATATTTTTGAATAAAATTCATTACCTGCGTATCGAAAAGTGTCCAAAATCTGAACCTGATATCTTCGCAAAAGGTGATGTGTGAAAAGCATTTATTATAAGCTTAAATTCAGCTCGGATGTTGTAGTCACGATCGTGCTTCAAGTTGAGCTAATTTTATGAATGAACAAAGTCAAACAATAGACAAAGAAGCCGTTTCTTGAAAATTTTTATTCAATATCCAAAACGCTAATCCTTTAAAGCAATTCGGAAAACACTATCTGGATCGTGGATCCGTTAACTCAAGTGAAATCTGCTGAGCACATGGCAAAATTCAACACAAAATCCATCTAAAATCGGGGCACATTTTGTAATTTTTCTTTGGCGCAGAAGAGAAAAATTTATAAAACGTCTATGAAACATTTAAAAATACATAAATTCCCTTTCAAAAACGTAACTGTCTTGGCCATAGAGTGCAAATGTAGCCGAAAATTCAGCAAAAACGTCACTGCCTTGGTTGCATTTCAAAACAGACCATGCGCTCCGCCGTGAAGAAAACAAGGTTGAATCCCTCGAAGGACGATTTCTTGATGAAAAGCTTCCCTTCCTCCACAAAAAGAAAGCTGAGATTTCTTTTGAACTTTCTCTTTCCATTTTTTTGTCTTTTAAATATAACGGTGTATTTTAAACCTTAAAATGCAGACCTCTTGTCTTAAAACATCTGCATGGTGATCGCGCGGCAGCCATTTTGTTGAAAACTGGATATCCGTCACTAAGGTTTCCAAATATGGTAAAAGTGAATATTCACGAGCATTGAACGCGAGTTACACGTTTCAACCCCTTATGAGTTTCTGGTTACGTAGCTCGAATATGCTCATTCATTTGTTTCAAGCTTGCGAGCGGGCGGAATCCTCCAAATCCTGCAATCTGAGCTAATCTGACTGGTTCCGAGAACGGGCGGTATTTTACGACCTCATGCCCGCTAACCCGGGCGGAATCGTTGGCAGCTTCATTCACAAGTTTGTTTGTTGCTTGTGAATGAGTCATTTTCGAACCATTTTTCTTTTAAAACTTGCGCTATTATTAGCATTAGCTGGGAAAAGTGAATTTTATTATTCAGACATAAAAATCTGATCCGGGCAGAATCAAGCAAGTCGACGAGGAAAACCGTTAAAGTAGAGCGATTTTCGTATGACCTTGAAATGAAAACGCGCGAACAAAACAGAAACAACAAACGAACGGAAATAGAGCGATTTGATTGGTGTATCGAACGGATACAAACGCACCTGGCTTTTGCTTGGCTAAGCGAACGCTCGGGTAAACAAACTTCATGCCCGAAGAACTTTCTAGAAATTGCTTTGACGTCATACTGCAACACGATTGGTCAATCGAACAATGCCTTCTCCATATTAGGGTTTTCTTTGGCGGGAAAACGAAGAGTCCATGTTTTGTTCTTTCCATCCATTGGCTGATAAAACAAATAACAAACACTTACGGAAACCATTTTTCAAGGTCATACGAAAATCGCTCTAAAGCAAAACAGGTGGCTCCTGATGTCGCTTCACTAGCTTTATACTGACCGCGCTGTAAGTAATAATAATAATAATAATAATAATAATAATAATAAACTTTATTAAGTCTCGTGTCTTATTGCACAGGTACAGCGCCTTACTAATTGGCGAGACTGTACCCTATATATAAAACTCTGACTAGTAACATAATAATCTCTGAATCAGTCGTAAAATTGAGTAACTCCAAAAAAGGGTAAAATGGTGAGGCGAACTAATGCTAACTCTTACAAAGGACACAGTCGTTACACGAGTCATCTATTAACGAAGCAATGTCTGTCTTTCTGATGCATTTTTTAAAGTCACTGAGTGTAGGTGCTGATCTTAACTCCCGGTTAATTTTGGACCAAAGAAGTGGCCCAAAATGCCTGAGAGAGTGTTTGCCGTATTTTGTAGTGTTGAAACACTCCTGTCTGAAGTCTGCGTTTCTGAGGTTATAGTATGTGTGACTAGTGTTAAATAGTTCGGTTACTGAGCTTAGCAACATGCCGTGCTTTGTTTTGAACATAAAAATGGCTATATCCTGAAGCCTCCGATTATAAAGTGTTGTCATTTTTTCTCTGCTTAGGAGGTCATCGTACGATGCGGAGCAGTCATTGTAGACTCTCCACAGGCCCCTTTTAATGCACTCCAGTTTTCGCCTATCTCAAGCCTTACGGAAGTGCCAAACGAGACTACAGTATGTGAAGTGTGGCATAACGGCTGTTTTATGGATTGTTAGTTTTGCTTTTGTGGGGATCACTGACAGATTCCTTAATCTAGATAACACGCCAATTCTTCTGCTTGTTTTGGTGCAAATTTGTTTCATATGTTCCGAGAACCGTAGGTTTGCATCAAGTATCACCCCCAGTAGTTTAATCTCTTGAGCCTGCCGAATTGTATGGCCATCGATGTGCACCGCTTTCTTAACTTCCTGCTTGGCTCTTGACACAACCATGCAGTAATTGATATTTCGATGGATTACCCGAGAGGTAGTTGGATTTATACCAGCGACCAGTTATATTCCCATCCTCCTCGTCAGCGTAAGCAAACACTTGAGATCGAATGTTTTCATAAAACAGATCATTTTAATAAAAATTCCACAACACTGGACCGAGAGATGACCCCTGGGGACATCCGCATGTGACTGCTTTCCATTCTTCACAGGTGTCGCCTAGTCGCACCCTGTTTATCCTAATAGTAAAATAGAACTTTAGAAGAGCCAAGGAGTGGCTACATAGACCATCAGCTTGGAGCGTCAAGGGATAAGCAATCAAAAGCTTTGCTCATGTCAGTAGATAATACCCCAACTGTGTGATTGTTGTCAAAAGACCTCTTCCAGTCTTCAACCAGACACACTATAACGTAGTTTCGCAACTATATCGTTTACGGTATGCTGAATTCAAGCCGTCAAAGACCTTGTTAGATAGAAGTTACTGCTACCAACACAGTAACAGGTCTATAGTTGCGTTTGTTGAGCGCGTCATCCTTCTTATATACAGGCGTCCATCTCCCCACTCAGTCCACTGTTCCGGCCACGTACCCAGCGATATTATCTCATTGTATATATGAGTGACAGGAGAGGCAACTTAGTCTGCTACCATACGAAGGACTTTTGGTAATACGAGGTCGTGACCTGTAGCTTTGTGTGGGTTTAACTTTTCTAAGGCTCCTAACACTTCTGAGCGATGGACTTAGCGGAAGCTAAACACATTGTCAGACTATATATTTTTTATTCTTTTCACACTAGGATCGATGGTCAGCGTCTGGGGTTGTATTGAGACCTATCCCTATACTATCAGCTATCGTAGCAAAATAACTGGCAAAAAGCTCCCGTTACTTCTTACTGGTCTGGTCGATATTATTTCTTTGTTTATAACTTGTTACGCAAGTACTGCAATCTTGCTTCTATGCACCATTTATTGGACAGTTTTGCTCTGCTTGAAGTTTTGTTGTCCATTTTTGCTGTCTGAATCTAGATTCTGACGTTTTTCATTGAATTTTGCCTCGCTAGTTTTCTACTTATAAGAAAACGTTGTTTTCAATAATTGCATTTAGCTTTCAATCTTAAATAAACAAAACAAATCATTTTTCTAGCAGTCCGAGTCGGTTATCGCCGTTTTCCATTTCTTTGTTTATAACTTATTACTCACATCGCCTTCTTTTATTCGAATTCAATTCAAACTGACCTTCAAATTGGTATGTGTAATTAGCTCTTCCTACAAGCCTTTGTACAGTTTTCATCCCACTCGATTGAACTAAAATCTTATAGCAATTTGTGAATTATCAAGCGGAAGAAAATCCTTGCTGTATTTTTTTCCTGGGGCTTTTAATATGAAGCGCGTCCTTTTATCCTTCGGACACTCAGATTACGAATTGTCTAGCAAGACACAAAAACCTTTCTTTATTCTAAAAGAGAGCAGTAAGTGTCATAATGAAATATAAATTACCAAGCTAAAAATCATGCTGTAGTGTTTTGTTTTAGGATCGAACTCGCGCTTCATCAACGCGAATGCGTCCCAGTCAACGCACATAGGCTGGAGAGTAAAGGAAAATTTTCCTGAAACTTTTAAATCTCATTCTCTCATTCACCGACCTAGGTCGGTTCATGTTGGGAGAAACTGTTTCCTTCGGGGGATACCCAAGACCTCGCGCACAGTTTCTCCCAATACGGACCTCCCAGCCGGTGAATAACATGTATTTCAAAGAGCTGCAAAAGTATTTCTTCATGCGGCCAGTATTTTCCTTTTTTAGCAAAGTGAATTATGAATTGCAAGTGCTTGCTCTGGCGTGTGGTTGGTGACAATATTTCATTTACGTCTTCCAGTGTTTCTGTACTTACTCAAAGAACACCCGTAATTTCCACTCGACCATACCACTGATACACTGATACTTATGTTTAGATGTTGGCATTACAAAAACAAACGGACCAAGTCTGCGGAAATCTTTTCAGGTAATGAATGAAATGTTCATTTACAATAGTTCTTGTATTTAAATTAAGTATTTGCGCTGTTGTTTTGTCTTCTTTGTACTCGAAATTGTGGTTTTCACCATAGTTCAGATCATTGAAGGAGCTTTCAAAATTTTAACTGGCAACAAAATACCAAAGTACGAAAGAGCAATATTAGTTCTACGTTTGTTTACTTGTAAAGAATAAGTTGTATGACAGTATAAGAATAAACCAATTTTAGATCTTGCAGTGATTTTGTTTCAGCTACAAACAGAAGGCTTCGAGTGTACAATTTTTTCGGGCCTGCGACACGCTAAAAATTCTGGATTAACTAACCAGCTATATAATTAATAAATAAGAGGACTGCATGCTTGTCCAATTTGGAAATAACTAAATTCAAAAAATTCCTCTGACAGCCAAATTGGACTCGGCTTGCGGTCTCGTCCAATTTTGGCCGTCCTCGGAATTTTTTTCATCCAATTATTTCCAAATTGGACGGCGTGTAGTCCTATTAGATATACCGCCCACAAAATTACTAGAATTTAACCTTTTCCTTATAAAGCCAATCTTCACACAACCTTTGCTAATGGCTAAAAGCTCCGGTTATCTAAAGCAGGATGGAGAAAGCTTGTGGCTTTGAGTAGTTTTAAAGCTAAAAAAAATTCTCGGTAGTTTTCATACAAAAAATCGCCCATAGTTGACATGATCTTTGATTAGCCTGTTACCAGGTTTTACAGTTATTTTCTAATACTACCTCTCCTACAGATAAGCCGCGTGAGTTCTCTTTTTATGTCTCGTTTCAAACACGCGTAAAACAAAGGATTCGCCGCCGAATTGGCGACCAAGAGAACGGTAACTAACAGTGCCACATTATCAGACGCGTCTGAAACAAACATGATTCTCAGGATTAGATAGTTTTTTACTACATTACATGCCAAGAAAAACACTACTATAGCAATTATGAAGCGTGCTGAGCTGTGCTTACGTCTTATAGGAGGAGCTGATGTCGTCAATTTCGCCCGAGTGTGCAGTTCCTTCCTGAGATACTCAAGTGCGGAATTCTGGAGTGACTGCGAGCGAACTACGACCAGAATACGGACAACAGCATAGACAAGCAGAGATGAGCACAATATGTCAAAACCTGAGACACCAGTTAGACGCAGCACTTTTGAAACAGTGGGTGAGCTGTCGGCGAACATTCCAAGAAAGAGGTATAGCGATATCAACAGGGGAATGAGCCATGCCAACAAGATGATTTTTCCAGGGCGTCTCATGATTATTGAAGTTATGTATCTAAGAGGATGGACAATTGCTGTGTAACGATCCCATGTTAAAATGCAGAGATTTGCCACCGAGGAGTGAACAAGAAACCAATAAGCAGCTATATATATCCATTTGCTGAAGGCCGTCGCGGCAGTTGGGGCTCTTAAGGATGCGTAACTGGATGGGAAAATGATCAGTCCTACTCCAAAATCAGCTACTGCCAAGGACAACACGAACCAATTGGACTGGGAATGTAGACAGCGAGTTTTAGCGACGAAAACAACTATGAAGCCATTTCCAAGGGCTGTTAAGACGGAAACCAACCATCCACAAATATAATACCAAACCTTCATGGTAAAATGACGTTACCCCGATTCACCCCGCATTCAATTTAACGATTATTCTGAGATATTGTAAGTTTCTCATGCAATACCTCTCGTGAAAATGGCCAGAGTCTTGACTTTACACCACCTTTTTTTCGCAACCATTTATCAGCCGTTTCAAACAATCACTCATAGCTTTAAAATAAAACAAAGTGACTTGTCATAAAATTATTGGGCACAAATTACTTCAAAAACACTGAAATTAAATTTGACACAGATCAATAAAATGATAGGAGTAAGGGTGACCTTGGTTATCTTGCTTCCATTGCAGCTGTTGCTTGGTGCAGTTGTTTCTTATTTTATTTTATTTTTTTCTAAACATGAGTATATGGCCAGAATAAGGGCAGATTTTCGCACTTTTGCCCAGAAATGCACTTGCCAGCGACAATAGGGAGTTGAGATACCACGACGGAAATCGCCCTTGCTTAAAAAGTGAATTCGCGTTCTTTCCGAATCTCTTTCAATTACTTTGTCAAATGCAAGCGATCTCTACTAGCCTTTCGGAGTCGAGTTCCCAGGACACAAATCTAAGTTTAGAAAGAGAAAGTAACTTTCGTCCTCGCTCACTGTTCACGTCCTCTATAAAACGTGAAACTAGGCATTTTCTCGTTAGTCGTACAGTGACGGGCAAAGAAATTTACAAAAAAACGTGATGCACGTGCAGAGTTGTTGTTTTACTTGACCTAATGCTGTTTTGACGTTCTCGTTACCGTCCCCGACATTGCATCTTAGGTCACCTACCTAATGGCAGGCTGATCTAATGGTGAATCTGGCACAATTTTTTCAAAAAATCTCCCGGGGTTTGGCAAACATTCAGTGAGATACGGAGAGGGGTCTCTTGTGGAATGAGAAAGCGAATTTGACGAGTGGCGAATATGGTACAATGTATACTATTTAAAACTGGCCCAATGTTCTATTGACTTAATAAAGTAAATAGAGTGTTTGACGGGGACTTTTTGACGCCACTTATCAAATTGCAGAAGAAGATGAAGATAAACAGATACTAAATTAAATACACTCAGTAATTATTCACAGGTTTGTTTGGCGAATAAAATCCCACAAGAAAAGGAAACAGCTTGAGAGTTTTTTATTTTTTTACCTTTTTCATTTCATTTCTATTCAAGTTTTCTATATTTTTATCTCGGAGAAGCTGGGATACAACTTCGCCTTGTGGTTCCGGGGTTTGTTTAAATTCGCAGTTTATTCAAGAAAGGCTTTTTTTGACAACTGTGAATTTTGCCCTCATCAGCAGTAAATCTGTCATACCACAAATAAAAGTCCGAGGTGTTGTAAAAAACTTCGATCAATTTAGGTTTCTGGAAAACTGCCCACCCACCCCTCCCCGAAGTTAACATTAACACTTACTTCTCACTTAGGGCAAAATGTTGGCTTAGGGGAGAGGTAGGTGGGCAGTTTCTCAGAAACCTTAATTGATCCACAACTCCCTAGAACAATCTAGGCGTGGTTCAGGCTTTATATGACCCCTAATGGAGACCATAGATCAATAAAACATGACAGCGTTGTCTTATTCTTTGGGCAGAACGTTCTTTTAAAGCGGTACCATGATGGGCAAAAATCTTGAAGTTTCTATCCTGAACACTCCAAGTGAGACCAAAACCTGCAATTTCTACCTCTAGGCGAGACAACTAGCATCTCCACCAGGGATTCGGAGCCTTGGTTTAAATCGAAAAAAATTGGTATACAATAAAACGGTTCGGCTCATCCGAATATGAAGAGCTCGAAAACCAGGACCTGCGAGGTAGACAGCCTGCAATAGACACCTTTGGCTTGTATGTTTTGATTTCCTAATGCAGGTCATGTGGTAATACACAAAATTAAAGGTAAGGCTGATCGGACAGCTATAGATGGGTAATTTATTTGCCCTAATTATTCTCTAGCGAACCGTTTCACTCAAATTTCGTCTTATCCCCGTGCATATGTAAGCATAATTTAATTCCTTCATTGGGAAAACAAAATCTACAAGCTAAAGAGGTCTATTGTTTGTCTGGTCTTTTGGCAAACATTGTCCTACCTAGCCAAGAAACTCACGCTTTATTTCATGACCCTTAAATTGTGCATGATAAAGGCAGCTATTCCAAGGGACAAGAAAGGCTGCTAATAGTTTATCTGAATTCAAAAGTTGTCATATAAACTCCTTAAGGAACATGAAAGCGCCGGCCGCATTGTTTCTCTTGTTCTCGACAATAAAAGTTGAACACCGTAAATATATGTGGTAAGATTTGATGTCATCTTGTTTTCAACACAATTCACCAACAAATTAAGCAATCAATCAGACAATGCTCCAGTAATCTGACTCTCTTATTCCTAACAAGCTCGGAGAGCACCATCTGATGACGTCACCTACCACGACGTGGAGTGACCAGTGTCCAATGAATGACGTCATAAGAACAGTTAACACGCCTGTCGGCAACACGTATCGACACATCACATATCATGTAACAGTTGCACTTCACCGCGAAGCGAGCAAGTAGTGATGCTGACTCGCACGTAGTTGAAATTCTTCACTTCAAGTTGCCACATAATCCTCCTTAATAACAGCCTCATCCCACGGACCGTAAATATTACTACAAAGGAAAATTAAAATGAATTTAACTTAAAAGAGCCATCCTTAAGATATGAGGAAATATTCCCACCCAGTATTTCTTTGCAAATGTACACACAACGGTGCGTCCTCCAAAAGTCCAGAATCTAGAATCTTGAATGGGGGATATTAAGTTCGAAAAAGACTATATTTTATCAAAAAAATGACCATTGCTGTCTGAGATACTATATTATATGGAGCCATGATCGGGATAGGAGACCGCAAGAGCGGGGTCCACGCGGTTCCATCGACATAACCAAGTGTACAAATTTTAGAACAAACTGCACCACCCTCAACGTCAAAACTCGCGCAGGAACCCGCAAATTTGCGCGGCTCTTGTGTGGAATTTTAGGAGATGGGCGATCGTCTTGCGACTTTTGAGTCCTCTCTTAACTTTCCAAGTGCGTAATATCTTGATATACAATACATGCACAGTGGAAGAATAAGTCAATTTTATATAAACATTGCTAGAAATATGTTTATCGCAAAAACCTCGCATAAATATGCAAAAAAGCAAAATAAACAGTTAAGCCGAGAGTCGAAACCGGGCAAACCTGGACCATCTGCACAGAAGATCGGTTCCTGCCTGGACCACTGGGCCATGCTGCCAAGGATAACGTTAAGTGGGAAAATTATTTATTTAATGTGTTCTCCTGTGAAATTCTGCCGGTAGACGCTGTTTGAAGCTGGTGAAGCTGTATTTATCGTATAACCTCCTTTGTTTTAGTCAATATTATCTCATTAGCAACTCAAATTACTGTTATTACATATTTCAAAATTTTAAGCTTACGGTTACTTCTGAAGATGTATGCTGAGACATACGAAACGTTAAGTCAGTGAATGACATTCTATTTTAGCTATGCGCTTGTTTAGCTTCATGTTTATCACCGCAGTTTGCTTTTTATTTCTAATCAAGCTTCGTTGGCCTAAGACGAAAAGTATTTATGACTTAGACATAATTTGTTGCCGTTGTTGTTGTGAACTTTCCGCCCTCCTTTTCCCGGAATTTTTTTTTGTCTGAACGCGATATTCATTGCACGACATCTCCTACCTCTCTTGAAACTGGATTTGTCAAAAAAAAAAAACTCTCACTATGGTGATTAACATGATCAAAATTGCATGCACAATCCTCATATTCAGAGTTATTGTCCAAGGGGTTTTCCTCAAGGTCTTGCCTCAAATTCGGAGGAGGGAAAGATTTATTCATCTCCTCCGGAGGTAATTTCTGACGCCATGTTGTTTGTTTATCCTTTGCGCGACGCCTCGCCAAAAATGTACGCGCGTGTCACACGATATGATGCTAAAATACCGCGTTTGGCTATTTCGATGGAACCAACCCCATTACCGGAAAAGGTATCCAGTTATGGTCTCCTACCCCGATTATGCTGGTTAGGACTTCAGAGCCACTACTACGAAAACAAATAAAGGAACGCCGCTCCCCCCGCCACCTTCTTCTTTGTTGGGAGCGTTTACGTGATAATAAAGATAAAACTTTTATTCAAGGCGTCCCTGTAGAACATTTAAGTAAAGTGGGGGAGGATTAGTAACTTACTTTTTCAATCGCTGCAGTTTGATCAACCAGAATGGACAAACAAGCGTCACTGCGAGATGAACAAGAACAAGTAATACTGCAAACAATTGGGTCAGCGGCCAAAGCATCGCTATGGCAACAAATACAAGAGTCCAAGTCAGAAATATGTCGCTTGAGGGTAGATGCATCTGACGAAATAAGAAAAGCGAGACTTAAGAAAAATGCCTTTATCGAGTCACTTTTAATGTAAAAGAAGTATCGCAAATCAGTACATCTGTGGAAATGCTAATACTCGTACAGTAGAACCCGGTTAATACAGACGCCAAAGGGACAAGCCATAGTGTCCACATTAAGCGGGCTTTCAAAAAAAAAACGTCGCGGACACACATTTTATCGATATAAGGACTAAAGCAGACATTTCAACGAGAAAACGTTGTTTAATTTCTTAAATGTAGCCGAAACAAGATCATCCTAAAGAAATCTCATTATCATGTGTCGTAGCATGAACTGAGATGATGTGAACTGCGGAAATACAAATTTCAATGGAGATATGATCGTCGCAGTAGTTATTGCAATTTAAGCAATTGCAAATTAATGCGAAAAAAAATTTCGGGACTTCAATGGGATTCGAACCCATGATCTCTGCGTTGGCGCCGCAGTGTTCTACCAACTGAGCTATGAAGACCCATACATTGCTTTGGGAGCAGGTCAATTTGCTGAATTCATCTTAACCCGTGAATGGAATGAATGTATTGTTCTTGAAACACGAGAATGGAATCTAGACTTTACTTACTACTGGTGATGGCGATGGGAAAAGGAGAGAAAGAAAGACAATCGAATTGAAAGACAATAGGCTATGACGTCATTGGCACTAATGTATTCCTGCGCAAGTTAATGAGATTCCTGCGCGTAAAAAGGATAATTCGGTCCCTACCATGCTTCTAACGCATAGTAAAAAATGTACAACTTGGATCTTAGATCTTGCAATAGTTTACACCTATAAATCCAACACTTCTCGTATTCTCGTAGTATGACCACAAAGTTTAGTTACAAATACCTTTAACTGTCTTCTAAGAGATGGAAAGAGAGCAAACATCTGCATAGCTAGGATTACAGTAGCGAACACATGCCAGGAAGAAGGAAGACGAGATGCCAAACAAACAGAGGCGAAGATAGAAGCGTTTAATGAAGTGGACCTTGAAACTCTGTGAAAAAAATATTCATATTTACTTTAACACACATACAGCTTTCATTTCATCACGTCAAGTTTAGCTGAGGTCAGTCAAAAGTGTTGGGAAGGCTGCTTCTTTTAATGTAGACATATAAAATTCTGCAAGCAGAATACTGCAATGCTGATCGTACTACGTGAAATTTACCTCTGCAAGACATCAACAAGACACCGAAAGAACTCAAAACAGAGCGGGATTATAGCCATAGACAGCTGTTTCGCCCTTTTTGGGGCTCGTCAGTATGGCGCAACAACCAGAGAAAGCTCTGATGCAAAATATCCGCGCACTCTGATGCATATTCGTTTGCGGTCCATTGCAGTCCCTTGTGGTTAATGTTTGTACTTCTTTTGATGGCTTTTTTTTCCTTCTTCCCCTCGCCCTTGACCCAATGTTGAACAAAACTTAAACGTGCGTATAATTGTTCTGTTATATCCCGACATTGAATCCGGGAACTGGGGATATTTAGTGAAAGGGAAAGCCAACCTTAATATTTGAACATTAAATTGAACTACTGTTAAGTTGTACAACCTTCCTAACTACTTTTGTCCGTGATTGTAGGTTTAAAATAGAGGAAATTTTACCGGATTCGTTACGAATGCGAAAACTTTTGGCGCTGAACTCGTTTCGCCATTAGTAACCTTACGATCCGACAACGGCGACCTCCATTAAAAGGTCGCTGAAAAATAGACTCCGCACCGTTTCAAACCATTTCGCGATTATCCAAAGTCACCCAGTTACTAAAAAGAAGGTAATGTGGGAGATGAAGAGAGGGGCCGCGCCCCAGTTCAGACAGAGATGGTAGAATTTATCGCCTTGCAGTTCCCGTCCTCAGAAAGACTTAAAATTTGGTCATTTCACGTCGTAGTCCTGCAGGGACGGCAAAGAAATGTGCAAAAAAGCGTGATGCACGTGCAGAGTTATTGTTTTGCTACCTAAAAGAATTGCTTTTTGACGTTGCCGATGCTGTTGCCGTCTTAGTTTCGTAAGGTCCCTATTTACACGCACACGCATGAATCCCAAAGCAGGCAAGCAGAGTAAAAAACTTATTAGTGAGGTCAAAATAAGTTCCACAACAGAGCCAAAAACTGTCAAAGCCTGTTGTTGAATGACTTAATGTTATATAACAATGGGGACCGAAAACAGACCTGTCTTTAAAAATGTTATTAATAAGATTTGCAAAGAAACTGACGTGAAGAAAAAGTTTACCGTAAAGTTGAAATACTTACATAGCGGCGCGAGTTCCGTAATCGTACAAAAGTAAGTTCATGGCAAGCATGAAAGTCTGCAGTATAAAAGAGAGATTACATAGATTCATAAGAAACACCACAAGAAATGGTCATCTATCACTGAAAGTCATCTGCTATATGTACAAAAAAACTATAAAGTGGTTCGCTGTGACTGGTAAAGAATCTCAACAAATTATAAAACACTTCAGTATACTAATATTAATATCGATTTTAAATCTTCCTATAAGTGTCTACACCCACAACAAAACATGTAAAATTGACTGTTCAGCCAAGCCTTCAATAAAAAAGGACATCATACACGTAAAACACTTGAGTTATTGGGTAACAGGAAGAAATGAGAGGAAAGTAAAAAATATGAACCCTTTATTTACTGCACAGGCTGCAGTGACGGATCCAGACGCGGAGGAGGGGGGGGGGGGTGAAGGTGGCGGGGGAGGGGAAGGAGGGCTACTCATTTAGTTCTTGTGTTATGGGTGGGGTGCTGGTCTCTCTAAATAATGTAAAGACAATTATGTACATGTCAAGAATACTTGCCACTTACTTTCCCTTTGGTTGGTTATAATACACTTTCTTATAGAAATTGGCTGGGATTCAAATTATTGATGGTACAATTACATCAAAAGTTTGGAGCAAACTTAGAGGAAATCAATATTAGCTCAGGTTAACACAAGCTTTGAGTAGCAGATAGTTTGAGTTATTGGGAGTCAACTGAAGTTACAAGTTTTGCCAGGAGGGGATTATTTTTCACATTGTCTTGTGCAAGGATTTCAGGGTTAGAAAAGGAGAGAGAAACACAGTGTTGGAAAGGTATTTGTTCTGACTTGTATTACTTACAGTCATGGCATAGATGGTGTCAGTGCTAATAGAATCAGTCAAGGTTTTCAACACTGGAGATGACACAAGTACAGAGACTAAAACCAATACACAACTTTTTAAGTCATCTAATCCTGGAACAAAAGACAATCAAGACAAATAATTACCACAGTGGCATTGATTTCTGTCACCGTGGATGCAGTAAACCCTTGTCAACTTGAACTCAAATAACACAACTTCCCGGTCATTAATTGAATTGATCTTTTTGGCTTAGCCTGCTCACAGACCCCCTAGTTTGTCTTTTGGGACTATTGAGCACATGTAAAAATATAAAACCATGGAGAAAGCAAAATGAACATGACTGCAGATGTACGGCAGGACTTTTCCGCGGGTGACGGGTTGCGGGTAGCGGGTGGAGGGTGACGGGTGGCAGATGACGGGTAGCGGGTGACGGGTAGCGGGTGACGGGTGAAATCTACTTTTACAAATTGTCAGGCAAACAAAAATAAAATAAAAATTAAAAGTGGAAATCATTAAAAAAAAAACAGAAAGTCCAGACGACACAGAAGGCAATCTCTTGCAGTCTGTTATAAACACGGCTGAATTGCGTGGTTATTATTAGACATAAGTTTTGTCTTGATATACAAATATGTGTGGCAAACTTGTCAACAATCATTAAAACTGAATAATAAGCATCGAACATTTTTTTCTGAATAGTGTAGTTCCAGAAAATATTCATTACCCCCCTCCCCACTGAGGGCAGAAATTCCAAGGGGAGGGG
Organism: Porites divaricata; assembly: GCA_038088405.1. Taxonomy (NCBI): domain Eukaryota; kingdom Metazoa; phylum Cnidaria; class Anthozoa; order Scleractinia; family Poritidae; genus Porites; species Porites divaricata. The sequence goes on from JBBMOI010000003.1 coordinate 4,143,259, forward strand.
GGTCCAAAAGGCGCTAGAGAAGCCAGCTGATTGGTCATACCATCTTTTTCACTAGTGAAAAATGACGTATCGATGCTCTGATTGGCTATATCATTATTTTCACTAGTGAACAAAACCGTGTCGCTCGCTCGACGCTCCTCTTGACTGACAAATAGTACATTTCTAAGAGCTTAGGCGCATTTTTCTTCAGAAGGATGGCTTCAAATCAGACTAACCGTTTTCAAAGCCTAGATTCATCAGTAGAAGAGTTCATAGACGGACAGGAAAATGAAAACACTAAGGAAAACAGCAAACACGATTTTGCTCTGTTCCACGAATTGGCGAGACGAGACAAATGGACGAATTGACTCCTCAAGAGCTGAACAACTTTCTCAACGAGTTCCTTATAACGGTTCGCAAAAAAGATAACGAGGAATTCGAGCTTAATTCCTTAAGGGCATTCTTCGCTAGCTTTGAACGCTATTTTCCGAGCTAATTGAAGAAAAAAACTGTGGACTTTGCCTTATGAAAGACGTCCAGTTCGAGCAAACTCGGAAAGCCCTTCAGTCAAAGCAAAGGGATCTAAATGGTCAATTCAAGCATGCGGGTTCTGATAAGCAACAAAAAATGAAATCTCGGGTTTTCACTTCCGTATTTCTAATTTGAGCTTCCATAGAACTATTTCGACATATTTAATTTTCAGGATGTCTTATTGACCTTATTTTATTCTAACTAGTTCTGCCTTTTAACGGCATTTTTGCTTGATAATTTAGATTTAAAGTATTTTACAAGAAAGCCATTTCAGTGCAACTCTCGAATTGTGAGGCGCCTCGACCGCGCGTTGTTTTCGTTTGACAGAAAATAAAGATATGTTTATCTTTGAGTTCTGTTCGCTTATGAATCTCGATATGTATATAATAAATAAGCTATTTCACGGTTAGTTCGCTTGTACGATTTATATTCACTCGTTGTGTAAAACAAACGAACGAGCGCAGCAACTTGTGAATAAAAATCGTACGCGCTCACCAACCGTGAAATAATCTATAAGTATTCAACGTGAGACTAAATGATGTGGAATGTAAACCAAAAAAGTTAAAACTTTACCAAACGGAACAAATTATTTACCCTAGTTAACTAGAATGCATTGAAAATATACCTCGTATAAAGACATGTCGACAGTGGCGAAACCAAGTCACACTGAGTTCCACTAAGCACTTTGCTCATTTTGTATTACACTTATTGTGCAACAGAAAATTTACCGTCACATAGCAATTCTTCATACCCAGACATCACACAGAGACCGTCAGCATTTCTTTTCACACCAGACACCTTATCCCGTGTCCATTCACAAACCATAATGGCTCCTTTTACACTAGTCACTTAGCAAAAAAAATATCAGTAAAGATTCGAAAAGACTGGAAAACATTCTAGCGTTTTTTTTTTCTATTTTTTCTACTCCTCAACCCTACCCGTCATAAAAAAACCCTTCTTTACGCGACACCCCCTGCCACTAACACCTTACTCCGTACCCCTCCCATAATCATAAAAGACCTACCACGTTGTCTCACATACAGTAAATGTAATCTCTTTCTCGCAGTTATTTATCTTAGTTTCACACCCCTTATTGCAGAAGCTTATACCTAACTAAGAAGTCGGACCAACCACACATCCAACCACACGTCCGCTTACTTAACAAGGCATGGAGTAGAAAAGTGTAGATATGCATGTACCAAAAATTCGCTTCGAGTTCATTTCCATTGCCGGTGACACCGCGTGTAGCCTGGCGAAACGTCCCTTGAGGTGCGGAGCGCGGAGGTGAGTGTTTTCACAGGCATGATTTCTCGGGTTTTTTCCATATTTGAGAAAATAAAAATAGTCCGTGTAAGTAGATAAGACAAAACAAGACAATACTTTTAATTGGTGTCTAGTAGCTATTACAGACATTTTATTTCATATATATTTTTCAAACATATATACTTTTCAAACCCGTCACCCGTCACCCGCCCCCCGTCACCCATCACCCGCTACCCGTCACCCATCACCCACCACCCGTCACCCGCCACCCGCAGAAAAGTCCTACCGGTAGATGTAGTTAGATGATCCTCTACAACAATGCCACATTTTATGTTTTTTGTTTTTGTTTTCATTCTTAAGAACTCATTACAGTTATATGACATAAAAATTAAATACCTACTGGTTCTTTTTGACTGTTGTCTTAGTGTTCCATTGTCCAATGCATCAAACAAAACATAACCAACTAATGTCAACACAGAGGAAAGCACAACTAAGAGGGAAGGAGACAGGAGTCCAAGATCCATGTACACAAAAGCTGCTACAAATATGCTTACACTAAGGGAAAAATGAAGTAAAATCAGTATTATTATTCTTATTTAATTAGCTGCAATTGCAATGTTCAATGGTTCAACTTTGAAGGCATAGTAACTTTCATATACTATTATCTTTCAATAATTATTTTTGTAATAATAAAACCACAATTCAAGAATGACCTCAGCCTTTTCACAAAGCCTTCATATCAAGCTGCCTGATCCAGGTAAAAATAATTAATGTCATTATTTTGCAAAAGTGGCTTACCATTATTATTTTTTAAACCTGCTTTGTAACTGACAAAATAATGAATCTTTTCACCCAAAACTAAACATTCTACTTTGATTCCTTAGAGTCTACTCAAGGTGGGCTACTCACATTTCCTCACAACCCATAGAATATAATACCAGCATTATGTCGTTTACACACCAGTATAGTTTAAAAAGGTATAGAAATTATATAGACCATGAAAAATGGTTGTCTATTTGATTTATGCATTATGTCTCTAACTGAAAAACCATGTATCAGTGTGCAGGAAAGACAGATGAACACATATTGCTTCACCATTATGCCAGCTTCAGCTTTCATAGAGTGCAACTCTTGACCAATCACTAGTGCAAGAAAAAAACAGTTTGTTGATGTAACAAATGAGTTGTAACGTACAAAAAGTACCTGCTAAGTTGTTGTGACACAGCTCCAGATTCCAGCACCACTGACCAGAACTGATAGGTTCTTGTATTCACTGCACAAAAGATATAGAAAGCAAGATGCACCCATGGACAATCAAATGCAATAGATAGTCTGCTTTATCAAAAGAGTTAAATCACCTCCTGTATGGTAATTTTTCTGTTTTGTCATGTGCTATTGAGCAGGTAACCAGTCTACGGATGCATAATATTTCAATTTATGGTCATTAATAATTCATAAACAAAAAACAAAAGAAATTAATGTTGAATGAGTGCCTTTACACATGATAAAGACACAGGTACAGTTGAACCACCTCCCATGAGCAACCGCCAATCCAAAACACCAAAACTTTCCCAGTCAAAGCCTTACAGTTGGAACCTCTAGTTAACGACCACCTCCTGCAAGCAACCGCAACCACTTTATGGACCTGAAAGTTTAACGATTTTCCATTGTTTTTAACCTCAGTCTTGTAAGCAACCGCTTGATGCATTTGCTGATCTCTATGTTTGCTGTGTGCACTATGCTACTCTATAGAATATGCAAAAAATTTTACTAACATTGCATGGAACCACACATGGCGTAACTTAGAAATGGCATGCAATAGATTATCTTCCATAAAATAGATGTGCCCAGACCTCATCTTGGAAGACCATTGCCCCCCTAGTGGTTCAATTCTTGTAAGCGACCACCTCCTGTGAGCGACCACTAAGTCTTTGCATTTCGGGTGGTCACTCATGGGAGGTTCGACCATAATTATAAAACTTTACATCCAATTGTTTAGACCAAAATAACCCCAAATCTAAAATTAATATTAGTGCAAGGATGAGTCGAATCTCTATATCAGAGGTTTTGGAGCCATTCTAGCAGGTGTCTAAAGGGGTAGGGGATTGGGAGGAAGGAGAAAAAAGGAGCGGGGGTTGGGCTTTCACGCGTTTCTCCAGCTCCCCCTCCCCTTTTTGTGCCTGCCACACAAGCTAAAGCCATTCAAAGCTCACAGTCATGTAAGATCTGCTGTAAAAACTCCCAGCTTCGCCTCAAGTTTTTAAACTTGACAATACACTCCTGCTTGCTTTTTAAACAGAACAAAATGCCTTCAAAACACTTTCAAGAGACATAGCAAGTGAACGTATACAGTTATGATACAGTTTACTTTGCACACTGAATATAGTGTGCATGATATATTATAACATTAATTTTTTTAAGCTTCATGCAAGTTGTTTAGGCCATGCATGCTAAGCGATTATGGAGCAGGTCATCTGATATTATGCAATGGTGAAATTTCACACAATTGACCTCAAATCGCATCTGTTCGCACAGTTTGAGAAAATCGCATAATTCATAAAAAAATGCAAATTTCAAGTAAAGTAAGCAATGAATTCCAACTTTAATTAAAACTTTTCCCAATCTTAATGTTTTTTAAGGTGATTTACCACTAAAGAAAGCCTTGCAAGACATCTGAAACCTTCAATCGCTGTATATGGTCATTTTGATTTCAGAGACAGGCACTGTGGTCCTGAAGCGGTGTAACAGCATCATGTAATGTTAAACAAGTGTCCTTTTTCTTTTCCAGAACAAGACAATCAGACAAATTTAATTATTAATTTTGTTTTAAAATAGAATGATGTTTTATTATTCCTTTACATTCAAATTGCCTGTTAAACAACATTAAAGTGGTTTGAAACCTGGTAAAACAATGTAAATTAGCCCTGAGAAAATTGCATAATTTATCACATAATAGTCCTACATTATCACACAATCTACCCTGAAAATATCACATGATTTCTGATTTTATCGCACCCTATCAGATGGCCTGGTGGAGTGCTTCTTCCGCCCAAATAACCATGTAACCACACTACTGAAGGCAATTTCTGTGAAAGTCCAAACAATAGCATGTAAGGAAAATAATGTGTTGATGTGTTGCAAATACTAAGCAGTACATGTTTACCAAATGGCATTGATAACTGTTATATTTAAGGCTCAGCAAAAAACACAAAAAAAAAGAGGTGAGATGTGATTTAGCATTAAAGGGTGGTGAGTGAATTATTATTTTTGAACAATGTGTGACACGTGATTTTCCTCTAAGAATTCAGTGATTTTGCTGTGATTAAAACTAGAAGCACAGACATTAAAAACAGATAGTCATGACATCAACCCCTTTCTAATCCTTTTTCTCATTCCCCATCCTCTGATCTCCTGTTCAAGTCATATTTATGAACTCTATTCTCACATCAGTGAATACTGTTTAATATAGTTAATATATCACTGGATTTCAGAAAACCTACTTTTGTACAATTAATGTCATTCAATTTTAGCTGTTAATGCATAAATCCTGCCCAAAAGGAACCCTGAACAAAATTTATTATTGCTTGGTTGGGATTGTCATTTTACCTTACTGTAATTACACCTCATTCACATGATCTGTGATGGCTAATTTTTTCCCTGTGTATGGGTGATGGCAGATAAAGAGTAAGCATGATGCATGGCAGGACCTGTACAGTACTGCAAATGATCCCCAAAATGGGCCGCAAATGATCCTCGACTGCAAGCGATCCCCAAAGTCAACCGCAAATGATCCCGTGAAAAATTAAGGAACAAAATGGATTTCATGGGACTGATTACAAAAAAAGACTGATTATAAAAAAAGGAACCTTTTTCTCTCGCCTTCTAGAGAAAAAGGGAAGGAGGATGCCACATCTCAGGTCGATTTATACAATAAGGCGAGACTTTAAAACTGATCTTTTTGGAAGTGTCGAATTAATTTTCAGAATATTTAAATTGGATTTTTCTCTGAAGTGTTAACCTAAGTGCCCGTTACAAAACAAGGCATGATTTAAAATAAACAAACATCAAAATGCTCCTGAACTTTTAATATCAATGTCCACGAGTTTTGGTTTATTTCGATATAGCAACCTGCTTACAGCTCATAAACATGTCGTGAACAGTTATATTCATTTGACGTTTATATGTATCTTTATTTGTTGTGCCTTTGCTGGAGACAGTTACCAGGAATCTAAACCTGGTAATGAGAAACACAAAAGTGAGGTAAACAGTAGTTATTGTGTGACAAAACATCGTAGGAAATTGTCACATTCGTGGACTGAAAGAAAATCGCTTATAATTATTCAGATCCAGGAGGCACTTTGGAGAAAATTAAACAACCTAAAAACCCTTATTTAGCCGTAACGAAGAGCATTGCATTTCAAAAGAGGTCAATGGAAATGCTCTTGCATCAAAGGGCAAAGCCTGCAAGCAAGCTCTCCTGTTCTCTCCACCATCCCCCATCTTCGCGTCTCCTCTCGCGTGCCACTCGTGCGTCCACTTTTCACAATACCCCCAAACTGAGAGAGCTTGCTCACAGGCTACAAAGGGCAAATCATCCTGACCAGAGACAATGTCAATTAACCGCAGAAAATCAATATGTGTGTCATGACCTCTCAGTATGAAATAAGCAGCAAAACGTTTTCCTCCAGAGTATAATCTACCCACCAGAGAAAAAACTGATTGGAACAAGAAGCATTTTGGCATTAGGTAAAAGTCGTGTGTTCCCTACCGACCCCGTTTTTACACTTGAATGATCTTTTTCATTACGTTTTAATTCACGTACAGTATTTATTTGAGAAGTAAAATTCACTCTTAGTCTGACTTGTTGTAATAATAATGATAAAATTGACATGATGAGTCCAAACCATTTCTGTTTTTCTTTCGGGATCATTTTCGGCCGACTTTAGGGATCACTTGCGGTCGAGGATCATTTGTGGTCCATTTTGGGGATCATTTGCAGTCTTGGGATCATTTGCAGTTGGGGATCATTTGTGTTACTGTACAGTCCCCACCCCCCACCTCCTTACTACCCTTCTATTATGGAAGTATTGAGAAGTATTCCTGCCATTTTCCATGCAGAAATCTTTTGACATCAAAGCATTAGTTCTTGAAAGACTCTTACCTTACATACCAGAGGCAAATATCTAAAAATGAAAGAAAGCATCGTTTGCTACCATTTTGTAGTGCTGAACCCACAATTTTGATGAGATATTGGTTGACAAACTATAAAAAACCGATTTATCATGCTCAATGCTGTGCTGTCAGTGGTGTTTATGTCACTCACACATAACTATCACCAACCAGCTAACGTCCTATAATTATGTGCTACAAGAACATTTAAGTTAAACACACTTACAATTTTTCTTCATTTCATCCAGAAAAGACTCGTCAACATAGTTGTCTGGAACGCCCTGGTCTTCATAAAGTACTTTTCTCCAGGGTTTCTTCGCTTTTATTTGTAATGGGATGGAGTTTATATCCATTCCAGTGTCACTGAACATAGTTTGAAGCACTAATGCACACTGCATCTTCCACGGGAGACGAAAAGAGTTTAAAAGAAAATTGGAGAAAACGGCCCTTGCTCTTCTGCCATATTGGAATTTACACACATTGCGGATAATTAGGTGTCATGTACATGACGATAGTATTGTTTGTTAGTTGTACAGCAGGCTCGTTTTCTCATTTTCGCGGAGTTGTATATTATTGGACTTCTGCTTTGGACTTCAACACTGATTTGTTTGTGCAAATTTGTAGACTAAACGGAAAGGAAAGCGTATAGATTTGCCTGGGGAGTGGAGTATTGGAGTACAAGACAACAAACATCAAGATGTGGTAATCAGCGCGATAGAATCATGTAAAACTCATTGCTTCCGCGAATTTGTATCTTGTTAAGATGGCTGGCATGTCAGACGAGCACAGAAAAATTCTCCAAAGACACCGTGCGGACCTCATTAAGGACTTGGAGCCTTTGAAGGTGTTAAATGACCTGTCTGAATGTCTTGATGAAGATGACAGGGAGGCTGTCAAAGGTCACCGAACGAGAGGGGACCGTGCAGAAGAATTAGTCGATATGATTCCAAGAAGAGGACCAAAAGCCTTCCAGTGTTTTGTTGCTGCTCTGTACAAGAGACAGCGTCACCTGGCTATGCCTCTGATAGAAGAGTCAGGCATTGATATTTCGTCTTTTGGGAAAGGTAAGGGCATTTTATTTTGAGTCTTATTCCCCAATCCAGAAACTATAAGGGAAAGGTTGTGACAATGCCCGGGGGGGGGGGGGGGGGGGGCTACTTTAGGAATTTTTGGGTGGGGAATGTGCTGCTGAGACCCTGGAACCCTTTGCCTATACCAGGGCTCGTTCAATTGAATTTTTCTACCCTATACTAGACTAAACTCCCAAAATCTCCCCTATCCCAGAGTAGCTGTTTTCCAGATAAACTCTCTGATTTATAGACCCTATCCCAGAGTAAACTGCTCGAAAACCATACCCTTCACAGTGGCACATACCTGTATAGCCCCTATATGGCAGTACCAAACACCCCCACCCCCCTGTGACAATCGTATTTTGTATTTGCTTAAGGGGAATAGGCACAAGCTTTGTCTAACTAACGCTGATCCCAAAAGTCATTGTGCCGAATACTTGTACTCATTCCCCTTATAGTTTCTAGAGTGGATTATGGAATGCCGCCTATTGAAACATGTTGATAGTAAATGCAAATTTTTCTGTCAATCAAATGTCTCCTATTATTTGTATTTGGAAATTGGTGAAACATTTTGATTGTTTTGGAGACAATAGAAGAGCAAAAAAAAATTGTAGTCAAAATAAACAGGGTGCCAAAAAAGGCAAGCATCTGAGAAATCAAAGGCAACATTTTTGTCTCCAGCAAAATCCGCCAAGTGAGAGCTAATTTGCTTATAAGTGTAAGCAAAGCGAAATTCACTGTGGTTGTAAACGCAACATTTCTTCAAAGTTTTTTTCCCCTCTAAAGGTGTAAATTCACATGAAAGAATCATGCTTTCATAAAAATTATAGAAAATGAAATGAAGCAAATCGAAAAGTTATAAAAAAAGCCAGGATTTTTCAGTTTGATGGAAAGGATAGGTTATTTGCATACTTACCAAAACAACTTCAAGCACTATCCGAACCCCTTCGACTTCATGTTTCTTTTTCTTGCATTCTACACATTTTACTGGCTTATAAAATCCTGAAAATATTTTATAAAGTCAAAATATTTTTCAAGCTGAGCAAATGCAGTTCCTAGACAAAAGGAGAAGGTCAAAGGGTAGAATGAAAGCATCTCACAATGAAGTTAAATTAACTAGTTTGAATTGTGGAAACAATAAGCTAACACTTCACTCATAGAGTCAAAGGACATGACATGGGTCGGCATCCTCTGTGAGCCTGGAAATGGTCATGAGACCCATGATTTTACGGCCTGCATTTACATGTATCAGTAGGTGCCATTCAATGTTATAATAATGGTTAATGGTTGCTTTGAATACTATCAACCAATCATAACTAGCAGTTGTCCACCAAAATGATCACAGAAACCAAAAGCTGAAAGCTTGTACCTATTCCCCTCATGGTTTCTGGAGTGGGAATATTATTTATATAATTATTATACAGTCCATTTTGATTCAGTATTACAGAGAAACTTATAAAACAGTTACATGTAAGTAGTAGAAGTATTTGTGGTCGAATACTATTGTGTTTCTAGGAAAAGCCAATCAAACATGGCAAAACTGCATGTACCAAATTGATGATAACTTTGTGGTTTTTTTGTACATCATAATCTTTGTTGTATTTGTTTACTAAACAATCAACATTCCTGGGATATTTTAAACCTGGTTTTCATGTCGCGAAAATCTGAGATGATCGGGGATTTTGCTGTTTTCCTGATCATGTCAGGTTTTTGCGGAATAATGAAAACTCATAATCATAGACATCTCTGAATGTCTGTGATAGTAAGGGACAAATTGGAACACGGGCAATTGGAAGGAGGTTTTTTTACTTTCCCAATCCATCCCAGAGTACTGCGATGGTTGGTGATCATTTCCTACATTTATGAAAACTCAAATTTATACTTTCGGGGATGCTGAGGATCGATGGGTGATTGGTTTTGCCTTGGCTCCAATCATCAAAGACTAGTGTTCTCCTCATAAATCAAATTTGCAACTGAGACAGACTCTGGGATGTTCCCGTCATGACACATTAGTAAAATGTTATATGCTTTGGAACGCTAAATCCCCAATGGTCTGGGATTTTCCTGACATAAAATAATGTATGAAAACCAGGCTTTAGGCGTTCATGGGGTGACTGGTTTTTTCACCTACATGTATGAGTCGTTTCATAATGTCCTGTTTGCTGAAGTCAAAATCTTTAGAGATCATGTTAGTTTTATACACGTTAAAATTTCAGTTATCAGAATAATTATTATTACATCTAATAAAATTCATGAAGCATTTCTATGGCAAGTCAGCCATGATTCAGTCCCTTTTGTTTCAGAAAACAAAGTTCCAAAGTCTGGCAGTCAATCTTTATTTACTTCACTTTTGTGGTTGCAAACAAATAAGACATTTAGGAAGCAGGGTAGATAAACATCATGCAGGATGTTATTCTAAAATTCTTGAGTAAGAATTTTACTTCCCCAGGGGTACTTCACAGAGGAAGTTTTGTTCTTAGTCCAAAATCAAATTATTGTCCATGAACTGACTAACAAGAAGTTAGCAAAACCACCTCTAAAACTCTAGAGACTGACCCCACGTTAGTGAAATGACTTAAGATATTAGCAAACAAGATGCTAGTAAATGTCATCAATGTTAAAGACTCTGTAGACATTATAAAACACGTTGGAAGGAAACCTCTGCAAGCAGGGTATTCAAATCTGGGTCGTCTAATTATTAGTCTTGACTATTGAATTCTCTTTTGGTTTTGACAATACTTGAATTTAGCTGATGTTGGAATGACAGATCAACACAAGCAGATACTCTTGAGCAATTTTGAGAATATCCAAAAGGTGAACCTTGACAAATTAGCAGAGCAGCTTCATTCATGTGGTTTACTAGACGACATTGATAGGCAAAATCTTTTATCTGATACAAGACAGTCATCACAGAAAATAGACAAGCTGTTGAGTGAGATTCTCCCCAGAAAGGGTCCTAAAGCTTTTGAAGATTTTGCACATGAACTGGAAAAAGTTGAACCAAATATAGGACAGAAATTACTGGAGGATGCTGGAATGACAGGTACTACACCATTATATCATAATAATATTATAAAGTATCTAAAGCCGATCAAGTAAATTTTCCTGTCCCATTTTGAATGTTGTAGTTTACATACTCCACTACCTCTCACGAACTTGTGAGTATATTTTTAACTTTAGGTGGACTTTAAGACTCTTTCACCTTCGTTTGTTTTTAGTTTTCATTGATCGTTATTGAATAAATAAGCAAATTTTCTTTCTCAGTTTTACAGAAAGAATTTTCATTCAAACTAGACCATTGTGGCATGTTTGTAATCAGCCAATAGAAGTGTTTGTTATTGTGTGGCGCATTACGAGAATTTTGTAGTTAATCGTAAAGTAAGCATTTTTGTCAGCTGTTGTTATAATAGAATTTGTTCATGCTTAGCTTGCGTATATCAAGTTATGGATGCACGCAGAAAGTTTGGAGAGCATGAAAGATGCGTAAGAGTTACATGAGGCGATGTTGTTTTTGTATGTTGTAGTTCACTATTTGGTTAATGATCTTTCTGTCTTATTGTCCTTTATTTTGGGTATGGATATGTGTAATAAAGAATTTTGAGACAAAGAAAACAAGAAGAGATCAAAGGAGTGCAAAACTTTTAATTACAAAAATAGTGGTGAATACGTCGTCTGTAAGGAAGCAAAAACCACAATGTACTTTAAATGGCAGCTAAATAAAGCATTCATCAGATAAGGACAAACTGTCTCTTTCACTTGATAAGTAAACTAACAAGCCATGCCTTGCCTTGAAAGTGTTTGATACTTGTTAACTTTAAGCAAATTGAATAACCAGTGAATCTCTAAATTATGTATTAATTTGGCAAGGACAATCTTTAAAAATAATGGTTCACAGTAGTTGATAGCTGAGGACATTGCCTTGATTTACTATGCATAGTGTGAGAAGTGTGAGAACTCCTTCCATGAGCTTCTCAATGGTTTGTCAAATATGGTTAGTAAACAGGCTTGGAGTATAGCTAAGTAACCAAGCAGTTAAGCAGAGAATTGTAGGCTATCAAGATCTATCTCAGTTCTTTTGCCATAAAAACTTTCATGTAGACAATTCAATGATCTTCAAAGTGAACATGATCCTTGCAGCTGAATGAACACTTCAGTTGAAAATGAACCTGAAAAAATTCAGGCTTGACCAGGAATCGAACCCTGACTTTGCGATGACTGGATGCAATTAATGCTATATCTATTATTATTAAAGCTAATCACTCCAACTGGAGAGCAGGCCATTGTGAATTCCAAATATACAACTGTACCCAATGGTGGAAATGACATGAATTGAAACATATGAAATGACTCATATTTTGAGCTGCAGGTAAAGATAGATTGTATGAAAGTGAACATAATCCTTGTACTAGCTGAATGAAGGTGAAAAAGAACTTGAAAAAAAAAACAGACTTGACCAGGAATCAGAGCCTGAGCTTTGCAATGACTTGACACAACACTCTATCCATTAAGCCAACCATTTCCACCAGTGGGTATATTATAAACTCACAATGGCCTGCTCTGTATTTGGCTTGATTATTGTATTGGATAGAGCATTGTGTCCAGTCATCACAAAGGTCAGGTTTGATTCCCAGCCAAGCCTGAATTTTTTCAGGTTCTTTTCATTCTTGACCAATACTCAGACAAATTTTTGCATGGCTTAGTTAAATTTCTCATTGTTTTGCTTTGCTCTTTGTTGTTATGCTTTTGTACGGTATGGTAATGTGAAGACAATGCAATACAATGACTTGTTGGAGTATTGGACAATCCTCATTCCTTTTTAACTGGTTAGGTTGTTTATTCAACTGGGAGGATCTTTTTCCACTTTCATATCTTTATCTCCTGTTTAAAATATGAGTCTTTTTTGTATTATTTCCTTTCATTATGAACTTCCTTTGGAATGCAGACCCTGAGTGTAATACAAAGTGTGAAATGTTTGTCTCATAAAGTTTTTGCTCCATGCAAGAGCCTCCCTGCCAAAGAGAAAATTAGGGTGGCAGGAGGCATTTTGTATGGAGCCCTTTATTATTTAATGTACCTTAACAGGAGCTCCTAAGATATTATTCATAATACCATACTAATGTCTGAGTGTACTCGTAGCTTTAGCATCCTCCCTTGCTTCGAGAGGGCCTACACCTCCGCCTATACAAGACACTGGTCACTTTACATTAGACTCCCCAGTACAAGATATTTTGGAAGATAAGCCTGAGGTCTTTAAACAGTTCTGCCAGTTCATGGATGAAGAAAATTCTTTTGGATATGGATGGAAGAGGTTTGTCAGAATTCAAATGTAAAATCATGCTGCTCTTGGTCATTTGAGTTTAAAATTACACGAGTTGAAGACGTGTAACCTTGATGACATTGTTTAACTCTTAAGCCATGTTTACAGTCTTGAGTATTGTAAATTTTTGACAAACTTTATCCTTGAAAATACTTCCTTGATCTTGAAAAGAGCGAACTATTTTTCCTGGCCACTTTCATGGATAATACTAAAAGTTAATGAGTCAAATTCCTGTATGTTTTCAAAACAGTATAAAAAAGTACCGTATTTACTCGATTAAATGCCACCAAATTTTTGCCAGTGAATGCTGCTCTTGAATAAAGGCCACACCCAATCAGAGGATTGCAGCATTTATTCGAGGATTATAAGGTAAACATTCGGTACAACTTAGTAATCTACACCATCCAGACAATTACGATTCAATCTCGTCAAAGAAAGGACGACAGCGTTTCTTTGCTGGTATCCCATAAGCTTTGCTTAAGGACAATACACTCATTTCCACTCTATAATGATATCCTATTGTGTAAAAAAGTAGCTCAACTAACAACTAAAGCTATTTTGTAGTTAAGCACTCGTGTCGTTTTCCTTTCTTAGGCTTTACCAAGAGCTTTGCCTCCCAGATGGCAAGGAAACCAAAATGGAAGGAGGAGTTGGGGGACCAACATTAAACTGCATAAAAGGTTGGGTCTCGATCAAGGGACGCAGTGCTACAGTTCAGGCTCTCCTAGCTGCTGTTAATCGAGCTGAGCGTAAAGATTGTACATATATTCTTGAGAAAAGCCTTGGCTGCCAGTTGGACTACACTGATGCTGGTGTTAAAGAAGTTACAAGGAAAATGGCATCATTAAGTAAGTAAGGCCGACCTTCCGATCGACTAAAATGTGATCCACTGCCAGAGCACAGTAACCTGCGATCAGGCTTTCTTTTTCGGGGAAAGAGTGAGCATCGGCGGACAGGAAAAGCGGGGAAAAAGAACTTTTGCCCTTGCCTCCCAAACAAAAAGGGAAGAAGGACCGCCTGATCACAGGTTAAGAACATACATGTGGCAACCACTCATCGATAATTGAGAGTCACTGATTTTCTATAGATTGTACATTTGATATCCTAAAAAAGTCCACTTGTCACTCTCGGTTTATTTGTCCTCTCCTTTTTTCACGTGGTTCCTTTATTTGTTTAGATCCCAGTGAAGAGAAGAAAGTAGAATTCTTTGGTGATCTAGATGAAACGCAAGCTTCTGAAATTTTCAGTCGACTGAAGGCGCAAGAACCGGTTACCTTAGAACAACTTACCCAAGATCTTGGAATCGATAAAATGGTTTCTACAGCGGAACTTGTGCGACGAAGTAAAGAGTACCGCATCCGCAAGTTTCTTGACTCGCTACCGAGCGAAGTACCCAGAGTTACTGCAATTACAATTTTTAGGGATGTGTTATCAACTTATAAAGGAGTGACTGGTAAGTGGGTGCAAGAAGTGTAACGTTTATTTGATTCTTTATTTTCCAATCCTCAGGCTCTTGGGGCACGCGAGGGGAGAGGAAGCGTGTCTCCCTCGCGCGCCCTGTTCTTTCTTGCATCCATTTCCCATGCGCATTTGAAAACAATAAGGATAACGTATGCTAGATAACAAATAGGTGAGAAACAGTGGACTGTGAGATAAAACAGGAATCGCGGGCAATGTTTTTGACCGCAGTGAGAATGGAATCCACGACCTCCGGATGAGTTCTTTCAGTATTCAAGCGGATTGAGCTACGCGGCCTATCGGCAAAAGCTCGTGAAAATAACTTGTGACAATTTAGAGGCCCACGGATTTAATGGTTTAAGCATTTATATATTTATTTATTTTTTTTTTTTTCGGGGGGGGGGGGGGGGGGGGCAAACAGAGTGTATAATGGGGAATTGGAAAAAGAAAGTCTAATACACATTTCACTTCAGAATTTCACTGCCTTCTTCTAAGTGATACGCGAAGGCGTATAACGTGAAAGACGTCAAAATACAAGTCAGAACTCAAGACTTTAGCATTGTTTTTGTAGATACAAACGAAAATTTCCTCACAAAGTTTGCAATTATTCTGTTTACAGGCCCTTTGTTGCCACCGAAGAAATTTATCAGAGACGTTAGTTACTCTGTCCGAAGAGATCTCACCAAGGAATTGTGTGGTATGTTTAACCTCAATACGCGATTTGATTGACAATTACGTATTAGCCCAGTTCTTGTATAAATTGAAGGCGAAGCCTTGATAATTTTCGCTACCTTGCGCAAAAACCGAATCCTATGATAAAGAGCTTTAGAATTACTTTTATGGCAAATGACAAACCTCAGATTCATTTTGACAATTTTACAATGGAAAATGAGAAGATGGTACAAAGAGCTTAACAGAGCTGGGTGTTAAGAGTAACGTTGCGTGACATGAGACTGCAGTGATATTATAGTGAACTAAAGAGTACAAAAAGCTTTGACGGTAAACATTTGGCTCTTAGCAAAAAATCGCCTGCTGAAGCAACACAGACATTTGACAAGGCAAAAAATGTTTTTTTCGTTGACGCATTCCTGAGCCTCTGTGGTTAAAACTATATCTAGAAGAAAAAAAAGAAGAAAGAAAATAAGGCAAGAGTACTGTTCGTACCACTTGAGAGGAGCTTAAACAATCAATCGCTGGTTACGGCACTCCACACCGGCTTTCCAATTTGAGGTTTTGTAGGGGAGTTTTCCTGCTGGAGTTGAATTTTTAGGTAGCATAATTATCAAAGTTCAAACACAAACAGATAAAATTGTCGTCGAGTGTTTACCTACTTTATAAAACCGCCACTGTGAAATAGATTTTGCGTCCTCTGAGTCAAACTTTTTTTCCATCGTTCCGGTCAAGTCACCCAGTTACTTGAAAGTTGGGAAATTAGTTTGGAGCCGGAGAGAGGGGAACCGCGTCCGCAGAGACACAGCCTGTAGCTTGTAGAGCGATTTTCGTATGACCTTGTAAAATGTTTTCGGTAAGTGTTCGTTATTTGTTTTATCAGCCAATGGATGAAAAGATCAAAACATGGCCTCTTCGTTTTCCTGCCAAAGAAAACCCTAATATGGAGAAGGCATTGTTCGATTGGCCAATTGTGTTACAGTTTGACGTCAAAGGAAGTATCGGTTGATTTCTAGAACGGTTCTCGGGCATAAAGTTTTTTCAACCGAGCGTTCGCTTAACCAACCAAAAACCACGCGCTCGATAAACCAATCAAATCACTAGACTATTTCCGTTCGTTTGTTGTTTCTCTTTTGTTCGCGCGTTTTCATTTCAAGGTCATACGAAAATTGCTCTATTTGTTGCCTTGAAATTAGGTTAAAATTTGGTCATTTTACGTCGCAGATGTGCAGAAACGGCACATAAATGTAGAGAAAGGCGTTATACACTCGCAGAGAACTTTGTTATTTCGTACTAAACCTATTTGTTTTAGACGTTCCAGTGGCCATCGCCGTCGTTTCCTGGGGTCTGTAATTCTACTTCACGTAAAACGTATATCTCAGGTGAATTTCCCATGCCTGCGATCTGATCTTCGGCAAAATTTGAATTCCCCTCCCCTCGCCGACCTTCCCTCTGTGTTAAGCCTCTGCTTAGTTTTTTTGCCGAAGCACGCCAGCAATTTAAGCTAAATCCCTACCTTCTTACTTTCTTTCTTTCTTTCAGGAGATGATAACCGCTGGAAGGACTTAGCTCAAAGGCTAGGAATGGACAACTCTTCGATCAGATTTCTTGAACAGCGAAAGGAAAATCCGGCGGACGAAGTGCTAAGATTTTGGGAAGTTAAATCCGGTAGCACTGTGGGTGCCCTATATAATATTCTAGTTGAACTCGGGTACAAGTACATAGCGGATATTTTATAAATGTTAAAATCCCGTCATCGAAAACATCTTCCACCTCATTACATCCCTTATTACATGAAATTTTCGCGACACGTTAATTTTGGGAAAGTTTTGTAATTTGAATCACTTTAATTTCGCGATCTTTAGTAAGACGCTCTTTATCTAACCTATCCTTGAAGCAAGTAAAACACTGACTTCATTTACAATAACGTCAAAATTTATAACAAGAGATGCAGCGACGGGTCTAAATGAAAACAGTAACAACAAAGTTCTAACAATTTCCACTAGAATTTTACGCTTGTTCGTTAATTTTAGTCAATTGACCATGCTCTCCATAGTCGTTAATGTAAATTCATCCTTTCTTCATTATTAGCTATCATTGATATATTGTTATTCACTTAATTTTCGCGTCATGTTATGTTCGCGACACTTGTTATTCGCGATTTTTTAATTAAAGTGTCGCGAAAATTCCATGTAATAAGATACCTGTTTGCGATGTTCGGGAAAATTTCTGGTGATAAGGCAGTTTTTTACATGGCGTAACGGTGACTTTATTGATCGTTTTTGCTCACGTGGTCAGCAGCTATAGAAATGGTTTGGAACTAAAGGAAGTTTTCACATGAGAAAAGAGTTTAATCCCCTCGCGATTTTTCTTTACACCAACATGGCAGCCGCCATGGTGTTGTACACCAATATGGCCGCCCGCGACGTCATGTGAAAACGATGGCCACGTGAGAGAAAACATTTTATTGGTTGTTTTTTTAGTCATCCGTCCTCAAATAAACGGCTTTTTCGGCGAACAGAATTAAGTTTTTCGGAAACGGTCCCAGAGTGGAGTTTTTTTAAACGCCAGCTTATCGCTTTCGTGTGGACGGACGAAAAAGGTTTTTTCCGATACGATAATGTCATACATTATCCAGCACATGCTCCGTATTAGTGATGCTATAATATTTCCATCGTCTTAGCTTTTTCGTGTGGACGGGCAAAAAACGATTCGAATACTCTACGTGTAGACACGACACGTATTTTTTCCAAAACGGGGTTAATAATCTTCGCTGTCAAAAATATCCGGATACTTGTAAACGAGGCCTCAATGCTACTTCTACTTTTAGAGACGCAAACCTATGGCGTTACCCTTCTGAGTACTTTTTCAGTGAAGTCCGATGATGTGACAATTCCATATGAAAGCTCTTTAGCAGTAATTTGTGCTTTTCGTTTAAAGTAGTTTTTCTCAAAGTTTTCTTTGATTGTAGGCGCTTTAAATGATAGGGTTAAATTGGTCCGAAAAGAGAAAGTTAGCGACTTCTAGCAGTCACAAAACCTTTCTTGCTGATTGACGTTATCCGTTTCGATTTAAACGCGGCTTAGATAAGCTGAGCACGTTTTTTAGTACATGTTAGTCAACAAAATATGAGTATTTGCTTTGTATTAGACAGAACAAATTTAATTTTAGTGAAGCGTTGATCTTGCTGCAAAGATGGCTTCTAAAATAATTGTAATCATGACGAAAATGTATTTAGGGACTAGTAAGGTGTAACAAATTCGCAAAGCGAAGAAGGATAATTCATATGATGTACAGATGCTTCTGTTTGTCAATCGCGTGTGTCAGTTCCGTCTTGTTACTAGTATAATTGCCTACTAATAAAGTCAATTCAAATTTTTTACCTTGTCACCATTTTATTGCGAGAAAAACAGTCGAAACTGGAGTCTTCAGCAGGAAATGAACGTAATGGCATCGTACGCGCATAGCATCTTTATGACGTCCGCTTTCGAGTTACTCGATCGACCTTGTGCTACTTCACACGCGGACGGCTGCACAACAGTAGCACTACTACCACCTCCTCAGGTGCTTCGGTTTTCGCACAGAAGCGTAAGTGACACGCAAGTGACTGGTGACAAAACGCAAGGGACCATGGGAAGGAGAAAAGTGAGAGACGAAGCGCCGTCTCGCCCGTTTTCTCCTTCCCGCCTTCCGCCTCTGCGCGCAAATCTTCATCGCGAGAGAGACCTCCGCTGGGTACGAGGCAGGTAGCAATTATAGATGTTTACTTTACTTGAATTTAAGCTGTGCGCGTGCCGTGATCGTCTGTGACGCAGTTAGTGTTCGTTTGAGCTCTGGCATAATTCTTTAAAAAAAAAAACGGAGACTACTTCTAAATCAGTTAATATTTGACTGGATAGTCTAAACAGACCCATATTTTTACATTGCAATTATATTCTTTTCCTGGTACACGGCAGACAACTATAAAGAGCTATACACAGGTAAGAGAAAGGTTATATTAAGTTTCACGCAGAAAGAAGTGCAGTGGGAAAATTAAAGTTGTAAGGGACTGCACACAAAAAGCAGTTGAAACCTCACAAGATTTTGTTCTTTTAAGACCTTTTTCACGGTTCTGAGTGTCAATGAAGACCTTTCATTTTTTTGTTTTATTTTTTTCCCATTCCTTTTCTTAGTTCTTTGTCGCCATGATTAGAATTGAGAACATCAAATCTTTGTTTCTACAACTGGGGCACAAACTCAGAGAGATGTGGAACAAACTGGAGACCAACCTGAAAAATTGGCCAGGATTTCATTTGCTCTTACAAAGCAAGGAATTTATGCAATACCATCCTCTAATCTCTCTCTTCTTGGTCATTTGTACATTCCTCGGATCTTTTCCTTTCATTGTCTTTGTAGCCTTTGTTTCGAGCTCGTTTATGCTGGTCTTGCTGAGTGCGATAACAGTATTTGGAGGAACATTTGCTGCAGCTTTTATCTGTTTCCTTGTTTTTCTCTTCCCGATAATGACCTTTGGAGTAGGAGTGGCAGTATTTTTGTACTTCGCATACTATTTTGTGACAACTGTTTTGCAAATTGTGAAGATCCTTCTAAGTATAGTTCAGTCCTCTGGATTCAAGAGAAAACTTCGTCGACAAGTGTCAGAATTGAGGTCTTCCACGCTAATGCACGATTCCCTTTAGATGGTAACATATTGTCTTTATCCCTGCAAGTAAATCAGTTGTTATAAGAGTTTTATCATTTACGATAAAAAAAAGCGTTGTGTGTAAAATCTTGAAATTTGTTTACTTTCTGAGTCCCTTTAGATACCTTTGACTTGTTTTGGTACTTTTTAAAATTAAAAGCTGTGAAAATACTTGTTTAAACATTTTTAAAACGTGGTTAGTCTGAAAACTGGTGTTTCGTCGCATGCAAGTGCCAGAGGTTCTGAAGTTTAGCAGACAAACTCTATGTGCATCTCAGCACAACAACCTCGCTTCAGGCGCGTGTCCACACCGGTTTCCACGTAAAGTTTTACGGAAATCGGTCAGATTTTTCATAATCCAGTATTTTTAATAACAATAAAAAAACTTTCCAAGTTGAAATCGAGTGATGAAACTATCCACCGATTTGCAAGGCTTAATCCAGGGAGAATGGAACTGGCCAATAACAAGCTGAATGACGTAGAAATCCATAAAATTTCAACGTGGAGCACGGTCTCCGGACCCCCCTACAAGCTTGCGCCTTCGAAGCTCGTTAATTTTAGGAAATCGGTCAGTATTTCTCCTAGATTGGAACCTGTGCTTTACATTGCAGAAGGCCGGATTCCAGACCGTGAAATGTCCACGCGACACACTGATTGTTATGACTGTTACTTATTAGCAAAAGCGGTTAAAATACTGGAGAATCTTGGCTAGTCTGTGACTGGCGTTTCGTTCGGCGATGAAGTGTCGCATCAGAAATTTAAAATATTTGTTTCTTGATAGTAATTACTCATTCTTCGTCGTCCACGGTTTCTTGCAGGTAATTTCTTAATTATTCTTATTTTCGAAATTGAGCCTATCGCAATGCGACGACCAACCCCTCCCCCACCCATGGCCATCCCCACTTCTAGCCGGAGCTCACATGGAATCAAAATAGCCTTGTTTTGTCTTGTTCCGGAGACATACATCACTGATACATTGCTTGATCTATCTTCAAAACAAAACTGAATGCAAACTTTACTAAGGAGATTTTTGTGTAACGGCCCGTGAACGCGCGTGACGAAGCCCTTTATGCTTCCTTGGCAATAGAACTTCCTAAGCTGCTTTAAAAGGTGTGCACTTGCTCCCGGAAAGAACGCGGGTTCATTCTATGCCTTTTCCTCTCTACGCTCAAGGAACCACAACAGCTCAACTGTGAAGCCATTCGCTCCTGTTTTCCTGATGGCTTGGTATCCAAACGAAGATAGAATGCTTTTAGACGACTAGCAAAAGGGATTTTAAAGAAAATAAAAAAAACATTTTCTGACTGCCTTTTTCAGACTCTTTCCGGCTGCCGGGCATAGCCACAGTGTTTTTTTCGAAAAGCAAGTCACACCAGGAGCCCATTATAGGCTCCTGGTCACACAGTAAATCAGTTATATTAGTTCGCAAAAGTATGAAAATATAAAAATGCACATACAATAATGCTGTTAGCAAATTATTCTCACGGTTGAATCCCAGTTTCTTTTTAAATATTGTTAAGGGCGCCACATAAAAATAAAAACCGCTGGAGATTTATTGACCCGTCTACCGAGCGGAAGGCGGTTGGGCTCCTGCTGGCGTCGCACAGATAGGCGTCTGTGGTGTAGGCTAGTAAGCCAAGGGTGGGTAAGTGAGAAAATTGCTTTTTTATCGCGCTCGCTCTCGCTTACAATCGTGCGGTCCTTTCACTACTCGAAAAAATGGAAAGGACGTCCGGGAAACAGACTATCAATATCATAGGGTAGAGGAGGAAAGAACTCATGATTAGGGCAAGGTGAAATGTCAACTTTATTACAGTGGACTGGTCATGCGCCCGTCAGACTGTCCAAAGGACGAAGTGGATCCCTAGCTAAAATAAAAAAAAAATCCCTTGTACCACTTACGATCTTTCAAAACATATTATATTGAGTTTCCATTTTAAGTATTACCGGAAAGTACTGAGGGAAACGATTTTTCACTCCAGTGAGTGAAGCCGGATATAAATTATTAATGTATAATCGGCTTTATGTCTGTGGTCCATCTTCTTTCTTGTCATTCAGCTATAAAGTATGGCCGTCGCCTTAGGTTTTGAGACTACTTAACGAAGTGGAAACAGAGAATTGTCCAATTCATAGACACACTACCTTGATATAAACCTATTAGTACTCTCGTATAATGTGTTAGCCATCTCTTTAACACTTCCTGACCTTCTCAATCTCCCTTTACAGACACGCACGTGTTTGATTAAAATAGAGACATGAACCTACTTGTATACCCTCACGTCATTTATCACTTTTACACTTCCTGGTTGAGTTCTATTTAAAAAACTGGACTTTTCATTTCACATGTTAAACGTCATACCTTTGTCATGCTATGACATGCAAGCCTAATTATTGTAAAGAATGATTAATATCACTTCCGGTCATCCTAAATCGGGGATTACAGCAGGAAGGTTAACACAAACTCCAAGAGGAGACAGCGAAAGCCTTGCCATGAATGATAATCCCGTTGATTTGTATTTGACACTTTATTTAAATATCCTTGAAAGAGACTTGTTCTGCCAAAACGTTTTGAAAACGAAAAAAATATATATATATTTTCTAATGATATAATATTGAGGTACCCCCAAACAATTTATTTGCTTATTCGCTCACTTTCCTGATTTCATATCATTTTAAAAACTTTCAAACCTCGGGCCGTCAGGAGGTCTGGGAAGAAGATAATCAACCGGAAGTGATTGAAATTATTTACAACGTCGCACTTCCTACGCAAAGCAAGGCATTGTGGGAGTTGGAGGCAGATGTCGGTGTTTTTGTTGTCGCGAAGATGTCGACGGGTTGGAGAGGAAATCATGATCCAAGAAGCCTGAGATAACAAACAAACATGAAGAAGAAAAAGTTCAAGTTTGACGTGAACTTCAAGTTAAATGAATTATCGAGTGTTCCGTTTGTGAGCGGGGTTCTCTTTGCTAAAATGAGATTACTGGAAGGTGGAAGCTTTACGAGCTATTCAACGAGGTATTTGACGTTGAGTACTGTGTGAAACAACACATGTAATAAGTTCACTGTTTCTCTAAATTTAGGCTTTGTTTAAATCTCTTTCTTTTCTTTAAGGGAGGAGGTCGGTAACCATTGTGTGAAGTGGGGAAAGTTCGTTAGTTTTCCGTGCAAAATGACGGCGAACATTTCTACTGGGGTTTTAGATACGTGCAACTACAGAGTGTCAATTCGAAAGGTAGGACCACTGCATAATCAAATTCGTGACATTTGCAGGGTTACGATTTTATGTTTACTTAGTTTTTCTCACCGATCAAGCTTTCTGTTTTCTCGGTCGTGCCTTTTAGCCGCGTGGGGTAGATTTTCATGGTTCGTAAGTGATGTTTAATTTCGGTATTGTGCAATTTCTTTTTCTTCAGTACTGTAGTAGTTTGGTTGTTATAAGGACCACCTGCGACCTGATTGATTTTATTATATTTGAGGATAAAAAGACGTTACTGAAATTTATCGCAATTCATGGGCCAACGAGAGGACAATTTTTAATTCTTGTAATACTTTTGCTTATTTTTTGGTGTCATTTTTCGGAAATTTAATATCGGCCGATGGAAAGCTGTTCGTGTGTTGCCCGGCTTAAAATTGTCAAACCGGCATCTGAACTTTGCCCGACTTTGCGACCTCAGATTCCGAAGAACGCGACTTATATTTTCCTCCCCTTTCCTATAAATTTCGACATTTTGGTCAATAATACAGACCTCTATTTTGCTGACAATTATTTTTCCCACGGAAATATGAATGCTTCGTTTGCTGTTTTATTGTTCTGGAACAACCTGGTGACTTGATTAGGATGCTTCAATTTATTGCGCTTTTCTTATGTAAATCTAGGGGTTGATCTGTTTTTGGATTAAAGGCTTTTTTAGACTTATTTCAGGGGATAATTAAGGAATGCATTCGGAATTTGTTAAGTAACAATTAAAACTATGCATGTATTGGTAAAGTTGAATTATTAGTGGTCTTTATATTGCTGTTTAGTTTTAAGTAGGACGTAGATGTGGTTTTCGAACATTTCAGGACTTCAGGCCATTAACCTCGTAAGAAAACATATCCACCCTAATTGATTAGCGTATTGAAAAAGCGAAAAAAATATTTTGTTTTGTCAAATCAGTGGAAACTAATTACTTTCTTCATACATGGGTGTGTGGCATAACAAGTGGATTGTATGGAAATATTAATTATTAGTTAAAATTTTGTGTGTGCTTTTTTGGATTATAATTAGGTAAACTGTGTTCCAAATTTCTTGACAGGAAATGTTCGCTTTTCCGTTTTCTGTATTAAAGCATTGTTTGATTGATTTGTATTTTCCTGTTACAGCATATTTCCAGCTCGTCAAATCAAAGAACCCATTTTACCTACTCATTCCGTTTTGGTCAGAATTACCAGAGAGACTAAGTATACTTAATTTGAAGTTTCTAGACGATAAGCTTATTTTTTTGAATAACTGCTGAAGCTGGACAAGAATAAATGTTAACGTCCACAAATTCATCACTGATTGCACATTATATTTTTACTCCTAAAAACACCTTTGCTTGCAAATTTAATTAAATCCAACCATGCAGTCACTTTACATGCATCTAGTTATAAAGCTGTTATTGTCTTTTTGGAAACACATGTATGCAGTGAGTAAATCTAGTCAAGGCCTCCATCTTCTAATCAAGTGAAGGTTACATTTAATTCTTAACTTTTGGAAAATTTAGGCAAAATGTAGTTAAAAAAGGTACCCTTGTTTTACCGATCTATAAGTACCAATATTAATTTTTCTTCAATATTGCTCTTGTATGAAGGACTGGCTTTGTGTTAGACATTGGCAGTGATCAAAATTTCTTCCCTTTAGTTTATACTGTTTGGGATGTCAATGAGAGGGCAAAATGTAGGTTATGGTATAAGAGAGTTCCTACATGGTAGTTGTACTCTCACTGATTCATGGCCAGCAACCCAGTGTTTTGTTTCCTAATCAGTTCTGTTTTTAGAATGTCTCTTTGTTTCCTAATAAGTTCTGAATTGTCTCTGGAAAGATGCTTTTAATTTCCTTTAATTTGCGCTCATCACCCACACTTTAGTAATACAAATAATTGTTTACATGTAGTGTCATAAAATAAGATGCTAATTATTTCAGATGGGAGCAAATACACAATTAGTAGAAGTATACATGGACTAAAAGACTAACAATTTACCTCAATAAGTGAGGAATGCATAAACAATCAATTTGCTTCTTGGATGAAAGACAATTTGATTTATGTGTGAATGTTTTGTATCAGGAGGCGAACAACTATAAATTCTTTGTGGAACCCTTCTCTACATGCACTTTACATAGCCATATAATAATAATGATGCCTGATGTTATTTTCTATGCAAGTTCAGGTGTAGTTCTTTCAAAGTAGACTCCAGCAAACCTCAGTTAACAGACACTTCTCTACATCGACAGCTTGTTTTTATTACAGATGGTTTTCATGATCCCAGATATACCAAAGGCCATTCAGTTTTAACTTTTGATACAGACACCTCTGAGAAAATGGACACCTCTGTGAACGCAATTAAGCTCTGTCCCTTTGGTGTCCAGAAAAAGTGGTTTTGCTGTCCTTACTTTCACATTGAAGCTCCTACATGTATTAGTGCCAACTACGATTTTTTTTCACTATTGTGCTTTCAGTATGAGTTGAAGTGAGATAGTCATTCTTGTTTTCAAGTCATTAGATAAAATTCTTTATTGTTACCATAGCATACCATTCTGACAGATCATTTTCGTATTTATATTTTTTTTAGGAAAAATTATGCAGATTTTTTTTTTTCTTGAATCCTCAAATGAAGAATTGAATAATTTATCATTTCAATATTAAATTCTTCATGTAATTTTAAGAAATAAAAAAATCCACATTTCCACAAAATGCTGATATGAAAAGGACCTGAAAGAGTGGTATATAATAGTATTCTTGTGAACAGTAACAACAAACAATTTCCTTTTTAGCCCTGTCCTGTAGGCTGATAAATTACTTCTTATCTCAGCATGTACAATACAAATATTTTCTGTTGCCTATTTCTGTGTTGCTCATGTAGACTTAAATTAGTACTTGTTTCACAGTTCAGATCTCTTGCTGTAAAGTAGAATGGCTGTTTTATTATTCACCCCTTTTGTGTATAACAAAGTGAATTTCCAATTTAGTGTTAATATAATCCTTTCAAATTAGAATTATCAGACAGTGTGCCTTTATTTGCAGACAGTTGGTGTCTCAATGTCGTTTCTGTTTCAGACAGTTATGTAATAAGTTTTTTTTATAAGGTAGTATGGTTTTAGTTATATTGGAACGCTTAAGCTGCCTCAATTTATCTCGATGTTTCATTGAGGTTTGGAGTTTCTCTTTAGAAATTTGCATAAAGTTGAAAGGTTTTGGTTGGAGGAATGTTAAATAATTATTGATTATCACCTGTGCAATTGATACCTGTAAGTTACACTAAAACAATATGTTTTTTTTAGCCCCCCCTGTTTGCGTCTCTCATCCGCTGTAAAACCACTTGTAGCTTTCTGCACTGAAATACCCTGTTTTGTTGCTTGGTTTCTGTACAGTGGACCTACTCATTAATAAAAATTTATGTTTCACTAATAAGAGCTTATTTCAAGTTTTACATGAATATTAATTTATTAAATCAACAAGAAATTATTCAAAAAGTATGAGAACATCATATTGTACATGTACTTGTCTGACTGTGTGCAGTGGTTAAGTTTACTTTGTTCCTGTACCATTTTTTGTCTCGTCCTCTTTTCCCTCTTCGTAATTTATGTAATTGTTGTGAGAAAGGGAGCTCTAATTCAGTGCTTTGTATGTAATAGCATTAAACATATTGGAAAAGGATTGCATCATTTAAGGTCACTTCATATTTTCACTTTACTACAAAGATACTTGGAGTTCATAAAACCACAGTGTACCCGAAGTTCACATGTGCTTTATTGTGTTAAAAGCACTGTATTGAATACATCAGTGTAGAACTTTATGCTTTTGCTATTAAAACCCTCTGTTTTAACTTTTTTTTAAATTTTTTTTATTCATTGCAAGTAGAAATACTGGGTATGTCAATGAGTAGTAACCTTTAATGATGTTTCTCACAGGCACAATGTTAATATATACCTGTGGTGTTTAATACTTTGCAAAGTGCTTTTGGTAAACTCAGGATAAATATTTGCTCCAGATACATTCTTAACGAAAACAAACTGAAGATGTTGAGGGATAATTCAAACAAGCCTGTCAACCTCAGAATTAGTGGGACTCTGATCTTGAAAATCTTCATACACATTATTGTTAGTAATTTTTTTCTTATGAAGGCATTTTCTTTGGCGGCATAAAGGGGTGTATTTGTTATAGAAAAGGTTGTATCGTGGTAATAACATTGTAATGTTTGTCTTTGACTTATTTAATGCTATAAACATAACATTTGGTGCTTGTCTGATCTTTTGCAGGAAACCAAAGGTGGGAAGGCACACATCAAGGTAAAGAACAGTTCTTTGTCACCTTTACAGACATAAACAAGTAAACCATAACAAGTATAAATGTGAAAATGCATTTTTGCACTAAGGGTTTTTCGTTCCAATAACAGCTTTTTTGGTGGTTAGCTAACTTGTTAATGTCCGAAAGTGGGGTTCCCTGTATTCTCTTGAGAAAAGGGTTATCTCTGCAGATTTGCAATCTGTACATTCTACTGGTTATTTACTTGAATGCTCATAAAAACAGAATTCATGATTGAAATATGCTTTATTTTGCTCATTTTTTTCTATGAATTCTTGTCTTATTTGTTATATGTCCATTTTAAAAAACATTAACATTATTATTTAATGTATAGGTAAAAAAATGTAAACTTCTAAGTATTCTCTCAACTGGAGTTGTCTCCTTTGGGGAATTGTGCTCTACCAGTATGCCATAAATTTATGAAGTCGATCATCTCTACCAGTAAGTCATAAGTTTATGAAATCGATCATCTCTACCAGTTAGTCATAAATTTATGAAATCGATCCTCTCTACCAGTAAGTCATAAATTTATGAAATCGATCATCTCTACCAGTATAAGTCATAAATTTATGAAGTTGATCAGCTCTACCAGTATGCCATAAATTTATGAAGTCGATCATCTCTACCAGTAAGTCATAAATTTATGAAATCGATCATCTCTACCAGTAAGTCATAAATTTATGAAATCGATCATCTCTACAAGGACATAAATTTATGAAGTCGATCAGCTCTACCAGTAGGTCATAAATTTATGAAATCAATCATCTCTACCAGTAAGTCATAAATTTATGAAATCGATCATCTCTACCAGTATAAGTCATAAATTTATGAAATCGATCATCTCTACCAGTAAGTCATAAATTTATGAAATCGATCATCTCTACCAGTAAGTCATAAATTTATGAAATCGATCATCTCTACCAGTATAAGTCATAAATTTATGAAATCGATCATCTCTACCAGTATAAGTCATAAATTTATGAAATCGATCATCTCTACCAGTAAGTCATAAATTTATGAAATCGATCATCTCTACCAGTTGGTCATAAATTTATGAAATCGATCATCTTTACCAGTAAGTCATAAATTTATGAAGTCGATCAGCTCTACCAGTAGGTCATAAATTTATGAAATCAATCAGCTCTACCAGCAAGTCATGAATTTATGAAATCGATAATCCCTACAATTAGGTCATAAATTTACGAAATCAATCAGCTCTACAAGGAAGTCATAAATTTGTGAAAT
This sequence comes from Porites divaricata, assembly GCA_038088405.1. Classification (NCBI taxonomy): domain Eukaryota; kingdom Metazoa; phylum Cnidaria; class Anthozoa; order Scleractinia; family Poritidae; genus Porites; species Porites divaricata. Next base: position 4,172,185 of record JBBMOI010000003.1, read on the forward strand.
CAAGCAGCTCTACCTGTAAGTCATAGATTTAATATTAAGCGATCTTAAACAGCTCCATTAAATTTATTTTATTTTATGTTTGTTTGCGAATTTTCTACTGCTAGTGACGTTTGTGACGTTGCCGTTTCGTACTAAAGGCCTCTCTTTTCAGTTGTAGCTCTTCTAACGGACTGCCACGGTTACACCGCACACGTATAATTTATTCGGTCAAGTTTCAAAGTGAATGTGTGATATCGTAGGAATATGAACGCATTAATTTAGCGATCCTTTTAACTTTAAGAGCAATTCTGAGCAGAGAAAAAAACTTAAACCAGAAATCACGTACTGAGATTAATACCCACAGGGAATGATAGCGAGTTCGCCGGCGACGAAAGACTGCAAAGAACATTTGGTTTTAATTAAAATATGCAAAAACAGGGAATTTTCTCGCCTTTGCGACCGGAAATTCAAGCTTGTTCTGATAAATACCGCCGCCGATCGGGTCGCGCGTAGTGACAGACAAATAATCTGGTAATATTATTTGCCAGACAATCGCCTCGTGGTTGAGCTTGAGAACTTCAACATACGAGTCCCACTTCTTTCGGTTTACAATTCCTCAGAGGGAATTTAATTCATTTTACACTTCCCACCGGACGAAAGTGTGTCCTTGAATGTAATTTGCCACATGAACGAAAATATATTCTTATTAAAGTGCAACAAGCATTGTAATTATTCTTACCGAATTTCTTTCACATTCGTTACAAAGTATCCTTATTTTTCCCGCACGCACAACGAGTAACAAAAACATGACAAATGGAAGATCTCAGTAGTTAGGAGTTGTTCGTCTATCAGCCGAACAGTTGCAAGGAAAAAGCTTAAGAATAATTTTTTTTGCGGTCACTTCCGCTTCGATCACCGTTCGCCCCAAGTCAGATCATATGGAAATGAATACAGTACTTTTACCCGAGTAGCAGATGTAGCAGTTACTTTACTTAGTATTTTAAATTCAATTTTTTAAAAGGAACTTTCGTGAAAAGAATTGCCATGGAACGAATTTTGTCATGTCCGTGCATGAAATTTGCTTCAGTTGACGGTGAAATCCGCGGCGCTTTGAAAACGATGTGGCTAATTATGGCGCGGTAACCAGTCAAGGTTTTCAAAAGACCAAATGACCGGCAGTTCCATATTCTCAGTAATTTCACAAAATCGAATAATCCCAGCTAATCTAAATTATCATATGTCGATTAAGAAAAGTCAAGCGATCCTGAAATGCCTTAACAGATCTCAAGTGTAGCGTTTGGTTTACGCTGGGCTCAAAAGACGAACCATGTTTTGTGACACTTTACAACTTTTTTCAGTTCGACTGCCGTTCAAGGTTTTCAAAACACTAAATGACCGGCAATCCTATATTCTCAGTAAATTTCACAAATCGAAAAAATCCAGCCAATCTAAACTATCATATGTCGATATGTCGATAAAGAAAAGTCAGTCTAGCGTTTGGTTTACGCTTGGCTCAGAAAACGAATTCAAACCATGTTTTGTGACACTTGGAACTTTTTTCAGCTCCACTGCCGGTCAAGGTGTTGAAAACACTAAATGACAGGCAGTCCTATATTCTCAGTATCTATTTCGCTTGACTTTTCTTAATCAACATATGATAGTTTGGTTTAGCTGGATTATTTCGATTTGTGAAATTTACGGGGAATGCAGGACTGCCGGTCATTTAGTGTTTTCAAAACCTTGACCGGCAGTCGAGCTGAAAAAAGTTGAGAAAGTTCTAAGGTCACAAACCATGGCTGCGCGCGTCTTCTGAGCCTAGCGTGAACCAAACGCTATTCTTGAGAATAGAGCATTTCAGGATCTGTCGACTTTTCTTAATCGACATACGATAGTTTGGTTTAGCTGGATTTTTTCGATTTGTAAAATTTACTGAAAAGACAGGATTGCCGGTCTACAAATTTAGTATTTGGAAAACCTTGGCCGGTTACCCGCCATATCATTAGTCACGGTCGCCACTGCACTTTGAAGAATTTTAATCCCTGAATTTACTGAACCCAAACCAGAACACTGACAGTCCTACTTTATCTACTTACCTGGAGAATGGCCTGCTACTTCTATGACTTCGTTATCTCCAAAGAAATCGTTGTGAGAAAAAAACGGAGCTTCAATAAACTTACCGCGATGTGAGTTTTTTGAGAAGATGCCACACACTCTTTTACACCAGTAAGTTCTCCATTAAATTATCATGACGGTTTTTTAACCCGGTTTCCATTAACCTTGACAAAAATGCCATTTTTGTTTCTTTTTTTAAGTCCAAGAATCCTCAATTTGCTCCTTGATTGCTAGTGAGGGATGCTTGTGTTACCGGAATAACAGAAGTGAGTGGCTTTCACAAGGCACATCAACCAAACACCTTTCACTTTTCCAGATCAATGGTTTGATTCAATGAGTTATCCGGAAATGTCACTTGAGAGTTCAATTGTGTAGGTTCTTTTATCTCTACGCTGCGGTTTGACTGCATCTCAAAAGTTTTCCGCATATTAAAGCTTAACTTTTTAAAAAAAAAAATAAAAAAACACCCACACTACCGCAGCGCCTGCTTCTAAAAAGCATTTCCATGCATGATATCTGGAGATTTTCATGACAGAGTGTTTTGTATGGTGTACGATCCCCGCCAAAATTCATGGTTTGAATTTTAAATTGCTCATTTAAATTTTCAACTTCAACACTTGAATTTTACAGCTGAATTCATTATTTTACGCTCTTCCGTTAGAGTTCACATCATTGGAAAACGTTTTTACACTTGCCGTTTAGCTTTTGAACTCAACTTTTCCATTTGTCCTTGCTTTGTCAAATTACAACCGCAGTTTCGCCAGTCACCGCGTCAAATTTCAAACTCAACATCGTATATTTTCAACTCAACTTTCGAATTTTTGTCAACGCTTCAGTGATCATTGGTTGAGGCAAAAGAAGCCTTTGTGGGGGTGGGAGATGGCGACCTATCGACCTCGTCCCCTGTTGTTTGCTCTGTTGAAGAGTAAAGGTCTTTATTGCATTAAATATTTTCTTTTGTCCGTGAATGCGATGATTTCCTGCAATGTTTTGTCACGGTCCACCTCAAAATGAAGCTGCATCAACTATGGCGAATTGCATTGTGACTCTGAGTGTAGTCAAGATTGTTCTTTAAGCAATGATAAACTCCAGCTTGTTTTTCTAAGATTATGCGATGCTATGCGGCCAAAATGATAGAGCTTTTTTGACAAATTTCGAAGGAGAAATGTTTTTGAGGGAGAATTGACCGTTATATGGCAACATTTGTATTGCGAAGTCGTGAACGCGTAGACTGCGAGCAGTCACTTATTTTCTTCAAAGTCGCTGGGGTAGGACGCACCGCTTTTTGGCTTAAAGCGTTTTTCAGTGCCCTTTCTGAGAACTTTAAGAGAAAAGACGGACTGCTTGCAGTCTAGTTAACGCGAGGCGCTAACCATAAGCACGGTTTATTTAATCCTGGAGAAAATAGATTTGAGAACTGTTTTCTAAAGCCTCGGTTTAACTGCAGACCAAAAGCAACTTTGAGAAAAATCCGACGGTTTTGCCGACCAAACACTTTGGGAGAACTGCACTGAATGATACTGCTTAAAATATAATTTTGTCAGTTAAAAGACATGTCGTCACATCGAACTGTTGTAAAAGATTTCTTTCGCTATGGGTGGACCATATTATTTGAGAGATGAGGGACTGGACATTTACGAAAACAAATCTTCCTGAAGAAATTTAGTAGAAAACAACGTTGCACTAATAAGCACAACTTCCGAAGTTTTAAAAAAAATTCATACTTAGAAGAAACTGCCCTGCTCCCCCCCTCCACCCCAACAAGAATTAAATTGTAAGTCGCTAAGAGTACTTGAGTGAATATTCATTCAACTCTCCCTTTTCATGCGGTTTCGTTTTCATTATGAAAGCTAATGGTAAAACAAAGTTACATTGAAGACTTGTGTAGACCAGTCTGAGCATGCGCGATTGTTTTGCATTTACCACAATGCTGGACAAACATAGGGTGGACCTTATATATAGATATTTTGAAATTCGTTACTACAAGTCAGTCAAAGATATTAAAAAGGTTTGCATCTATGCGCGGCAGCGTCTCATGGCTTTGGGGCCGGTGCGAGTCCTCCCATGCAGCTGACCAAGGAGCATTCCGCTCTCAAGCTTTGCGAAACTGGTGAGTTGCGACACCACGTAGGTCGGTGAGATGTCAGGGATAATCCGTTTTTTTGTTTCCCACGTGAATTTTATTCTCCTGTATTCTCAGTCATGTATTAATAGTCGTGTACAGCTGTTCCATTATTCATGAAAAAAGTGTCAGACGTAGGGTGTTTAGTAGTTTTTGACTAAAACAAAACGAAAAAATAAAACTAGCAACTTAAGACACACTCAAACACTATTTTACCATTCGATATCGTGAAAGATAATCTTCGAAGAGAAATTCGCTGATATTTTGATACCAAGGGCTGACCCAAGGGTACTCTGTGCTCCATTTGCGAAATTGCAATCGTCCAATGCTTATGCTTGTGTTTCTGCGTAGGCTTTTACCGACTAAATATTTCCAATACGTGATACTACTGTGAAAGGTTGGTTCCCTTTTATAGAAACTGTCAGTTTACTCACTCCTGCTTTCACTACACAAAGATTGCAAAAAAATAAAAACTACGGAGGACTGCAATATTGGGTGAGGTCTACGTTAAGCGAGTACAAGCCATTAAAACTTAATCCTACTTAAGAAAGTTATCCTACTTAGATTTTTAAAGTTTCGAGTCAGGCCCGGGGAATTCCCTGCTATAGTTTTGACATGCTGGACCAGCGTTTTAGCATTGCTTGCAGGATACTGAAGTTTTTCAAAAATTTCGTAATACAGTCTCAGACAACCTAGCAGCTCCCCCCCCCCCCCCCCCCAGAGACTTGAGCCTCCGATCTCGGTTGGTCCGCCTCCTTGGATCGCACCTCGTAAAAAAAAAAATGCCTATAAACCTGCCGAAGTTAAATGTTCCTCGGAATGTATTAAATAACAGTGCATAGACATTGCGGAGTATTAAGGACTTTCTTTTGGAGGTGTCTATCTTCCATGTGTGAAACATTGCCTGGCCAGAGCAGAAGTCTCGCGACAGCAACACAAATATGATTGAAGAGCTCGCTCTCTCGATGACATTATTATTGGGTGTTTTGTCTTGCCACCATATATCCAAACTTCATCGAAATCAACGTCGAACCTTTCAAGGCGTCGTCCAGGTTTCGCTGCTATGGAGAAAGTTGTTTGATATACAGGCTTTGTATACCAAGATCTTGTCTGCTTGGCGTTCTCCCACACTCTTTCCGACAGTCCCTTATGGAGATGCTAGGAATGTCGCCGACACCCTACCCCCCAACACAGTAGTTACGAAATCTTTACGATCCTATTCTTTCTTGGAGAGAGTGACGATGTCTGCAGGTGTCACTCGTATCATGATTTACTGATCCTTTTTCCCAGCACTGACAACGAAACTCGTTCCAAAATAGAAACTTCACACCGGCCTACACGAGCGTGGACTTAGTACATTGCAGAATTCTGCTAGAATGCCATTTTTTCATGAAGCCTTGTCGTGTGCACTTATGTCCAGAAAAGCATACAATGGCGAAAATGGCGAAAATGGCGAAAAATCCTCAGAAGGCTAGCGATTCAAATTGGATGCCAAAAGTGGCCACTTGGAGAGTGGCGATTTTGGTGAAAATGGTAATTTTTGGCAAAATTGGCGAAAATTCGCCAAAGATGAGTTCTTGAAAGAGGCCCCTTCATTAGTGACAAATCTGGCCAAACATTTGTCATGGGTTTCGCCAATGTTCAAATTAGATAACTAAGAGGCCCATATAACTGTGAGGCAACATTTATCAAATACAACTGAATCAAATATATCAGAAAACGCCTTTACGTAACTGTTAAGCAACATTTATCAAATACAATTGAATCAAATGCATTAGAAAACAACGAATAGAAGTCGTTTCAGTTAAGCTCACGTATCTGTGCCATGTACACCGCAGGTTGAGTTAACATTTTCTTATTATTACTTTTGATGTCCCCTGACTTGCCAAAGTAATGTGATACGCTGAAATATCACACTAGCATCGTTTGGTCTAGTTTGGTATATTCCTTTCAAAAAGGAGAAATTGTTCGTTCAAGCCAACCAAACCAATCTCACGCCCCACAGCTAGTACACTAATAACTCGAACCGAGACAACCTACAAGTTCTTGAAATGATCATCATTCCTTATCATAGACACACTCTAATTATTGAGGTTCGATGTAGATCTAAACTATCCTAATTGCCAGCAATTCTCTTTACATTGCTTCCATTAAATTGTGAGTAGCCGTAAATAAAAGCCGACTGCGAAATTCATGGTTTCTTGCTAAAAGATGCTTGCTGAAATGACCATTATGTGCCCTTCATTCCTTTTTTTTTCGAATATGTTTTTGCCATCCCGTTTGACAGGGGCATCCAACGACTGCTTTCTGTAAAATATCTGTTCGGTGGAGCAAGTATTGCGTAGAATTTTCAGTTGCTTGAATACGGCTAAAAATTTCGAGACGAGCGTTCCATTTAGGTACAATTTGCGACTCCGTACATGTTATAGCACACTTAGAATGCATTTCTAGAGATTTAAAAGTATTCTGGATAGCTGAAAAAGATTTTTCAATGCATTTAGGAGGAAACGTTCGTCGGGTGCCCCTTGATCCCCAATTACACCATTTTTGCCAAATCGTCACCTTCCGAAGGGGTCCTTTGTTATCTTATTTAATATTTTGTTAACAATTTGGCGATTGTTCCCCTTTTCTGCCATTTTTGCCAAAGTCGCCACATTCAAAAGGGGTCCTTTGGCATCTTACTTAATACATTGTTAACAATTTCCACTGGCGATTGTTGCCATTTCTGCCATTTTCGCCAATTACGCCATTTTCGCCAACATCGCCACTTTGAAAAGCAGCCCTTTGCCATCTTATTTAGTATGTTTTTAACAATTTGGCGATTGTTCGCCATTGCTGCCATTTTCGCCTAATACGCCATCATCGCCAAAATCGCCACTTTCGAAAGGGGCTTTTTGCTATCTCATTTAATATATTGTTAACAATTTGGCGATTGTTTGCCATTTTCGCCAATCCTCACTTTCCAAAGGGGCCCTTTGGCATCTTATTTAGTGTGTTTTTAACAATTTGGCGGTTGCTCGCCATTTCTGCCATTTTCACCTAATGCGCCATCATCGCCAAAATATCCACTTTGAAAAGGGGCTCTTTGCTATCTCATATGTGTTGTTAATACTTTATCGATTGTTTGGCATTTTCGCGATTTCGCTTATTACACCATTTTCGTCAAATCGTCGCTTTCCAAAGGGGCCCTTTGCCATCTTATTTAGTATGTTTTTAACAATTTGGCGATCGTTCGCCACTGCTTCCATTTTCGCCGAATACGCCATCATCACCAAAATCGCCACTTTCAAAAGGGCTTTTTGCCATCTTATTTAATATGTTGTTAACAATTTGCCAATTGTTTGCCATTTTCGCCATTTCTGCCATTTTCGCCAAATCGTCACTTTCCAAAGGGGCCCTTTGGCATCTTATTTAGTGTGGTTTTAATAATTTGGCGATTGTTCTCCATTTCTGCCATTTTCACCTAATACGCCATCATCGCCAAAATCTCCACTTTGAAAAGGGGCCCTTTGCCATCTTATTTAGTATTTTGTTAACAATTTGGCGATTGTTTACCATTTCTGCCATTTTCGCCAAATATGCTATTTTCGCCAGTGCGTGCATTTCTGGACAAATCTCTTCGTGTGCGGGCTTTGGTCAGCTGTTCATTAATTTTGCTTGAGGTATATCAAGCTCCATCGTAACTGGTAGGCTGGGTACGCTGTTGATACCAGGGCGGATCAAGAAGTTCTGTCACTTAACCTATATCTCCCATAATTCGCCTGCAGTTTTAAGAATTACAGTCATTTCTTCAGGGTAGCTTCCCTCGACTTCTATACATCGTTGCATCCTCATCCTCCATTTCTGAAAGTATTCTGGGTACTCTGAAGTAGGTATGGCCCTCATGCACCGCTTAATGCACAGCTTTAGCAAGCTCTTGAATCCTTGAAAAAGGCTTCTCAGCAATGACTGATTTGATTTTTTGAATCGCACGGGGCCATGTCGGATGAGTATGATGGGTGTTCCATCAAACGGATACCATTATCGTCAAGGTACGGCTGTGTGATGCGAGCTTTGTGAGGAGCTGCATTGTCGTGATGCAACTGGATTCGACACCGACATCGAATCCGTGCCGTTGACTAAATATGCAGGGGAACTTTTGGCACAACTGAAATTGTGTAATATGAGGCAATGATTGTAGCTTTGTCGGGCAATATGTCGACAACAACGGTCCCCTGAGCATTGACGAAAATGGTGAACATTCTCTTTGTTGAACGGAAACCTGTTTCCAGGACCTCCAGGCTTGGTTCATAGTCTGCCAGTCACACAATGTTAGAAAGTTTACCTTTCATAGTGAAGGAAGAAATCCAACATTCGTCAACAATAGGTAATAGCTTTCTTAGCTTATGGCTCCTTCCTGTAGATTATCGAGGCTTTGCTTTTTGAGTTACCTCATTCAATCAGTCTACAAATTGTCGCTGCTTCTTGCAGAATTTGGATAGCACATAGTGTTTAGTTATCTCTCCCACCGACGGACGCAACCCGTAGCGGCCAATCGAAGCAGGCTTATCACTTGTAACCGGTGCCTCGTCCCGTGAAAAACAAATTTACATAGGGTAAAAAAATGTTACGTCAGACAGGAGCAGAGGACCATGACAAGCTAGCGAATTTAGCAAATTCAGCCCTAGAGGCAAGAAATTTATCCACAACGTGAGACATTTGCTACTAAAAACCGAAAATGCAAAGAAAAGCATGAAGAAAGTAAGAAAGGCAAAAAAGGGCCCTCGACAAACCAGTGAATTAAATAAGAGTAATTATGATTTAATTTAAAAAGATGTTTGACCTGGGCCTTAGCGAAGGTGGACACAAAGGTGAAAAGAGAACTTTTTTCTGAATTCAAAAACTATAACTTGCGCATCAATCAGGACGTCATTTGCAACGTGGAAAACTTGTTATTGACTTATCAGGTAAGGTAATTATCCAGAGTTAAGTGTCATCGAGTGACCAAAGGTTTGCTCTTTTCGCTCGACATTGAAATCGGTGTATTTTGGGTAGTTTTTTTTTTTAGTTTAAGGCCTCATATCGACCTCATACATGTAGCAAATACACCGAGCGTGTGCGGTATGTTTAATATTTGTTTTAATAAACTCGATTTTCGCTATTCTGAGTCCGATCTTTGTTCCTCTTTGGTTTGGACGAGGGCTGGCTCATTTTCCTGAACCCTGGCTTGTAATCGCAGAGATCTAAAAACTGGGACGAAAATCAAGCAAGTCGACTCGCGCCTTCTTATAAAAACACGCGAGGGAAACACCTAAGCAGCGCTACGCGCTCCTCTAAATGCCCGGCGGTCCTATTTGACGAAGGAATTTTAACAGAAAGTGTCTCTTTAGCTCCCCTTGAGAGTATGTCATCGACCTTCAGAGCAGCCAAGCAGGTGCAAAGGGTTAATAAACGTTTAAACATAATAAAGCAGACTGCAGGGTATTTGGCTTGGATAAAATCGTGCCCGTGAATCACGCGTTGCTACTCACGAAATTTTTTTGTGTGGAAACAGCTTTGACTCGTCCAAGAAACACAACCACTCAGCTGGGAAGCCAGCTTTGTTTTGGTTATTTGGTTTTGGAGATAGAACACTTCAATCGATTAGAAAAAGGGATTTTGCAGAAATTCAAACAAAAAATCTCTGACTGCCGGGCATTTAGTTTTCTAAGACCCTTTCCGGCAGCATGGCGCAAACAATATCTGTGTGAAGTTGACGTTTAGTCAACTGTGGGCTGTGTAAAATAAAAATACAAAGCGGTATTAAGTGGCCGTAATTGATGAGATAGTTTTCCTTGACAGGCATGTGGCAAAGATTTACTGGAAGTAAAATGCCTTTGTAGCCACCGTTGAAGGTTTGTTTTGCACCGCGGAAAGTCAGGAAAATTCCTTTTTTTTTACTCTCTTCACCCTAAACAAGACTCACAACACAAAGCAGCTTAGTTAAGGGGCTTGCGATACACAATAAAAAGGCAGGAAAAGAGCCAGTGTTCTTTTTTTTGGTGTTTGAAAACGTCAGGAAAATATCCCAATTTCTTTTGACAAAAACTCAGGCGGTTTGACCGATCTAGGAGCCTGTTCAAAGATAATATGCAAATTTTACGTCCGGGGCGGTACCACATTCTAACACCTTCATGTCCTCGGTAAAACCAGGGTCTGCTGATGGCCAGAAGATTCATTGAATTTTTGACCAGCAAGCGAGCTAGCGCCGATTTACTTTCTCTCGGCGTTTACCGAAGTTGTCAGTTTTAGAGTAGAGTGTTTGGAAAACTAAGATCTGAAAATTGTTTTTATAACCCGCTCATTGTGAAGTGAAACCGACATTTTGGCGGTCAGCATCATTTCGTTTCGATGGCGGAACTAACGAGCGATATTCCTCTCGTTTCTTTTCTGACACCGAAAGTGAAGAAGATTTTATAGGATTCACTGCTCGACATGCAAGACCTTATGTGGAGATTACAATCAAGGCTCCCTTATTTTGCTCAACATCAACACTAAAAGCAAATCGGACCCGCGTTGAAAGAGAGAACCATTCGTCGATCTCATCAAAAGATGGTCCAGACAATTCTACAGTTAAACCACGATGCTTCGATTTTTCAAGCCTCTGAAAATAGAAACGAGAGCTCAAATAGCCAAGAAGGAGAGATCTACTGTGCAATTGGAACGGAGCAGAAGAAAGAACAGCAACAAACCGGCTCTCCCGCCTGACAATTTCACCATTTGTTCCCAAGAGTCAACAAACCTAAAACTCCAAATTTGACCACTCGGAAAGGAGGTAAGCTGAAAGTATAATTCACATAGTGATTTGAAAATAAACAACTCAACGCTCTCATTGTATCGGTAATGATGCTAGGTCTCAAATGGGCTAAATGGCTGCTCTTCTGAAATCCTCTCAGAATTCATAAAACCTACAAATCTTTTGAAACTCTCTTGATATGGCCGGGAAAATATCTTCGGAACTTGAGAAAGCACGTCCTCGCAGTCAGAACTTTTCAGCAAATTTGAATGACAGCTATACGATCGAATTAGATATAAATGTAATCTGCTGGCAAAGTTATTTCCTCTTGCCGGTGTTCTGAGTACCCTTCAGAACTATTTGAGAGGGGGTCGCATGTTGATTTCACTGCGCATTGCGGTACGATATGAGAACTATTTACACAATAGCGAGAGCTTATGTTTGTCGTTTTTTTCACCACAACACAGAATAAAGGAGATTCATTAAAGTACTACGTATCCGATGTGATTGTTTAGAGTGCTAGATGAAAAATGGTTTTTTAGATTCAAAATTTTTACCTGCGAGTGAAACCTGTTCTGGTTTACGCCGGTTTCCGGTGCTACGTTCGTGTTCGCTAGTAACATGTCGAATTCGCTGGCTATGTTAATTCACGGTTTTGAGATCGTTTTTATCCATAAAGTACGAATAATATCTATAATTTATACTCCCAATCTCAGTTTTAACCCTGTTGCCGTTAAAAGAGTAAGCTTTTGATGGCCGTAATAATATTAACTTCGGCAATCACGGTACGGCTTAATTATAAGACATCGTTCTATTTACTTAACATTTTGATGGGACACTGAAGTGAATTTTATGTGGAACAATCTGACTTAGAACGATCTGACCATGGAACGAAATGACCGGATACCTAAAAGGTTAATACTCTATGTTATAATTCTGTTTGGTGGGATTCTCCGAACAGATATCGTACAGAAAACAGTGGTTGGGTGCCTCTGATTACAGTTCATTTACAAAACGCACGTAGGATTGAAGTTCGCGTCTAGCCTGTACACACACGTTGTTTTATTTCCTTTCGACAACACCAGCGAGCGCGCGAAAGAATAATAAAGAAACACCCCCACCCCTAACCCGTTCCGCTGACGGTCAATAAATCGCCCGCGGTTTTTATTTTTATCACGCACCCTCCACGGACTTTGAAGAGGAGATGATCAACAAATTCCCCGCGGTTTTTGTTTTTTATCACCCGTGCTCGACGAACTTTGAAGAGAAAATAGAGGGTCTGTGAACAGGCTAGGCCGCGTCGAGTTTAACCGTACTTGGCGTTGAATATTATACTAACTCACCGCTAGGTACTGAAAATTGCGAAGCGGCTAATGAAAACGTATCCTGAGAATAGTATTAGTAAAGAAAAGTAGTTCTTGCTGATGAAAAATGTTTACAACTTATGAGTCATTTCTACAGCTACTGTCTGTACTTGGAGTTAAAAAATTTACAAGTCATTTCTAGAGCTAGTTAGAGTTCATAAATTTATGAGTCGTTTGTAGAGCTACTTAGAGATCATAAATATATGAGTTATTTGTGGAGCTGCTCGTAGTTCATAAATTTATGAGTCTTGTGGAGCTGCCTGTAGTTCATAAATTTATGAGTCGTTTGTAGAGCTACTTAGAGTTCATAAATTTATGAGCCATTTGTGGAGCTGCTTGTAGTTCATAAATTTACGAGTCGTTTGTAGATCAACCTAGAGTTCATAAATTTATGAGTCGCTTGTAGAGCTGCTTGTAGTTCATAAATTTATGAGTCATTTGAGGAGCTGCTTGTAGTTCATAAATTTATGAGTCTTGTGGAGCTGCCTGTAGTTCATAAATTTATGAGTCGTTTGTAGAGCTACTTAGAGTTCATAAATTTATGAGCCATTTGTAGAGCTACTTGTAGTTCATAAATTTATGAGTCATTGTGGAGCTGCTTGTAGTTCATAAAGTTATGAGTCATTTGTGGAGCTGCTTGTAGTTCATAAATTTATGAGTCGCTTGTGGAGCTGCTTGTAGTTCATAAATTTATGAGTCATTTGTGGAGCTGCTTGTAGTTCATAAAGTTATGAGTCGTTTAGAGTTCATAAAGCTATGAGTCATTTGTGGAGCTGCTTGTAGTTCATAAAGTTATGAGTCATTTGTAGAGCTGCTTGTAGTTCATAAAGTTATGAGTCATTTGTTGAGCTGCTTGTAGTTCATAAAGTTATGAGTCATTTGTTGAGCTGCTTGTAGTTCATAAAGTTATGAGTCATTTGTTGAGCTGCTTGTAGTTCATAAAGTTATGAGTCGTTTAGAGTTCATAAAGTTATGAGTCATTTGTGGAGCTGCTTGTAGTTCATAAAGTTATGAGTCATTTGTAGAGCTGCTTGTAGTTCATAAAGTTATGAGTCATTTGTAGAGCTGCTTGTAGTTCATAAAGTTATGAGTCATTTGTTGAGCTGCTTGTAGTTCATAAAGTTATGAGTCATTTGTTGAGCTGCTTGTAGTTCATAAAGTTATGAGTCATTTGTTGAGCTGCTTGTAGTTCATAAAGTTATGAGTCATTTGTAGAGCTGCTTGTAGAGCTATTTGGATTTTTGGTTATGTCAAGGGTCAGTGTATGCAAGTTAAGTACAATCAGTAATACAGGGGCTTTTTTTTCTTAATTTGCAATGATTTTTTGATGTCCATCCATTATATTAGGTGAATTTAATACCACCACTCATTAATATGACAAAACCGGTCAAAACATCCATGGTTTAAAAGACCAGTACATTTTTATATTGAAGGTGCAATGATTGGGGCATTTCATTTCAGTATTTCCTTTAAGCCAGCACCAGGAACACACTATGTACATTTTTGTGATTTATAAATTTAGGTTTTGGTAAAAAATGCTGCAAACTGTGCTGAAAATTTTTGAAGATATTTCATGATTTTTTCACTTTAATAAAAACAATGAAAGTGGACTTACTTTACTTAATAGTGCCTGTCAGTTAACTTAGCTTTTAGCATAAATGGACATTTTCAAAATAACAGGAAATGGTGAGAGATTGTTAACCTTTCAATATGTAAAAAACGGCATTACTTACTTAGAGATAATTTCAATGAAGAGGAAGAAAAATTTCCAGACTGGACATTCTTAAGAAAAGATAAATTGCACTCTTATTTAATTATTGCACAAAACAGACTGTTTTCACAACTATTAATATGCAAATAACCAAAAGTGGACAATTTTTAGATTAATTTTTCATAGTGCAAAAATGCAGTTTCTCAGTTATACTTGTTCATGAATGAGTGATATATTTGTTGCTGATGAGTCTAGGTCTAGGGCTTTAAGCTGTACATACCAAACAAATTTGCTAGCAAAGCCAGAGTAATAATAATATTATTTTAATATTAGTCTTAGACAGACATGTTCTGTGTGATTCACACATCACCAAGTATTATTTGGAGTAGGTTTCAAAGCACATCAAAACTGTGTGGCTGCTTAGTAGCACTAATGCATTATTAACACAGCTAGATCACAAGGCTGTAATGTAGTAGAACGCGGTGGCCCCTGGCACCTAACTTTTCCCCTGGGGCGACTAGAAAATCTTGCTTTCTTCATTTGAATCACAAGCTTGGCACCCTGGATTTCACAAGCTTGGAGCACAGCCTTGGTTCTTTGGATCATAATGAGACAGTGCAAAGTCTCATTTTGTTCCCATAATCTCAAATACACAACAAAAAAGGAGAGGTCTGCTATATATACAAGGACTGTGTTTGCAATGCAGTAATTTTGTTACAAATAGTTATGATGAGTCCTGGGACTATCTTGTGAAAAATTGTGAATCCCAGTCCAGAAGTATTGAGTCCCATTTCAAAAAACAATCAGTCCCTGGGTCTTCTTTAACCACACAGTTAATCTGAAGGCAGACTCCAAAACTCTGTAAACAGTTTACTGAAATAAAAATATACTCCTTCTATTGTAAAGCACAACAAAGACTAAAAGAAATAAGGGTCGTTTAACAGCAGCCACAGAAATCCAAGGAGGTAGGACGTAGAGGTAACAAAATCACTGGTAATGTGCATTTTTTACATCTTCCCTGTAGCTGGGCTTTGTGGATGTCAATTTAGCAGAGTTTGCTGGATCAGCCACCACCACTAAGAGATACATTTTAGAAGGATATGGAGATAAGACTCAGCTGCGACAAGACAACTCCATTCTAGAGGTAAAGCATTTCTTTTTTTAATTCCACCTCCTTGTAAAGTTACAATGATAAAGATTGCAAAGGTTTTACAAGAAAATAGCAAGAAAAACCAAAGAAACCACAAGGCTTATGCAACATAGGTTTTCTCAACTCAACTACAAAAAAGCCACCAAATATTAGAGCAAGGTAAGGGAATCACCATACTTTTTTTTCCTGAGGCCCTTCTCACCCCACCAACCCCCCTCCCCCCACTTTTTTTGGGAAATTTGAATGTTAGGCTTAATTAGATTCAAGAGGGTCCAGAGAATGGAGATTTCTGGAGCTACAAAATACTTTTTGATGATGATGATGATGATGATATTTTTTCTTTTTTTTTTTTTTTTAAACTATAGGTTGAAGTCAGTATGCAACTCATATCTGGAGATCCACTGTTCAAAGTGTGAGTATGTTTTGGGGGATGATGAATCATTTACTACTTAATGTTGGAATCAAGCAGTAGGCCAGCTAGTGGTGGACTCTTAAGTCTCTTTAAAGGAGCCTCCAATTTGGACTTGCTCATAGCTTATCGTAAATAGAAGGATGTCCCAGTTCTGATTGATGTAATGATATGGCACCTAATAATTTAAACAGTAATAAAAATTGGTGTTGTTTTCTTACGGTGTTTTTTATATGTACTGCTTTCTAACAAACTTTGTGACTAACAAATACTTCAGCAAAGTAAAGTGGCAATAATACAGGTAGTAAGTTGTTTAAACACTGCAATCAATAACAAAGTGACTGTCATGAAGCAAATGATAACATTTAACACACAAGTATCCCACAACGAATAACGTCTTACATAACAAGAGGTTATGTTTCACATACAATCAATAAAAATATACATGTAGCTAATTGTTTTCAAATAACTTTGTGAAAATTCAGGATCCTACTCAGGTAAAATTCTCAAGTTAGATTGTCTGACAATTCAAGTGTTCACTATTACTATTTTGCTGTTTCAACAGACCTTATGCACCCTCCCACAACCAAGTAACCACAGAAACAGCTGAAAACAGGGCACCACATTCTGATCACGACTCAGTGAGTACAGCCAGTTCAGGGGGTGAGACAGGAAGGAGCCTTACTAAAAGCACCTCAGACAGTGCATCAGAATGTCAGGAGACTGCTGGCGGTGATCCTGAGAATGCTTCCTTTGTCCCTGGGCATTCACGAAGCTTCAGTGAACCATTTTATAGCAACAGCAACCACAACCGGAGCATTAGTCAACTTTCACGGATATCCGGGTACTCAACGGGTCATTCTATTTCCTCAAGTTTGGAACGCAGATTAAGTAGGAGGTATTGTTGATAATGGTGTCGCATACTGTTCAATTTTGCACCATTAGTTTTGTCTTGTCATGTTTTGTTGCTGTTAGCAATTCATAGTATTAGTTTTTTTTTCTTGGTTAAAAATCTGTCTTAAAGTTTGTCATGTTTTGTTGCTCTCAACATACCATAGCATTTCTTTTTCTTCTTAGTTAAAAATCTTAAAGAGTTGTTTTCACTTGCTAATATTTGTAACTTTCTTTGATAAATTTTAATTTTTTAATTTTTTTACCTTGAATACATTTTTTATTTTAGTATGGATGTGTATCATTGTTTTGTTTTTCACATCTCATCTTGGGCATGTATGCTTCACTTGGAATTGTGCCGAGTTGTTACTGTTAAAATTAATTTCCATGGCAACTGCTGTTTCTTTCAGACTGACCTGGGTAGCTTTTATTGTAATGAATTGAAATGTATCAAATGAATTATATTTAGAAATGAAAGTGAACATGATCTTCAAAGTAGAACTGAATGAACAAGCCAAACGGTATCAAATTTTTCAGGTTTTTTTCTTTTCTTTTTTTCCAACAGCTTAGGTTGTTCATTTCAGTATGGTGAAGAATCATGTTCACTTTCATATTTTAATGTAATATTATGTCCGGATGCTTTTGAGTTGATTTGGTTTAGAGGCCATAATGAGATTAATGTACAACAACAGTAGTGTACAGGCAGATATTGAGGTTCAGGGGTGTACCCAGGAGTTGGTTCAAGGGATCCTGGATCCCGGCCCTATTTTGTCATGTAAATGGCACTTCAGAATTTTTCAAATTTCAATGAAAATTCTGCTGTTACTACTCTTCACTTTTGAAGGCAAGACCTGTTTAGCAAGAGCTTGTTGCCCATAAGAAGTACTTGAGCCTCTGGAGCAATATTGTCTTCCCTTGCACACATGAACATTTGATATTATAGGTCAAGAATGTTGACAGTGATACTGTCATTGAACGCCGCCGTTTGCATGAAAACACCAGTAATGCCATTCTTCAACTACCGGTACCTTCTGTAAACAGATTAGACTAAATGGGAGGCTCAAATAAAATGTGGAGAAATTACACTTCGACATGTGAATTGCGCAATTTGCCTTGTGAATTGCACGTAGTTTTCTTAAGTAATTAGGAACATGTAATTGCACAGGAGTTAGAATCCTTCCTTACAAAAAGGTTGGGTACACCCTTGCACTTGTTTGCTGGTAACTTGTAAACTACATACCGTAAAATTCCGAAAATAAGCCCCGGGGCTTATATTTTTCAAAGACCCTTTTTGAGGGGTTTATTATTGGAGGGACTTATATTCGGAGGGCTTATCTACGAAGGGAAATTTACGTTTGAAAATCAGTTGGGCTAGCCTTATAGCTGGAAGGAAATTTACCCTTTTTGAATTGTTTTTCTTTGTATTTGAGGGCTATTTCCAAGTACAAGCCCCCCGGGGGGCTTATATTTGGAGGGGCAATTTAACGGAGGGTTTTTTGCGTTACGAGTTTGGGGGGCTCATATGTGGAGGGATTTATTTTCGGAATTTTACGGTATCTCTTACCTTTTTAGCAGAATGGCCCTTAACTAACTGATGTCACCACCAGTTCCCGTTTCCAAACAAAATTCTTCACATTTTCTTGGTTTTCCCAATTACGGCTTGCTTGTATTTTTCCAAAGTTACAGTCCTAAAATAAGGCGTCATGGTGATATAAACGTAGAGTAGGGCTGTTTTCATTGAATGGACTTTGTTTGGACAGGCAGAAGTGTTGTCATCATGCCGCACCTTTTTGAGACTTGACAAAGCTGTTGATACTGGATCTAACCATTGAGGGGAAGGGGGAGGGTGGGGCATATACAGGTGATTTTGAAGATGTAAAATTGGGAAGTCAATGTTGACAATTTTGTTTGTTTGTTTTATGTTTCCAACAAGAAAACAAAGTTCTGGATCAGGACAAGCTGGCTGTATCCTTTTTTAAGTTTTATGCAGACTCTACGTAGGATGTTCAGCGGTTTATACCATTTATAAGATGCTAACTTTTTCAGTTTACAGTTTGCGTATGGTCTTATTACTCAAATGCCCAGTATCTAATGCCAAAGTTATCAAAACAATCTAGAGTGCTCTTGCCTGTCTCAACTAGCTTAAGCTAATTACAGGCAACAAGTGTTGCCACATTTTACTTTTCAAAGTGTGAATAAAGCTGTCGTTGTTATTATTAACATATGCTTAGGTCCTCTATCTTCCTTAACAGTACCAACAGCTAATGATACAGCATTTTGTGGTTCAGAGCATACATTATCACCTGCACCTGAAAAACAAGGCAAAAGAATCAGTTGGAAGGTGAGTGCATGAGTGTTTTCAACTGAATGTTGAAGAATATGCCACAGTCCATACACTAAGGTGAACAATAAGTAACATCTTTTAGCTTTTTCATAAAACTGAATTCTAGAAATTTTAGTCTCTGTTGCTTTATTTCGTCTTCCTTTTAGAAGAGTGTGATAATCATCATTTGATATGCACACAAACGTCTCCTTATGGAAACCCTTCTATCATAGCATAATTAATATTAAAAAATATTGGTTATGAAGCCCCACAAATTGCTTTATTGTATGTTTTTTGTTTTGCATTTGAAGGTGTGCAACACTGAATTGTATTCCCATCTGTAATGAAATGTCCAATAAATTAACTTATTCAGTCACATTGTGTCAGTCATGCTCTTTGAGGGAGCTCCCAACAGAAATTGTAGCATTGTTGATGCCAGTCTTTGAATTTTGCCAGCTTCCATAACCAGTCTCCTCTACTATGATTAGAAAAAGTTCTCCTTGTCTCAGATAGCCAGTGATAGAGATAGAGAGTGAGTGGTAACTTGGTCCCTCCTATCCCCTATCGTTGTTTTTTGTTTTTGTTTTTTCCGGCTCACTACCCTTTGCGCCGTCCTCACTTTCTGAATAGTGAGTTTACGCAACAGGACGGCAGGAAGAAGAGGACGGCAAAACGCTTGTGCTTGACGAACCTGACAAGGCCATTACTTCCGTGTTTTGTCGTGGTCTTCACTAACATCGATGTTTTCTGGTCTTTTACAAAAAAATCTGTTTAAAGGAAAGTGAATTTTTGCGAAAAGTTATTTCAAACAAAATTATTGTCACGCTTGTCACACAAGGTTTGCCGTCTTCTTTCCTCTCCCGTCCTGTTGCGCAAGTTCACTAATTAATACCTGAACTAAACTTCATGCACTCCTTATTACCTGCCCTCTGTTGTGTGGCAAGGACTGAATTGCAGATGCTTTGCTTTGTTCCTTTGTTGCCTGTATTAAAGAGGTTTCACTGTCGTATATTTGACAGAAACCTGATGATATGCGATCAAGCCATAGCAGAGTTAATGCAGATGATGTAATTGAACAAATTTTTAGTGGGTAAGTTATTTTTACCATAGTGAGCTGCTTTGAACAAACGCTTCCTTAGGCAACGTTCTTAAATCATGACACAGGTCCAGCCTCTTTTTTGATTGATTATAGCAATTTGTTTGGGACTTTTTTGATAAGTGAAGGTAATAATATCCTGTAGACTCTGGGCTTGACTTTTTACCTTATTTCTTTCAGCCACAATTTATCAGGGGATGAAAATCCTTCAGGTAACATAAATTTTGTTTATCTTAGCCTGGTTTTATGTCATTATCCCTATTGGTTGGATCGTAGCTAAGTCTTTGGAACACTTAGAAACGGCATTAATTTTGTAGAACTTGTGTGACTGAGGGTGTAACAACTAACTGTTTGCACACTGTAGTAAACCAATACCTTTATCATTAGCCCAAACTGATTATCGTAGTTTTATTTATCAGAGAGTTGTGGAATTGCGCCCGAAGGTTGATTCACCAAACGTCAGCTCGCCCGGGCTTAAGCCGATTCGCCTGATGCGGTTTTTACGTTCTTTGGCCTAAACAAAATGAGTAAGCGTGAAAAGACAGTGATTGCACATATGAAACTCAAGCTTAACTAAAACAACATTTCTGATAAGTATGTTGAGCGTGTTGTAGAGTGTTTTATGTCTTTAGGTGAATCGACTTCAGGCCGAGCGAAACGACCGCAATTTGTAGAATGACAGGTGAAGGAAATGAAAAAGGATGTTTTTCACTTTGTTTTCGTTTTTGTTTTGCCTGTTTGTCCTTAGGGGATGAACTTCAAAATAACCAATTATCCATGTTCTTAACAAAAGACGGAATGTTGAATCTGCCAGGTGGATATAGCAGGTTAGTAGCAGTACCTCATCAAACACATTCAAAGGCTGTATACTCAATAAACCAACCATATTAATCCTAATCCATTGTCTACACTATGAGACATAGACGTGACTTCATAAAATGTTCAAAGCTCTTTAGAACAGATGCTCGTGGCCGAAAAAAAAATTCATGGCGTTGATTTTATGATCTATAACCTGTGGCTGTTTCCAATTGTGCTGTTCCCTCAGCTGGTTTCCGAATGCAGATCCTTTGTGTTAAGCATTTGATCATTTATTATGCGCATGTAATTTGCGCAGTATAAGTAATAAATATATTTATGTATTTATTCTTCAATTTGCTGCTGAAGGTGTCAAGACGTGCCTACACCTAAAAGGTTTTAAGACGGAATCCATTAGGAAATTGAGTAATTGTAATTCTCAATGGACAAAAACCTTGTACCAGAATAATTTAGAGAAAATTGCATTCTTTTTAACATTTTTCAAGGGCGTAAGATGTAATTAGTCATCTGTAAAAACACCAAAGAAAATTTCTACAGGTAAAGTTCTGAAAATTTCATGTATAAGATGCAATTTTGTGAAATTTGACATTCATTTTTTCGGGCTACCTTAAGGAATTTTCTTTGGTGTTATTACACATGACTGACTGAACTTTAGCCCTTAAAATGCGATATTGCGTAAATTATTCTGGTACAAGGTTTTTGTCCACTGAGAGTTAAAATTACTCAATTTCCTGGTGGATTCCGTCTTAAATCTATTTTTGGAATGTACCCTTTATGTCCTCTGTGAAACCTTCATTAACCGGACCCCCGATCAAGTGAGCACGAGCGTCTGCCAGTCCCGAACTTTTCTGTAAAACGAACTTCTCTAGTCTCTGTAAAACCTGAGTAATCCAAGCAACAGTTATTTTACAACTCACTCAAACCAGAACTTTTTGAAAATGCATTGATATTCTACTCAGTAGGCCGGAGTGAGAAAGAGCATGCGATAAGAGTGCTAAATAACTAAGGAACATATACGCGTCCTGCAGAAATACGTTTCTTTCAAAGATTTAATGATTTTGTGTGGGATGAGACATTTTTTATTATTCTTGTCAGTGTTAAAATGCGGGGCATAATAAAATAATATTGTGAAGATTAGAGTACTAAATAACTGAAGAACATAATTATAAACGCGTCCTTCAGAAATAAGTTTCTTCAAATGTTTGATTATTTGTTCGGGATAAGACATTATTTATTATCCATGTCGGTGTTAAAATGTGGAGCACAATGTATTTAATATCGTGAAAAAGTTTTGAAGTGACAGTTGCAAAACTAAAACCATTACTTACAATCAGGCGTTTAGTGATGTAGGAAAGCATGAGCGCCTTCTAGCAATACCATATAGTCGTTCACATCACAGATAACCGGTAAAGATTGGCTAAGGTGACGAAAAATGTATTGCGGTCTTTCTAGAGAGCGTCTTAGTGGTTGCCCTTTCGTGTTGAGAAAGGTTGGTTTTTATTTTTTATTTTTCCAAGATCTTTCCGCACAAACCTTAAAGGAGCTGTGTCACGAAATTCAGCCAAATTAGGAAATTACAAAATGCCCGTCAAATTAAGAGAAACATGAAAATAACCGCTTAAAAATTTAAAGGAAGGTTAAAATAACACAACAGAAACAACAGATGCCACGGATGAGCAAAACTGAAGAGGATTGAAACGGATTGAAATTAGGATTTTCGAAAACTGTTCAGCCTAACAGTTTTTCAAAGTTGATCCCTGCTGCTTGCATCTTCAAAAATAGTGCTCAGGAGACGTATTTGTTTGTCTCGGATCTCTGATTTTGTCATTTCTTTACTTGCTTTAAATTGCATAGCGATTGAGGGCGAGTAATTGGCAATTAAACAAAATGAACTGGACTGCCGTGACACAGCCCCTTTAAAGTCATGCTGGTTTTTGGCTGGAATTTTTTCCCCCAAAAGCGTGCACTCTCATAGTTTACTTCGAGGTCACATGACTCTAACAATGAAACTGTTTCCCGCCAAAATCTCTGAGGGGGCAACATTGCAAAATCTATAACGTCAGAGGGTATTACCCGCGAATGTCGGCCGCCGTTACAGCGAGGTTTAATGAATTTCCATCTTCAAAATTTCCAGCTAAAACGAACCTCGAATCTCGATTCTCGGAAGTCGGGAAACAAAATTAACTGTTTCCCTTGGGACCAGTAATTAAGTTTTTACTGTTAGTCTTGTTAGCACTGTGTTGATTGTAAGTGTTGGAATTAATGAAAGTTCTTTTGAATCTCACAGGCCCATACCCGAAGACAAGTACAAGACACTGTAGGAATGACATGCAGCCGGTCCACAAACCAGGAAGGTCATTCATACATTTTTTCTTTCGTCGTCCACTGATGGATTATATCTGGTCCGTAAATACAAGTTTAACTGACCGTAATCGTTAGAATTTAATATATAAATACATGATTTTTATAGAGTAAATGAAGCGTGATTGCAAAGTTTTTTCTAGTATGCATGCTGCTTGTATAGCTTTGAATCAGAGTATAGTGAATAGTTACGATTTTCTCATCAGTGGCAAAATAAGAGTTACTTAAATAATATGTTTTGATTTTGATTTACAACTTCATTACATAATCTTTCCAAATTTTGTGGAAGAGCACAATTAGTTTTAAGTTAGCCGCATTTTAAGTTGAAAATGGCAGAAAATGAAATGCCTGTCAGATAATTTTGGGCTGTTGGTTAGAACCGAAAATACTATGAATACTTTTATTTACCAAACTTTGCGTATAACTGTTGGTCCGTGGATTGTACAACCATTCGCCAGTGTGCAATGGTCCTCTTAATGATTGGTTTTGGACGTTGAAATATGCAATTTGAAACCGAAGAGACCACCAGTTAACCGTCGGAAATAAGTTAAACGTTTTTAATAAAATGAAACGAAAAAAAGCAAAATTTATCAAGCAGGATACTTGATAACAGTCATCTTCAGTTCCCTGGTGGAACTGACGGACTGGGCTTGTTCTCTCGTGTAGTTTTGTAGTGATATTCTAGACAAATCTATTTATAAGGAAATGGCAAACGTCTTTGCTGTTACCTTACGATAATGCGTGCATATGTGATTTTAAATCAAATGAAGAGATCATTTTTATTTCAATTATTTCATGGAAAGTTATAAATTTGCGTTAACTTGAAGATTTGTTAGCTAGCGTTTCACAGGGAATTTGCAGACCTATGACTGTTATATTTCGAGTGGCTCTTTTGGGTAATTTGTTAATTTAATCAAGAGTTATTTTACAACTCACTCAAGCCAGAGATTTTGAAAATGCGTTGATATTCTACCCAATAGAGTTGAGTGAGAAAGAGCTTGATTTTAAGATAAGAGTGCTAAATAACCTAAAGAACATATAAACGCGTCCTGCAGAAATAAGTTCTTCAAAGATTTGATGATTTTGTGTGGGATTAGACATTATTTATTATTCTTGGCAGTGTTAAAATGTGGGTCATTAATATATAAGTATCGTGAAGAAGTTTTTTGAGTGACAGTTGCAAAGCCAAAACCATGAGCTAAAATCAGGTGTTTAGGGATTTAGTGATGTGGGAAGGCGTGACCGTAGGCTAGCAATTCCATATAGTCGTTCACACATCACAGATAACAGATCGTTATAAATGCTTTAGTGTGCGCGTTGTCTTATAGTAGTAATAAAGTGTGTGTGATATATTACCATTCAACTGATCCGCGGCTTGTGAATTTCGGGTTATAAAGCGGGTTCGTGCACCGCCAAATTTTCTTGAAGTCTCTTAAGAAACAAGAACTTGGCTCATAGTTAATTTAGCTTTAAAAATTCTCTAGAATAAGTCATGATTACTTTGACCCAAACCGAGAAGTTTAAGAGACTGGGTAGCAAATAGTTAGGTGCCAGCCAACGCTCACTTGTCACTGGAAGCCGCTGCATTTCTAAGTTTGAAACACTTTTCTTACGTTGTGTCATCTCTATCTGTTCATTTTTTTGTTGTCATTTTGGAGATTTATGACGGGATGTGGGTTTTAGTTAAAGAGGTAAAGAGGGCATCTTTAATTTGCACTGCCTTTTACATAGCGGAAAGAATTTCTCCTTTATGGAAAGACCTTTAGCTGGTTCTAATGTCTTTACCGGGAGCAAATTGTGTCCGTTCTAATGCTGTGTATCTGTAATGAATGTCGAGGCGTAGGAAGTTGTTGAAATTATGAGATTAATTTGCTGCGATTTGCTTCTTTGTTGATCGCAATTTTACTCTTGCGTTAAAAATGGCTGGGGGATAAATGTTGCTGTCACAAGTTGTAAATAAAGCAGTGCGTTGGTTACTTATGTGTGATATTGATTTTATCTATTTTATCTGGTAGAGCATCATTCAGTTAATATTGTTAATGATAGTTGTTCCTTATGTCTTGGACGTACAGTCGAACCCCTCTTTACGGCACCCGCTTACACGGACACCTCGTTATTATGGACAGTTTTCTTTGTCCCTGGGGAAAGAAAGCCCTTACATTTTTTCTATCAAGACACCGTTAATGGGGACAACGGACACTTTTTTTCTCGCCTAATTAACAGATTCTCATAGAGAGTGTGGACTCTTCATTTTCAGTGGTGTACTGTAATAAATTTTTCCTTATGGAAGGCTAAAAAACATGCAGTTGACAGCATGTCGATGTTCCCAACGGCTACTGAACTCCGGAAAGGACGAATTATATATGTCAATTTTAGGCTAACGAGTTATGCTGAGAACCGATTTTGATTAAGTAAGGGAGGATAAGTGAAAGACTTTTAATTCTTGAAGAAATTCATCAGGCTAGTAAAGTTAATATCTATTTAAATCAGGTTCTCAAAACATTGCCAAGAAAAGTCTTAATGATGCTGACAGTTTCGATGACTGTCAGCCATCTTAATGAAAACTTGAAAATCGTCAAAAGGTGTCGGGCTTCTGACTTTTCTTGGCTAAGTTTTGAGAACCTGATTTACATAGAAAGACTTAAGTTTTTACAGGAATAGGGCTTTGTGAAGAAGGGAATGTTTAATTTGACGATGCTAATGTCCCGTTTTAATTCTGCAGTATGATTCAATTATAAGGTGCATTGTTTCCTTAAACATTATGACCTGCTTAATATGGACACCTGGTTAATATGAACACTTTCTAGGGCCCCCTCAATGTGAATTCTATTTATAATGACGATTTGAAGCCTAATAAAAAAACCAGTAAATGCAAAACACACTATGTTCACTACTGCATGCAGTTTACGGTATGGGTTACGTAGAGCCATACTTCAGTATTCATCGGTCACGTACCTTGGCCGGTTGGCTTGCTGGCCGCTAGCTTAATCTACATCTTACATTTATCAGCTTTTGCAACAATTAGTCTTTTGAAAACAAAATAAGGGGTATCGGGAAAGCGATGGAAAAAAGTGCGGGATGAGGGATTTTCTTGAAAAAGGAGCAGAATGCAGGATCAGGACCTCCCCCCTCCCTTCTAGACTCTGTCCGAAGGGCAGGGGGACAACGGGTGACTACTCAGTGAGTCATGGTGATGAGTTAGAACCCCGGGGGATACTTTAGGAATTCTTGGCTAGGGGTGTGCAGCTGGTACCCTGGAACCCTTGGCCTATACTAGAGCTAGTTCAGCTGATTTTTGCTGGTCTATACTACAATTGTACAAGTAGACTAAACTCCCCAGGTCCTGCCCCCTATCCTAGAGTAGCTTTTAGCCTGACTTGAGTAAATTTAAACTTGCCGATTGATTTTAGATTGATTGATTTTAGAGTGGCAATTCCCGGTTTCCCTAGTCTAGACTCCATCACGGTTTCTTCCTTGATATTATTTTACTATCACGGTAGTAAAGTGATATCAAGGTAGAAAATGCTCCATCACGGTAGTAAAATGATATCAAGGTTCTGAAAGTTCTCAAGGTTGAAAATGTTCCATCACGGTAGTAAAACGAAATCACGGTAGAAAATGTTCAATCGCAGTAGAAAAAGATATCAAGGTAGAATGTTCCATTACGGCAGTAAAATCATCTTAAAGTAGAAAATGTTCCATCACAGTAGTAAAAAGATAGACACATCACGGCAGTAAAATGATATCAAGGTAGAAAATGTCACACCAGGGCGGTAAAATGATATCAAGGTAGAAAATGTTTGATCACGGCAGTAAAAAAAGATATCAATGTAAAAAATGTCACATCCCGGTAGTACCATGATATCAAGGTAGAAAATGTTGCATCGTGGCAGTAGAAATATCAGGGTAGAAAATGTTGCATCACTGCAGTAAAAAGATATCAAGGTAGAAAATGTCACTAGAAAAAGTTAAATCACGGTTCACGAACCGTAAAACGATGAAAAATGACAATAAATGGTCGGTTGATTCTATCACAGGAACATTTCATTGGATATGTTTCACCACATTTTAACTAACAAATAATTTTGGAACAAATGGCGTGGGTAATAGCCTCCCCCGCAGGCATTTTTAGGGGAGCTCATATTTCTTCTTAAGGGGGAGGCAACGTAGTCTGCTACACAGCCGTTCTTCGACTAAGAACGGCTGTGTAGCAACGCGCCATATAGTAGGGTATGGTGGCCTAGAACTGCCATAAGTAATTTTCTTGAATTATCAAGAAAATTCAACCTTTGTAATCGATTAATTTTAAAATTACTGCATTTTTTTCTATAAAGAAAATATTGAAGATGTATTTTTTATTTTTCAAAGACAATTTTTTTTAAAAAACGATTGAATTCGTTTGACTTTTGAAAGTACTACAAATTCTTTTTAAAAAGATAATATTAAAAAGAGTATTTGTTTTCATATTAGAAACTCTTCATTTTTTTTTTGGTCTTTGTTTTCAATAGTTTTTTTTTTTCCCTAAGGCGAATATTTTTTTAAGGGACCGGAACGTTTTTTTTTTTATTTTTTTTTTTTCGTCTTGACAAGCCGAGAACTGCCATAACCCAAAATGCTTTTCGCACCTGATGTTATCCCATAACCCTCTCCGCACCGGTTACCTTTCCAATATGGCGGTTCGAATAAGGAACGATTCGTGAAAAAAACGGCGGGTCTAATCCGCAGGTTACAGGTCGCAGGTCACAGGTCACAGGTCGCAGGTCGCAGGTCACAGGTCACTCAATTTTACAATAAAATACATTTCTCCCGTATGCAACCTTTCAGTAGTAATAAACAGGTTCTTTTTAAGTTTTCTATCGCATCCGAAAGTCTGATGGTTTAACAGCGACTGAAAGTAATATTTCTCTAAACTGTAATACAGACAGTTTCTTAGGACAACGTCTTGATTAACATGTCTACAGAAGAATTCTCAGAAATTTGAACAAAAAGTGGGCAATGTTGAATTTCCACAATAGGAAATGAAACTGAAACAAAAAACCTCTTGTAAGAAGTTTACTGAACATCGAGAACCTACAGTTGGTCGACTTAGTTCGATAAACGTAAAAAAAAGACAATTTCCACCACTTTTCCCTTCCCTAGGTGGCGCTTAATAGAGGTTCTTCTGTATAATAATAGTAGTATTGTTTCCCTTGGAACTGGTTAGCTCAAATGACCACCACAAACCGCATAATATCAAGCCAAGCTTTAATAATTATTCAATCTAAAGAAATACAGTTATAATTCGCAATCAGAACAAACACAAATCGAGTCTTAATCTTGTAGCTAAATTCAGAAAACTTCAATGTAAACTTACTTCTGTGGCGGGTCATTAGAACAGTCGCACTTTACAGGTTAGCAGATTCTTTTAACATTCTTCAGGTAAGCGGATTTATAAACAGACTATAAACTTCTTTCTCACTTTGATTCTACTGAAAAACTGGTTTGAAATACAATACCCTAATGCTTTTAAATCAATATATAGAATCAATGTCAATCAACGTTCTTGAACATAATCCCTTTAAACTTTAACTAAATCAATATTTGTAATCGCGAGTTTATTCCCGGTTCTGTTAAAGAAACAAGTATTATTTCCAAAAATTCGACAAAGGTACAAAATTTCAAAACTGTAACACTAAACAACAACAATAAAAAATGTACTGAAAAAAGGAGTTTTGTTAAAAAAGGTGCCTAATATCAGCAAACTGTATTAGTCCATGTTCAAAGTTAAAGAAGGAACCCGAATTCCTTCAACAGAAGACGCTTGTGTGCATCATTGAGGTATTGCTTAATGCCATCCTCGACAATAAGCTTCCCTCACTCACATCTTGAACAGTGCGGTTTACACAGGAGTTAATTGGATGAAAGTATACCATTTCTGGTTTCGAAGAAAGTCGGAGCTTGGTGTCTCGAGGGCGATTATATACTCTGATCTCAGAATGCTTTATGAACAGGTCATATGGTGAGGGTGGGGTGGAGCTGAAGGCTTCTCTCTTACGCGTCCCTTGCATCCGTAGCAATTTTTCTGGAAAATGATAATCGATTAACATATATTACATTATATATTACCCGTGACCTGCGACCTGTGACCTGCGATCTGCGACCTGTGACCTGCGGATTAGACCCGCCGGTGAAAAAATGATCATGACCTAGAAGATATCCTGAGAAAGTACGTTAGGGAGGGATTGCAACGCGAGGAGATCTTGGATTTTGTTTCAAGGGATTTCAGTGTTGTTCTGGAGTCTGTCCAAGAGTTCTCATATCTTCCAAAGACTTGTCGAGGTAGTGCTTCACAACCCAGGTAGTGTGCGAGTACTCTTTGTGTTTGCTTGTGGCCTTGGAAGCTTCCCTGAATCCGCCCGCTCCAAAAGCTGTCTCTTCCATGTTAAAGTCGACGAGAACTGGGGACGCTCAAGGCCTGTTGCACGTTCAAGCCCAGTACGGGCACCACCGCCTCGGAGGGCTACTGCTGGCGTGGAAATTATGTCTACCAGTCATCCCTGTGGTATACGACCAGACAAAGTATCTCCTGAAAGCAGATTCATTCCTAAGAGCCTCTCTGTCGTTGACATGTTAAAACTTGGCAACCAAATCAAGCGTACAACAACAGCAATAGAGATTTACAATTTTGACTTTTAAGCTATGGCTTGTTAAGCGTCCCCAGTTCTCGTCGACTTTAACATGGAAGAGACAGCTTTTGGAGCGGGCGGATTCAGGGAAGCTTTCAAGACCACAAGCAAACACAAAGAGTACTCGTACACTACCTGGGTTGTGAAGCACTACCTCTGTCACGTTATCAGGTTATGCGTGACTGTAAGGACGTTATGCGTGGCCGCACATGCGCATAGGCAGACGCTGCTATGAACTTTGGGCAGCTTAGTGTTAGCTTTTCGACTAGATACTTTGACATGATGTCAGAAGTAAAACATGGATAGTTTTCACAAACCTAGCGCGTTAAGTTTCGACGGAAATGCCTCAGAAAATTGGAGGAGAT
Source organism: Porites divaricata (assembly GCA_038088405.1). Classification (NCBI taxonomy): domain Eukaryota; kingdom Metazoa; phylum Cnidaria; class Anthozoa; order Scleractinia; family Poritidae; genus Porites; species Porites divaricata. The sequence goes on from JBBMOI010000003.1 coordinate 4,202,303, forward strand.
TTCAACAACAATACGATATCTACTTAACAGCTTCGGGAAGCGAAAAGAAAGATGATACGGTCAAAATCGCCATCCTGCTTAACTTCGCCGGCGAGGACGCCATTGAGGTGTTTAACACATTTCAGTTTCCCGAAGGCGATGAGAAGAAGCTGGCTAAGGTTCTTGAGCAGTTTGAGCGCTATTGCAACCCCAGGAAGAACGTAGTCTTTGAAAGATATCAATTTTGGCAGATAATGCAGAAAGACTCTGAAACGGTGGACCAGTTCGTCACACGATGGAAAAACAAGGTGAAATCATGCGAGTACACGGCAGTGGACGACATGGTGAGAGATAAGTTCGTGTTCAGCATAAGAGATCTATCAGTGAAGGAACGACTATTGCGAGAGGATAAGGTTACATTGGAAAAAGTGATTTCTGTGGCAAGAGCATCCGAAGCTTCGAAGGAGCAGATCAAAGCGATGGGCACAAAGGAGCAAAAGGATAAAAATCCGTCCGTGAATGAAATTCGAGCGAACGGTACAACGGGTGGCGACAAACAAAAGCAAAATCCATCGCGTCGACCGAGACCAGGAGCTGGCTCGAAAAAGGTCAAGTGCACTTTTTGTGGTTCTTCTCACTCGTGGGGATCTTGCCCTGCTTTCGGGAAAACGTGTGATTATTGCCAGAAAAAAAGGTCATTTCTTGAGTGTTTGCCGAAAGAAAATGCGGGACTTTGGCGGGAAAACTGTGCACGCCGTGGCTGAATCGGAGGGCAGTGATGATGAAGCCGATTTGCTTGCATTTTCAGTGGAGTCAAGCGGTAAATACCCTTCTCAAGATGATTGGCACGTTTCGCTTAAGATTGCTGATAGCAATGTGAATTTCAAAATAAGACTCGGGGGCTGATTGCAATGTCATTTCCCAGTCGTTGTTTGATCGACTTCCAGTGGAAAACAAACAGTCCCGCCAGTGCAAAGCGAAGCTGAAAGTGTATGACGGACGCAGAATTAATCCTAGAGGCAAAGTCAGCCTAGCTTGTGAGTACAAAGGAAAATTTACAGTGATGGACTTTAATTTATACTCGTTGAGCAAGACCTACCATCCATTCTTGGATTGAAGTCCTGTCTTGAGTTAGGTCTGATAAAGAGAATTTACAGCCTTGAAGAAGAGAGCCTGGAAGCCGAGTATGCAGATGTCTTTGAAGGCCTTGGTGAAATTAATGGCGTCCAGCATGAAATCCAGATTGATCCCAATGCCACTCCTGTTGTCCACCCTCCCCGTAGGGTTCCAGTTGCCCTTCGCGAGCCGCTTAAAGAGGAACTTAATAGAATGGAAAACCTGGGAGTAATTAAAAATGTACGGAGCCCACTGCCTGGGTACACAGTCTGGTGGTTGCAAAGAAGAAGAATAACAAGCTCAGAGTATGCATGGATCCCAGCGATCTCAATCGTGCTGTCATGCGCGAACATTTTCCTTTGCAGACCGTGGAAGATGTCATTAGCAGAATGCCCAATGCAAAAGTATTCAGTGTCCTTGATGCTAATCATGGTTTTTGGCAGGTCAAACTAGCCAAGGACAGTAGCAAGCTAGCTACCTTCAAAACACCATTTGGTCGATATAGTTACACGCGTTTGCCTTTTGGAATCGCGTCCGCCCCGGAAGTGTTTCAGAATGTTATGTCCCATTTGTTCCAGGACATAGAAGGCGTTGAAGTTATTGTGGATGATTTGGTTGTGTGGGGAGAGGATGTCGAGCAGCATGATGTGAGGCTTGGGCAGGTGTTGAATCGTTGTCGTGAGCGCAACCTCAAGTTAAACAGAGAAAAATGCCATTTTCGTGTATCTGAAGTTCATTATGTGGGCCACGTGTTGAGTGCAGATGGTGTCAAACCAGACCCCCAGAAAGTTGAAGCAATCAACGGAATGCCAGTCCCAGTCAATCGAGAAGAATTACAGAGGTTTTTGGGTGTTGTAACCTACCTGTCTAAGTTCATTCCAAACATGTCTCAGAAAAGCGCTCCACTGCGCCAGCTGCTCCAGAAGGATGTCGAATGGTCCTGGGGACAAGCAGAAGATGATGCGTTTACAAGCCTTAAGACAGCAATCTCATCCGCTCCTTCACCGGCGAAAAATGTCTGATTGGTCGTCGCGCGACCACGTGACATTGCCAAATTCAAAATGGCGGCAATACCTCCATACTTTGTTTATTCCAGTGGAAAGAAGGTTAATTGCGGCTTAATATGGGTTGCAAATGCACATCGGATATTTTTAGAATAGCCTAGACTTTTTATTATCCTTTTTCACCTATTCCTATGGGATTCGTTTCCTGCGATGCTCGCGATTTGGCCGGTTTTCGGGATTCAACTTCGGATCACGAAGGACAACAATGTTTCTGAAAAAAGCAGGGTCACCAGAAAGAACGGCGTTTGTGTCATCAATCATGTATGATGCAATTATTTTTCTGTAACTTTAATTCTTCACTCTTTCGAAAGCGTAATTCTCCACATGTTCTGATTTTATAATTCTACACTCTGTTCTATACTCAAATGTTTCATCGATATCAATTCATGTAACTCTCGATGACCTATACTCACAATACACTCGATGAGACTCCGAAACAGCTACACAGTTCCGAGAATTCCGTACAAAGGTTCAGTTCTCTAGTCATGTGACGAATTCCCGCCACAATGACGTAATAATTTCTAACATACTCCCCACCTTGATTGACTCCGGTCAATCAACAACGAAACGAAACGAATAAGAAAACAAATGAAAAGGAAAAGAGTTTGCTGTTCCTTGACTTAATTCTAATGTTCACTAACATGTTCCTGTTGAGCATTTCCCACGAAGGTAATAGGGAAATCAGTGCTTCTGTTCTGACGCTCTTCCCGCACTTGAGACTCGACTTCCACAGGGTAAAGCCTATTTAGGGGTCTTGTAATTTCCACGACTCGATCTCCACTACGCACTGTTACAACAGCTCCTCTGTGGTAACCATCTCGTCCTGTAATGAGAGATTTGACGACTCCCATACTCCAAAGTTGTCTCGGCGCTTTGTCTTTGTAGACACAAACAACATCTCCGACCTTAATTGTTGGCTTCCTGTTACTCGAGTTGCAATTGTGATGAACACGTAATTCCGTTAGGTATTCCTTCTGCCAACGTTTCCAAAAATGTGAAAGTAGAGTGTTCAAGTACTTCTCGCGTCTTGAAAGATCGCGCACCGTGCAGCCCGCACTTGGTTGTTTAGCGCTTCCGTGTGAATTCAACAAGCGACGACCGATAACGAGTTGCGACGGTGTAAGAGGATCTCGCATTTCATCACTCACATAAGTTAGGAGTCTTGAATTCAGGATTCCTTCGGTCTCGACAATGACTGTAAGCAGTTCTTCATAAGTGACTCGAGCTGTTCCTAAACTCTTTTTCAGACAACGTTTTGTTGATTTAACGAGACGTTCAAAAAATCCACCCCACCAGGGTGCTAATGCCACGTTATACTTCCAGGAGACGCTATACTCTGCTAACAACCTTTTGAGCTCGTCACTCTTGAAAGCGGAACCATTGTCCGATACAACAAGCCTTGGTACACCTCGTCGAGCAGTGAACCGCTTGAAGCTTCTCACAAATGCTTGAGATGACATATTTGGAACAAGGTCTAGATGAACTGCGCGACTAGATGCACACGTATATAACACAATATACGCCTTGTTCATAACACTACTCTTGTTGTACACATCCTTGACATAAACGGGACCCGCAAAGTCTACTCCTATACTTGAAAATGCAAAGTCGTCAGACAATCTGAATTCAGGTAGTTGAGGGGTAGGAGGCACTCCATAGGGGCGACCTTCAAGTTTCTTGCAAACTACACACTTGCTTAATATCTTCTTAACAGTCTGTCTCCCCTTAACGACCCAGTATTTTGAACGCAGTTGAACCAGTGTCTCTGCTACTCCATTGTGCATGACTTGTTCATGGCACTTAAGGATCACCAATCTTGTAAAGTAATGTTCTCTAGGTAGAAGCATTGGAAATTTGGTATCATAGGGTAACGATGACATACCTATTCTTCCTTGACACCTGACTACACCTTCACTGTCCTGATAAAGTCCCAGGGTCGACTTCATTTGCTGGTACTTGTCACTATTCAGGATACCCCTTTGAACGTGTTTAATCCACTTCTTCTCAGCTTGCTTGTACACTTGCAAGGATTCGTCTTGATCAGTTGATCCTTTCTTTCCTCTTTTCAATTTTTTCACAAATAGCAACACAAGTGAAGTAACCCTTATGAGCTTCGTAAGGGAACTGTAAGATTCAGGATTGATGATGTTCTCCAGATTTCCTTCTTGTTTTTCGGTAGAAGTGTTCAATAAACTGGAGACTTCAGGTTGCGCTGATTTCAGTTCACAGTACTCTTCCTTGGCTTGTACATTTACAGGCTGGACTGGCCAGTAAGCTTTTTCCTTAGACAGGAATTCTGGACCATGCCACCACAGACTACTTTCTTTGAGTGCGGTGGCTTTAATTCCTCTTGATGCAATGTCAGCCGGGTTTTCTGACGTAGGACAGTACCTCCATTGTTCAGGTGGTGCATTTCGTCTGATTTCGCTCACGCGATTCTCCACAAACTGCTTGTATTCCTTATCAGTGTTTCTAATCCACCACAAAGAAATCATAGAATCCGTCCAATTCACTACATCATCAACTTTCACAATGTTTTCTAAAGTTTGACTCACACTCTTCACTAATCTTGATGCAGTAAGGTTAGACAACAGTTCTAGACGCGGTATGGTTTGCTTATCCAACGGAGCGACTCGGGTTTTTGACGCCACAATCTCACATTCTACTCTTGACTCATATTCAACTCTCATGTAAACAACGGCTCCGTACGCCTTTTCCGACGCATCTGCAAAACAATGAAGTTGGAGCGATTGAACTTCATTCCCACCGAGACCTTCAGCATAACACCTTTTAAAACTCACTCTTCCAGCTAGTCTTAGGTCTGCCAAGGTTGACAACCACTCTTGGTTGAGTTCAGAATCCACTAACTCGTCCCAGTCCCTTTGCGCCTTGCACAGCCTTTGAAACATAATCTTGAAGGGTAAAATAACTGGAGATATTAACCCCAAGGGGTCAAAGAATCTCGTAGCAGTACTGAGAATCAGTCTTCTTGTAGCTGGCTGAACTTCCACACCTTCCAATACCTTAGTGAAGTCATAGATCAGTTCATCTTGGTTAGGGTTCCAAAACATTCCCAAAACCTTCTGTTCTTTCTCAGTAACTTGCTTAAAAACTGACTTTGAGAAGCTCTCATCTTCCTCTTGAACACATTCCTTACTGTTTGTAGCAAAGTCTCCACTAAAGGCTGAATCTTGTTTCAGGTATTGCAAAAGACTTGCTGAATTGCTGTTCCACTTCCTCATATTGAACCCTCCTGATTTGAGACAAAGTTTTATCTCCTTTGACAAAGAAAAGGCATTGTTCACATCCTTGGCCCCAGGAACGAAGTCATCTACATACAAGGACTTCAAAAGCTCAAGTGCTAGCGAAATGTCATTCAGTATACATGTATTAACATGATGTCTGATAGTAGCATTGAGAATGAAGGGGCTAGCATTCACTCCAAATACAACTCTTGTGAAGCGAAGTAACTTAATCTCAGGTGATTCCTTATTGACATCATCTACCCATAGAAATCGCAAAAAGTCTCTGTGTTCTGAAACAATCTCAATGTTCAAAAATGCTTTCTCAATATCAGCAGTTACAGCAACTTCATGAACTCTAAATCTAAGCAAAATGTCCAGTAGAGGAGGATTTAATGAAGGTCCGACATGCAGACAGTCATTTAAGCTTGGTCCAAACACCTTGGATGAGGCATCATATACAACTCTCACCTTTGTTGTATCTCTGTCAAGTCTCACAACTCCCCTGTGTGGGAGATAGTGTACATTTCCTGGTTCTGTGATTTGATTTTGTTGCACTTCTTCAACTACTCCACTTTCTAATTGCTCCTTAATCACTTGATCATATTGTCTCAGTATTTCTGGTTGGGTCTTAAGCTTCTTAATCACAGTTGCCAACCTTCGTGATGCATTTGTGTAATTATCTGACAGCATAGGGTGATTATCCTTGAATGGTAGCTTGACTTGGTATCTTTCACCAGTGAATCTTATCTCATTTGAAAACCTGTCATGAACTGAAGTTTCAGTGTCCCTTATGCCTAAGGTCTCCAAGTCCCAAAATTTCTGCAAATCATCTTGCACATGGCTGATGTCAGCTGACTCAATCTTCAAAACATGTGTAGCACTCAGATTAACTGTGCATGACTCTGTGAATGCTGGAACTGAAGCTGGTCCCGACAGTATCCATCCCAACTTGGTCTCAAGAGCTACCGGTCCAGAAGGATCTCCCCTGATTATGCCTCCAGTGAAGAAAGACCAGTATTGATCTGCTCCTATTAGTAAGTCAACACTAACTGTTCCGTTAATAGTTCCACATGCAAGCTGTAGCCCTTGAAGATATGGATAGCATTCTACTGCACTTTGAATTTCTTGGTTCGATACCGGACTGCATATTACTGGTACAACGTAAGCAGTGATGTACACACTCATTGCATCTATTGTTCTGATGCACAATTGCACAATGTCACATTCCTTTACAGATGCTGAATTGTCACCAAATGTCTTGATTAGCAAAGTTTCCTTACCAACAGCAGGTAAGTTTAACTGCTCACGTGTCTTGCTGGTAATGTAAGATCTCTGACTACAAGAATCAAAAATAATTTGAGTATACATTCCAGGTTCTGGATTATCTGGTCTACAAGCAAAGGCTTGGGCTGTCTGCAACAGTACAGAGTTATTATTGCTGCCAACATGCATTGTTGATGTACCAACGTCTCTGAATCTCTCCTGGGAAGTTTCAGACCTACTAGGTGATGCTAATTCAGCTCCTGAACTACTAGGTTGGACAGGCTTCCTAGGGTTTTCACAGATGGCCACATGATGTGTAGCTGCACAATTAAAACATTTGGCCTTTGACTGACAAACTGGAGAAATGTGCCCTGCTTTCAAGCAAACGAAACACCTGCCACTTCGTCTCAGTATAGTTCTTCTAGCCTTTGGTTCAGTAACGGTACTACAGGTGATGGACTTGTGATTTTTCTTGCAAAAGATACATTGCAGAGTACACTCTTCACTGCCTGCATGAAGTGCAGATGAGGAAAGGGGCTGTTTGAATCTTCCCTTATGCTGGTCAAATCTAGGGTTAGAATTGGTTGCACTGTTTGTTTTCACTGCATTACACCTTTCTCTTGCCTCCAACTCGGATTTCAATGCATTTAACAGGACATCAAGGTCCCAAGTTTCTTTACCGTCAAACTTGCGACTGATGATTAATCTCAACTCAGAAGGAACTTTCTCCATCACAACTGGAACTAACAAATTTCCAAAGGACTCTGATTCAACGCCTAGTGCCTTCAAACTTCGAATGTTTATCTCAATCTTGTCATACAAATCACGGAGATTCTTCGTTTCATGCACTGAACTGACAATTGGCAATTTCAACAAGGCTTCCATGTGGTTAGAAATCAACAACTGTGGTTTACCAAATCTATCTCTGAGAATATCAATGGCAGTTTCGTAATTATCTTCAGTAAGAGGCAACCCAGAAATAGCAGATTCCCCAGCGCCTGTCACACAACTCTTCAAATAGGTGAATTTTTGGATTCTTGAAATGTTAGTGTTTCTGTTAACCGCAGATTCAAAAGTGTCCCAGAAACTCTGCCATTCCTCGTAGTTGCCTGAAAATGACTTAAGTTCTAGTTTAGGTAGCTTCATGTTTCCACCCTCTTTGCTTTTCACATTGTCATTACATGTACCTTGAATGAAGCTTGGTGAGGTTCCCACGTGTGCGCTATTTTTAGCGTCCTCTAAACTCAAGTCAATTCTAGCCAAAATACGGTAAACGTTAGCACAAAACTCACCAGAATCCTCGACTTCTTTCTCAATGTCTCTGCCCTTAGTGTTTTCCAGAATTGTTTCGTCCAGCTTTTGGATAGTTTCTAGCCTTTCATTCAGGGCGAATTTCAATCCCAGAAGTTTTTCCCTTGATGAATCTTCCACGTGATCGGTAGTCTGCTCGACTAAGATCCTCGTTGCACCTTCCATCGTTTTCTGCACAAAAGCTCTGTGGGCATTTCTAATTCTCTTGGCTTTTTCGTTGTCCATTTTTTTCTCTTCTCTTACTGTAATCCTGCTCTTGACGATTAATTGATTCAACTTGTTTCGAACTTGTTTTTAGCCGATCCGGCGACTTCGAAGGACCATGTCATCAATCATGTATGATGCAATTATTTTTCTGTAACTTTAATTCTTCACTCTTTCGAAAGCGTAATTCTCCACATGTTCTGATTTTATAATTCTACACTCTGTTCTATACTCAAATGTTTCATCGATATCAATTCATGTAACTCTCGATGACCTATACTCACAATACACTCGATGAGACTCCGAAACAGCTACACAGTTCCGAGAATTCCGTACAAAGGTTCAGTTCTCTAGTCACGTGACGAATTCCCGCCACAATGACGTAATAATTTCTAACAGTTTGTTCACAGCTCAATGCAGCAGATAAATAAGACACTATGGGTCCTTTGAAATTGCTTAGACACCTGGTAGTTATTTTATTATTTTTTTTCCCTGAAAGGTAAAGCAAAAATACTTTTTCTCCAGCAACACTTTCCAATTTACAAAAAAAGCTTGAACACGAGCTAAATGAACTTTAGTGTCTGCATTCAGTCTTTTCATTGAGAACGGGTGCAATTTTAATATCAAAACTTCAAAGCCGTCTTTAAAGAGAACTTTGATTCAAGTGTTAGTTGAAAAAATACTGATTATATTATTTCAGTATATGAAGGTTAAAAAGTGATGCATATAGTCTAAAGTGCTACAAAGGAGTAAAAACCCAGATATCTCCATAAATAAATTTTATTGACACTGTCAGGGACATGTGCTTTCCTTGAGTACACATTTTTTCGTTAAAAAATCTTGTTTGTGAGGCTGCACTTTGTTTGATGCAGGATCAATCAATCTTTTCTGAAGAGAAATGAAAAGTAAAGTATGTTAACATGTCAGATACTTCAACACTGCTTTAGCCAACAACTAAGAAGAAACTGAACTTCAAATCAAAAAACAAAGTGAAAGCTACTTCACTGTGAAACAACAACCACTTCAAATATATATCACATTAAATTCATGCAAAATGTAGACCTGATGAGAAGTTTATAGGAATAGAAACAAACGATAATTACAATGAAACTATAATTTTTGAATGAGATTTGTGAGTGTCCTCTCATAATTCTGACAGAAGATCAAAATTGGAAACTGCACATCCTGCACAACTGCATTCATCAACATGATCCAACGAAAATTTCATTAAGACTCAAAGTTTACTCCAAGCTTTACACTCCTGTAAGTTTAATTTGTGATTTTTTTTTTCTTCGAAAGAGCTTTTGAATACTTAGTAGCATGTTAACTCTGTCATTCATTTTATAACTTGGCTTCCAAAAAATTTAAGCCAAAAACAATGCATATAAAAACAAAAGCATTCACAGAAAAATTACCCTGTTCTTTTTCTTCCAGGATCCAATTTTCAAGCAAAGAAGCACCCCCCCACTGAAAGCCTTGTGTAAAAATTTTAGTAATCCCAAGCCAAATTTATGAGCAAAATAATCAAAACTTCGATCCTTCAATTAACAGAATTTTTTTTACAAATCAAAATGTTGCTGGACCTATCGAACTGTAGCTCCAAGACGGTCTAAGCATTTTAATGAAAACGCTCTCACATTTTCTCATTCGACAGTTCGGATAAAACTCAAATTTCTGTAACATAGAAAGCTGTAATAATGTGCAACAACAATGAAATGTGCACCGATCGACAAAAAGACGTTACGAATTACGCACTTTAGAAAACTGCTGCAACCCGGCCGCTTTCGATCCACTAGCCACAAGCCACAAGCCAATTTAAACAGCAAGACAATGGCTAAGAATATTTCTTTTGTACCGAGTGACACGAGATTGAGTTGAACCAAGCGTAAGCTTATTTTCCTGCCATAAACAGTGTAAACACACGGAGATTTAGCATCTAAATATAGTTTTCAGGGGCACCCAACGGCAATTTTCGGAAAATATCTGTTCGGAAGGCGATTTGAGATCTAGAATTTTCGGAACATTTGTTGTAAAATTTCTTGCTTGCCTGCCTCTCCTAGGATTTTCGAACATCTAAAAAATGGTATAATTACCCATTTTTAACGGATTTTTGCCCTAAAAAAGGCCACCTAGAATTTTCGGGAGCCTTTTTCTGGCTGAAATTTTCGAAAAGGTAAGTTTTGATCCCTCTAATTTTCGGATCACTAGACTTTCAGCTAGGAAATCCGAACAGATGAAAAGTTTTTAGGGGATAAAAATATGCCTATATCTACAATTTAAATACTAAAATACGTTCAACAATGCTGTGTTAAGTGGTTTTGAACTATATCCTCGTTGGGTGCCCCTGAGTTTTTCGAGCAACAAAGTACAAGCTAAGTCATATTAACAAAACAAAGCCCATAAATGTCTGTCCCTCTACTTTTTTTTGTTGAATCCGTGATAGGAAACTCGAACTAAACAACAAAAACATTTTGGGTAGCGTTGTAATACGCTCTACGATCAACAGTCGAATGTTGTCGAATGTTAAAGTCGAATTTTGACACAAAAACGGGATACACATTTAACAAAACTGTCGCTTCCGAGCCACTCGGTACAAGCTAATTTATGTACCAAAACAAAGCTAAATAATTTTTCTTTCACTCCTTTACAATTTCCTGTTGTACCGTGTGGCGCGAAACTAACAGTAAGCATATAAAGTAACAAATACCCACCTTTTTGGCATGGCTTCTGCACCCAAGCAGGCGATTGTAAAGCCAATATCTCCGACAAATAGCCACCACTAAGTTTGTCCGCCGCTTCTAGGACGCTAAATTTACTAGAGAAAACATTCCACTCAAAACTTTCACCGAAATAATTTTTGATCTCTTACTATAGCAAGAAAACCGCAACGCTGTCACTGTCAAAAATAGAGCCATTTTTTTTTTCATCTCCACGGGCATTTTTGCCTCGGAGCCAATGACATTGCCCGAAATCGATCACGTGTCATTTTTTGCAGAGCATGCGTAGGCATTTTTCGCCGGTGAAATCCGCTCCAGTCCTTAAGTTCTTCGACCCGAAAGAACCAGTGACTATCTGTTGATGCAAGTTCAAAAGGTGTGGGTGCTGTCATTCTGCAAAACGACCGCCCAGTGGCTTATGCCTCAAAAGCCCTAACTCTGAGCCAGCAGAATTACGCACAGATCGAAAAAGAGATGTTGGCTATTGTTTTTGGCTGTGAACGCTTTCACGATTATTTGTATGGCCAACGTGAAATAACAGTTGAAAGTGCCCACAAACCATTAGAAGCAATCTTGAAGTAGACTGCGAGCAGTCCCTCTTCAGTCAGTCGAGTCTAAGCTCGGCAGGACTGGAGAGGGCGAAATGGCCGAGAGGGAAACTGGAGAGAGGCGGGAAGAAGAGGGACTGCATTCTCTTTTGTAACCAACGCGTTCAAATTTCTCCGCAGCCCCAGCATCGGAGAATTGGATTGGTTGATAAACAATAGGATGCTATCAGCGCGTTGTCATTGCAATTTATGAAATTCTAACATATTGACACATCAAATGTAACACGATGCACCTAAATAGCCAGCATGTTTTGATCAGAACGAGTTGACAAGATGGATTCGGCGGCCAAAGAAAGTATTTCATCTGAACATTTGTCTGAGCGTCTTGGCGGTCTGATTTTAAAGGACGAACAGAAGCTTGCTGTTGAAGCACTAATGTCAGGAAAAGACGTTTTAGTGGTATTACCGACTGGCTTAAGTAAATCTGTCATTTACCAAAGCTTCGTTGTCGCGTTATTGTGCTCCAGTCACTTGAAAGACTCACACTATCTTAAGAAAAACACTAAGCTGGAGTTTACTGAGTCACAATTCAATTCTTCATAGTAAGTTGATGTAGCTTCAGTTAAGCCACACTTCATTCTTACAATTTTGGATCTGTAAATCACTATCCGTGATAATTTAGCATTCTGCAAAGAAAACAACAAGCTGGGCCCAGCGTGATACAGCATTGCAGAAAAACATTACACTCACGGACTAAAGAAAATCGCTTAGTTATTCAGATCCAGAAGGCGCTTTGGAGAAAATTGGAACCCTTATTCAGCCGTAATAAAAAAGCTTTACGCTTCAAAAGAGGTCAAAGAAAATGGGCTTGCATCAGAGGGTAAATCCTGCCGACCAGAAACAATAACTACAGTAAATCAGTATGTGTGTCATGACCTCTCAGTGTGAAACATTTGCTCAGTGAAAATGTAGAACCTTCCAGAGCAAAATCTACCTAGCAGAGAAAAAAAAATCTCATTGGAATAAGCAGCATTTTGGCATGAGGTAAAAGTCGTGTAGGCCTATCCCCCCCCCCCCCCCCCCCCCCCTTTTATTGGGAAGATAAATTCGGGGCACAGGTAAGGAACAGTTTTAGCTTTGAAGAGAGGATCTCGCTGAGCGGTCCGTCAGGCTTGGACGTTGTAAATAAATTTTCTGAAGAGATGTAAGTTCCGTTCTTTTTTAAATTTACCTTACATATTCGGCAAAAGTCAGAGGCCTTAACTTTCAGGCAACCTCGTTCCCAGGGTTCTCTCCTACCCGTCCCTACGGAGCGAGAGAGAGAGAGACCCTGGTTGGGTCTGGTCACGTGATCCCAGAACAAAATTAATTCCGAGGGAGGAGTCCCTTGTCTCTCAATTTTTTTGTCTGGTTCGTTTTCACCGTTCACGCCAGGGTTCACGCAGTGATCGAAAGGGCAAGACGGATTTGCTAAGCCTCCAACTATAACTGAAATTCGGGAAATTTCTGCCTAAACAGAGTTATCACCAGATAAACAAGCGAATTACCAGCGGAGAAATAAAAAACTCGTGTTATCGCAGTTAAACCGGTGACAACAATTAGATACTAAAATCTACGATCCTGACTAAGACACAAGCGCGTGTTTATCCGCATTGAAGGGAAAATCCATGTTCGTTGAACTTGCATTGAAAGAATCAATGTTTGTCGGTGACAGCTGCTGGTAATCGGCCCGAATCAGTACATGCAAAACCTAAACCATTAGCGGTGACAAAACATAGCAGTTACGTTGAGAGCAGAGGATTCATTTATATTCACAAGCCATATTTTTTAACAAAGAAACTTATACGGCTATTCTGTTGATTTTAACCGACGACAAAAATACGACACAGAGCCGTTGGATAAAAATATACCTTCTAAGATTCTGTTTACCTCTTTTCATTTGAACAATCAAACTGAGTCCGGGCGGCGTATTCTCTCTTCCTGTTGCTTCTGTTTGATTTTAATATTTTCGAGGTCGGTGAGGACGGCAACGCTTGATGCATCTTTTCGGCCCCCCTTCGAACTGCATAATCATAGTTTTGAAAATACATACGTTTGCTTTCTAAAGGTGGCCTCCATAACATAGAAATGGCAATTCAAGTCTACTGCGTTTCGGTATGAATACAACCGCCTAAAATATTTTTGACTGCACAAGTGGTGAATCCGTGATTTCCTTTGCAACATCCGATAAACATCCAGATATTCTGCGCGAAGTTACGCTTTCGCTGTCAAAGGATTCGGCGTCCGAGGTTTTGTCTTGACTAGTCCGGGAACTGTAAAAAACAGGACCCTTCAGACAAGGTCGGATACACAGTTTCCACTGATCTCGACGTCTACGCTTTGTAGAGACAAATCTCACACTTATCCGCCCCTCCCCCAAGTCGTTTGTTTGTAATCTCCCAGATTCTGGGAGACACGTGACCAGACCCAACCAGGGTCTCTCGACGGGTAGGAGAGAGAACCTGGGAACGAGGTTGACTTTCAGGTTGGGCTTTCTTCCTCTCCCTTTGCGGACTACCTTTTTTTTGGGTGTATTTTCGTTCACGAACAAAAACACACGTTCGATTTATTAAAGTGCCGCGACAAATTAAGTCGCAGTTATTAGTTATCAATTGACAGATCAGTTTATTTTTAACCGGTTGTCGCCTTTGGTGGGTGGAGTTACCCGAACACGTCTGGTTCAAAAGAGAATGCAGTCCCTTCCTCCTTTCCTGCCTCCTCCCCAGCTTCCCATCGGCTTCTCGTTTTTTGCCGTTTCGCTCGATTTCCTCGCTCGCGTGACCATCCTGAGGGACTGCTAGCAGTCTAATCTTGAAGAAACCCATTCATCAAGCACCCCTCCGTCTGCAAAAGATGATTCTCAGAATAAAGCCTTACGCGGTCAAGGTCAAGTACCTACCTGGCAAGCATCTGGTCCTAGCCGATGCACTTTCCAGAGCTTACTTACTTATCAAAAATACTGACCAATCTGATGAGTTCGAAATTCATCTCCTGGACTCTGGAGAATTGTCTGAGACCATGTTTCACAAATTGACAGCTGAGACCAAGAGGGACCCCGAACTCCAGCAATTGCACAAAGTTGTCATGAATGGCTGGCCACAAACCAAAGAGCAAACACCCATAGAGATAAGGCCTTACTGGAACTACAGAGATGAGATAAGCTGTTATGAGGGGTTGATGTTCAAAGGTGATCGCATAATTATTCCCCAAAGCCTGCGACCCGAAATCCTACAACGCATTCACGCAGCTCATTTGGGAATAGAGAAGTGCAGGGAACGAGCCAGAAGTGCTGTGTTTTGGCCGGGTTTCAATGGTGCAATTAATGAGTTGATATCTCAGTGAAGTACTTGTCAGCAGTATCAGCGCAGCAACCAGAGAGAGCCTTTGATTCCACAACATGTCCCTGAGAGACCCTGGGCTACCGTTGCCGCGGATATTTTCTATTATAAAGGGAGAGATTACCTGCTCGTTGTTGACTATTTTTCAAAGTATCCTGAAGTAGCTCGCCTCACCAGCAAGAATAGCGAAGCAGTCATCTTGGCAATGAAAGACATGTTCGCTCGTTATGGTATCCCGGAGAGGTTAATTGCAGACAACATGCCTTTCAGCAGTCTGAAATTTAAAAACTTTGCCAGTGATTGGGAGATTGAAGTAGTCACTTCGAGTCCACACTACCCAAAGTCTAATGGACTTGTGGAAAGAAATGTGCAGACTGTTAAGCAGTTGTTGAGGAAAGCTGATGAGTCCAAGCAGGACGCATTCCTCGCTTTGCTGGAGTTCCGCAATACCCCTATCAGTGGCATGGAAGACTCCCCAGCAGAATTACTTATGAGCAGAAAACTGAGAACAAGGTTACCAACCTTCAAGAGCCTCCTGGAACCCCATCTCAGGTTCGTCACCAATTGTTGTCGCGCCAACAAGGTCAGAAAGCATTCTATGATCGTGGGACCCGACCACTTTCCACACTGCATGAAGGCGAACCGGTGAGAATGAGGCGGGGGCGGGAATGGACAGCTGCGGTGGTTGTCAAGCAACACCAGGCACCCCGTTCATACATAGTGGCAACCCCGGATGGGACCCAGATCCGTCGAAATCGTATCCATCTTCAGCCAACTAAGGAGGAAGCACCTCCTGTCACAAACCAAGCATGGGAAGCAGTCAGCGATGCCATCAAACACAGACATGGTTATCGAAACACAGGTGGCAGAACCACAGGCCGAGTCCCAAAGCCTGCTATCCCACAAGCAGACCAACTTGTCAGAAGGAGCCAACGGGTTCGACGAGCACCAGAGCGCCTTATTGAAACTGTTTAGACATTCTCGAAACCGGATATTAGTTTAGGTCAAAGAGAACTGTTGAACTGAGAACTATTTGTGGTGAAGCCAAAGCTTATAGATTGTTTATTTTTCTAAAAACTGTCTTAAGAAGAGGAGATGTCACGTTATTAGGTTATGCGTGACTGTAAGGACGTTATGCGTGACCGCACATGCGCATATAAGACAGACGCTACTATGAACTTTGGGCAGCTTAGTGTTAGCTTTTCGACCAGAGACTTTGACAACCTCGACAAGTCCTTGGAAGATACAAGAACTCTTGGACAGTCTCCAGAACAACACTGAAATCCCTTGAAACAAAATCCAAGATCTCCTCGGGTTGCAATCCCTCCCTAACGTACTTTCTCAGGATATCTTCTAGGTCATGATCATTTTTCCACGAATCGTTCCTTATTCGAACCGCCATATTGGAAAGGTAACCGGTGCGGAGAGGGTTATGGGATAACATCAGGTGCGAAAAGCATTTTGGGTTATGGCAGTTCTCGGCTTGTGAAGACGAAAAAAAAAAAATTAAAAAAAACGTTCCAGTCAATCAGTGGTCGGTTCCGGCAATTCTACTTTTTGCAAAGAACGCTGATTACAAAAATGAAAAATGCCTTAAAATCAAGGTCTTTTTTGTATTTTACACTCAAAACTGAAAAAAGGATGCCTGTTTTTAAATTTCACTGGCTGTTATGAAAACCTGAGAAAAGTGCCTTCTTTTCTCATAAAAGGCCGGACATTTTTAGCATTTGTCTTCGATATAAAGTGAACCAACTTTCTTGAGTATTATTCTTATCTCACTAATCGCAAAAAAGCTGAAAGAAGAATTTTCTCGAGTTTTTTCAGCTTTTTGCCTTTTTATACAAAGTCGAAAAAAGTCGATTTTTTTTTGCCTTTCTTTGTTTCGACTTTTTGGTGGACAGTTGTCAAATAAAGGCGGGAATCCCAATCTTCGGTCCTCTCGACTGACAGCTGTCAAAAATGACAGGTAATTGTAAGCAATGAGTTGTGATGTTAATTTACAAGTGTTCATATGCAGTTGCACACTTTGTGTTCCGGCAATGTTTCAAGATGTCGGACGTTTACGTCAAGATTAACATGGACGAGAAATAAAAAGGGGTAAAACTTAAGTCTTTAACTCTAAACAACGGTACTCTGGCCATAATATTTAGGCTCGTCCTAAACCAGGAAATCTACACGTCGAGGACTTTGAGAAGACGTACTTAAGTAGTTAACGGATGAATGCGAACTCAGTTAGCTCAGTAGTGCCTGCACTGCAGTCTACAGCGCTTGGTGTACCTCGTTCCTACCTAAGGACGGCCACACGAACAAATCTCAACTAAAAGGACCGACCTTCACCACCACGAAGAAGGGTCTAGTTGCGTGGAAGAAATCGCTTGTGTGGTGAACGTGACGCCGTCTGGCGAAAACAATCGGAGAAAAGTTCCAGGTGCACCGTGCTGACCGAAGAAACTTCGTCGGTGGATGAAGTACAGAGGGTGCTAAAACAAAAATTAAACTTTGAAGTGATTCATCTGGATGCAAATACTTCATCGACCGACGAAGTTTTTTCGGTCAGCGCGGTGCACCTGGAACTTTTCTCCGATTGTTTTCGCCAGACGGCGTCACGTTCACCATACAAGCTATTTCTTCCACGCCACTAGACCCTTCTTGGTGGTGGTGAAGATCAGTCCTTTTAGTTGAGATTTGTTCGTGTGGCCGTCCTTAGGTAGGAACGAGGTACACCAAGCGCTGTAGACTGCAGTGCGGGCACTACTGAGCTAACTGAGTTCGCATTCATCCGTTAACTACTTAAGTACGTCTTCTCAAAGTCCTCGACGTGTAGATTTCCTGGTTTAGGACGAGCCTAAATATTATGGCCAGAGTACCGTTGTTTAGAGTTAAAGACTTAAGTTTTACCCCTTTTTATTTCTCGTCCATGTTAATCTTGACGTAAACGTCCGACATCTTGAAACATTGCCGGAACACAAAGTGTGCAACTGCATATGAACACTTGTAAATTAACATCACAACTCATTGCTTACAATTACCTGTCATTTTTGACAGCTGTCAGTCGAGAGGACCGAAGATTGGGATTCCCGCCTTTATTTGACAACTGACCACCAAAAAGTCGAAACAAAAAAAGGCCAAAAAAATCGACTTTTTTCGACTTTGTATAAAAAAGGCAAAAAGCTGAAAAAACTGAAGAAAATTCTTCTTTCAGCTTTGTTTGCCATTAGTGAGATAAGAATATTACTCAAGAAAGTTGGTTCACTTTATATCGAACTCAAATCCTAAAAATATCCTGCTTTTTTTGAGAAAAGAAGGCACTTTTCTCAGGTTTTCAAAACGACGAGTGAAAGTGAAAAAAAGTGCCCTTTTTTTTAGTTTTGATTGTAAAATGCACATAAAGTCCTTTATTTTTAGGCATTTTTCATTTTTGTAACCAGCGTTCTTTGTAAAAAGTAGAATTGCCGGAACCGACCACTGATTCCAGTCCCTTAAAAAAATATTCGCCTTAGGGGAAAAAAAAAACTATTGAAAACAAAGACCAAAAAAAAATGAAGAGTTTCTAATATGAAAACAAATACTCTTTTTAATATTTTCTTTTTAAAAAGAATTTGTAGTACTTTCAAAAGTCAAACGAATTCAATCGTTTTTAAAAAAAATTGTCTTTGAAAAATAAAAAATACATCTTCAATATTTTCTTTATAGAAAAAAATGCAGTAATTTTAAAATTAATCGATTACAAAAGTTGAATTTTCTTGATAATTCAAGAAAATTCGATCCCTATGGCAGTTCTAGGCCACCATAGTAGGGTCATATAGTAGCCGAGCTTTCTCAGTCGGCCCTGGGGCCCGTTCCTTGAAAGTCCCGATAATTAACGGGCCCGGTAAGCTGTTGCCGTTTACATTAAAGACTAGGGTTTCAGTAGTTTTGCATCTAACATGATAAAACTATCAGTTAATGAAACAAAATGGAGTAGTTTTCTAGCCAGGACCCGCGCTCTTATTCTTTTTATTTCTATCTGAATATTTGATTTGGTCGTGGCTAGATGGAATCCCTCAGAAGGAGGTGATCGAGGAGGACTAGAAACGAGAGTTGCTTCGGTAATCTTCGGCTCGTGAGATAAGATGGCGCATCTCGCGATCAACTTTCGTGGTCGGACTAGCAGAATGCCGTACGAATAAAGAACTTCGAATGGCATGGGAAAAGTATATGAGACTGTGTCAAACTCCTCTGTTACTCAAAAATGAAGAATCTATCGACAATAAGAGCATTAAAGGGAGCAAACACCTCAGAGTTGCTATGGAATCCCTCAGAAGGAGGTTGGCATCCCTCAGAAGGAGGTGTTGATTTTTAACTTGTAAATGGAATCCCTCAGAGGGAGAGTGGCATCCCTCAGAAGGTGGTACACTGTATTTATGTATAACTTGTAATGGAATCCCTCATGAGCATCTTTGAGAAGGAGGTACACTTTATTTATGTATAACTTGTTAATAGAATCCCTCAAAAAGAGTCTGGCATCCTTCAGAAAGAGGTACACTCTATTTATTTATGTATAACTTGTAAGTGGAATCCCTCATGAGGAGTTTGGCATCTCTCAGAAGGAGGTTCACTTTATTTATGTATAGACTAAATATAGAATTCTTCAAAAAGAGTTTGCCTTCTCTCAGAAAGAGGTACACTTTGTTTATGTATAACTTGTAAATAAAATCCCTCAAAAGGATTTTGGCATCCCTTAGAAGGAGTTTATTATGTGATAACTTGTTAATGGAATCCCCCATATTTAACTAGTCAGGGGAAAGCCGGTGCACCCCGTACACTGGTAATCACTGGGTATTAGACCAGGCCTGCCTTCTAGAGGAAGCAAATAAATTGCTATGCAGAGCAATCTCGAACATCAAACTCAGCAACGCTGCCCATTTCTCACACAACCAAAATTGTAAAGTAATTAACCATGAGTTGCAGATTTGGCATTCCAAACTTCTCCAATCAATTATGTTTACATGAGCCCTCAAGCTTATATATGCCCACAGTGTGTGACAGAGAACAATGTTCCAGTTATTTCCTGTCAGAAGCAAGATTATGTGCTTCAGATCCTGTGCCATGCTTTATTCAAGGTTGTGTCAAAGGTGAATCCCTGTGTAAGCCTGCTAAAAATGGTCACCACTGGTAAATTAGTCAAAGTGGGTCATATGTCCCACTTGGCATTTTAAATTGGATCATTTCAAGAATGGTCTGGGGCAAACTATGATATTGAAACTTTGAACAACTTCACCTTTCTTATCCAGCCCATCTTCATGCTTTTTATGTTCAAATGCTATTCTGTTTTGCATAAGAAAATGAACTTAGCTTTTGTTATTGTTTCATAATGAATAATGAAAAAAAAAACAAGTTCAACAAACGAAGCATCAATTGATCAGCAAAAGAACATAATTTATACAGAGAGTATCGAAATGTACACTCCAGTCTCTCTCTGTACAGCGCGATAGGCCTGACACAAAAGCTACTCATAAGAATGAGTCTCAAATGACAGTCTTTTTGCATACTTATTTCAGGCTAGTAAGCAGACCTTTTTTATTTTTAACATTGACTGCTGCTTTGGAAGTACTTTTATATATGAGGTAACCTTTGTTGCATCAGTGCGACTCCATGATAATTTGATTTTGCATCAGAATGGAATATTCCGTGTCAATGGTGCAAAAATACGCTGCCTACATTAAACACTGGTCCAGTACTGGACATCAAAAACCCCCCATACTGTGGCAAAAGTGACAGTCTAAAACGCTGAAATTTCCCACTTATGCCCTGCATTCCTTGGGTATGAGTGTGAGGGGCTTTCCACTCTGCAGACTTAAGTGCACAGGGATTTTTGCATCCCCCACTTAATCATAGTTTGTTAGAAATGTCTCCCATAATTTTTACATATCGTGCAAGTGCCCTCCCCCCCCACCTCCACCTTATTGCTGTGGACTGTAGGAATGTTATAGCTTCACATCAAACTTCACCACATACTTTATCCACAGTCGTATTGTTTACTATTCATATCTGCCACATTCAATTATTATTACTTTGTACTACTTTCAGAAGATTAATTATTAAACTGCCCCCCCAAGGTAATGATCCCTTATCCGAAAATGACCCCCTAACACCAATGATGACTTTTATGATGATCTCCCAGCAAAATGCCCCCTTCCCTCCAAGTAATAAACAAACAGCAAGGAAAATACAAGTAAAAAATTAATGCTTATTTCCACTGAACTGAAGTGAATCATAATAATTTGTATTTCCACTGTTTATTGTCTGCATGGTTTTACACCTTCATGTACCCTAAATCCTCTATTAACCCCCCCTGGGGGGCTTCTTTTTTCCAAGCACTTTTGAGGAGGGGGGGGGGGGGGCTTATTTGAGAGGGGGGCTTATTTAATTTAGCGAAACGCATCAATGGGAGCAAGGTTTCTCCAGGATGGACTTGTGGTTCCTGGGCGTTATACTGCTTTTTCTAACAATAAGCAAATGGTAACAATTCTCCGCAGAGAAATAGACAGTGTAAAGTTGGAAAAGTTAAGCACATGAGGTTGGAGGTCATGTGGCCAAAGACCAAAACAATATGAATTTCCAACCTGAATAAACCACAACTGATCAGTCCATGTTAATTGTTTGTGAAGAATGGAGGGGGAGGGGGGAGGGGGGGCTTAATAGAGAGGGGTGGCTTATTAACTTTCCTCCTCTGAAAGGGGGGGGGGGGGGGGCTCATTAGAGGATTTATGGCAAGTACATTTGTAGACTTCGTCTCGGGTTTGCATGACTGTCTCGAATTCTCCCAACCCCTCTCATGTTAACATCAGGCTATGCAAAGATGGAAAACGTTTTCTATTGCTTAAATACAGTACAAGGCTGTTGTCAATTAGGGGGACTCCATTTACAATTTAAACACAAACACCTCCCTCTAAGGGATGTCAAACTCCTTTTGAGGGATTACATAATTTTACATGTTAGTCAAAAATAAAGTGTACCTCCTTCTGAGGGATGTCAAACTCCTTTTGAGGGTTTCCTGATTTACAAGTTATACATAACTACACTGTATCTCCTTCTGAGGGATGCCAAACTCCTTTTGAGGGATTCCGTTATTACAAGTTAAAAATTAACACCTCCTTCTGGGGGATGCCAACCTCCATATGAGGAATTCCGTAATAGCAATTCTTAGGTTTTTGCTCCCTTTTACTCTAATTATTGATAGGTTTCTCATTTTTGAGTAACAGAGGAGTTTGAAACAATCTCACATACATTTCCCATGCCGTTCAAAGTTCTTTATTTGTACATTCTGCTAGTCCTACTGCGAAAGTTGATCACAAGATGCACTCTCGTTTCTTGTCCTCCCCGATCACCTCCTTCTGAGGGATTCCATCTAGCCACGACCAGAAGGAGGTGATCGGGGAGGACTAGAAACGATAGTTGCTTTGGTAATCTTTGGCTGGTGAGACAAGATGGCGCATCTCGTGATCAACTTTCGTGGTCAGACTAGCAGAATGCATGCTTTTTGTGCTGTTTAATTACTCCTCTCTGTTACATTGTCCTTGATTTGTTGTCTGCAGTAACTAAACTAACAAAGAAAACTTTAATTTGCCATGACTTAGATTACAAGCCTGAACTCCTGTTAAATTCTATGACTTTCCAGGTTTTCCATGGCCTATACAAACCCTGTAACTTGTGAATAAATAGAATACCTCAAAAGAAGTTTGGCATCCCTCAGAAGGAGGTACACTCTATTTATGACTAACATGTAAAATAATGTAATCCCTCAAAAGGAGTTTGGCATCCCAAAAAGGGAGCTTACTTTACTTATGTATAACTTGTAATGGAATCCCTCATGAGGAGTTTGACATCCCTCAGAAGGAGGTAGATCTTTATTTATGTATTAACTTGTAAATGGAGTCCCTCAAAAGGAGTTTGGCATCCCTCAGAAGGAGGTAGAACTTTATTTATGTATTAACTTGTAAATGGAATCCCTCAGAAGGAGGTACACTTTATTTTTGACTAACATGTAAAATTATGTAATCCCTCAAAAGGAGTTGGCATCCCTCAGAACGAGGTAGAACTTTATTTATGTATTAACTTGTAAATGGAATCCCTCAAAAGGAGTTTGACATCCCTCACAAGGAGGTAGATCTTTATTTATGTATTAACTTGTAAATGGAGTCCCTCAAAAGGAGTTTGGCATCCCTCAGAAGGAGGTAGAACTTTACTTATGTATTAACTTGTAAATGGAATCCCTCAAAAGGAGTTTGACATCCTTTAGAGGGAGGTGTTTGTGCTTAAATTGTAAATGGAGTCCCCTTGAAGGAGCTCAGCCTTGTATTGTATTAAATTTAAGCAATAGAAAACGTTTTCCATCTTTGCATAGCCTGATATACCATAAATCCTCTATTGAGCCCCCCCCCCCCCCCCCCCGCCTTTTCAGAGGAGGAAAGTTAATAAGTCACCCCTCTCTATTAAGCCCCCCCTCCCCCTCCATTATTCACAAACAATTAACATGGACTGATCAGTTGTGGTTTATTCAGGTTGGAAATTCATATTGTTTTGGTCTTCAGTCGCATGACCTCCAACCTTGTGCTTAACTTTTCCACCTTCATGCTCTAGTTCTCTACGGAGAATTGTTACCATTTTCTTATTGTTACAAAAAGCAGACCATCCTCGAGAGACCTTGCTCCCATTGATGCTTTTCGCTAAATTAAATAAGCCCCCCTCTCAAATAAGCCCCCCCTCCTCAAAAGTGCTTGGAAAAAAGAAGCCCCCCAGGGAGGGTTAATAGAGGATTTAGGGTACATGCAGGTGTAAAACCATGCAGACAATAAACAGTGGAAATACAAATTATTATGATTCACTTCAGTTCAGTGGAAATAAGCATTAATTTTTTACTTGTATTTTCCTTGCTGTTTGTTTATTACTTGGAGGGAAGGGGGCATTTTGCTGGGAGATCATCATCAAAGTCATCATTGGTGTTAGGGGGTCATTTTCGAATAAGGGATCATTACCTGGGGGGGGGGGCAGTTTAATAAATCTTATGATAGCAGTACAAAGTAGTAATAATTGAAATTATGTAACAGTTGTGAATGGTAAACAATACGACTATGGATAAAGTATGTGGTGAAGTTTGATGTTAAGCTATGATATTCCTAGAGTCCACAGCAATAAGGTGGGGGGGGGGGGGGGGGGGGGTCACTTGCTTGATATGTAAAAATTTTGGGAGACATTTCTAACAAACTATGATTAAGTGGGGGATGCAAAAATCCTCATGCACTTAAGTGTGAGTGGGAAGCCCCTCACACTCATACCCAGGGAATGCAGGGCATAAGTGGGAAATTTCAACGTTTTAGACTGTCACTTTTGCCACAGTATGGGGAGTTTTTTATGTCCAGTACTGGACCAGTGTTTAATGTAGGCTGCATTTTTGCACCATTGACACGGAATATTCCATTCTGATGCAAAATCAAATTATCATGGAGTCATACTGATGCAACAAAGGTTACCTCATGTATACAAGTACTTCCAAAGCAGCAGTCAATGTTAAAAAATTAATAAAAAAGGTGTGCTTACTAGCCTGAAATAAGCATGCAAAAAGACTGTCATTTGAGATTCATTCTTATGAGTAGCTTTTGTGTCAGGCCTATCACGCTGTACAGAGGGAGACTGGAGTGTACATTTCGACACTCTGTATACGTTCTTTTGCTGATCAATTTAAGCTTTGTTTGTTAAACTTATTTTTTATCTATTTATTAGGAAACAATATCAAAAGCTAAGTTCATTTTCTTATGCAAAACAGAATAGCAGTTGAACATGAAAAGCATGAAGATGAGATGGATAGGAAAGGTGAAGTTGTTCAAAGTTTTAATATCATAGTTTGCCCTTGACCATTCTTGAAATGATCCAATTTCAAATGCCAAGTGGGACATATGACCCACTTTGACTAATTTACCAGTGGTGACCATTTTTAGCAGGCTTACACTGGGATTCACCTTTGAGACAACCTTGAATAAAGCATGGTACAGGATCTGAAGCACATAATCTTGCTTCTGACAGGAAATAATTGGAAAATTGTTCTCCGAGGGCATATAAGCTGGAGGGTTCATGTAAACATAATCGATTGGAGAATTTTGGAATGCCAAATCTGTAACTCAAGGTTAATTACTGTTAATTACAATTTTGGCTGTGTAAGAAGTGGAAAGCGTTGTTGAGTTTGATGTTCGAGACTGCTCTGCAATGAATTTGCTTCCTTTAGAAGGCAGGCCTGGTCTAATACCCAGTGATAACCAGGGTATGGGGGTGCACCGGCTTTCCCCTGACTAGTAAAATATGGGGGATCCCATTGACAAGTTATCACATATAATTATAATAAACTCCTTCCAAGGGATGCCAAAATCCTTTTGAGGGATTTTATTTACAAGTTATAGATAAACAAAGTATACCGCTTTCTGAGAGAAGGCAAACTCTTTTTGAAGAATTCTATAAAGTTAATACATAAATAAAGTGTACCTCCTTCTGAGAGATGCCAAACTCCTCATGAGGGATTCCATTTACAACGTATGTACATAAATAAATAGAGTGTACCTCTTTCTGAAGTATGCCAACCTACTTGAGGGATTCCATTACAAGTTATACATAAGTAAAGCAAGCTCCCTTTTTGGGATGCCAAACTCCTTTTGAGGGATTACATTATTTTACATGTTAGTCATAAATGAAGTGTACCTCCTTCTGAGGGGTGCCACTTTCCCTCTGAGGGATTCCATTTACAAGTTAAAAATTAACACCTCCTTCTGAGGGATGCCAACCTCCTTCTGAGGGATGCCATTGCAATTCTGAGGTGTTTGCTCCTTTTAATGCTCTTATTGTCGAGAGGTTCTTCATTTTTGAGTAACAGAGAAGTTTGAAACAGTCTCATATACTTTTCCCATGCCATTCGAAGTTCTTTATTCGTACATTCTGCTAGTCCGACCACGAAAGTTGATCGCGAGGTGCGCCATCTTGTCTCACGAGCCGAAGATTACCGAAGCAACTCTCGTTTCTAGTCCTCCTCGATCACCTCCTTCTGAGGGATTCCATCTAGCCACGACCATTTGATTTCCGGCCTGAAGAGTGACCGGGCCTTTCGAGAAACGGGCCCCAGGTGGCCGCCCCAGATTGCTCGCTGCGAATTTGTTTGTGATGAGTCAAAACTGGACTACGATATGAGTACTTTTCATGGAAAAGAAATAGTCGATGCCCATATTCGTAAGTAACGAAACAGTCAAAGCTTAAAAGCTTAATGTTAATAGCCTGTGAACAGGCTCTCTGTTTGGGGAAAGGGTGAATGAATCGCGAGGAGAGTGAAAGGTCTTGATACACATTCATTTTCTGCGGTTTGTATTGTTTCTGTCGGCGTGGTTTGCCCTCTGATGCAAGAACATTCATTGTGGCTAAAAAAGCTCATCAGTCAAGCACCAGAAGACACGATGTTAAAGATCTGAAAGACCTGTTTACAAGTGATTATTTAAATCAAATCGCGTACTACGTGCCGACCAAACAAGCGATGTAAATCAAACCTGTCAACAGTCAGTGTTCTCGCCAATATATACAGCGGGTGCCGTGGAACGACGGTCCTAAGTGTTTGTCTACAGGCTCTCATCCTTTCCCTTCCCTTTCCTCGCCATTTTTTCACCCTTTCCCCGAACAAAGAACCTGTTCACAGGCTAAATATTGATATAAAGGGACACGTACAGGAACTACGTACTCAACTTCGTCAAATATGAAAACGAAAACTAAGACCCCCTAAAATCGAATCCGTCAAAATATAGAGTCAAATTGTAACCGAAATAGGTCTAATCTGTCAAATTATCTTCTGTCCGATCCTTTCCACCGAGTTTTTGGTCAAATTTAACGGCAAATTCAGGAGTCTTAGTTTTCGTACACGCTTGGAAATTTTTGCTTCAATCCGGGCCAACTTTTTTCGGGACCGTGCGAAGACTGGTTCCTAACAAAGACAAATTCAAGATGGCGACGTGAAGCCAGACGAACTACGGCTGATTATAACGGCATTGAAGAGCCGTGAAAACATTAGGAATTGCAATTTCAAACCAATAAATGAAATGAACACAAGTTAAACTATTCATACAGTAATATTTCAGCTCAGTAGACATCATGTCATTTAGAGCAGCAGCTCTGTTATGTATATCGATTGTCGTCCTAATTATCGATCTCTTTAGTAACAACTAAGTTTCAAAATGCCTTCTTTAAGAACTTCGCTTCGATAAGTTTAACTTACCTTCATTAAGAAATTTGAAGGGACACCTTTCTTGTTTGGTGGGGGTGTTTTAATGTCAAAGAAGAGACCTCAAATACACTTGAACGTGGCTGAACTGGTGTTGTTTGACGATGACATGATGTATTATTGTAACTTCCCACTTTTCAACGAACAAAATTCCTCGCTGTTTATTATTATCTGCCACGAAGGTTAGCATTTTGTCTTGACAATTCACGAAGTAGAAATCGCTTTACTGAGAATAGGACAACCTCGGAGCGGAGGAGTGATTTTCTTGCTTCTCGCAAGTCATCCAAAACCTGTTAGTTCATCCATTAACAAGCGTGATGTGAACCTGATTGACCTAAAAATGGTATTTTTTGTAAGAAAAATTCACGTGCGTAAGCTCCAAACTTAAGCAACTAAAGCATCAAAACAAAGGATAAATACCTTCTTCATGTTTTCCTCGTTTCCGTTTTTGAGATATGGGCACCAAACAGCAGATATAAAACCTTTTCCAAAGCTTACTTCAGCCAGACTTTTCTCTCAAGAACCTCGCAAGAAACTCTCTCTTCGCCGACATAAAGCTAGTCTCAAAATATTCGAAGACAAGGCATGCAAGGTACCGATAAAAAGCTCTTTCTTCGTAGCTTTTATCGCGCTCGTCAAAACATTGTTTATTAGTACCAGTTCTCTCTCACATGGCGATAAGCCTGACCGATTTTCGCTCTTGGCGGGCCGGCGATATGGCCGCGCAGAATTTCAAAAAAGAGGACTGGGAAAACGGGGACACGAAACTTGGCCAAAATTGGCACAAAAATTTCCAAGCGTGGTAATTTCGAAAATTAAACTACCGTAAGACCCCTCTTAGTTTTGTTATTATGAAAACTAAGACCCCCGCATCCCCCCCCCCCCCCCCCCAAAAAAAAAAACGATCTGTGAAATATATATGAAGTCGAATTACGACCGTTCAAAGACTATAAACCGTAAACCAGGCTCTTAGTTTTCGTAACACCCGTAACTCAAATGAATTAATTGTAGCCATTTGCCCTGCTTATCAAATGCTAATCTAACCTTCCCAAATATCACTCGGCAGCGATGGCAGCCGACTGGAACGGTGGAAAGGCTGTCTGTGTTTGGAGGCTATTCCAGAAGCAGTTAGGGTGACGTACATGTCTTATATTTTATTAAAAGGAGTTGTGTTTTGGGGCTGTGTCACGGCAGTCCAGTTTGGCATTTTCACATTTTATCACTAAGTTTGATGTGTGAATGTTTATGTCCTGTACACGTGTCCTTAGTTTTTGTCATAATTTTTTAGCCTTTCAAAATTAGTCTGTCACTTTTAACAAATTTGATAGCTGGGTTCTTTGGTGAACCTGGGAAAATTAAAAACCCAATAGCACATGTGCTATCATGTATGCAGGCTTGCATTCCTTCACCCTATTCTTCTTGCCACTTTTGCTGGCTTATGCCGTCATAATTTTCCATGAACTCACACAAGTGAAGCAGCTAGCAGGCTACTATAATTTTTGAAACTCATTGTCTGGGGTATTATGGAGGAAGCCAGGTTCCTGTCAGCATTTTACTGTTGGGGAATTCAAAACCCAATAGTACATGATCAGGCTTACATGTACTTTTATTTTCCCCATTCTTCTTGTCAGCTTTGCAGCTCACTCCACCAAAATTTTCCACAAAATCACACAAGTGAAGCAGCTTGAGGGCTACTATAATTTTAAAACTCATTGTCTGAGGTATTAGGGAGGATTAGCCTTGTCCTGTCAGCATTTTACTATCGTTTGTGTTTGTTGATGTTGCAGCTTCAATGTTAACCCACATTTGTGATGTTTGTCACCATTTCAGCGGTACCGTGTCCTTATTTTCAACGCCTTGTTGGGAAGGGGGTTGAGGGTGGGGGGAGTCCATATTTAAACTTCCTATGGATTTCCAAGTCAGCTAAAAATAAAATGAGTAGTTTTCTTAAATATTAATGTTATTCTGTATGCTAGGGCATCAGGGGTCTCTGGAAAGATAGTAGGGTTAAGATAGCCTCAAGGTCCTCACTCGTAAAGGTACTCAGTGGCTGTTGGGATAATGCTGTGAATTTTTTTAAGTACAGTCATATATTGTTTATTACTTACTTTTTTTAACCTGCTAACTATAACTAGTTGCAAATCTGTTGATTTATATTTCTTAGATTTATGGGACAACGAAAAGTTTTTCTATCCTTGGCCATCTGCAGATCTGAGTGCTATTTGTAGACCATTTCATTTAAGTGATCTTGAAGATGCAATGGCACCATCTCCGGTAAGAAAGGTAGTCTTCATTCAAGTCAACCAAACATATGATGAAACAGGTAAATTAGGAAATAATTTTGATTCAGTTAAAGGGACAGTTCATTAATAGAAGTCCTCAGATTAAGTCCTTGTGAATACATTTACATAGACTTTTTTCATTCTTCTGGGGTTTCCATTGCACTAGCACATGGCATGTATTTTAAAAACACAGTCTTTTGATTTTCTTCTCCCCCCAAATTAGTTTGGTCCTGTTTTAAAGTGCCTATAACCTAAAATTCTTTAAATGTTAACTGAATGAACACATTACTACAAGAATTTTATTTTAAAAAATGTATTTTGAGATTTTTTTTTTTTAATTTTAAGTCTAAGTTTCTTTGGGACACCCATCCTGCTGATCATAAAATTGACAGGCTCATAATTATGACATAAATTCAGGAACTGAAAAAAGGAGACTTAAGCTTATCCCTCCCTTAGCCTTAGGGTCACCAGTGTTGTTGCATCTAACTTCAATGCGTCTTACTGGCATGTTTTAGCTTTCAACAGATGTTTCTGAATCAGTTTGTGAAAATGGATGAAATATTTCTAGAACTCCACACTTGTTTACTTGTATCTTAAATCATCTGTTCCTTATAATTTACATCGTAGTTTCTCAATCTCAGCACCTTTGTTTCCGGGAGGCTTCTGAGAGAAGACTAACTAAGACAAATGATATGCCAAAATGGCAATTTTTAACAGTTCAAAAAAAATTTATTTTTGGCAGAGTGTCTCTAAATTTAATATGTGTACTTTCAGTAAAAAGCATTAGAGCACTGCACGTCACTTTTTCTAATTTGTACAGCATCAAGAGCAAGTGAGACTGTCACAGTAGTTAAGTGGTCAACATGCCAGATTTGATTGTGTTAAGAAGTCATGGGAACTTCAATTTCCAATAAGTCAGTGTTTTTTTTTGATCTGGGTACTCCTAAAATTTAACTCCACAGTTGCAACTATAAATAATAAAGTCAAGCTCACAAAAAAATCCATAACCTCTCATAGGAGGGGATTCGTGGGGGTGTTTGTTGGTCTCATCCTCCCCACCCCTCCTGCCTTTCACCTCTCTGGAAATTCCAGTTTATAGGTTACACCAATGCCGTTACAAAATTTTGTCCTTACACTTAAAGACACCCCACTGGCCCCTTAGAATTTCTAATCTCCTTCTTAGGGGTGAGTATGAATATTTGACTTCTCTAGAACTGCACAATATCCATTGGCTCATTTCTAAAGATTTATTTGAAACATATCCATATTTTTAAAACAATGTTTTTTTTAACTTGTTCCCTCAAAACCCACTTAAAGGGTTAGAGTTATATCAAGTAACTATTTAGTAAATAATTTTTTTAGCCAGGCTAATAAATTTGGTGGTAAAATGATGTCAACAGTAGTAAGAAATAGGTACATATCATGTAGTCTCATGTAAAAGGATTGGTATGTACAGTGTAGACTGTAGGGTCAACCAGTTGTCCTGACTTAGGTACCACCACTTTGTCCCTGGAAATTGTTTTAATTTATATTTTGACCAAAAGCTATCTATAAATTATACCTAAGGCTAATTGACAGTAGAGGCTGCAATGATTTGCTTGTGTGACCAACAAACAATAACTTCCCAGTGTAGAATTCCAAATGCCCAAAGCAACCTTTGTTTAAATTAGAATTTAGAGGGCTCATAACTAATGCATTGTGAATGCCGCTTGCATTGCCAATAGCTCATTTTACAGTTATGGATGGAAGCGAGGCTGGAGGTGACCGTGTTTTGATACAAACCTTTCTGCTTTATTATGTAAATCAAGTTGTTCTTATGCTAATTAATATATTCAAGGGCAATTTTCGATAACAAAGCAAAGTAGGTTTGTATCAAAACAAGGTCAACCTGAGCCTCACATTCACTCGAAGGCTAGGGTACTAAGCCCGCAACTGTAAAATGGTCTATTTTCCAAACTGTTGACCTCATTATACCTCATGACTTCCCAATCCTCACTCTCAGCTCTTTGGCTCTTCTTAAATTTGTTTAAAATGCAGATTGGATCCTGGAGAAGGCCACTCAAAACTCAACAATTGTTGGAATCATTGGGTGGGTTGATCTGACAGATCCTAAGGTATTGTTGGTCTTTTTAAAATATGGACAGCTCTAGCCACCTGATCACCCAATAAAACTCGTTTATTTATTTTATAGCCACTGTACTTTTTCATTAAAGGAAATTGTGGCCTTTTGTCTGCCCTTGAAATGTATTTTTAACTGCTATGAATCCTAATCCATTCCCCAATCAAAAACACTATATCCTGAACCCTCCCCTGTCTTGGCCAAGATACGGTATTTCCCTCAATGCGGAACCTGGTTCCAAGCTAGTAAAAGACTACTTCCACCCTTAACTTTTTAATCTTTGGTTTTTTATTTATTATTATTACTTTATTATTTAACATAAGATTTTTTTTGTTCTGGCCACTGTTGTGAGTGAAAGGCTTAAAATTTCACAGTTTGCTTTTGAAGGTTTTTACACCAGTTTTGAGAGTGTCAAAACTTCCCCCATCCCCATTGTCAGAGGTAGCCCGCAGATCAGGTGGTTTTTTTTTTCGCGTTAGTATTTCAGGCGAGCGAGGACAGTCTCCTCGTTCACTTCGCGCTTGCCTTCGCTCGCCTGAAGAAAGCAAAAAATGAAGCCCGTTCGACAAGCTCTCAGAAGCTGTTTGCTTTGCCTGGAACCAGGCTCCACTGTGGGGAAAAATGGCAAGAAAACGGAGTGAAACGGCATTAAAGTTGTGCGGGCGAAGCGAGCCGAACGGTAGACTGGGGAGGGGGATGGGGGAAGGCGGCGGAGCCTGGAGACATTCCTTTGATGCAGCTGTTCCATGATACCAGATTCTGGTATCATGTTCTGATTGGTTAAATGTCTCAATATTGACGGATTCGCGGTGCTGTTGACAGATGAAATATCACGCTCTTTCAATTCGCAATTCGGGAAAGCGTTGTGTTTTCATATTATGAATTTTGAACAAGGAATACAAATTTTTTGTGATCGATTAAGCGCCGCACCTTTACGCGGCGCTAATTTGAATATTCCCAAATTAATGGTTCTTTGATATGGCGCTTGATATCGCTTGGGAAATAAGACCTCGACTAACTCGTGAGTTCTTAAGTTTTAATGTCGTAAATTCCCCTAAGTGTTTTACCCGTGGTTGAAATAAGCGCCGCTCTCGAATAACAGGGAAAATTAAATAAGCGCCGCGGCGCTTCATTGATCATTTACGGTATCCGTCGGCTCAAAGAAGAACAATATGCTTCCCCAGACTATCGCTATTTTTTTCTTCGCCTTTTTTCCCTACTGCGGAGCCTGGTCCCAGGCTACTCTTTGCGTTCAATTAAGCAATAGAAAACGTTTTCCGTGTTTGCATAGCCTGATATAAACACGAGAGGGGTTGGGAGAATTCGAGACAGTTATGCAAACCCTCGACTGTCGAGAATTCTCCCAACCCCTCGAGTGTTTATATCAGGATATGCAAACACAGGAAAAAAGTTTTCTATTGCTTTTATAAAATAACTTTCCCCAGAAAAAAAGCAAAACTCCTTTGTTTAAAGCATTGATTAAAAGAGAAATTCTTACCAGTCGCAAAGTCTTGTACACGAAGCTTGTACGCGTAATCAGTCTTTGTTTTGCAAAAAAGAATGCTTTCCAAAATACGGGTTTTTCTCGCTTAGAATGTCAGCTTAAGCGAAAAAAAATTGACACACCTTCTTTGTAACGATTTTCCAAGTTTCAGCCAACGAAGGAATGGATAAATAGAGTAAACTTGTCGAGTTTTCAACTCGAAAACGTTTTCAAATTCGTGCTTGCGTGATTAGCGCGCGAAAAACAAAACATCTTGACGTCAAAACCATGTTTACTTACTCTCATGCAAACACTCCTCTCGGCCAATCAGAGCGCGCGTACTATCTTAGTTATTTTATAAATATCAATAGAACTTGCCTATAGCCTTCTAGGATTTACAGACATTGCTTTTATTTATTTGAATGTTAGGTAGATGTTGTTTTGGACAACTACATGAATAAGCATAAAATATTCAGAGGAGTAAGGAACATCTTGGAGGGCGAACCTGATGAGTGGCTTGGACAAGAGTCTGTTCACAGAAGTTTAGGTATTACTAATATACCCATAAATTTATCAAACTACCATTTATTATCAATACCCTTGTCTATAATATTATGTAATTGAGAGTGGGTGCATGGGAAAGAAGTTGACCCCTTTGTCCGAGCCAGGGGGTTCATTAAGGTTTTGAACTGGAGGGCAACTGAGTTTGACACCCGGGCAAAGAATTTGCAAGGCCCTCCGGGCCTTGCCACCTAGGGGGGTCCGGGGGCATGCTCCCCCGGTAAATTTTGAAATTCTATAGTCGCAGGGATGTGTTTTCCTGCATTTTGAAGCTGCAGACAATGACTTTCAACAACCAAAAAAAGATAACTTTTCTAAACAATTTAATCATGATTTGATACCAATACCCACCACTGTTTTAACGTGAATGCACCGAAAATTAATTCATTGGCGTAAACCATAAGACGAATAAAAAATCACCCTTCGCTTCGTTGAACATTATGATTAAGCCATTCACTATATACAGGCAAGTAAAAGGTTAAATCACAAAGAAGTCTACTACCTCTTGGCCTTTTCTCTACTGGAGGCCCTTTGGGTGAAGCCGAAACATAATCCGCTATTGAGTGCGTTCTATTGGGCGGTCATGCTCACGTGCTCGCAACACTGATACATTTCAGGTGGTCGTTTATGAAGCACAGTTCTTTTCGCAATGTGTTATGGGGCGATTCTTGTTTTTAACACGTAACGAACGAAGGGATTTCATGCCGCGTGTAATACAGTGGAAATTGCAGGGCAAAGTATGTTTTACACTCGAGACTCATCAAGAAAAGGGCACCATTGCAACTTAAAACTGTTTTTTAACGCTCCTTGTATTAAAAAGAAGTTCTTTGAGATGTAAAGCAGCCGGGCAAAGTCGTGTTCACAGCCGGTCAATTTGCCCGGTGCCCGGCCCTTAATGAACCCCCTGCGAGCCAACAGCGCTCGCGTATTTAACCGAACGTTGGCTCGCCCCCCTCCCCGCCCCCATAGGGTAGCTCGGGTGGGTCGGAGAGTGACCCTTCGCGGGACAAATTTCTTCATTTAAACTGGGCATAAGTGTGGCTAAACGTTGAGCCTGTTAGCCTTGTAGCGCTGAAAGTGAAACAATATCATGATGTCGGTACCAAAAAGTTAAAATTTTTCGTAACAAGTGAAGTTTCTTTCAGTCTATTGTCTGTTATTTTTGCTGGGGATAGCTGTTGTCTGAATTTGTGAAACTTCCGGGGGAGCGAGGTGTCCACAAGGCTTTAGTTGACTGTATTTTCATTATGAGCCTGGATTATTATAAATTGTGCCTTAGAAGGAATATCAACCTTCCATAGTAGTGTTGCCAGGTATTTATATCGGCAATGTTGATGCGAATGCTGATTTTCAGGCTGGAATCTGGGCCGGGTGAAACTTCCTTAAATGACCCGCAAGAAATGCCAGGATCTGGCGGTCGCTTTTGAAAAGCTCCAACTTTCTATGATTTTTATACATTGTACTCACTATCTGTCTTCTCACTGGCTTTTAGCCTTCAGCTAATTTTGGAAGTCAACGCAATCAACAGATTAGTATGTTTGCTTGCAGATAACTGACTTATCTTTAGGTTGCGCGCGCAATGCATAATTTCCAATAAAAATATCAATTCAGGTTCCTTGCGACAGTGTGTTTGTCGTTATTTTCTTCAAAACAATGTGTAATATAACAATTGTGTTTTGTGATATCCTAAATAATCAAGGTCTCAGTTAAACGTTATCAGCCTCGGCTGATAACACTTAACTCGACCTTGATTATTCCGTATATCAAAAAAACCTCATCCAATAATTGTTTATAATTCTCTGACTTGAAAAACTAATTTTCGACTGCATGGTGGTCACATGCGAGAGATGGACGCACATAAAGACCCACTGCACATTCTTTCATGCAAAATAGCTCGACCTGAAATAATTTTCTTCATTTATTTTCAAGGATTTCTTGAGAAGAGAGGGCTCACATACGATCTTCTCATTAGGTAAGTTGTTGCAGTTTTTTACACTCCCTTGCTTAATTGACGCGTAAATTCGTTGAAGTTTTTGTAAACCTAGTCTCTGGTTTATGAAGTAGCTAGGGGTTTGGTTCAATATTGCTATACGAAGGGAGATCAGATTAAATGACATGATCACAGGGTGACTCTGCCCAATCAGCCACCAATCTCTATTTTTGCCTCAATATTTTGGGAGGATTCCCCAAGATGACAATCGAAGCGATCCAGTTGATTATATGGAAGCCAGTC
This sequence comes from Porites divaricata, assembly GCA_038088405.1. Classification (NCBI taxonomy): domain Eukaryota; kingdom Metazoa; phylum Cnidaria; class Anthozoa; order Scleractinia; family Poritidae; genus Porites; species Porites divaricata. The sequence continues at coordinate 4,238,091 of JBBMOI010000003.1, forward strand.
TATATTTAGACTTCAGTTGGTTTACCGTCAAAAGTCGCCCAGAGTTAGAGCGATTTTCGTATGACCTTGAAAAAAAGTTTCGGTAAGTGTTCGTTCTTTGTTTCATCAGCCAATGGATGAAAAGATCAAAACATGGCCTCTTCCTTTTCCCGCCAAAGAAACCATAATATGGAGAAGGCACTGTTCGATTGGCCAATCGTGTTGTAGTATGACGTCAAAGCGAAGTATCGGTTGATTTCTAGAAAGTTCTCGGGCATGAAGTTTTTTCACCTGAGCGTTCGCTTAACCAATGAAAAGCCAGGCGCGTTTGTCTGTCCGTTCGATAAATCAATCAAATCGCTCTATTTCCGTTCGTTTGTTGTTTCTGTTTTGTCGTGCGCTTTCATTTCAAGGTCATACGAAAATCGCTCTATCATCCTGGTTAAAATTATAGTAAAGTCGCCAGAAATGCTTAGTTATGTCGCTCAAATTCCAAATTTTCTGATGCTCGACAACATCCTAAGATCGTATGATTCATTTACCACGCCTTTTTCGCATCATCAAGGCTTAAAGAACGAGATACCTTTAAAGTTACTTATTAATTTTTATTAAACTGCTCGACTACTTCCATTTATTTCCTTTTCGGACTGCCAATATCTTACTCATCTCACTCCGAGACAATATGTAAACAATAATTTATAAGTGACCTAGGGGTTTTGGTTAGCCACAATTTAAGCTGGAATAATCACGTTGATCTTATCTCCTCGAAAGCTCAAAGAATACTCAATGTCCTTTACCGAACATGCAGGGACATAAATGATATTAGTACCAAGAAATTACTTTATATTGCTTGGGTTCGTTCGCTTCTTGAATATGCTAGCGTGGTATGGTCTCCTCATACCAAGCGAACCTTCAACAATTTGGAACAAGTTCAACGCAGGGCTACAAGATTCATTCTTGGAAGGGATCATTCTGAGTATGAGCGCCTTAGTAAATTAAATTTGTTACCTTTGAAGTATCGCAGAGAAATTAATGATTTAGTTTTCTTTTTTAAGTGTCTTAAGAACATGTATAAGTTAAACATTTTCGCTCTTAATGTGACAAACCGCTTAGGAATGTTGATCATTTAACGCTTGATGTCCCTTTTAGCAGGACTGACGTCTTTAAGAATTCTTTTTTGTTGGGATCTGTCGCCTGTGGAATAAATTACCTCTTAGTATAAGAGAGTCAAATACCTTGTCAGTCTTTCAATGGCCTTTTATTATGATAAGTTTAATGTAAATTTTCCCTAATTTTACATTGTACTTTACTCAATCATTTGTTCATTTATGGTAATTTTTATTGAATTTTTGTTTTTATCTTAATTAATTCTCTAGATTTATTTATGATGTAATAATAGGTGGCTTATTTTTAAGGAGTCTTGTACTCTGTTTTAAGCCTACCTCAGATTGAGCGATTGATTGATTTGATTGTCATTGTAATTGTAAATCTGAAACTTGATTAAATAAGTTTTTGTATATTTTGCCTTTTATTTTGTTTTATTCTATTCATTTTGTGTTCAATGCTTGACTAGCAATTGCACAGATGCTTACTTGCTGCACCTTTAAAAGCAATTTTCTTAGGAGTTGTGCTTTTGTCCCCGAAACTTCAATTTTATAACTGGAAACGTGGTCGCTGATATTTAACAGTTATCGAATTCGGCTTTCGTATCATCTAAAGAACTATGGAGATCGAGGAGGGTGTTATCCGCCTAGGCCTGATAACAGCCTCATCATTCTTTAGATGATACGAAAGCCGAATTCGATAATTGTTTCATTATTCATTCAAAATAAATCCTAGTTTAAAAACAATCTAAAACATGCTTACCTCCATCGATGTTAAGTTCATATTCTCCAAATAGCGGACGTCGAGTTGTCTTCTTGCTGTTCTTGCTATGTTTTTAGCTGTAGTTCGCCCATTCCTTCCTCGTGAAACGAGTGAAATCGGTTCCGCCATTTTGTAGTCACTGCCAAACCAGGTCTTCTCGATTAACTGATCATTTTTCTGGCAACTGTGCTGCACAATTGACGTCACTTTTCGCATATATCAAAATTCTTCCAAATTTGGCCGGGCCTGGTCGACAGTAGCTGGTTGTGATGAATTACGGCGATTTTAGCCAATCAGAAACGGATGAATATTTTGAATGAATAGTAATGTCAATTATTTTCTGTTTCAGGACGAGACATTTTCAGTTGGCAGACTCTGTTGTCAAGAAATTTCCAAAGTAAGTCATTTATCATTGTAATGCTTACATTAAATGCAAAACAGCCGTACACTGAGTGTACCTTTGCTTTCTACGAGCAGCGGTTTTAGGAAATACGGGAGTTCTTTGCAGTCTATGTAATTCGCGATTCCTACTGCCTTATCCATGGAAAAAAAATCAGAAATTACTCTGTTAACTTATTAACTCAAGTTCAATGAAGTGAAAAGAAAACTTGCATAATTTCCCTCACTCGTGTTCTGCCATTTTCCTTGGCACGAGTTACGATTCATTCGGATCATAGCTTTATACCTCCCGCCATGCAGTTTGGATGTGTAAACACTTCGCTTTCCCTTGGCGTCATTTGCAAGGGTGAAAAACAAGTGATAAATTCTTACGCAATTCCGCGGTTTGGAAAACTTCGGAAAATGAGGGGCTGTGATTTGAGGCGAAGTAATTTTTCTACTCTTTCTAATCAGTTCAACTGATTTGCATACCCTATTTTTCCCGTCGTTCTCCCATCACGACTAATTTCATAGTTTAATATCTATGCGCAAGATTTTCACCGGGCGGTTTGTGGAAATGGTAAGCATCCCTAGTCTACAATTCACTCTTTCCAAGACGTACACTTCTTGTGGAAATTGCACTTAATAGTGCGTCTTTGAGAACGTGTCCACTTTTGTACTAAGTGTCGGTGTCTAGTGTCCATTTTACGTAGGCGGCCTTCAAATTCTGCCAGATATAAAAAAAAAAAGTCGCTGTAGTTTAGTTTCGGTAATTAGTGTTGGGCCATTTTGATTTAATGCCATTGAACGATTCACAATCTCATCAGTGTGTTTTCTTTCTTGATTCAGATTGAAGTTTGTTGTTGACCATGCTGCCAAACCTGAGATAAAAGAAGGAAAGATGGGTGAATGGAAGAAAGGAATGGAGATGTTAGCCCAAAATCCAAACGTTTATTGTAAAATGTAAGAAAAATTTTTCTTGCAGTGGGGGATGTGGTGCTGAAGCAGTATCAAAGGCGTTTGTCTTGCTTTTTTACAGGATTATTTCGGACATAAATATGTCTGTAAAATTGTTGGTGGAATAGAGAAGACAATTAAATCTTCCCGGAGTTTTCACAATTCGCAGGTGTCTACACACATCAGCAAATTTGAGAACATAGATTCGGATACAGAGTCAGTATACACGTTAGATTCTGCATTCAAAATCTCGAGACACGCGACTAAACCGAAACTTGTGTGTTCGTCTGAGTGTTTTTTTTTTTGCCTGATTCACTATTTACATTCGAGGACGAGAACGGCTACGATGAGATTTGACTTAAAGTGTGTCCGCGAATTCCCAGAAAATATACAAAGAATTCGTGAGGTTATTTTTATTGAAGGAGGTTACTGAAGCCATCTCCAGATCGCAAAATTATAAAACTTTAAACGTTTGACATTCTCGCTAAAACGCGTAGTAGAAAGACGACGGGTATCATGTTTTCCCGTCAAAATGACGCTGCTTCACGCACGCGCGCTACTCAGTATCGAGAAAATCGCGTACTCGTATCGAAAGGTCTCTATCAACGGGAAGACGAATACGATACCAAAACTTTACGGATTCGCCACGATTCCCGAAAAATCTCCTCTGCTGTAAACACAGCTTGTTTTTGAACAAACTGTTTGCAGGTTGGTATCTCTATAGGTTAAGGTGGATATTATTATTGTTATTTTTTAAAATTGAAGCATTACTACTACTCTGAGCTGTAGATTTGGTGCAATCCTCGCCCTCCCCAGACTTGTCTTCGGGCGCATTATGTTTCTTTGTCAATGTCATTTTTCAGTGTTGATCTCTATTTAGTTGCCCATTCATTTTGCAGCTCGGGTCTTGTCACTGAAGCGTCCAGAGAGAACTGGAAAGTCGAAGACTTAATTCCTTATGTAAAGGTTAGTCTTACTTTTTGATTGTTGACAGACCCCTATGTTTTCGAAAGACTTAATTTCTTTTGTAAAGGTTAGTCTTACTTTTTGATTGTTCACAGACCCCTTTTTTTCCGTAAGATCGTCGAGATCGAAGACTTTGCGTTACGACAGCCATCTTGGATGAGTGTCAAATCTACCAAGATGGCTGCCCGTACCGGTAAGCGCTCGATCCTGACGATCTTACAAGAAAATAGGGGACTGTGAACAGTCTAGTTTATTTCTATTTAACAGAACATAAGAAAGCCTAAGTGAGTGATTGATCGTTAAATGATTTTCAATTCCCTTTTTAGCATGTGACTTCCGTATTTGGGGTAGAACGCTGTATGTTTGGATCTGATTGGCCAGTTTGCACTCTAGCAAGAGACGCATCTTACAAGCAGACATTTGAAGCTTATTTGCAGTGCGTCTCCCATCTGACTGACAAAGAGAAGGAGGCAGTTTTCTGCGATAACGTGGTGAAGTTTTACGGACTTGATCAAGTCAAGTAGAATGCCAACATAAGAATAACAGTGCCGGCCCTTTTTTGTCTCTTTGCTCGTATTCAAGGGGGCAATAAAACAAAAGAATCCACAGTAAAATAGAGGGATAAGTCATCAATTTTTATTACGATTTAAAAGAATTTTTATCTCGTATAGAGTCAAGTTCAATTTGCGTTGTCATTATGATAAGAACACATGAAACGCGTTGACAGTACTCCCTTAGTTATACTGAGCTTTTGACCATCTTAGGTAGGGAAGTTGAACACTAGAAACAGCAAAATGGTCGCTTTTTGTGATTACCTTCTTGTTGACGCACCGAACGTTTTGATTGTGATATGCGTTTAGGGCGACCCTATAAAATTCATAGTGAAACAAAATACATTAGGTAATAAATAAGTGTTTTAAGTGTCGTTTTTGAAGTGAACAGGTGTAGAGCAGGTGTAGCTCTTTCATGTTTTAATTTAACAAGTATGCAATTATTTGAATTGCAATTATTTTTATTATTATTACCAATAAGCAATCATAGTTTTATTGACAACAATGCTAACTATTAAAATCTTCTGAAGAGCTCTATTATTCTATTATTCTGATGTTTGCTGCTGGGATCTTGCTGATGTAGTTTCCAGTCCCTTCTTGACAAGCCCGAGAGCACCAATGAGCACCAGGACAGTTGTTGTTTTCGGTTTCCTTGTTTTCTCGGTTTCTGTTTCACGATCCTTACACTTCGAAAGTTTTTCTACTGTTTTTATAGAGGTGCTTTTTTTATTGGGGATAGATATATCAATGAGCGGCCAAGTTCTCTTCTCCTTGTCTTTCACTACTATGTTTGGCCTGTTTGTCTTGATCTCTTTGTCTGTCTGGACTGGCATGTCCCAGAGTATAGTCACTGCGTTGTTTTCAGTTACTGCCGATTGCTCATGTTTGTAGTATTTGTCTTGCACTTTGATGCCATAGTGCTTCAGCATATTGCCCTGTGGAGGTCTGCTGCTGCCTTATTATGTCTTTGTACCTACTCTGTTTTGGCAGAATTATTATTATTATTTCGTACATGTATCTTACTTATATATATTCTTTTCGATATCCTATGAATATGAATGAGTTCACATAAAATATAGAAGCGTTAGCTGAAGAGGCAGTCTAACCTCTGAATAATAGTATTTGTCTTGCACTTTGATGCCATAGTGCTTCAGCATATTGCCCTGTGGAGGTCTGCTGCTGCCTTATTATGTCTTTGTACCTACTCTGTTTTGGCAGAATTATTATTATTATTTCGTACATGTATCTTACTTATATATATTCTTTTCGATATCCTATGAATATGAATGAGTTCACATAAAATATAGAAGCGTTAGCTGAAGAGGCAGTCTAACCTCTGAATAATAGTGTTTATCCAAGACAAACGAAAGTCGCAAAAATTAATAAAGATTATTCAGTACTATACCCTCGCATCATTTTCTGTTTAAAGTTCGAGTACATGACGTACGGTCAGCACTTTTTAACACCTGTCGAAAGGCCCTTGGACACCTTATGAAGTTTACACAACGTAGTATTCCTTATCGTTTTGGATTAGCCGGTTAAGCACTGCGTTTTACAGATTAGGGTTAAGCACTGCCTTTACTGATTAGGGTTAAGCACTTCCTTTACTGATTAGGGTTAAGCACTGTTTCGAAACTGGTTAGGTTCCTTTCTTGGGTTGGGGTTGATGCTATGTGTACTTTAATCTAACTTGTGTAAACTTCATAAGGTGTCCAAGGGCCTTTCGACAGATGTTAACGAGTGCTGACCATGACGTACAGTGATCACGTGTGTAGTCTGTTGGGACCTTCCTTACTAGAGTGACAAACATTTGCGGGCGAATGCCGTTGGAAGAAGATTGGGAGCAAGTCAAAGAACCTACCCCGCGCATAACAATACTCCAAGCTACACAGGCTATAGTCACTACCGATAATCGAGAGCTCAAACTGAACATGCAGTTATTGGCTATTTTGAGGCCGAGCGTCAGAATGAAATTGTTTCGAGTCGAACTGCTTTATGGGATTGTTAGACTCTATCACTACATTGGCTATCGACGAGTTTGCTATAGTCGCTGATCGTACGAAAAATTCATCCCTCGTCTCTTCTATCTTCTCTCCGTCGTTTTTAAATTGAAAGTGTCAGTAGTTCATACCAGAAACTTGAGACGCAAAGACACCCCCAACACGCGATTGAAAGCGACTGGTAACCTAAACGGTATCTCACGGAGTAGTGGTGGCCGGGGAAATGGGTGGATGGGGGAACTCCCATCCATGACCTAAATGGGGATGTGAAATGTACCTGATAAGTAAACCTGCAAAAGGACTATTCATACTCTGCTAGATTTCTCAGCATAACTTTCTTTGTTTCTAGATTATTTTTGTAAGTCTCATCGTTTATTTAGAATCATTTTTGCTCGAGATTTCACAGCAACATTATCTCAGTACCGTTCATACAGTCATCAGTTCCCGTACCTTTTTCCGTCTAACATTGTTCATGATTCACACAACGTTTGTAAGTATTTTTACTCAGTTTGTTTCCTTTCCCGTAGTTTTTCATCGTTTCATAGCGGTCACCTGCATTCCTTAGTTAACTTGTAATTTTGTTTCTACTGCAGTAATCGCGATCGTAAATAAAGGCGCGTTTGGAAACTGTGAGGCCCAACGTTGTTCCCATTTTCTCTCTCCTACTCTCGCTCAGTAGAGACGGGTAGGAGAGAATCCTGGGAACGAGTTTGCTGTGAGACTATTCGCTACAATAATGCCGGTAAACAGATTTACGTTTTCCAGGGTTTTAATCTACTTCTTCACACAATTTGGTGGCAGCTGCCGCTGTTTGAACTTTGACGCTACTCATAGCCTGCGAGCGAGCTCTCCATTTGGGGGAGTCGCGAGAGTGGCACGCGAAAGGAGACGCGACTGGGAGGGCGACCTTCCCCGCATCAACTTTCCTCTGAAACAAATCCCTTCTAAAACGACTAAAGTCAAAGTCAAAAGGAATCAATTCGATTTTATTGCATTGAAATGGGCTCCTGTCGCAGGCTAATTGTATCTAAGCAAATGTGAATAAAATCGTCGAATTAACTATGAGTCTTATTTACAATGTTGTTCAATCCAGTTTCCATGATCCGCAGTGAGCCTTTTTTGGATTCACCTGATGAAATAAAGCGGTTTTCATCAATCACATCTCCAAGGTAAACCCACATATCCGCCCGCACTTCCTAGCCAACGGCTACTGCTGCATGCTGGCCCCCATGCGTCCTAGAATACGTGTAGCCGCACCCTCCCCCCGACAAAAGAAAAACGCGTTTTTCTTTTGTCAGGGGAAGGGTGCGGATGCACGTTGGCTAGGATCATCCGGCCTTATCGCAACGAAAATCGTAAATAAGAACGACCGAGACCAGGTTTTATGAGCCCGCGAGACACTAAAACCGCTGGACGCCACAACCTGGTTGAGGTCGTTGTTATCTAAGGTCTTCCTATCACAAATGTACCGTTGTAGTTATGTCCTGTCTTGTGAACATGTCCTCTGACGTAATGTGATATGCAAGCCAATCAGGTCGATCTCTCGTGGTAGTTGCGGAATGGGACTGGAAAAGAATCTCCGTTGCAGTTTGGTCTTCGAGCAAAATTTGCAATTCTAGCGGGTCGGGGACGGTAGTAAAATTTGTCTTGCAAGGTTAAGTAAACATGGCGGCCAAACCCGGAGTCAAATAAAATGATTAAAAAAAAGGTAGGGACCAACCGTGGGTGTCCGTTTTACAGAGGTATCCGTTAAGAGAGAGTCAACTGTGCACACTTTTAGAATGCCTTATTTATAATGCTGTTTACATGTAAAATTTCAACAATGCAATATGAACCTGCGCAGTACCAATGCACGTACAATACAGGATACCTTGTGTATAAAAGGCTATTGTGAACCGTACCTTAAAATATGTATCAATTTACTTTCGCATACGTATGTGCCCAGGTAGCCTATATTTAAATTATGCCCTTGGCTCCCAACGTCAGTGGCTTCATAGCTCAGTTGGTAGAGCATCACACCGGTAATCGCGAGGTCACGGGTTCAAACCCCGTTGAAGTCCTGAATTTCTTTCAGGCTTCTCTACGCAATTGCATAAATTGCGTTAACTGCGACGAACATTTCTTCACTTCAGTATATACAATGTTTTGGATTTTTCCTGACATAGCAGCTCGGAATTCGATATAATAGAGCAGAACTTATTTGCCTATCAAGAAACCTCTCAGATTTATCTGAACTTGAGTTCCATTAAGAGAACACAAGAAAAAAAAAGCAATGGTCATCTTTCTTCCATTAGCCCTGCCAAGGGTTAAATTTTTCGCTAAACTGCAATATGTTTTCTTGCAATTAAAATAAGATCGAGTCCATAATAAAGGGATTTATTGGTTAGGTGATGTGGAAAACGTAGGCAGGAAAGTCTTGAACACGTAAGCAAGTAAGCAATGTCTGACACACTTCCACTTCAAGTTTAACCATTTGCTGCTGAGGTAAAGTTACTATATGAGGAAACTGAGGCTACTCAATTGGTTCTGAGAAGAAACCACATTCTTTGACGATACAGCAGGGTACTAAAGTTACACCCTTGCTGCTGTTATTTCATTACTGTGCTCCACTACTTTCTGCATCTGTTCCTCGACAGCCTAAACAAGTGAGGTCTACCGAACCAGCCTAGTCAGAGCAGAAGACAACCCATGCGAGACGTTACAAAGCTTGGATTCGCAGATAACCCAGTACTTGTAGCAGGACTAGAAGAGGTTAGTAGAACTTGCTGCCAACACATTAATTTCATCAGGTGCTTCTACACATCATTGCGCAGGGGGACGCTGATGAAAAGGCTGAGGAAGGCTCCTCGATCTTTGAAGAGCAAGAAATATTCAGCTGAGTAAGGAGACGTTCCATTTAAAGTGCAGTGAAGTGCCATTCATCTGGCATATAATGAAAAGGAACGTGCTTAAAGCAGATCCTAAGAAAGTCGAAGCAATAATTAAGATGGAGTGACCGGCAGATGTCCCCGCAGTACAAAGATTCATTGGGCTTGTGAAGTATCTGTCTAAGTTCCTTCAAGACCTATCAGAACTGTGTGAGCCACTGCACTGTATAACACACAAGAAAGCTGAGTGGAACTGGGACTCACGGACAAAAAAAGATGCCTTTGAGAGGATTAAAGATGCTGTTTCCAAAGCGCCAGTGCTCACGTACTGCAGTGAGAGTGGCCCAACCGAAGGCTAAGGGGATGCATCTAAAGATGGACTTGGTTTTGTAATGATGCAGCTAGACCAACCTGTGACATTTGCAAGCAGAGCACCCACACTGTCAGAAAAGAAGTACTCACAGATTCGAAAGGAATTGCTGGCTCAGGTCTTTGGCATGGAAGACAACCACCACCATGTGTACGTTCGGAAGGTCATCCTCTGGACAGATCACAAACCATTAGTCTCCATTTCGCAGAAGCCCCTGGCATCACTTTTCAAGGGACTACAGCACATACTGTTGCAGCTTTGACAATATGACTGTGAGATACGCTACAAGCCTGCAGGGAGATGCTGCTAGCTGATATCCTGTCAAGAGCTTATTCAGAGGACTATGAGGGAACAGCCACAGAATCAGACGTGGAGTGCATCCATGCCACTTACTTCCTTCCAGTTCCAGACCACCAGCTTAAGGAACTTCGGAGAGAGGCGGCTTGTGATCCAACTGTACAGTTTGTAAAGAAAGCAATCTTGGGTGGCTTCCCAGATACAAAGGATGAACAACCAGCAGCCATTCACCAGTACTTTGAAATCCGAGATGAGCTCTCAGTACATGATGGTGTAATATCCAAGGGCCAGCGATGCATCATACCCCACACCCAGAGACAAAAGATCAAGCAGAAGCTACACGACTCCCAGATTGGGTTGCAAGGCTGTTTATGCAGAGCACACGAGACAGTATACTGGCCAGGCATGAATGCCGAAATCACTGACTACATTTAGAAATGCGACGTCTGTATGTCATTTTAGAGTAACCAGACCAAAGAACCACTTAACTGTCATTAGCCCAAGTCAAGGCCCTGGGAGAAATTTGCCACTGACATCTTCACACTTGATGACAAGAATTGTCTCCGCACAGTAGAATACTACTCTGGTTACTTCGAAGTGGATCAGTTACACAGGAAAACAGGAACTGTCATCATGAAGAAACTTGGAGACATTTTGTCACACATGCAACACCTAATGAATTGCTAAGTGGCAATGAACCACCCTTTAACTTTACAGAATTTGAGAACTTTTTGCGATCATCTGGGACTGAGCATGTAACCAGCTCCTGGGCTACGACCAAAGCAATGGACGAGTAGAAAACCCAGTCAAGACTGCCAAGAGCTTAATCAAGAAAGCCAATTAAAGCATCAGAAGCCAATTATTTTCTTTCTCTATTAAGATGGAGAAAAACCACAACGGAGGTGCTGGGCACCTTGCCAGCCCAACCTATGTTTGGGCAACGTACGCGACCCACCTTAAAGGAGCTCTCGCCATTGATGAAAGGGGAGACAGAGTAATGCCACTTCGCCATGGCAAGAGCCAGACATGGTTCAAAGCAGAAATAGAAGAACTAGCAGATGTTCAATCCTATAAAGTGAAGACAGAAGATGGGAGAATTCGTCTGCAGAAACCGCAGACATCTCTGCAGGAGTAGAGAGCCATTCTACAGCTCACGACCTAGCGAGGCTCCTGCAGCCTCTCCAGAGAAACTCCAAGGACCTCAGCCAACAGAGGGTAGGTCATTCCCAACAGTGCCAGCTCAGGGAACCAGTATAAACAGCCAAACAGAACCCCTGTTGCAATACCTAGCAAGGCCCAACCTCTGTGCACAACACTTAACCAGTCTCAGCTAGTTGAATTAATAGGATCACAAGAGCTGGTCGGTTGTCAAAGCCACCTGGCTATTTAAAGGACAGTTAAAAAGATTGGGTTTTTTCTATTAATTTCTTTTTCTTACTTAGACATTGAACACTTTTGAAACAGTTGACTTTGTTTGTTCAAAATGTTCTGCATTCAGTGTTTTAGCTGATGTTGTTGGGCTTTCACTAGTTATTAAGTGCCCACTGCACAATAAAGTCTTTTTAAATTTCATTTTATTTTTTAAAAAAGAAAGAAGGAAAGGTTTCATGGTAGACCTGTGGTGTAAGCCACGTGACCTAAAAAACAGGTGCTTTTGTAGTAGCTTTGACGTGGCAATTAAAGATTGAGCTTGTCCTTATTAAGAGCCAAGGTCGGAAAATATCGAGAATCTCAAATCAGTTCCAAAATTTCGAATTTTGGCTGATACCACCCAAACATCCCTTTAAGTGAACTATTTAAGAAATGATATTAAGAAATCCCCAAGCGCTTTACATTTTGAGAATTTTAGAAAAGTTCGAAAATTCGCAAAAAATACATTTTTTTATTCAGGAAATGGGTGCAAATTTCAACAAATTTCAACGAAATAGTACAAGCGCGCAAAAGCTCCTGTTGACTTGATATTACTCATGTATTTAGCAGACATCCACAGCTTCAAGACCCAATAAAAAGCTTTTGCAAAATTACTCTTTTAATATAGTTTCTGGCTTTTATTGTGTGCGCTCTGATTGTGTGTTGTTTTGGCGGTCAAAATAACGCCCAACTTCAACTGTCAAAAGTCGATCCTGGTATGTCACAAATTGCGAAAAATACACACTAAACTAAAGACCTGTTATTATTTAAAATACACCTGAAGTTTTAGCTCTGCGAATTTAAACGCTTGCGAGTAATAAAATTTTAACTTATGCCCCCCAAGTCGCCTGTCCGCGACAAGAACGTGGAATGTAAACAAAGGAAAACATATGCAAATCGAGGAGAAAATCACACGGAAGTTATAACTAGCACATCAAAGCGGAAAAAATTGATGGAATTCTGTTACCTAAACAAGCATTTCTATCTGAGAGGCTAATAAAGCAAAATTATCCGTCCAATAATAATGAAAAAGCTATAAAAAGGGCTGGAGAGCTAAGGGTTATCAATTCGCGTCGGATGCATGAACTTGTGCGTATGGTTCCGGAGGTAAAAAATCTTCTAAAGAAACTTTCAAAATGCACCAAGGAGCAAGCAAACAATGTCAGTAAAAGTAGACTGATATTGTGAGGTATGATAGAAATAAACTTTTGTAAGTTTATTTTTACAAGTGACTCTTAAATTATAAGAGATTAAAAATAAAATGACAGAGGCGGGCCGGCCACCGACAATTCCATATTAAATATTAAATAGTCCGTCCCTTGGCTATCGTACTCAATGTCAAGTCCAAAAAACCGTAACAAGATTCAACGAAATAAATCATACATTACAATAATCTTTAAAAAATATAATACTTACTTGGGAATTAGATTTCCCAAATCGCAAAGTTCTAATTATATAGATATCAGGAATGTTTACTTACCGATCTTATGTCGTGTTACATGTTCCAGGTTCCACAGGAGTAGAGGAAACCCTCCGTCTTGTTTATACATTTCATAAAAAAAAGACTAACTTATTTGTTTATTAGAACTATAGATAGGGAGTTAATAATCCATCTTGGTTTTTTGGTGTTGCGTTACCTGTCACCCTTTTCCAAGTCACGTGTTTTGCTGTACAAGGTTTGTGAAAATGAAATACAAAACATATTAGTTATTTCTTTTACGGTAGTCACCCGCAAAACATCGCGCAATTGTCAATGAATAAAGAGGGACTGTGCAATCAAAACTAACAGAACGTCCTGGAGTACCTAAGCCATCTCCGTTAAAATTTTCATTAACAGAAACACCATCTTGTATTCAGAATTTCCCGCTGCATCGCAGACAAAGATGACTTCACTGAGGTGGAGGTTCTTCCCTGAATAGGGGTGCCAATCGTACCCATGCCGGAGCCCTCAAGCCCCTTCAGTTCCAGGGTCATTCTTCTTCCTACATCCCTAGAGTTAAAGAAAGGAGAGGAAGAGGAAGAAACCACGCAAGAGTCATGAGGGCTTTGGCGGTATATATCCTTTAAGGACCCTTAAGGGTATTAATCCTAAAAGTGTTTGACACCAGTTGAAGAGGTCCCATGTAGAGTACCTCTTCTAAATTTCTGCCACGCACTGCTCCATTTTTATGTGGAAAGGAACGGATCATTAGAAAGGTTCTGGATTGGGAAAGAATTACATAGAGGATATTACACGTTGGCGCGAAGATATGAATTTTATTTTCGAGTGGCAAAACAATATTTTACGAACGAGCGCAGCGAGTGAGTAAAGTATTGTTTTTGCCACGAGAAAATAAAATTCATATCTTCAAGCCGCCGTGTAATGTTCTTTTTATTATATGCAGCTATTTCGAGAAAGGTTGTCGGAAAAAGTGCACGCGACAATCCCGAAAGGCATTGTGGGTGGTTTTGAGTTCACTGTTGTTCAGAGAAATTTGAAAGAATTGGCACGAAAGGCCATGAAAATGTGTTTGCGAGTGCTAACTGAAAGCAACAAAAGTAGGTTCGATTCGACAGCTACAGTCGTCAGGAACAGTGTATCGATCATATCCCATATTACCTTTCGGGATTGTCGCGTGCACATTTTGTCCGACAATCCTTCTCGAAATAGCTGTAGACAAAAACACATCGATAAAGTAATAGAGGGAAATGACCGAAATTACGTCATCGATAAACTCATGTGTGAGATTATGGAAAATAAACCATTCGGGTTCCGGCTATGAATTTTACGAGTGGTATATTTTCCAGAAAAACACTTGTGTCTATATAATAAAACATATATTTAATTGTCCTGACGAAGTCTTTTAATATAGACAAAATATCGGCAAGAGTCGTTTTTTCCAGTTTTATGAGGTTACATAAATTCTATATATATTCGTGCAAGGAAAAGTCTTCTGAAAAAAAACTTCATGCACGCCGAGTAGCCGTAAAAATATTCCTGCATCAGCCTAACAAAGTTCAAGCAAGGGAAATGTAACGAAAAAATATTCTTCGACATGCGGCTCTAAAACACTCTACTCCCCATAACGTTTGTAATGGTCCGTCTCTTACAAACTCGGAAGTATTTGAGATTTTCGTAGGCTCGATTATCAGCAGCTGTTTAGGAAATGAGCCCGCGCTCCTCCCCCAAAAGTCTCAGAGAGGAAACGATCGAACCCGAGGGAGTGGCGAAGCAGTACGTAGTCCCTTTCGTAAACGGTCGCTGCCATTTTTAAGACACCTAGAAAATTTTTGACCTGTTATTGGGAGTGTTTCTATTAGAAAGAAAGAAAATCGCAACCCACGGTCAAACCCCGTACCTTTCGTATCCTAATTCCTCTCCCTTACAACTACTTTTTACCTACCACACCGACCCGCCAAAATTACGAAAAATTTAACAATAGCAGAGGCCAAAACCGAGCCTAAGATCTCCAATTATTTTTCTTTACTTTTACTGACCTGCACGAGCTAGTAGCAGTTTCATTTCACTTTCCAACGATGGATCTTCACTGAGACCATACATTTCCAGATGTCTCGTGATGTCTCGTTCGCATTTAGAAAGAGGTATGCATTCGTACTGACCAGGATATTCCTGGCTAACACCCCATTTAAAATTTCCATCAACAAGAGTCGAAAAAGTACACAACATTTTTTTCGTTCCACACACGTTATAAACGCTGTAGGTTACACCATGTGTGGCTTACGCAACGTAGTTTTTTTTAGATTTCGAAATACTGGACAGAATTAGGTGATTACGTGTACACGGGAAAGATTGCGTGAGGGGCTGAAGGGTAATTTATTCAAAACACCATACACGTAACTTGACACCAAGTTAAGAGAACCAGCATTTGGCGCCGAAATCTTTTTCTACGGACGTATATTACAGATTACAATTTAGATACTCGCTAGTTTTTAAGTCATTTTATTCAGGTAACCTACAGTACCTTACATCACGAGAAAGATGATCAACACTTCCTAACACTGTGACTGGGTGGAGGGTATTACATTACCAATTCATGTTTCGTAATCTCAAAGCTTAGAGGTGGACGTCTTTTGAGGACCCTGCAGGAAGGTGTGTTCACCATGATTATAAATGTTTGTTTTGAAATACTTGCTTCTTAATGCCTTTTGCCTTTGAGCACAAACAATCTTTTTTATTTGAGGAAAAAATATTACGGTCCGCTTTGTTTGTGGTCTTGATAGCCGCTGTAATTCCATTTTGTTGGGAGGTCCGGATTTACAATAGTTTTGACTTGCGTTTCATAGTTCATTTTTTCGAAGTAAATATATTTTCTGACATAGTTTGCCAATGGGTTTTTGAAGTTGACAGAAATGATTGATAGACCGAACGCCGGTTACTTCAGAACCGCGAATTCACCCGATAAAAATTTGTGAGCAATTGCATCTGGCCAATCACTCTTTTATCATGTTTTAGGATTTTTCCTTGTTTTAGATTATTCGACGAACAATTATGCTTTATTAGCTTCCCAGGTAGCAACAATACTTGTTTAGCTGACAGAATTTTCATCATTTTCTTCCGCTTTGATGTGCTAGTTATAACTTCCGTGTGATTTTTCTCCGCGATTTGCATATGTTTTCCTTTGTTTACTTTCCACGTTCTTGTCGCGTACAGGCGACTTGGGGGGCAAAAGTTAAAATTTTATTACTCGAAAGCGTTTAAATTCGCAGAGCTAAAACTTCAGGTGTAATAAAAAAATAACAGGTCTTTCGTTTACTGTAGTATTTTTCTCAATTTCTGACTTACCAGGATCGACTTTTGACAGTTGAAGTTGGGCGTTATTTTGACCGCCAAAACAACACACAATCAGAGCGCACTCAATAAATGCCAGAAACTATATTAAAATAGTAATTTTGCAAAAGCTTTTTATGGTGTCTTGAAGCTGTGGATGTCTGTTAAATACATGAGAAATATCAAGTCAATAGGAGCTTTTGCGCGCTTGTACTGTTTCGTTGAAATTTGTACCGTCGATTGCATCTACCCGTGAACGCACGCGATCAAAACATGTTTTCACGTGACGTCAAACTTCTGAGTTTCAGGCGTCAAACTTTGAAGTTTTCCCGCCCAAGAGAACAGAGTGAACCACGAGAACACCGACTTTACCGTGGGAACTTCACATTTGGGCGGGAAAACTTCAAAGTTTGACGCCTGAAACTCAGAAGTTTGACGTCACGTGAAAACATGTTTTGAGGGCGTGCGTTCACGGGTAGATGCAATCGACGGTACCCATTTTCCGAATAAAAAAATGTATTTTTTTGCGAATTTTCGAACTTTTCTAAAATTCTCAAAATGTAAAGCGCTTGGGGATTTCTTAATATCATTTCTTGAAATAGTTCACCTAAAGGGGTGTTTGGGTGGTATCAGCTAAAATTCTAGCCTGAATTTCATCCGATTACTTCGACTCGTTATTACTCCCTCAGTTGTTGAGAGGAGAAAACGACTCGAAGCAATCGGATGAATTTCAGGCTACTAAAATTCGAAATTTTGGAACTGATTTGAGATTCTCGATATTTTCCGACATGGGCTCTTAAGAACCAGAATTGAGAAATGTACTGCTTGTTAATTAACAGCATTTTATGACCCGTAGAACAACAATAATTTTTGGAATTTCTGGTTTGGTTAAATCAGTCATGTTATACTGCCAGACTTTACTTTGGGGGAGGGGTTCATGAAAATAACACTTATTGTTTCCTCCTTAGAATGGCTAACTTGCTTACTTTTATTTAATATATAATACTACTACATGAGAAATTTCTGCAATTTGATTGGCTTAGAGCAGTGGTATTTCAGCTTAATTTGAAATACCTACATGTGAAAATTACAAACCTTTTGCGGGTAGTAGTATAAACAAATAATAGCATGATTTGTACGTGATATTTGCACAAATACCACTCGTGATATTTCAAAATTGTCTCAAATTTCACTCGCCTAACGGCTCGTGAAATTACGTATAACAATTTTGAAATATCACTCGTGGTATTTATGCCAAATATCACTACTAATCATGCTATTACCTATACTAATCATGGTGGAATTTGAAAAGTTATAGCCCCGATTTAATTAAAAGATGGTACTCATTTTTCTTGTTATGAAAGTCTTTCAAAAGCGGTACAATGTTCAGATGAATTTATGTTGAACTCTCACATGAGATGCTATGTCACATTGCACAATGGCCAACTGACAGTGACAGTCATTAGGTTTTACTGTATGCCAAATTGAGAAGTTTCTGTGTGCTGCCTTAAGCTGAGGCCACAACATGTTCAAAGTGTGAGTATGAAAACATTAACCCTACTGCTGGTATCAACATTTCTTTGCAGGTTAACATTTTAACTGTAATATTGAAATATTAGCCCACCTTCTAGAGGCTCTGTCGATACAGTAAAATTCTGATAAGCTACCTCGCCTTGAAACGGTAACAGATGACTAAATGACAACAAACACTTTTAACAATGGGCTGAATACCAAAATGAAAAAACACAAAAATGTGAAACTATTCGAAATTCAGTCTAGGGACATATGCACCCTCCCACCCACAAAAAGGCCTCTTTCTATATTCCTATGTATTGAAATTCAGCATGACAGTGAGTCCAGGACTACTGTAGCTCTCATATGCTGAATTTTAAAATACAAAATGCCTTAACAGATATTTTGCTACGTCCACAGCTTGGACACCCAGAGCTGGTCCCTGCTTTGCTTTATTACCTTTATATGATTCTCTAAAAGATGGACAATTCTCTTTAACACAGACCCTTTTTTTCTGACCCCAGAGGTGTCCATCTTAGAGAGTTGATTAAATAAAAAAATTGAAAGAAGGCTAAGCCGCACGCACATTTCTAGCAGAATTTTGATCCAAAAAAGTCGAAGTAACTGCAGAATGCCCTGCCACTTTGAAGCTGTTTCCCTGACAGAGCTGGATACATGGATATGCAGCTATCCCTTTTATGTGCTTTTCTACATAGAGTGGTTTTAAGAACGACAAATAGACATACTGTATGCTTTTTATGCTCTCGTAAGTGTATATTGAAGTGGATATGAGGATATGCAGTGAATATTATCTTAAAGATATTTACCAAGTGGATAGGCAGATACACAGATACGTACTGACATTAAGTGGATACGGAGATATGCAGATATATACTGAATGAGTATCCGCGTATATACCTATTGTTAGGGGTTGCTTTAAAGTGGCAGGGTATTCAGCAGTTAAGCCAAAAAGTCTAACAGCGTCATCTTCCAAATCAAAAGCAAAGCACATCCACATTATTATTCTTAGCAACTTTCATGGAGTCATGCAGTCTGCTGCCTGGATGACTGCACTAATCCCTAAATTTGCTAATTTGAGGGCCCTCATATATACAGGAAACTCTTTAGCCTAAGGTTTGAAATACTGTAGGTAACTCATTTTCTAAAAGCAAGTGTTTATATATTATTTTCTAAAGGAAGACTCCCATGGACAAAGCTTCATTTTTTTCTTGTTCAGGTACCGGAAAGCTTTATAGTTTTGGTCACTTGGGATTAGTCTTTATTTGGAGTTGTTTTGTTTCCCGTCTTTTATTTCTTTTGAATTACGTAATCTGTGCTCCGGTACTCACAGAAGGAACCTTATTTACATGATGCCCGGTTCAACTTTCAATTTGCAGCAAAATCAAAAAAGCTCACAACTTCATACATGATCTATAAAAACATCAGCTACAATCTTGGACAAATATGTTGAGAAAAATGCACCTTGTATGTTTAACTTTGGAATACTTCCCTCCAAAGCCCGGTTCACTCAAGATACTTACCCCTTCCCCCCTAAAAACAATGTTGAAGGGTGACCGGAACATTTCTCCTCCTGACTTAACCACGTTGACCAGACAGGGGTGGGGGGAGGGGCCACCATGATGCTAAATGCACCCGGTGGGTCCTCTGTGAGTAAGAATTGTAAAATTCTTAACAATTTTTGTCCAAGATTGTAGCCTAGCTAGAGCTTATCTGTACCATGACTCTAATCCTTATATAAAAAGCCTTTGAAAGAACTGCAAATAAAACCTTACCTCAGAAGCTCGAATATCACTGCATCACTTCTTCTTCTTACTGGATTATGCACCTATCAATGTTAAGCCCCAGGGTGGGGGGGGGGGGGGGGGGAATTTGACATTTTAATGGCAGCCAGAGTCAAATTCCCCACCCCCAGGCACCTTCTAAATGTCAATTTCCCGCCTCTGGGGTAACTTTTTCTAACAGAGTCAGGACTTAATAATTGACAGGTTGGAAAGGATATGTCTTTTACAACCTCACATAGAAACAGAAACAGAAGGAACGAAGACTCTTCTATTTATAAACATTCGATCATACAATGAAAGAAGTGATGGTTCATATATACCGAAAAATAAAACAGATTTCCTCACCTTTCTTTCGCTCATGTTGTCCTGTTACTTTCAAGAAAAGCCGAGGTCATTTACCTCTGATGACTTCTGGGTATTACCAAGATGGCAGGTCACTCGTTTCCAGTTTCTCTGGGTCTTCCAAGATGGCGGCCACGTCAAATTCCGGTCAGTATAAAACATGGACTGCGGACTACGGACTGCGAACTGGGTATAAAACACGGACTAGGTAAAAGATGCGGACTACGGACTGAGTATAAAACACGGACTACGAACTATGTAAAAAGGTAAAACTGAGAGAAACGGAATGCAGCTTGCATAAAACAGTAGTTCCAGCTCCTTGCGTCACACAAAAACATTCCGTAAGCCGGTCACGCGCAGTCTATATTCTCCTCATGTGGAGAAGGAAAGCAAACTGCACTGACAAGGAATGTTACGCCGCTACTCAAGGCAACTAAAATTAAACCTGAATTTTATCAAAAGAAGGAGTTAGAAGAGAACCGATCAAAGAAGCACCGAATAAAAAGAATCAATAGTATTGGTGTTAGCCGAGTCAGAGTAAAATTCTTAAAGATGCCTCTGTTCCGTTTCAAATAAAGCCTTGGAAATATGAGGAAATGAAGAACTCAGACGAGAAGGTCAGTATAGGGGCATTCCGTGAAGTAAAAAAGCAGTATTTAGGGGGGAGGGATTACTCAACTATACTTGAATAATAACCGAAATTTGAATCATCCAACCCAACGTTATATTCTACGAGATGATTATGATGACATGATTTATACCCTCCTCCTGGACTCCGGAAGGGGGTACTCCTAGGAATTTTTTGGTGGGGTTCTGCTTCCTGGTTCTCTAAATCCTTACCCTATTTCAGAATACAAAAATGTCATTTTCCACATCCATTTTCAGACCTGATCTCTAAACTTCCATACTCATTTACAGGCCTAATTTAGCCTGTTCCAGGCTCTCAGATATAGAGGAGACTACCCAGTTTCCTCCCGTTATATTTTCGCGCTTTCTCAACCCTTCAGCGGACCCAACTATCTCGGACCCTGGAACAGCCTAGGCCTGATTAGGCAAAAATTTTGTCGTCATTAAATATTGCAGATTAGAGCACAAGAGTATATCATTCTCTTTTGAGCGCAAACAAAAAATTCTTCAAATGCATTTCAAATTCAATCGCATATTTCTATTTCGTTCTTATTCATTTAGAACTGAAAACGATAAATTTTTGTCAGGCTCTTGATTCAGAAACCTCCACCAAGAATTCCTATCTTATACCCAGTCCGCAGCCTGCAGTCTGCGTTTTATACCTAGTCCGTGTTTTATACCCAGTCCGTATTTTCCAGTCCGCGTTTTATACTAGTCCGTATTTTATACCCAGTCCGCAGTCCGTAGTCCGCAGTCTATGTTTTATACTGACCGCGTCAAATTCCCGACCCTGGGGAAACACTTAAATGTCAAAATCCCTACCCAGGGGAAGGCACGCTCAGTCAATTTCCCGTGGGTAGCCCGCACCCCCCCCCCCCCCTTCCCCACCCTGGGGCTCAACACTGATAGGTGCATTATTCTCCTTGTTACTGTCAGGTCCTTTTTCGAGCTCTTTATTTGGGCACGAGGCTTGTGCTTTCATCCTTGTCCCAGGCCTAGGCTTTCTACAATCTTGGACAAAATAAAATGGAACAGCAAACCCCCATCCCCCCTAAATCAAGGATGAAGTCGCGCAAAAGCCAAAACGCGCCATTTTCCCATCTTTTATTTGGGGGGGAGGGGGGGGCTAAGGTTTTCCATTTATTTTGTCCAAGATTGTAGCTCTCCACCATAATGAACATATGCGTTCATCGAGGAAAGTTTCGAAAATACTTCGCACTTATGTAAAAATTTTAAGAATTGTAAGAATTTTACTAAAATTCTCCAAAACCCATCGGAGAAAACGCTCCAAAACTGTTTCTTACAAAAGTCTTCCACAGGATTTATAGGGAAACGAACACTACAGCCCTCCCCTAGTTGGGAAGTCACAACAGGAAGACACGATCACTTTGATTGGAAGAAACAAAAACGCATTCTATTGGTTGATAGGTGCAACGCTACGACTAGTAACCGTGAGAAAACTGGAAGAGAGGTCACGTCAGTTCACGATATTTACGGACACTGAGGAGTATTTTAAACCCATTGTAAACACGAAACCGGAACGAAAGTAAAGTATTCCTATGGAACCACGATGCCTTCGAAAAGTCCTCGAAAAGTCTTTGAAAGTCCATGTGTAGCAGTAACCCTTGAAGACTTGACGGATTGTCCATCAAGAGACACTCTATTAAGTGAAGATGAAACTGAATTCCTAGACGCGGTGCGTGACGGAGACTATGACAAAGTGCGAGAATACATCTTGCAGAAGTCTGTTGATGTAAACTGCGTAAACCTGCTCGGAGAAACCGCTCTTCAAATAGCGGTGAGCAATGACCGCCATGAAATTGCCAAGTTCCTTCTTAACAAAGGTGCAGATGTCGGTAACGCGTTGCTGTATGCCGTCGCGAAGGAGTCAACTGTCTGGGTGACACTGTTACATGACTTCATTGAAGTCCAGGACGCTCAGAGCCACGCAACAACAGCAGCTGCCTCACGAGATCAGGAGGCAAGTAAAGCTAGTGAAGCACTAGTGTTGGCTGCGCAAAGTAATAATCAAGAGATTGTGAAGATTCTCCTTGCGAAAGGCTGCACGATTAAAGAGCCCTCTTTTCACAGAAGATCGTGTAAATGTGGGGAGTGTGAAGGCAATCGTCTTGGAAGTTCCATTCATCGTTTGCATAGCTACCGTGCACTGGCAAGCCCTGTTTACTTATGTTTGTCTTATTTACTCGATCCTTCTCCCAATCGAGATCAAGATATAAAATCGTCTAAAGACCCGATCATTTGCGCGTTCCTTCTAAACCGGAAGCTGGAAAATCTTATGGACGAGGAATACGAGCTCAAGAACGATTACCAGGCGCTGTCGAGCCAATGTGAAGAGTTCGCCGTTTCACTTCTCACGAAGTGCCGATCGATGGAAGAAATCGGCTGTTTGATGAGTGTACCGGGAATTGAGACACTTGAGCATGTAGAGGTTAGAGGAGGGAAAGAAGCGCAGAAGCTGAGCGTGCTCAACTTTGCAATAGCTAACAAGAATGAGAAGGTAAGACCTAGTACAGCTGTAGACTCGTATGCTGCGATTAGTAGCGATTTGTAATTTATGGTTACTGTTACCTTGGTGAAAGGTCGTGATTTGAAAAACTTGCCATAGTGGACTTTTAACCAAAGGTGTCATTATAAATACATCCTGATACATAAACAACGCTAAAATCGAACTACGTTTCTGTGTAGGACATAACTCCACTTTCGAGTTTAAAGTTCTCAGAGTGGTCAAGTTGGCTGAAGATTAAAGCATTGTTACGCAAAGTATCGCAAATAGTTTGGTTCAAATTAATAAGTACGATTAGCCGTTTAAGAAAGGGTCAGTGTCTGTATCTTAATTGGCATGCAGCATTTTGTGCTCATTATGCATATTTCATATTCACATTTCAGTCCGCAAAAAGTACTTCGTCACGCCATCAGAACAAAGTAAAATTTCGTTACAGTCTAGCGCGTGTACGTGTTTAGATGCATGAGCTGACAGGACTCGACACGTGAGACTGACTTTACGCCGTAAAGTAAGACTTTAGCCCACCAGTAGGGGATCCAGGGGAGGGGCCCGGGGGGGGGGGGGGCTTATTCTAGACCATAGTGAGGACCGAAGAGCCGAAAAATATTTTTGGCATACCGCCCCCGCTCCTTATCTAAAAGTCTAGATGACCACCACCCACCCCTTATCTCAAGGTATGGATCCGACATTGTCTACACCCAAACGGACGGAACTTAACTTGGTCTGCGACGCTTTTTTCTTTGTAAAGTTACTCCACGCGTAACCCCTTCACGCGAACGGCGTGTTCTCCTGGAAGCCGCCAGCCACCAGCCGCGTCTTTTCTCGTACCGAGCTAATCTCTTATTGTAACATTTTTATTTGCAATCGCGCTGGCTGGGATAAGAACAGAGGAACTGGGTGGATTTTATGAGGAAAGGGGGACTGCAAGCAGTCTACTGTGACGCGGGCTGGGGAGTATGGACTGCGGACTGGGTATAAAAGGCAGATTGGATAATAAACACCTTGACTAGAAACAACGATAAGACACGTGCGAGGCATGCTGATACTTTGGCTATGGATCTTGTTTAACCTGGGTTTTAAAATCAACTCTCCAAAAAAAAAAAAAAATTGATAAACAGATTACTGACTAGCGTAAAGCGGACGTGCCGCGCGGATATGTAAATAAAAGTGATTTCTACATTTATTTTGCCAAAATAGGTAGCTGAAACAAGTATAATTAAACCCTCGATTCGGCGCCTCGAAATGTTATAGCTTTTATTGGCTTATAAGTACTACAACGCATTGGAAGAAAAAACGAAAATATGAAATTTGATAAGGTCACGCACAATCTAGCCTAACGAGCGCGAGGCTAAACGTTATTCTTGCCGGCTGAACGGGCAAGAAAACTCGTGGCGCTGGTTTCGGTATGAGTGGACTTACATTTCAAAATGTAAAATGTCAAACATGTTTTGCTTTCTGTGGTTCATCACAGTCGAAGCTTTCACGACCTTCACTTTCTTAGGCGGGCAGCTCTACCTGGCCTTGGTTGTTTTAAAAGTTGGAAAGCGCCATTCACCGGATTAGTTACTATCTAGTGGACAAGTATTAGGGAAACCAATTGCGTTATCCACTGGCTAGAGATTTATCCAGTGGATAGCTAACTTTCGAACAACTAGGCCCTGGACCGCCTCCCTTCTAAATGAATCAATATAAAGCGATCCTATAGACAGACAATGCAAGGTCGCCCAAAGAAAATTCCAACTGTTTGCCCTCATCGTCGACATCATCATCATCATCGCCATCACCACCACCACCACCACCACCATCTCATCAACATCATCATCATCATCATCATCATCATCATTCCTCGATCTGCAGGCTTATTTCCTATTACTCTCCCAGGTTTATCATTGATGATGTTTCTGTATTTTGTTTTCAGTTTGTAGCTCATCCATATAGCCAGATGATGCTGAATTCTGTGCTATACGACAAATTGGGAGGATGGGAAGACCATAACTTCCTAAACAAGTCACTGCTCTGCCTACTATTGTGTCTACTGCTACCAGTTTTGGCACTGTGCTATTTTGTTGCACCCCGCAGCCGAATCAGTAAACTACTAAAAACACCAGTCTTCAAATTCTTGAGTCACACCGCTTCGTCCTTCTGGTTCCTTGTCCTCCTGGTCTTTTCGTCCATTCAGGACAAGTTTTCCGATTTCCTTGAGTTTGCACCCTTAGGTAAGAAGTGTTTAATATTTTCGCTGGTAGAGTTTTCTTATTTTAAGACATTCTATTTAGTTTTGAGATGTACTCAAAGTACGTAGACAACCCAGACATTATCTTTAACTAAAATTGATGACGTTACTTTAAGGTGACTTTCACAGTTAACTGGGAGGTGGTCCAGCCTTCATTCTACTTGCTAGCTCTAACTGGTTAGATCTCTGCACCAGTATCGCAGAGGTAAGGGCTCGAATCCCAGCAAGCCTGAAAATTACCAGTCTTACTTTTCGCTACTTCATAAGTTTCGTGTATTCTTTGCATCATAATTAACCCTCAGACGTACAAAGGGGAGGGTGGGGGGGGGGGGGGGGGGGGAGGAAGCCAACCCTCCGTAAGGTTTTTCTGAGTTTTTTTTTCCTAGAGGATAAAACATCAGCACCTGACGTTTTCAGTAGCTGTTCGTTCAACCCTTGCGCACTTTTTTATTGATGGCCAGTTGCTATGGTTACGAGATATGACGTCATAATTAGCAGATTGTCAAGCCATTTTTGGGTTATAATACATGAGTTTTCAACTTCTTTCAACAATAAAAGTAAATCTTGTGTCTAAAATCGTGCAAGTGTTTATTTATGCGTTATTTTTCATGTAAAGGACAAAAAAATTACTATTTCTCGCGGTTTTAACCTGATTTCTAATTCTTGGTAAAATCCAAGATGGCGATCATTGTTGGTGACGTCACAGGCCTCCAGCAGCGCCACCGCTCATAAAATATACCTCATCTTATTAAGAAGATCAAATACTGCAACATATCAAAAACTACGGGGAGGGGTTCCATCCACCCCCCCCCCCCCCTCGTACCATGGTGGGGGTATGAATTTGCGTCTAAATCCGAGGGTTAATATCGGTTATTGTACTGTTTCCTAGATGTTCTTATCATGCTGTGGATCGCAGGTATGCTGTTTCAAGAAGCAAAAGAGGCCTATCGTCAAGGGAAAGAGCGTTACGTATCGCAGTACTGGAATTTGGTCACCCTGTTCATGGTGGGTCTCTTTATAGCCTCAGGAGTGCTGTGGCTCTGTGGATATTTTCTGACTGTATCAGGGAAGAAAACCGGGGTAGTATCAGTAAAGGATGTGTTCGGTACCAGCTCTCAGGAGATTACTTATAGCTTAATCCTCCTGTCGAATGCGTTTTTTTCCATCGGTATGGTTTTGGCGTTTGTTTCTTTCTCCAACGCGTTCCAAGTGAACTCGGTATTAGGTCCGCTGCAGCTCTCGCTTGTTAAGATGGTTCGAGACATCGCCAAATTTCTGTTTCTGTTCCTGTTGTTGTTTCTTGCGTTTGGCTGGGCGGAGAGAAAGGTGTATTCGCATTATGTCCAAACCAGGGAGACCTTCGTGGGAAATGCAACTGAACATGAATTTGCGAGGTGAGTGTCTAATTAAAACGTTGTATAAAAAGCCTACACAACAGGAGTAGCATTCCCAAGGCTATTCTCACACTACAGGACTCGCGTAGGGGTTACCAACAACATGGAGCTGAGGGGATTAAAGTCTTTACTACTTGCACCCTACACGGAACCGCTGCATTTAGACTGGGAAATGCCATTAAATGGCCGCTAAATTGCCTCAGGCCTAAAGTCGGACAAAAGGGTAAAAAAATCCATGTAACAGACATTAACGAAGCAATTTTTCTTCGGCCTGAGAACAGAGGCTCTTTTGTTTCTCAAAATGAACTCGCGTACGAACTATAAGTTGCCTCTGCTCGCTGGATCATTGTTTGGATAAAAGACCTCGCGGTGAAATGAAATGTAATTGGTCTGTACTGATCCCAACACTGATGGGATTTCTTGACTTTTGAAACCGCTGCAATACAGGGTGTCCCAAAAGTTCGTTCCTCTAATTTCATGCTCGATAACTTTTAATCAAAACTTTATTTTTAAATAAAATTTCCAGAAGATGTTTATTTCTCTATCGAGTACATGTATTCAGAATTTCGGTAACTGGCATGCCCTTTTTGTTTTTTTATCACCTTCTGTAGCCGTTGCGGCATGAAGTGGGATACAGCGTGTTTACCCACAGATGATCCATTTTGAACTTTTTTATCACCTGGTGCGCAGGAGTCAGTTGAACTCCCAAACAATATTTGTTTAGTTTAGGCAGCTGGCAAAATTTGTTCGCTATATCGAGGTTCTTTTTGTACATGTATTTTACTATTGCTGGGGTAAAGAAAATCGTTCGTTATACCGAGGTCTTCGTTATATACAGGTTCGTTATAAGGAGGTTCCACTGTATTTTGGGCATTCATCTAAAAACGATAATCCTCCTGACCCCCTTCCACACCAAGGCTTTTGTACTTCTTTACACATTTGAGACGAGCTGGTCGATACTTGGCAGACTAAGCAGAGGTTTTTTTGCCATCTCAGGGGCCTCTAATTTTAAACAGCTTTTCATGACACTTTCTGGACTTGGCTTGCTAACTATGTGAGAGCTTCCTCGTCGAGTCTCCCATTTTGTATCTATCCTTCTTAAAACTAGTTTCGCTGCTTTATTTAGGACATTTGGTTTTCCCCCTCGTTTCTTGCCTTCAAAACCTTCATTTCTCCATCATCATTTTACCATCCAACATTCAGATTTGTCCAGTTTTTTTAGCAGTTTCTACACAGAGAACCAGTAAATCGAAGCATCATGCTTAGGCTCTCGCTTAGTCTTAACTTTTTTGCGTTAAGGGGGTTTATCTTTCGTGGTATTCACAAAAAATAAGGAAGGAGTTCGAGCAATTCAGGCTATAAAATACCAAAAAGATGTGGCTGGAAAATATACTCGCGTAAGCGCACCTTTGGCGCGGAAGTACACAAATCGAATATTCGAGTCAAAAGATGGCACAACAATTATGAAAATAATGAATTAGATTGAAAGACACAACTTTTGTTGAAATGATTTGCTTACCAAGTTTAATCGTACTGAAATACAGACTTATAAAGTAGAGGAACGAACTTTTGGGACACCCTGTAATTTATTGAATTATGTTGCGAAAAGTACGAGCCGAAGCGAGAGCAGTAAGTTATTCTTTCTTTGACTTTTTTGGTCTTTCTCTTTGTATCAGTTTTCGTTCAAGGAGGACGTGTACGTTATGATCAAGTTATCTGTATCATGCAGCCCTAAATTCTATCTCGCAGGTTTTTGAATAAAAAAAGGCTCTTCATGATGTTGTATCATGATATTTTAAACGGAAGATCAAGTTTAACACATCCTAAGTAGCTAAGTTGATGAACAAGGATTCTGCGCGGCTTGCTTCTATTCGAAAGCCTGAAGAGAGCGATAGGAAGTATTTTTTCAATGAATGGTTACTTAGGCGAACTAGCCAATTCAGATCGTTTAGTACAAGTTTTGACCGACAGTTCGATCCTTTTAGCATTGGAGGAAGCCTGAGGCTCTTATTTTGGGACTTGTTTGGAATGGCGGATCTGGAACGCCTTAAGACTGACGAGAAATTCGCCATCACACAGTTTACAGGTGAATTGCTCCTTGGCCTGTACAGCATCGCGTCAATTTTGGTTGCAATTAATATGCTGATTGCCATGATGACAAACTCTTATCAGCAAGTCGCGGTTAGTGAAGCATTCATTTTGTTAACAACCTAATTGATTGAACGATCGCGAGGGGGTGTGTCTCAGAGTTTACTTCGAGAGCCACTGCCTTAAAATAGTTCTAATCGTTGCAAAAGTCTCCAAAATGATCATTAAGACTAACAAGAAATTAGTTTTCTAAGTATGTCAGAGATTTCTGCTTCCTGAGAGTATTGTTATGGACTATCATCCACCACTGCAAATTCCATTCCTGCCCCAGTTGCTTTGATTTCCTCCGATCAACTTGCACACCTTCAATGACAAGGCCATCACTTTGTCAAAATTATCTTTGCCATCAGCTCTTTTCTTTTTGCTTAATAGATAATTAAAGAGTGGAGTGATCCAAAGGGGGGCCTGGGTGAACAATTCACGACTCCGCTTCTCATAGGGAAACATTTATCGATGTTATCTTATGATGTTCTGCTAACGCCGCCTGGTTAGCTCAGTTGGAAGAGCGCCGGTCTGCCGAGCGGGAGGTTGCGGGTTCAAACCCCGGCCGGACCAACACTCAGGGTCTTTAAATAACTGAGAAGAAAGTGCTGCCTTTCTAATGACATTTGCAAATGGTTAGACTTTCATACTCTTCTCCGATAGCACTTTCACTGATTCGTTCTTGTGGGACGTAAAAGAATACACATCACTATTCGAAAAGAGTAGGGGTCGTAGACCCCGGTAGTGTGGCCAACCTTTACGGGTTGTGGGGTTGGTTAGGGAAGGCACCTCGCATGGGACCTGAATCCCGTTCGTGCACACTCCCTCTGGGCAGGCCTGTGTCCAGAAAAGCTGGTACATAAATAAATAGTAGGATAGTGCAGTTTCTCATTTTCATTTTATACTTTAGTGGCTGTCCCGGCGTGGGGACCATTCATCATAATCTCGTAGCTCTGAAGTAAATGTTATCTTACGGTGCTCTCTACATACGAATAAGAAAAACTGCCCTTGTCAATTTTCCGTTGTCAATATTTTCAAACCAGTTGTCGCACATTTGAGTTAAAGCCGAGACACTCGCGTGAAAACGGCGAAATCCTGACTGTAATTTTAAGAGAATAGAATTGTCTTTTAGATAATGAAATAGTTGATTAAAAACTTCTTTCTCTAAAACATTACTAATTATTGACAAGATTGAAATGAGTCTGTAATTTCCTAAATCACGACGATCGTTATATTTGTAAACCAGGCACGCACGCACATTTTCCCATTCGTTAACTGGTCAGTGTAAAACGAAGACTGCGGACTGCGGACTGCAGACTGCGGACCAGCGGTAAAATGCAGCCTGTGTGTAAAATGCAGACTGCAGACTGAGAGTAAAACGCAGGCTTGGGTAAAATGAAGACCTTTATTCTCTGGACCGTCGTCGACGACCCGAAATCATAATCGCAATCTTGAGCTTTTTTTTTTTTCGTCCGGGAGACCTAACGCTTCAACTTTAGACGCGAAGTTTTCGATACACGTGACCGTGAATTGGTACAACACCACGATGTTTATATACGCTTAAATAAAAGCTGCTGACCCAAAATACTGTACAGAGAGAATTATGGCGATAAAAGAGGGAGTAAATCATTCCAACAACAAAGAACGATGTTCTGCGAGGAAAGAGAGAAATTAAATATGAAGGTTGAAGATGGTGCAATTACACTTGATGCAATTTTAAGACCTTTGGCAGGGATCTTACCGTCGATTGCATCTACCCGTGAACGCACGCGCTCAAAACATGTTTTCACGTGACGTCAAACTTCTGAGTTTCAGGCGTCAAACTTTGAAGTTTTCCCGCCCAAGAGAACAGAGTGAACCACGAGAACACCGACTCTACCGACTTTACCGTGGGAACTTCACATTTGGGCGGGAAAACTTCAAAGTTTGACGCCTGAAACTCAGAAGTTTGACGTCACGTGAAAACATGTTTTGAGCGCGTGCGTTCACGGGTAGATGCAATCGACGGTATCAAGACCGGTACTTTTCGACGCTTTTAAGATTTTAGCGTAAGCGCGACGCTTTCAACTGGAATTTTAGATAATCAAAAGACTGGAGTATGATCCAGGTTGTCGGTATGTATTAACTTTGTTGGAAGACGTTTTCGTTGATTCGGCTGCCAAGTTTAGCCCGATGTGTACAAAGAAATCATTAAATGATTCGGCAATGTCATTATTTACCATTAATAAGGATATCATGAACAAGAGTACTGTAGTTTTATTTCCCTTGCCTGTGAGTGAATGTATTGTTTTCCAACCCGTGTTGGGGTTTGTGGCTTTACACAGTCATGTTACACGCATCAATTTTTGTGGCGATAGTAGTCTGATTTCGCTTTGCTCGTCTCAGTATTTACCTTATTTCTGGTACATTGATAAAGTTTCCATTGGTTTTGTGAGCCATATTTTACAGCATATTTTTTTGAGATGGTCTCTGTCTTTCATTATTTTGTTGTCAGATGTGAGACACGGTATTGATGATTGTCTCACGCATATGTCTAATAGGGGCGTGGAGATCTATAATTGCATTAAAATCAAACTTCCACGCTCGCCAGGCTAGGTTAGGGTCATCAAAAGGTTCCAGATTTTGCCCATAGAACCAATTAATCAATTCGTCTTCTAAGAATTTTTGAAATTTCGCATGTCCTTTATAATGGGTCTAGTTTTAGGAACCGAAAACTTTCGTAACACATGGCCAATAGACTGTGGTCCGAGATCCCTATGTGAACGACACCAGACGCGATTATATTGTCGACCCTCTTCGCGAAAATTAAATCAATGGTAGTGGCCGAGGATTCACATCGCTCAACAAAATTAATCGTAGTCATCAAAGAACTGCATATCCGCACTGGTGGTCTGTACCAGGTGCTAACTAGAAAAGACCTGCTGTAAGAAAAGCTAAGAAAGGTTTATCTCTACACAGATTGTTTCCAGAAACTTGGGCACTAAATCAATTCTGTTTGTGTATGATAGATTTTCCCTAACATACAGGGTGTCCCAAAAGTTCGTTCCTCTAATTTTATGCACTACAACTTTTGATCAAAACTTTATTTTTACATGAAATTTCTAGAAGGTCTTTATTTCTCTATCAAGTACATGTATTCAGAATTTCAGTAACTGGCATGCCCTTTTTGTTTTTTTATCACATTCTGTAGCCGTTGAGGCATGGACTGAGATGCAGCGTGTAGACCCACAAATAGTCCATTTTGAACTTTTTTTTAACACCTGGTGCGCAGGATCCAGTTTAACCCCCAAAGAATATTTGTTTAGTTTAGGCAGCTGAAAAAAAAGTGTTTTGGGCATTCATCCAAAAAAGATAATCATCCCGGCTCTCTTCCACAACAAGGCTTTTGTATTTCTTTACAAATTTGAAACGAGTTTGAAACGGTTTTTTTGGCAACTCAGGGGCCTCAAATTTTAAAACCTTTTCGCTTTTCATGACCCTTTTATTTGGCTTGCTAACTATGTGAGACTGAGCTTCCTTGTCGAGTCTCCTACTTTGTATCTAGCCTTCTTTAAAACTATTTTAGCTGCTTTATTCAGGGCTTTTGGTCTTCCCCTTCGTTTCTTGCCTTCAAAACCTTCATTTCTCCATGATCATTCTACCACCCAACATTCGGATTTTTCCAGTTTTTTAGCAATTTCTACACTAGATAAGCCAGTAAATCAAAGTATACAGGCTTATGCTCTCACGCAGCTGAACTTTTTTTGCCTTAAGGGGGTTTATCTTTCGTGATATTCACAAAAAAAAGGAAAGAGTTCGAGCAATTCGGGCTATGAAATACAAAAAATATGTGGCTGGAACATGATGTACTCGTGCACGAGCACCTTTGGCGCGAAAATACACAAATCGAATATATTCGAGTCAAAAGATGACACAACAAGTATGAAAATAGTGAATTATATTGAAAGACACAACTTTTGTTGAAATGATTTGCTTACCAAGTCCAATTGTACTGAAATACAGACATAAGTAGAGGAACGAACTTTTGGGACACCCTGTAGAGAGCAACGCCTCCAGCCTACCGATTGCAGTCCTTACGAATTATATTGTAGCCCGGAACATATACTTCATTATCATCAACAGCGCTATCTAATATTGATTTATTAAAAGAACAGTATCCCGTTACTGCGCACGCAACAAACTTTGATTTTTGGACGATGTCGGGAAATCAAAAGACGCGAGGAGAATAAGAGAACCTAGAAAAATCTGTTTGCATCGCGCTTGGTCGCGTTCGATACTACACTAAAACTTCTCAGGATTACAGATCAATGATATATTGTTCCCGTTGAGTTTCGATTTGGGTGAAATCGGGATTTTTTGGCGTTACTTTTATTTCCGTTGGCCGGAGGACCAAAAGATGGGAAGCGCTTTGTTGCCGATTGAAGGCTTATTTCTTCGGCCAGCTTCCATACAAGCTAAGATAATTGTGAAAGGAATACGCAGAAATGAAACAACAATAATAGAGACTGTAAGAAAGAAACCATTGATACATGGTTGTGACTGAGGAGATCTTGTGGAATTAAGCTTCGTGAAGCAGAACGTTTTGCTACGGCGCGTTAGTAAACTTTTAAATGAACCTCCCCACGGCTGACAAAATCAAACAAACTGGCGCTACATGTTTAGAAAAACTAGTGCAATGAAATCATAATGTAATTTTTGACTAACCTTTGCGATAATTCATAGCGTTGAGATTGCATTTTTATTTATATCTTTCAAACGTTTGAGGCTAGAACGCGAGCAAATCAGGCAAATATTACTGGACTTGGAACAATTGACCTCTGACACGAGTTTCACATTAGAAAAGCTGTTTTAAAAGCGAGCCGAACGAGATTTTTGGGTCGCGATCCAAAGTTTAAATAAGACAAAAAACTTCTTCGAAAGTCTACAATATTACTTGAGAATGCAAACAACAATTCTCCGTCGGCGGTGCAGTCCGGGGGGAAAACTTGTCGAGTGAATGTGAGAATTCTATTGTCTTTTGAAAAAAAAGCCAGATGACGCTCGCGCGTGCGCACAATCGGGACACTGTTCCTTTAATAGCTAGCACTTCCAAAGGGGAATTAGTTAAAATGTTGCGAATTTCATGTGTTTCCAAAGACTATTAACATTTAAACAGGCAGGCTTAAACCCGTTACACGATAACAATGGGCTCTCCGTTGATGATGTTAGAGTTGCAATAGTCAACTTTCTTTGCCTGTTAATTCCTAAAACAAACCGATTTTAGAGCCCTAGGTAACTAATTTAGAATCCTGGGCAAAAGTCCTTCCTTGCGAAAGTGACGCAGTACTCGTATTTGTCTGTCAGTAAATTCTGGGTGCCCTCATAAAACAGTGCCACCTTTAATTTGAAAATGTCTTGCAGTTCTCCCTCCCCCTCACCCTATACAAAGTTGAAACTCGGGAAAATTCTGGATACACGCGTCCTATCTTGTTTGCGGGGTTGTGGAGGGTCTGGGCATGTGTGATTCGAAGAAAGCCCCACAAATAACATTGTGTCCCAAGACTTTTGTCCAGGATTGTAGGTAAACTGATCACATCATCTTGTGTCAGTGAAGTCAGGATATGATTTATACAAAATCGTAATTTGATCTTTCGGGCTTTAAATTCTATGTCACTGTAGGATGACGCAGATATTCAGTGGAAATTCTCCAGAACCCGGATGTGGATGCCATATTTTGATCATGGCAATGCAATGCCGCCTCCATTCAACCTCATTCCTCCTCCACACTTAGTGATTCAACTCTGCCAAAGACTATGCAGAGGTGCTGAGTGCTGTGAGGTAAGTTTCCATATCCGTTGTACATCGTATTTCGTGGATCATCTGTCTAAATACTCTGCACAGTACTGGCATAGAAATACTGACCAAAACACCTCAGTTAGATTTAAAGCCATTGTAATTAATGATGTTGCAATCAAGAAATGATGCACATCTAATTTGAGGCAAAACTCGTCTTGCCAGTAAGTTCTATGGTTGTTCATTTGGGCTAGAACTAAGTACATCCTTTGTATTGTATATTTCTCAATTTCAGCATCAAAGCTGCCCTGGAAGAGATGGATCAACAACTGAACTTAAAGACAAGGTGGACTTAGACAAGGTAAATATACTACTATATGTATCAAAACTCATACTTTCATACTTTGCCTTAATGGACCTTTTTTGCGAGACAAATGATGCCTTAGGCTATCTCACTGCATGTGGTTTGCAATCCGAACATTATGCGACACTGGAAAGACTCTGTGCATTTTGTAGGGAACTTAAGCACTGAATGACTTTTTTGAGCGACGGACTTGAGGCCGGCAGTGACGTCGTTTTAATTTTAAAAGGTCTTGACGCTACCGTTTTCAGTTTTGTGGTGTCTTTACTCTTATAGAGACGATTTGCCCGAAAAATTGGGCAAAACCTCTTCCCATGAGTGCAAAAAGTCCACTTCCGGTTGATTTGTATCGCTTAAGTTCTCTGCAATACAAAACTTCAAATGTTCTAATTCAAGGTTTGGCCTACCGCGAAGACATGCATGGGTGACATAGTTGATACTTTAACCGTGAAAATCTTTCCCGTAGGTTTCCTAAGTTGCTGATCTCAGTTGCTTAAGACGAATAAAACGTACGAAACTAACAAACAAAAAAGGGAGGCAAGAGTTGTTTTTGTTTTAAGCGACCAGTTTCTCCTAGGCTTTGCTAAGTATCTCCATATCGATTTTCTTTGCTTTAAAACCAGAACAGTGAAATGCCTTATGTGATATTTGCTGGCTAAAGTTTGAAGACTTTCACTCAGTTGACGACATTATTTGTACCCTAACAGCCTTATATACAGCGTTTGTCAAAATAAAACGACAGCATTGGCAAATTCTGACTAAGTTAGCGCTTTTTTATTTTTCCTGTAGCGTCATAAAGTGATGACACGTTTAATCCAGCGGTATCTCCTCACTGTTAACAAGTCAAAGTCCCAGTCCCACGCTGCTCCAGAGTCGGAAGCTGTTAGTCTGGACGAGAACGGACAATTGAGGGGCTTGCTATCTCAACTGCAAGATTTTTTGAAGAAAAATAAAGACCGCAAAGATTCTTCTGTCACCCGCGTTTAGAGAATTTTCCGAAATACGAGCAAGTTAAGAAAGGGTTTCTGTAGTTTTTTTTTTTTACCATTCCATAAGTTTTTTCACGGACACTGTTTCACAACTTGGCCTTTATTTTGGTGTTTCCTGATAGCCTGCAAATGGCTTCCAAATTTCCCATGTGGGAAAATGTACCGAATGTTTAGTTGATATTTACCTAGATGTTATTTTGGCTCAAATGAAATGGAAAGTTTTGATCGATAGGAAACGTGATAGTAAACTCAAAATTAAGATAGCAGTTAAGACCACGTGATTGGCACAATGAAAATAGAGAAAAAACCTTAGCGTTTGTTCCATAGCGGAACTGTGGTTTAGGTGAGAGAAAGTGTGTGGTTAAAACAACAAAAACAAGTTCCAAAAATATAATATTGCAATACAGTTTTGAAATTGCCCGGAAAGAAATTAGTTTAGATACCTTATCAGTTAAAAGTAATTACGAGTAATTAGGAATTTCAGGCAAAGACGTAGAATATTATTTTCGGTAAAATATCTTATATATTAGTTTCGTTGAGGGCAAGCTCGGACCGAAAAGGACACTTTTACTTCAAATAAAAATACGAAAGTGTGTATCAGTAACTTATCGGCCATAACCAGGAAAATACACATCCTGTAGTCAGTTATGCAGACAGGAGCTGTAGGTTTGAAATTGGGAAAATACGGCACTGTAAGACGCCATACTTGAGCGTGCTCAGCAGACAAACATATTTTTAATTAGAAGAAAGAGAAATCTAACAGTGTTCAAGCTCAGAAAAACGTCTGAGCTCCAGATAAGATTCTGTGGTGTTTTAGGACACAAAGTTAATCACATAGTCGGACACAAAGCCATATTTCGCCAACATGCTGAGCATGAGAAAACAGCCGACATTTCGCGAGGTCACCATGGTTTCCCCGCGAAGTAACGTCTGAGAAACGAGCGCAGAAATTCCATACTGATGACGCGTCACTACCCAAATTTGGTTAGTGCTTCTGATTGGTCGTGCCAAGTGGGAAATTTTTTTCACCCATTCAGAATCACTACCCAGTCAGATCTGGGTACTGACGCGTCATCAGCATGGAATTGTATTTTATTTAGTTATCTATCTATTTTTGCACGCCCCTGATAGAAACCAGCTTTTTTTATCTAGGCTAGCGTGGATAAATAAAGTTGATTTCATCTTATCTTTATCTTAAATTCTGCGCTCGTTTCTCAGACGTCATTTCGCGAGAAAACTAGTGGTGACGTCGCGAAATGACTGCTGTTTTTTTAGGCTGCTTTTACTCCGTCCCTTCTGCTTAGTTTGCAATTTGCGGATGTCAACAATCTACGCTAGTACCCAGTATAGCCGAGTGCAGATTCGAAATCACGACCCTTCGAGTTCTTGATTGCACACCCTAACCATACTGAGCTACTGGAGAGTCTATTGCGAACAGGGACGAAATTTAATTGTAATTACACCTACCTCCTTGTCATCCTCCCTTCCAAATGTAGGACAAAATCCATGGCCAATTGCTTTGTATGTTCGGAAAGATAACCGAAACTTTCCAAATCTTTGAGGTTCCTGTCAATTCAAACGAAGTGACATCTCGTATGAACAGTCAATAAACATCTAAAACGGCGAGGTCGATATCCTGTTGGGACCTAGGTGTCATAATAAACAGGAACTTAAGTTACATGCGTACGACGGCACGTTAATTTGCAAAACGGCTATCTTTGGATTAATGATCAGAATAAAAAAACTTAAAGTTATTTCATAGGCGTATTGTGAATGCTTTTTTGTGTATTAGACCTTGACTATTCCAGGTGATCTGTGACGTCACTGCGGGGGCCTGGGGAAAGAAATTTTAATGCCGTATCCCATAAACCAAAGCTGACGGGAACAGATTGAATCGAATTGAATTGGTGCGCGCGTTGGTTTATGGGATACGGCATTAAAATTTCTTTCCCCAGGCCCCCGTAATGACGTCACAGATCACCTGGTTGTAACAGTATTTCGCCTGTATTCACAAGACTGAGTTGATCTTGAAGAACTTCGTATACGACGTCTAATAACAGGAAGCAGTCGGCTGGAGCACATAATTCTAGTACTTGATAACCTGCAAGTTTTGAGAAATGTATGCAGTAAAAACGTGCGAGTAAGAAACTGAGGCTAAAATTTGCCAGTTATGCCACCTACACAATAACTTGCTTCGCCTAAAGATTTCAGAGAGTTTCTTATTTGCCAGATTCAGCTGTACACCTGGGCTGAAGGACTTCAAAATTCACGAGGTCAGTGCTTCAGTTCTTCTTGTTATATATAATTTTTTGGCTCTGTAACATGAAACAATTAAATATTTAGGCATTTTCACACTGAGTAAAAAATTCAATGAAAAAGTAAATTTTTTTCCAAAAAAGAAACAAAAAGGGCTCCAGAAAGGCCAATATTATTTCGTTTAGTATATCAACGAGTTTTCGGCCATTTTCCCAAAATTCCAGGTTATTTCAGACTTCAGAAGACTACCGAAGATTTAGGAAAAAGACCGCTGATGATATCCGAAGACTACCCAAGATTTCCGAGGAGAAATATGAAAATTTTCGACTTTATTTTCGTCGTTATATTCACATATGAATGAAATATACTTTTGTAGTCTCCAG
Organism: Porites divaricata; assembly: GCA_038088405.1. Classification (NCBI taxonomy): domain Eukaryota; kingdom Metazoa; phylum Cnidaria; class Anthozoa; order Scleractinia; family Poritidae; genus Porites; species Porites divaricata. The sequence continues at coordinate 4,276,825 of JBBMOI010000003.1, forward strand.
ATACGATAGAAATTCTCCCCGCTTATACCTAAAAGCTCACTGGATGGAAATCCTGTCGATGCCGCCATGATTCGACTTCGCCCTGACGCTCACCAATATTCATTCTCAACCCCAGTGCTTACGATTTTGGGAATGCGCGCGTAAGCTCTGGGAAACTCTGCGCCGGAGTAGCCAAAATCTGGCTATTTGGGCCTCACAGCGCATGCTCTTTTATCCAACCAAAACTTTTGGCTTCTTTTATATCTACTTTATCGCGAAAGTCTTGTGCTGCTTCGTTATTAGAACTAAAGAAATTCAGTTAACGGCCTTAAGGAATTTTCAGGTATCCAAGACTCTTGTGGTAGCCACCGAGAAAATACTGTTAAACGTTCCCAGTCACAGATTTGAGACTTGAAGTTTGCATATGCTTGACAGTTGATTAGATATTTCTGTGGACTACTTCACGAGGCGGTAAGTGAAACCCGAGTGGCTTAGTATCGAAATTCCAAGAATAAACTTTCCAAAATATGAATTTAGCGTCCTTTTATTTCTGTTTGTTCATGAACATTTTATAACACTTCAGAGAAGCTACGGCTTTGAAATGCGAAATCGTGGGAAAAGAAGACAACTATAAATAACTAGTCGCATTGTACACGCATCACTTTAGGGAACGAATATTTTTTCTTTTTTTTTTTTCTTGCAAGTCTGTTTTTGGGCAGTTTTCGACAAGAAGCTCAAGTTTTCATTCGTACTCGGCTACTTCGTGTGAATACGATAAAGTGGAAGTCAAAGACAAATCAGTAATGTGTCATGCTTCTTAAATTATAGCTGGCAAAGATGTCGATGTATTTTTATTTTATTTTTTCACATTGTTGTCTTTTTCTGGTTCAATTTTTGATATGTAGCTAAGCTATTTTATTTAAAAATTGGAAAATCCAGTAATTCTCCCGAATTAGTCTTGCAAATGTTGTTTTGGAATCGCTGAAATCAAGAATCGGCCGGTCGTGTTTACTTCAACATTTCTAGGGAAAAACCCGCTCACACGCGTGCGCCAGACACACCGCACTTTCAACCGCTCTCGTGCAAACTTGAATGAACCAATCAAAAACACTTTTATTGTTTTTGCTGAAACCAATCAGAGGCATTCTTGCTCCAGGGTTCCCCAGAGCTCTTGATCTCTCTCCTCTACATGCGCAGAAGAGCTCTGGGTCGAGATTGATCAGTACTCCCCAGCCCAGAATACTGTTGCGCATGGGTGGAAAAAACAGACTACAGCCCCTCTGAGCAGAGCCTCAAAGTTCATGAGTGATTTTATTATCGATTTTCCAAGAGCAGATAATATCGAACAGTGACAATACGCCACTTGCACATCTCCCATAATGCACCTTATTTGCCCCTCAAAATTTTGCATAAGCATTGTTTTCAATTTCTCTTGATAGGCTGTAATACCCAGGAGAAATGACAAACAAAGGTTATGCAAATTTTGTGGGGCAAATAAGGTGCATTATGGGAGATGTGCAAGCTAGTGGCGTATGCTAAAAGATTATGGCCCAGTTATTTGAACGGAGTTTAGCCAGTGTTTAACAAAACCGCGTTCTAAACCATTTTCAGTTTGCTGAACGCTTTCATGTAAATTCCATTTATCGTGAAAAATTTCATGAAGGCATATGGCGCAGGCTAGAAAAGTATTTGTCGTCTTAAAATAACCGCCTGAATAAGAGATCTGGAGGACCAAAGATTTCCTAAACCGCGGTCTAACTTAGATTTCATGTAAATAACCGACCCTATGGGTTTTCACGAAAAAACCCTCCAGACACTTAACAGTTCAGTTTACAGCAAACACTAAAACTTTTGGGCAAATAACACTGAACACTAAACCCCATTCAGACCCTCTTCTAGTAATATTCTTAGCTACTATTTTTTATAGAACCTTTATTGTTTTCTTCAAGAAATAAGAACCTATTTAAGAACTTAAATAGCCTTAATTTGAGCTAATTCAGTAATATTTTGTAAAACCTATTTAGGCTAATTTGGGAACACGCGGGGTCTTACTCGCAGGTTTTTCTGTCAGTAACAATTTGCATCATGACGTTTTCACAAATGTTCTATGGTTACTTTTTGACCTGCAAAAATATAATAATTACAATTTGCGTAGACCGACGATTATTGCAAAATTCTGCAACCCAGTAAATTTAAAAAATGCGTAGCTTCCATTCACTACAAAATGCCGCAACCCTTGGTATAAAATGAGCAAGTTATTACAAAATACGTCATTACAAAATGCGCAGAACACCAGTCCTTTGCTACTGTATGCCTGTGAAGTTGACTCAAATTCACTTTGCAGGCATGCCGTCGGTAAAAATAATTTTACAAAGTTCTTTAACAAGAGCCAAAAATAGAAGCTCTTACAGTTGACCGTTTTGCTGCCTAACAGCCATAAAAACGAAACGAAAAAGGTGCCAAAAGCCTTTTAAAGCAGCCGTGGCTTCTGTCAATTTTAATTATGTTAATCATACAAATTCACCAATTCACTCTGCAGAGTTCCCCCAGCCCTTCCACTCTCCCTCCTCTCCCCCTCCCCATGGTTAGAGGTGGAGATTAGTCGGCAGAAACCGACAGCTGTAAAAGCGAATACTTTTTGGTGAGGTATAAAGAACTACATGAATTAATTGACCGTTCCTAGCTGAATGAATTTCTTCAAGAGGATGCCGGTGGTAAGGAGCTGCCATTCCTTGTGTTGCCACTGGTGACCAAGGTTCCGTGATAGTACCATACTAGGGTTCTAGTAAAACTACGTTGTTCTATTGGATATAAATACGAATGTAAAATTTGTAGGATATACTAGTATGAATCATTCTGCTGTTAGCTGTTGTTGCTCAAACGCAGTCTCGTGATAATTTGCTCAAATTCACCCCCTCCATTCAATCGCCATATCATCATCATCATCATCGTCATCACTTTTATTTATACACGGTAAAAACATCAGGCAAATATACAATATCCTGAAAAAAGTTACAAAACTATTGAGTTAACAGTAATAATACACAATATATATATGATACGCAAGGTGGGGACACAAGATATAACTTCGTTTGAGCTTTAAGGAAAATTAAGGCAACAACGTACCAACTGTACAGTAAGTTTCACCTACAAGTTTTAAGATCGTATTTTTACCCCATATAAACACTGTAATTTTACTGGCACTGTACCATGGTACTATCAATGAGCCTGAGTTACCTGGTGATGCCGGTGGTTATTAATCACCTTTGATTGTGTAATTTGCAGTTGCAGGGAATGTACCGCGCCGACGCATGTGGGCAATAAATAACCAGGCCCTTACATTTATTTTAGTTGACCTAAGTAGCGTTGACGTCGGTCCAACATGACAAGGAAGACAGTTCTGAATTACGAACTGATCTCTGATAGGTTTTGCGTGGAGTAATTAATTTGAGAAATGGGGCTGAGAATACAATTCTGTCAGCTAATGTTTGATGCAGAAAATTATCGAAGGGTGTTTAGAAGAAAGAACGATGGCGGGAGAAATTGAACTAAGCTTTGCAGAGCTTTCGGACAATCCTACAGGAGACACTGCGCTAAGTGAGGATCAAAAAGGATTCCTAGAAGCGGTTAATGGCGGAAACTATAACAAAGTGCGCGAATACATCTTGCAGAAGTCTGTTGATGTGAACTGTGTAAACCTTCTCGGAGAAACGGCTCTTCAAATAGCAGTGAACAACGACTATCACGATATTGCCAAACTTCTTCTTAACCAAGAAGCAGATGTCGGCAAGGCGTTATTGCATGCCGTCGGAATTGAATCGACATTCTGGGTGGAGGCTTTACTTGAGACGAAAGCACAAAGCAACGGAGCATCAAAAACTACGTCACAACGAACAAGCCCAGATCAGGTAGACGGTAGTGAGCACATGTCACTCATTTCGCCTTTAATTTTGGCTGCAAAAAAGGATAATCAAGAGATGGTGAAGATCCTTCTTGAGAAAGATTACACAATTGACGAGCCGCACAAACGACCTTGCAAATGCGATAAATGTGAAGGGCCAGGCCGTCTTGGGGGTTCCATTCATCGTCTGCATTGCTACCAAGCGCTCGCGAGCCCTGTTTACTTGTGTTTGTCTTATTTACGCGACACTCCAGGCAGTGAAGATCAAGACATAAAATCATCCAAAGACCCGATCATCCGCGCACTTCTTTTAAACCGGAAATTGGAAAAGCTTGTGAAAGTGGAATACGAACTTAAGAATGAATACCAGAAGCTCATAAGTAATTGCGAAGAATTCGCCGTGTCGCTCCTCAAGAAATGCCGAACGGTGGAAGATATCAGCTGTTTGATGAGTGTGCCGGGAATTGAAAAACTTAAACACGTTGAGGTTAGAGGAGGAGCAGAAGCTAAGAAGCTAAGCGTGCTTAATTTTGCCATCTCTAATAAGAATGAGAAGGTGAGAATTGCTGGATTAGCAGTGAGTATTCAAATATGGCTTATTGGGCGAGCGGGCAGAAATAAGTTGGCCAATATCCATCCATCTTGACCTTGCACTTGGTCAATAATATATAAATATATATTTAATTTTGTGAATTTTCGTGCTTGGTTATCGTAACCTAGATAAAAACTTGGCTAAAAACATTAAATTCATTTACATTGCAATTGCATGTCAATCCCCACACATCCTCAACAAATAGTTATGCCACACATTATATATATACGTGTACTGCAAATGCACAAGTTTTGAAACACACATATGTGAAACATATACAATGTATATGTCTCGAAATTAGCACAACATCAAATACAGTCCGACCTCTATTAAGCGGCCACCCTCCATTAAGCGGCCACTTTCTAAAGTCCCGATTTATTTGTCAGTAAACTGCTGTATTTGATACCTCTAATCAAAGGCCACCTTTTTGCTTTGGCAAGTGTACTATTTATATGGTTTTTACCTCCATTAAGCGACCAGCAAATTATCTTTCCATGAAATATCTTGAGCTAAGTTTTTTCACATACCACCCTGTTGATGCAAAAAGGCCTAAGAAACTTATCAACGATGTCTTGCATTTTTTTCTGTACATTATATCAACCCGAAGAAATACTGTACATTTCAACTACGTGCCCTCTGTGTCAGAGCTAGAACTATGCATGGGCTGGAAATGCACTTGATGTTTTGTCACGGTGAATTTTGGATTTATCTTCATATATGTTCACTTTTTAAAAGCATTTTGCTATATAGAGTCAATAAAATCATGTTTACTGCCATTCCTATCCAATTTATATTTTACCTCCATTAAGCGGCCAACCTTTATTAAGCGGCCACTTTTCAAAGTCCCGAGGGTGGCCGCTTAATAGAGGTCGGACTGTACATGTACCCGTGCAGAACAGGGGTCTTTTTTGCATGAGCTGTCGCGAACGCTAACTTGACAAAGAGCACGCGACCAGTGACAGCGACCGTGGTGCATAGTCACAGGAACCAAATTGCTCACTTTGAAAGCTTGCTTGAGATTGAAATGGTAGCCGGAACTTAGGAAAGACGTTCGTTGTACAAAATAAGTAAATGATCTGGTGATTTAAAGTGGAGACTGATGCGCTGAACGAGGTGATAGAGCAAGTTTCTCAAGGATGTCTGAGACGAAGATGGCTGCTTGTTGTTGTTTGGCGCTCGACTCGTGTCTTGATTCCCCTTCAAGAACCCGCAAAGTTTGGTACATAATGCATCGCTGATACGTAGCTATTGAGAAAAATGTTCTTTATTTAGTGTTTGTCTATAAATCGGATGTAAATTAGTTTCTCGATGCCGTAGAGGATTTCTGTCAATAATTTGTTGATACTTGATTTAGCCATATTTCGGGAGTGGATTAATAACGATCAGAGCGAGCGACAACCACGCCGTTGTCAGTTGGAATAGAAAGTTGTTCCCTTAAGTATTTTAACGATACAAAGTTTGTTTATCGGAAAATTGTAGAACTTCTTGTTTTTGCGTGGACTAACATTGTAACGCATCTTTTACAGGAATTTTCTTTTAGCCAGAACTTAAATGCTCTAATAATTTTTAACTTTTTGTCGGCATCACATGTTTACTGTACTTCTTGGGAACCCTAACCTTTTGTTTATTCAAAATCGGTCACAAGATTCGACTTTGGTTTCGGTCCTGTAGAATGCAGTTTTGACTGTGTCTCATTGATATTCATTGTTTTATTGTTCGAGACATACAGAGTGACTACTACCAACATCTCACCGGGTGATTAATCTACGTCTCGTGGGCTCTTAATTTTGTAGCTTTAAAGTGCTGGGAAAATTGTAGAACATATATTAATTCACTAAACTGAACACCGGCTTTTGCGCACTTCGAACCCGCTCGCTGAAATTTGCTATTTTTTTAATATGTCTGTTCCTTTCCCATTTCCAAACAAAGAAAATTGAAAGTGTTTATTTACATCAACAAACGTTTCTGCACTTTGTTTAGTCTTTGATGAGGTCAGCGCAATCCTACAGGCACTACATATACGCGCCCTGTTGTCCTGGTCAAGGGGGAGATGAAATTTGATAGCAGCTCGTGTATGCTAAAGCCGGTCTACGTCGCTTTTGGTAAGACCGTGTTAGAGTTTTTTGCAAACTACACATTTTGTTAAATCACGAACACATTCGCCAAGACCAACGAGCAAAATAATCGCTATGATAGCTTTGAGACAGCACCATTTTGATAAAGGCAGACCCTGTGGTGAGCCTTCATGCACATCGCTTTTTCAGCAGTCGCGCATGCTCACGCAAAAAAAGAACCCTGTTCCCATGCAGCACGCGAGAATTTACCGCGCTTGGTTGCCCTCCATAATCTATTCGCTATTGCTTTCTCCCATACTACAACATTACCATATTTCGGAAATTTCAGAGCGCAACCAAGCACGGTAAATTCTCGCGTGTTGCAATGGGAATTTGATGTGGTGCAAAAGACGAGACAATAGGAAGTCGCCGGGAGAAAAATTAGCCAGATTTAAGACATCGCTTCAATACTTAATCAATTTTGGGCCTACGTTAGACAACTTGAAACATTTTTAATGGACACGAAATTCGGGGATTTTATTATACACTAACGAATTGCAGCAATGAAATTTTTAAACGAAAATCTATCGACGAATTTTGGTATAATCGCTGCTTTCGTGAAAGTAGCCTTAGAAATTACAAAAAGAGCTCAGCATTGCGTTTGCCTGATTCACATGTTTTCACGTTTTTTCGAATTTGCGCTAGTCTACTTGCGTTTAGGTGGTTGTAGAGTGTATAAAGGTCATTTGCGAAACGAATGAGTGATAAAAATTAAAACTTTTCGGAAACCTCCGAAATTTATCTACATTTAAGTCCAGACTTCAGTTCATACATAATTTATGCCCTTTTGTAGAAATTCCAAGATATTTCGAAATTCCTCATATAGATTTTTGTGAACTTCGTTCAATAGAAGACAAGCACTCAAAGTATAGGCAGCGTAAAGCATTTCCAAGGAAAATGCCGATGAGGGCAGAAATTCGATTTAGAGCAAAAACTATTGTGACGTCATTGTCACGTGATATTTATTCCGCTGGCCCAAAATATAGTATCATAATATAGTTTAGTCTACGTGTAATACATGTGTTACAATCTATAATGTTTTACAAGAAAGATCAATTTGTGTAAGTATAAGAGATTCAAAGATGGCAAGTGTACCTACAAAAATACTCGGTCAAGCCACTTTAAGAGGAGGTAGATGTAACCGGAGGTGTACTCAACAAAGTTTTATACGGGGAGGCTTAACCAATAAAAAAATAGACACTGCAATGACAATTTCCATATCTGAGAAGATGCAGAAGAAACAACGTTTATACGACATACATATAACTTAAATTTCTATATTTTACTTCATGCAGAATATAGAAATCTGGTATTTGACAAGGGGAAAATATGGAAACTACTGATACTATAATAAACAAATTTCTATATTTTACTAATGAAGAATAGAACCTAATCTCTTACCCTTTTATATACAATATTTGATAGAAATGACACACTCGTATATACCTTCATTGAAAATGGCACCCCTTCCAAATACCTAAATTAAAACACTCCACCCCAAAGAAGTTGCTCAAAATTCTGCTTATAACAGATTATTATACTTGCTAAGCCTTTCTCGGCAGACAAGTAGTTGTGGCATTTTATGCCAGGGGCAGCCAACGACTCTTTTGTGTAACGTACATATGTGTTCAAAGAAACAAATATTACCTGGAATTTTCTATATCTTTAGGGCATCTAAAGGTTTCTAGATGACCGTTCCAATCATGGACGATTTTCGAAGCTTATCTAATAAATTAACTACTTTCTGCACTTCAGTTTTTCACATTTCCCTCCCCAGGTAAAGCTATATTTCCTAAAATAAGAAAACCTAAAATTCGAAAATATATTTAGTAGGAAACCGTTTTTTGGTTCGCCTGTTAGGCTTATTGCATCAGGTGACTGTCGTCATCATTCAGTCGCTAATTGTTTGTACTTTTTCTGTTAGTTTGTAGCTCATCCTTATAGCCAAATGATGCTAAATTCAGTGCTCTACGATAACTTAAGGGGATATAAAGACCTACATTTCTTAACCAATACCCTCTGTTTCCTGCTGCTGTGGCTGATGCTACCTTTTTTTGCGCTGTGCTATTTGGTGGCACCCAACTGTCGAATCAGCAAACTCCTAAACACACCAGTCCTCAAATTCATGAGTCACACCGCCTCGTTTCTCTGGTTCCTTGCTCTCCTGGTTCTCTCCTCGATTCAAGACAAGTTCCTTGACAATATCTTTGAGCTTTCGCCCTTAGGTAAACATTTTCTGTTTTTTTTTTTTTTCTGCTGGATAAGTTTTGGTTTTATGTTGAGAGTGAGCAGAACTTATTGCCAAAAGGTTTCCATCAAGGTTTGGCCGGTTACTATTGGTAGTGGTCGTAGTATTTCTTTATTTGATAAAGCAGGTTTGTTTTATGGCGGCGAAATGCTGATGTGAACCTGCTGCATATCAACTGAATTGATAAATAAATGAATGAATGAAAGATACATAAATATAGCACACAAAATATCTTTATTTAAAAATGGCAACAATGATAATGAAAGGATAAAAAGAAAGAATTAAAGATTTCAAACATGTAACATACAAAAATTTCTGGATGTTAAAAATGCGCGGAAACGTCTGTATTATTGTTGGTCGCTGTTGAATTTGCACCAAATGTAATTTGATCAACATTCTTTGATGGTGTTTCCTTTTGGTTAAGCGGCCTTATTTTAAACGTAGAATTCAGGAGATGGACTGCATAGTAATGAATGCAACAAAGTAGTCTAAATGTTGCATTTACTTCGGGTTTTGAGATAGGTAAGGGGTAGGGATGGTGATTGTCTCATCTCGTTACTAAAACTTATTTCTTTATTAATATTCATTACCGCCTATTATAATCTAATCTTTTCTTTCATAGGTAATACACCATCACACTACCAACACCAGATTTCTATTGTTTCCTCCATCAACACCACCACCACATTTCCAGTATTTCCCACCATCACCACCAGCACCACATTTCTAACCATCACCACCACCACCACATTTCTACTGTTTCCCACCACCACCACATTTCTACTCTTTCCCACCACCACCACATTTCTACTCTTCCCCACCATCACCACCACCACCACATTTCTACTGTTTCCCACCAGCACCACATTTCTACTCTTTCCCACCATCACCACATTTGGAAACAACAGCTAGGCTTTTGCAATTTGCAGTCTTAACGGCAAAATTTTGATTTCTAGCAAGCCAATCGGAATTTCGCCTCCCACGCAGGGAACAAGTGACCAAGACCTAAAAGGTCTGCTTGGGATTACAGGAACAGGTTATTTTTAATGCATCTTAAAGCTTTCAGCGTACTCTGTTTTAGTAAAAATCCAACTAGTGGTCTATTATCAATGCTGCGTTCTGATTGGTTGAGCTTCTACTCGGCTATATGTTGGAAACCAAAATGATGGCGGCTGTATCGCGTTTTGCTAGCTTAAAGGCCCATGTTCACCCTAGATGCATTGCGCGCCCTGTACTCAAGAAAGAGACATTTAGCGTAGTTGAAAATCGCTGCCTTCAGTGTGTAGAGTCAATCCTTGTTAATCTTCCACAGTTCGCAAAATTTGGTTTAAAAGAAAGCCTAAGCAGGTGCTTTTAGTATTTTTCTTTACATCTTTCTGGATATTTTGGTCTGGTATCGAGCCTTTTTGTTTCTGTGAGTGTTTGTTTCACTGCAGTTCTTTCGATGGCGGCGCCATCGAAACGTACGGTTGGAAGACCGCATCGACTGGGGTCGCCCAAGTACATTCGTCTCCGTGGATCCGTTTTTTCAATCTCTGGAGAGACGGGAAAGAAGCTCTTGGCTGCAAATTCAACAGACTGCGTGTTTGCCGAGTTCCTTCTACATCGAATGTTGTGTAAAGAAAGGTCCCGTTGAAATCAGTTGAAAGCAATACAAGCGAGTCAATCTAACATGAACAATGCTTTATTTAATTTAACTTATGAAGCGAGTGATATCCTTAACGTAAACTGATCGTCTGGCGTATCGCTCTAAAGTAGCGAGAACTATTATTAGCAAACCAGTCCTTACCCAAACCTAAAGAAACTGTAACACAGCGATTACAGCGACAAGACTGTAAACAGTGCTGATTCGACGCTTTGCAAACACACCTTCTCGCTTATTCTTTCGAGAACACTACCTAAGCCTCCTAAGAATTAACACGCAATAATAGATTGAGGAATCAAAACATTTCACAGTCGAAACGGGCTTCACGAAAATCTCACCTGGTGCTTAGACATTGCGTTCATCGGACTCGACAAAGCATCCATACGCGTTCACTACCAGTTTAAATTTTGAACTGCTTTCTCCGGTGACATTTAACGAAGTCGGCAATATATCTTCCTCCATTTTGAAAAGAATTAAAGTCTTACTGGCCTCTTTGATACTGTCTCTGTTAAGCTTCGGTCAAGCTTGAAAAAAGCTAATCTCCGTCGCAGTCGTTTTTAGTATGGTCACGCAACGCTCCTCAAAAGTGGAAGCTAATCAAAACACTGCATTTGACAAAAGAATCGTTTCAAAACAAAAACACAAGCGCGCAAAGCCGTTTGGGTGAACATGGGCCTTTAAGAGCGGACGTCAGTAAATATCAACCAGAGGTCTACAAAAGTGAAAAATCGGAAATTCTCAAAAAAATTCACAAAGTAGCACTAGGTAAGCTATTAACATAAATGTAATTTTTACTTCGATCCGATGATTATTTTCCACGTACGGGGGGGTTATTGGTTTCGCGGCTCTCGGACCGGGTTTTCCAGGCCCGAGACAACGTGTAATAAAAAAATCGTTTTAAAATTCAAATCCATTGTAATGCAGACAACAAATAATTTATTCAAAAGAGTACATAATTGCACACATTTTAAGTGGTGATTCACTCGGTTTGAACGAAAATGTAATATTTTGGAGATTTTTCATTATTTTCAATATTTTGAACGTTTTCGTTCAATGAAAAAATGGCAAAGTTCAAAGCCCAAAATCATCGACTGGTACCTCGATTTCAGTAACGAGTCTTATACCACGTTAAAGAGCGTTATCTCTTCTTTCAAAATCTGTTTTCAAAACTATGGGCAACTTAAAAGAAAATTTTGGAGGCCGAAAAAAACAAGAAGTACTTTCCTGAAATTTGAGCTTTCCAGACTCAGCGGGCCGATGCTAAAAACTCAGAAAAATGCAATAAGAAATCAGTCTGAGCAACAGTGGTTTAACGTTACCAGCTATCAGAAACCAACACGTGTTTATCGAGCGATCTGATGAAATTTAAAGCCGTTTTCCAACAAGAAAAGCAGAGTTTAGCCATCTTCTGCTACCAAACGCACGAGTCACGTAAGGTTGTCAAAGGGCAAAGCACAATATTAAACTTCAAAAAGCATAACGTTTCTGCGTCCAGGAATTGGACTTTAGCGGACAGAACAATGCCTACGAGTGCATGTTTCATACCTTAGCATGGGTTTCCTTGATACTGGAAATAGAAAACATCAAGGACAGCATCGGCAAGAGCATCTTCGGCTGCTCTTTAACTACGGAGATTGCGTTACTTTTCACAGATTGACCGCTTACCACCTGTTTTTGGGCTCGCATTTCGACGGAACGCTTTCCTCGTGTGGCCGCGGTGCGGCACGGATGAATATGCCACCACCACCAACAACATGAGATTTTTTGCGGGTTTTTGTCGTTTCTTCTGCGAAAAGGTCGGGTAAGCAGATTCACGCAAAAATCATTTGGCCTAAAAAATGTGTTTAAAAGCCGCACCCTGGATTTGAAGCAAAAAGTATTTCCTCGAAATAAGCTAAAAAATACCCAATTCACGCGGTGAAAAAATGGATGATTATGGAAGGATTATCGAATTCTTGCCTAACCTAAGAGATTTCCCAATTTCCCGTGATGTAGGATTAGGGGTAGGAAAAAGCCCATAACCTGCTCCTGTCGTTGTGAATTTCCTCAAGATCAAAAATTTCAGTAAGAACCGAAAAAAACAGCTTAAAGGAGGTGCGAACACCTTGAAATAGCCAGGGAAAAGGGGCTTCTGATTGAGCTAAACTGCCATTGATGCACGATGCAATTAGTTAGACCTGTTACTATCCCGCGCGCAACCACAGGAACAAGTCCAGCGATTTGGGCCTGGGGCTGGGGAGTACTTTGAAACGGTCCTGTCGGGGACATTCGGGGGTAGGGGGCGGGGCAAATCGAAAATAACTTCTCTTTGTTTTTGTGAAGTACACCATTTCTCACACGGTTATCAAGGTGACGGCGGACTCCGTAGCTTTGAAAGGTCCTTTTGAAACATGTCCCGGCAACATACAGGGCATCACGAAATTGACGTCAACACCTTGAATCAACTCCATGAACAGGGAGACGCGATAAATCCCATCTTAAAATATGCTTGATGTCTAGGCGTGAATAGTCTGTCCACAGTTATTTTTCATTTTGTATTTCGGGACCATTTGACGGCGCACAAGTGAACTGGAGCGCAGTAACGAGCCCTAACCCCACCCCATTCCCCTTGCGGTCAATAAATCATCGCGGTTTTCTCCAAGGGGAATATAGAGGGTCTTTGTACAGTTTCAGCTTATTTTACCGACAAAAAAGAACAAAACAAAGCAAAAGACAAGTATACAGAAATACGCAGAAGCAATGTGGTGAGGATATATATGTCATCCCCTTTTCGTTCGTTTAGCGTCGAATAGGTTTCCTGGTTTTGCATCATTGCCGTGGAGCCTGAAAACAACAAGACATGGTCACCAAATCGACACAAACTCAATATGGCGGAAAATGTGATGGTCAATTTCATAAAAAAAGAGGGCCCAAAAAGGGTATAAAGCAAAAAGGATACACCACCGAACGTTTTATGCCTGGAAATGCTGTTATAATGGTCATTTTTTAGATTAAAAGAATTAATTGAAGTCCAACAAAAAATAAACCTTGTCGTTTCTTTTTCTTGCTGTTTCTAAAAATGCCAAAAAACTGGGTCTGTTGGACAACACTAAACGAAGAAAAAAATAATATAGGTATTAAGCTCGATCTCCCTTAAAGTATAAAAGTATAAGTTTACAAGGCCAGGATCGAACGTATACTGAGTGACTAAATGATCAAAATTAAATGAAAGGCTAAGACTCTAAGCGATGTCTGATAACGAAACGGTAAACAAGAAGTGCTGCCTCTCATTTAATAGAGACGTGAAATACTGGGTGGACCACATCCTGAACTCCCGCGAAAAGAGCAAGAGAGGAACGCTCAGGGCTAAGGAGACTAAGCAGGGGCGTAGCTACTTGTACGCAAGGTTCGCACGTGCGTACCCGAAAAAGTTGAGGAGAAAAAATAAAATGAAATAAACATAACTAAAACAATCGGTTTCCAGAGAAGCGACGACATTAATTGCTGGTTTTCAGTGTCACGCAATTCAAAATAGATCAAAATAAAAATCAAAACTATCCAATAGATAAAGTCCAGAATCTGGGAAATGAAAGGAGGTAAATATACAAAGACCCTCGCCAAAATTCAGGTCAGAGGAATATTTCGTATACGAGATATCCGAAGAAATGTTTTACCCAGATTTATAGAGATTTGTATGGAGACGCCATGCTGGTGCTCACCTGGATGAGCTCCAGCATGGCGGAAGGAAACCAACAGAAACATCTGTTACCGAGTTTTGCTACAAAAGCGTGAATTTATTCCTCGAGAAACTCATAAACATTAAAGTAATACTTTTTCTAATACATGAACTGTTTAAATAGCAAAATTTCCTGAAATAAGTCATTTTTTTAACCCACATGACAGCTCTCTTGGCCGTCATGTAAATGCCGCGTCACGCAAAACTTAAAAATTCAAGCGTCCTCTATCACAAAACCAAGAACCCTTTTGAAGCGAAAATTTGTATGAAAATTAGTTTTCAGCTGCTCTAATGCATCGTGAAGGTAAAATCTCGGTAGGATCGATAGTTTTTTAGTTTGAATTTTAGTGACGTCATGTGAAAACCAACAATTGGAGAACCGAATCTTGGGGGGTGTTTACATGACACCGGGGCGACTTTCGCGCCGCAACGAGTTCACTCCGGTTCCCTCTCATGGCTCTACATTCGTTTACATGATACCAGCACAAAAAGTCATGCCGGCGCGAGTCGCCCCGGCGTGAGTTCACTCCGGTTGTCGCACTGGGGCGAGAATTTCACTCCAGTACGAAATCTCGCAACGGTATCATGTAAACACGAAACGACCACCCGTTTCGGTGTGAAATCGGTCTAATGTTCGCGATTTTGAATCATACGTGCATTTTATCAACATGAAGTGTACCTTCAAATAACGAGATCATATGTGAAGTAACCCAGTCATCATGTAAACGCGATACCAAATCAAAAAGTCATGTCGGTATGAAACTCGCACCGGTGCGAGTTTTCTCAGTAAACACCCCCTTGGATGATTTATTTATATAGCAAGCTTGAAGATGTAAAGCGTGAATGGGTTGTTTTCTCCACGACCTGTCTTCGCAGTAAACGAAGTTGGGCACAATTACGTCAATGTGTGGTTCTTTTGCCGGTCAAAAATAATGTGACAAAAAGGGGTTAAAAGAGTCCTTTGTAAACTAAAGTCGGAGGTACTATAAGCTGGATTTTTAATAGTTGAATTAATGAAAAACGGTTGACGTCAATGAGCATAATAAGCCGACAGAATTAAGGAATTTCAGAGGTTGTGTCATTTCATAAACAGCAAAAATGCTTTTGCTTACAACCGTTAAACCCACCTTTAATAAAGGCACCTTGAAAAAAATGTTGAGATTTGGGGTGGGGGGGAGGTGGGGGAAGACGATGTAGAAAAAGTTGGGCGTACCTCCCGAAAAATCCTGACTACGCACCTGCTAAAGCCTGAAACTGAACAACAGGAGTCTTGACGAAACGTCCTCGGTTATCATCTTGATCAAGAATCACTCATGACGGAATGAAAACTCCTCGTAGCTTCCAGCGAAAAAAAGGAGTGACATCAGTGGTAAGCGGTCGTTCTGTGAAATGTAACGCAATCTTTGCCGTTTACGATCTTTCGGCGCTTGGATTTAAAACGCTGTTGTTGCAGTTGTTGGTATGTTCTCCCGTGTGGATACTTGACATTTCCAATATATGGAAACACCATGCTAAGGTACGAACAACAGACATTCACAACATTGTTTTGTACGCTAAAATCTGATTTCATGGACGTAAAACGTTTTGCTTTTGACTCCCTTTGACAACTGCACGTGACTGGAGCACTTGGCAGAAGTTGGCAGCTTAAATCTGCCTTTCTTGATAGCAAACGGCATTAATTTATATCAGAACGCTGTATAACACGTCTTGGTTTCTGAAAGCTGATAACGTGAAACCACTGTTGCTCAAACTGATTCTTATTGTATTTTTCCGAGGTTTTAGCATCGGCCCACCGAGTCTGGAAAGCTCAAATTTCAGAAAAGTACTACTTGTATTTTTTGGCCTCAAAAATTTTCTTTTAAGTTGCCCATAGTTTTGAAAACAGATTTTGAATGAAGAGATAACGCTCTTTAACGTGGTATAAGACTTGTTACTGAAATCGAGGTACCAGTCGACGATTTTGGGCTTTGAACTTTGCCATTTTTTCATTGAACGAAAACGTTCAAAATATTGAAAATAATGAAAAATCTCCAAAATATTACATTTTCGTTCAAACCGAGTGAATCACCACTTAAAATGTGTGCAATTATATACCCTTCTAAATAAGTTATTTGTTGTCCGCATTACGATGGATTTGAATTTTAAAACGATTTTTTTGTGACACATGGTCCCGGGCCTGGAAAACCCGGTCCGAGAGCCGCGAAACCAATAACCCCCCCGTACGTAGAAAATAATCATCGGATCGAAGTAAAAATTACATTTATGTTAATAGCTTACCTAGTGCTACTTTGTGAATTTTTTTGAGAATTTTCGATTTTTCACTTTTGTAGCCCTCTGGTCGATATTTACTGACATCCGCTCTTAAGTTGTTCTGTCTCGATATTTTTGACGAACTAGTTGGATTGTGCTAAAACAATTATTCCTCTCGCCCTCATGGCCTCTGAGTCAATAGCCCATTCGGCCTTTGTCCTCATGGGCTATTGACTCAGAGCCCATTCGGGCTCGAGGAATAATTGTTTAATAAAACAGTGATCAAAAGAATATTGCTTTTTTTATCTTGTAGATGTTTTTATCGCGTTGTGGGTCGTTGGTATGCTATTTCAGGAAGCAAAAGAGGCCTATCGTCAAGGAAAAGAGCGTTACCTATCGCAGTACTGGAATTTGATCACCCTCATTATGCTGGGTCTCTTTGTAATTTCAGGAGTCCTTTGGTTCATCGAACGTCTTATGAGTGCTAAGGAAGGAGTTAAGGGACCAGCAGAATCTAGCAGTGCGAGGGAGCTGAAATATCGTTTGATCCTACAGTCCAATGCCTTTTTTGCGTTTGGTATGGTTTTGGCCTTTTTTCATATTTCCAACTCATTGCAGGTCAACTCGATGCTCGGCCCGCTGCAGCTTTCCCTTATCAAGATGGTTCGAGACATCGCAAAATTTTTGTTCCTTTTCCTGCTGCTGTTTCTTGCATTCGCCTGGGCCGAAAGAAAGCTGTATTCTAGTTACGTCCATGCCAGAGCTGGAAATACAACACATAAATTTGCAAAGTGAGTATTTATCGCCTTCAGGGACGCTATCATGAGTTACTGGGGTTACCCAGCAGATCACTATACAACTCATTAGCATTTCGGCGGAGCGCGAAGTAAAGGATTCTAGACGCTCAGGGATGTCCCAAAGTTGCTTTTTTTGGGACAAGAATGGGCACGCAAAGTCCGTAGGTTTTTGGTTTGTAGTCAGCTATTTGACTAAGTGAGAGCAAAATTAGTTCGAGATATCTCGATCTCGAGATCACTTCGAGTTCTCACGTATTCGAGGAAGAAATTTGTATCAATCCTGGCTTGCCCAGGGTTTGAACCGGCTCACGTGTGAGCCGTCAGATCAGATGAGACCCTAATTTGAGGGATTAATCGATTGCCCCTGCGACCCAAGGTAATTTGAGATGTGAAAAATGGCTTTAAGTTATGCACTAGGTACGGGATAAGATTGGACCCGCAAGTTGGTGACTTTTCCTTCCAGCAACCTGAGTACAGGCTGGCCTGCTTCACTTTATTTCATTCGTTTTATATCTGAGGCACAGTTGACAGATAAAAATTGACAATTGGAGAGTTCTTGACTATTAAAAGAAATAATTTTACTAAACCCAATGAACACTATATTGGACGTATGTTTCCAATTGAACCTGCTAGAGTACGGGCTAAGTCATAATGTTATTGCTTGTAGAGTCTAGGAGAAGACTCTTAGCAAATTATAAGTCAAATTTTGTAAAAAACTACAAAGCAAAATAATGTTACCGTGTCACAGTATTACTAAAAAAGATTCATTTGAAAGGTCATACCCCTGATTTTCATCCATAGAAAGAAAGACATTACAGTAAGGCGTCTGCCTTGGGAATCAACTGTAGCTTTAGTAAATTACGTTTTCACCGACAATTTGATCCTTTCAGAGTTGAAGGAGGCCTGAGGTTCTTGTTTTGGAATTTGTTTGGAATGTCCGAGGTGAGCGACTTGGATGTGAAAGGTTCAGACTTCATCATCACTAAGGTCACCGGTGAATTACTCCTTGCCCTGTTCAGCATCATATCAATTCTGGTCGCCCTTAATATGCTGATTGCCATGATGTCAAACTCTTATCAACACGTCGCGGTTAGTCTACCTTTTATGGTGGAATGCTTTCCATTCAACAAAATTTCTGGTTTGAAATGTCGGAAATTCAATTAGCCTGGTGGAACGGTACGTTCTGGTTCCACAGACACGACCCAAGCCACTGAGCGGTTGGTCTTTGTACTTACAAGGAGGATACAGAGGGGTGGTACTGGGGACAACAATTTTGTCAGGGACCGGACCAATCAAAGTGGGCTACCTTCGAAGGTGGTCCCAAATATTCCTTTCGAACCTAACCGAAGTGGATCGTTCGATTTGAATTCTAACCGAAATTTCCGGAACTTTGGGCTGAATGGAAAGCGCTCATTTTTTCCAGACCTATAAGACGTATACAGCGTATTGTAAATTGAATTAGTCTAGTAGTTCCAATGATCATGAGTAGTCATTGTTTTCTTAAATTTTATCTCTGTAAGAAAAGCATTTTCTCATTTCGGCCATTTCAAATATAGAGAGCCTATTTTTAAAATCCAACCTAACGAAAGGCAGAATTTTTGGGCTCTATAAGTTGCAAAGTAATACTAACAAAGGAAAAGGAAAGGGGAAAAAAGAGCGAGAAGGAAGAAAGGAGTAGGCAATGGTTGCACTCTTGGTTTTTATAATGGCTACTTTGAAGATAGTTTTTGTCGGAAAAAAAAAACTGTTTGACGCAAAAGATCCATTTTGGCGGTAACGTTTTCAAAAATCTCTATGTTTTTCATTTCCTCTCATTTTTTATATTTAAAACAAAATTCTTTGGAACAAATTAAGGGTGATGGTCAGGAAATGCAGATCATCGAGTAGCAGGACATAAAAAAATCGATTTCCTCTCAAAAGTCGATTAGCTTTTAGGTAGATAAGAAATCTGCTGCTATTAATTGGTCTCGCAAAAGCCTGTTGATAGAAAGTATCCAAATTTCTCCTTGCGACTCTGTCTGCGAACACGAGGAAAGTTGATGTTAGCGAATTTCAGGTTAAAATTTACGCCATTAATTCTGACACTGTTTTTTCTTATAATTCTTGCAAATTTAAGGCTTTTGGCGGAACAGTTTACATCTGGTTTCTAAGGTACCAAAAATCTAAGTATGAATAAGAATTAAAGAAATTGATTTTTCGACTCTTGGCACAAAATCAAGATCATGGTGATTTCGCTTGATTTTTGCTGTCCGTCGCTCTTAAGACCTTCCTACTATAATGTACACTATCGCAAATTTTTCCCTTTGCTTTGATTCACGTGAAATCAACTGAAGAGTGCTTTACAAGCCTATTTTCATTTTGCTGGTTTTCAATGCTCTAGATTACAGTTCCCAATCAATTTGGCTTCTCAAAATAAACACATGCTCTTGTTTAGTAAACATAGAGTTCATAGTGTCTTCCGGTGCTGTCTTTTAACTGTGGCTGCTCAATTTTGTATTTCATTATAGGATGATGCAGATATTCAATGGAAATTCTCCAGAACCCGGATGTGGATGACATATTTAGATCAAGGCAATGTAATTCCGCCTCCATTCAACCTCATTCCTCCTCCACACTGGGTGTTTAAACTCTGCCGCAGACTGTGCGCGCGTCATAGGTCTTGTGTGGTACGTACGTACAAAAGAAGCTATAGTTTAACACCTTCTTTCATTCTTTTGATCTATTGCCTAAAATCTACACTGATACCTAAAAATCTAGAATCGGAAATTGAGGTATCTCACCTTACCGAACCCTGCAATTAATTCATGTGTTTACTTGCCAAATATATCTTTACATTTACCTCATTAAGCTCAGTCAATGGTATTTTCACTCTTTTCATTACAGAATTTCTTAGATCCACGAGATGAGACCAGAAGGGAAGCGAGCTCTGTAAATAATTTCTCTCTACCCAGTGGGCCTCATTTTGATGTAAAATTAAATCACCAGGGGCCCACCCCTAGATCCCCACCGCAAACTGACGTTTTTTTCTTTATTCGTATTATTTCCTTTTGAAATTTCAGCGAGAAAGCGGTGAAGAAAGCTTTGCATCAGCGTCTGAATCCAGAAGAAAAAAGGCGGGAAAAAAGGCGGACATGCAGAGGGTAGGTATTGCTGGTTTTCAGTGCCACGCCATTCAAAATAGATTAAAATCAAAATCAAAACCATTCGACAGATAAAGTCCAGAATCTTGCAAATGAAAGGAGGTAAATATACAAAGACCCTTGCCAAGATTTGGGTCGAAGGAATAATTCGTATACGAGATATCCGAAGAAATGTTTTACCCAAATTTATAGAGCTTTGTATGGAGACGCCATGCTGGAACTCATCCGGATGAGCTCCAACATGGCGGACGGAAACCAACAGAAACATCTGTTACCGAGTTTTGCTACAAAAGCTTGAATTTATTCTTCGAGAAACTCATAAACATTAAAGTAATACTTTTTCTAATACATGAACTGTTTAGATAGCAAAATTTCCTAAAATAAGTCATTTTTTTAACCTACATGACAGCTAGCTTGGCCGTCATGTAAATGCCGCGTCACGCAAAAGCTTAGAAATTCAAGCGTACTCTATCACAAAACCAAGAATCCTTTTGAAGCGAAAACTTGTCTGAAAATTAGTTTTCAGCTGTTCTAATGCATCGTGAAAGTAAAATCTCGGTAGGATCGATAGTTTTTTAGTTTGCATTTTGGTGACGTCATGTGAAAACCAACAATATAACTGGAACGTCGGCCTCTTATGAGGCATCTTTCTTTAGGCAGCGAAATGGCGCCTTCAATTTAGAATGCATGTCTGTGTGCTCTCTATTTGTTTTCGCAGCCAGTGATAAAGATTAGGCGTATGAAATTTTTATCAAAAACAGGTAAAAATTTTCTGTCGGGTTGAACTTTTTCGCCAGGCCACTTACAATTTACAATTATTTTTTGAAATCGAGGTTAATAGTGGCTAAATATTTACCGAGTTGCGAAGCGGCGAAGTAAATATAGCTAAAGCCAACACTAACCGAAATTGAAAATAATAATTGTTTTAATATATGCACACCAAGTGATCACAACAAAATCAGAGAGGAAACCATTCAAAAATATCATCTGATTGACGGATCAAATCCCGCAAAAGTTTCAAAACAGATTTTTGCAGAATTTTCAAACATGGCAGTTTACAAGTTTTTCACGTCGCAAACAACAGCGTAATGGCTTAAATGAAACCGTTAAAAGTTTGAATTGTTTCCTCACCTGAGAAGAAAAGTAGAGCTTCGTTGTTTTTTGTTGACTCGCCAAGTTTATAGTCAAAAAGGTTTGTCGTGTCGGTCTTCGCATGAAGTCTGACAAAAATAGAAAAAACGGCGGCTCGGTTGCTCGAGATAAGACGTCGTCTTCTGGTAGCATTCTTTTCCTATTTACTTGAAACGTAGAATTTCTGCAAACATTTACTTTCAAATTTGTTTTTTCATAAATATACTTCAATTTCTGGGCCAAATGTTTCTTGTTAGGAAACGCTGAGTTCACGAAACGGTCTCTTCTACGCGAATAAACGGGTCGGAGTTGTAAACAATCCATGGAGCACAAAACTCAGCTACAGTAAATGGAAAAACACCGTTTTGAATCCTTCGAAGTCTTTTCTTACCTTAAAAAAGTCAACCCTAGGATTCCGTCGGCTTTTAAAAGATCATTCTCTAAAAAAATGGGAAAAAACACAGAGGTCACACATTATCCACTCGCTAGAAGGTGAATATTGTTGAATAGTCCGGGATAGCGAACCAATCAGATGGCTTAAATCACCAAGATTACTGAGTGCGTATATACAAACATAAATTAGATTAGCCAAATGAAAAAAAAGCTTTTCCAGGAGCATTTTACATTTCTGTGCATTTCTCTGGAAATCAACCATTTCAAATGAACCAATTTAATAGGTTTTTTCATAAATCAAACTTAACAAAATTATTTGCCACAGAAAATTTCAAGTTTGTTTTTTGTTGTTGTTGTTGTTGTTTTTCAAGTTACCTTTTCCTTAGTTTTGTTATGTAGTTGCTATGGTTCCCTACGTACTGGTGTAAATTAATAGTACAAGCCGGCTATTTTATTAATAGCAAGAAGGTTAGTAAATCAGAGTGTACTTTTTTTTTGGCAGAATGTTCCCGCTGAAATGAGCGGTCTGATCGGCATTAACACCAAAATAACAAGAAAAACCAGAATGACCGGTTTTTCGGAAGCAGCGTGGCCTTGCAGTTAGAGGACTGTCAGGTCGTCCCGGGTTCGAGGTCCCGCCCTAAGAACTAAAGGGGTTTGTTACTCAGTATCTCAAACCTTAAATTCTTGACTCACGCTTGTAAACAGCCAACTGGTTTGTCCTTTATCAGTTTGGATTCCGAGCGTTGTTATATGTTGTTTGTGAACTCCTTTATTCATATGTTTGCTCGGGCGAACTTAAGCTTTTTGCTATAAATACTACCGAAGATAATAAAGTTAATTAATTAATTTATTTATTTTTTCGAATTTCTTTAATTTGTGCATGTCGTTTCCTTTAAGGATGAAGAATTTGTTTTACGAAAAAGTAAAACCGACTCGTCCCTCGTTATTGAAAGCAATTGCCAAATAAATAATCGTCGTCATTAATGTCAAATACATTTTTATACTCTTTTTCATTCAGCGTCATAAAGTGATTACTCGCTTGATCCAGCGGTATCTCGTCACTATAAACAAGTCAAAGCGCCAGCCCTACGCTCCTCCAGGGTTCGAAGCGGAAAGTCCAGGCAACAACAGACAATTAAGGGACCTGATATCTCAACCGCAAGATGTTTTGAAAAGAGATAAAGACCACAAAAATTCCTCTGATTTTATTCCAACACAGAGAAAGGTACTGTCGAAATAAGACTTTAAAGAATGATGTTAAAAATGTTAGTATTTTCTGCCACATATCATGTCATTGACTAATGTGAATCTAAAGTAAGGTGCTATCGTGGGGGGGGAGGGGTCTCAGGGGGTTATCATTAGCCGTAAAACAGCCAAAGATTTCTTACCCTGCGAGCAGTGGTTTCTCCAGGCCGGAAGCTACGCTAAGAAGTAAGAGAAACCACTGCGAGCAACCGTCTGCTTCTTTCATCGAGCCACCGTCCAGCACCATGGAAAAAAATTAACTTTAAACATGTAAAACATGTTTAGAAACAAGTTAAGGCACTCACACATCTGCTTACCCTTACAACTGCTGCCTTAAGGCGAGCCTGCTGTTAATTTGCGGTCTTTTAATTCAGTAACTATTAGGATTATTCATTATTATATACATACTGAGATATACTCACTGAAAAGCTATTACGCAAATTTCATACGCAAATGAGTTTTAGTCAATCAGAGGAGCAAACGATGCTTTTCACACGTGACAAAGGCGATACGTCCAATCAGAATCGCGAATAATGTTTTTTCACGTGTGAGAAAAATAATACGTCCAATCAAAAGCCACAGAGGTGTGTGAGTTTCTCGCCAAAATCCCCGTCGTTATTAAAGCGCTTGCAGATGCAGCGCCCTCACTTTGCAAGTTGCTCTGCCGTAGACATTCAGAAGAAGAGACCCGATAAAGTAGAGTTTTTCTTGTAGAAAAGTGAGAAAAATCGCGGGAATTGGATTGGAATACCATAAAATTCCGAAAATAAGCCCCGGGGCTTATATTTTTCAAAGGCCTTTTCTGAGGGGCTTATCTACGGAGGGAAATATACGTTTCAAAGTCGATTGGGCTAGCCTTATAAATGGACGGAAATTTACCGTTTTTGCTTTGTTTTACATTGTATTTGAGGGCAATTTCCAAGTACAAGCCCCCGGGGGGGCTTATATTTGGAGGGGCGATTTAAGGGAGAGATTTTGCGTTACGAGTTTGGGGGGCTTAAATTTGGAGGGGCTTATACATGGAGGGGCTTATTTTCGGGATTTTACGGTAGTTTTGTATATATCTCTATCGATGAAGAAAATTGAAGTGAGCCCACGGCAAGACAACGGAGAAAGGAGAAAAAAAAAACAGAACGAGGCGTAAGCTTGTACTTAAACTTTTTATCTTAGGTTTATTAAGCCATATGCTTCTGTTTATATTCAAGCCAGTCATTTTACTCAAAATCGTTTATTTTTATTTGTACATTCAGAAAAAGTTAATATTACCGGTATCTCCTGGATTATTTCATCCGTATCCTCATTATAATTTTTACCAAGAATTTTTAATACTAATATAAGTTTAAGTTGCTTCGTTGTCTTTGTCATTTCACGGTATGTAGAGGCATATTTCGGCATTTTAGGATTCTGGAAAGATTTGAAACAAAAGGCTGGCAAAATGATGAATGTATATAATAAACACAATACCACATGGAAAGTGCTTGGTACGGTATAGTTTCGCCCGAGTTGTTTTTGTATCAGAAATCTCACTCGTTCGCCACGCTCACTCGTTCGATTTCTGATACAAAAACAACTCGCGCGTAAATACAGTAAATAAAGTATCCTCTATTTCCTATCTACTTACTTTGTAAAATGTAGGGAAACCCAACTGTAGTTGGAATACAAGTTCAGGAGTGAAGACAAAAGAAATTTCGTCGTTGCTTGTTTACGTTATCCTTGAAACGCGAAATTAGGCATTTTCACGTCGTAGTCGTGCAAAAACGGCAAAGAAATCAGGCACAGAAAAGCGTGATGCATGTGCAAAGTTGTCGTTTTGCTTATCACTTAAACCTATATATTGTTTTGTTGACGTTATCGTTGCGGTCTTGTCGTCGGATATTTAAGTCCCTAATGTTTTCTTCGAAACTAGAGGAAGTGACGCCATTTGACGTTTTGATGTAGGCATCACATGGACGTGCATGCTTGATGGAAAAGAGAACGGTTGCTCGCAGTGGTTTCTCTCCCTTAGTAGCGTAGCCTCCAGCCTGGAGAAACCACTGCTTGCGGGTAAAAATTTCTTCGTTAGGTGTAGAAAATAAAAAAAAGTTATTCGTATAAACTTTTCTTGCCGAAATTTTTAGTGCGGAGAGAGTGATAATAACGCAAGATGCCACTTGCACTAATAGGTCACGTGACCAATTCTTCCTTTAAACAATGAGTTGGAATCTTGCTGATGCCAAAAAATGACAGAGCACATAAAAATGATCTTACACCCGAAATTTGAGAGAAACTCATTTAAGGGAGATCTTTTATGGCACTTTGATTTTTCAACAACGTAGTATGATCTTTATTGACCGCCATGTTAGAGGGCATACTCTTGCCCTCCAACATGGCGGCCAAGACTACTTTTTGCTCATATCTCGTTAAACATTTGATAGTTACGCTCAGATGTGCCGTAAACGTTACCATATCATGTTTTCAACATCTTCCTTAAAGTTTAAATGCAAAATTTGTGTTCAAAAAGAGGTAATTTATAATTTTAAAACTGACATTTTGGTCAGACACGTGACCTGCCACGAACTTACTCATTTAAAGAAAATGGTGAGGGTTTGAAAAAGCAAATCACTGTTATTCAGTTTAAGATATGACCCACTAATCGTTTTTTTTTTTAAGGAAAATCATCATATAATATTCATTTTTTTATAAACAATGTCACTTGACCTCTTAGTGCAAATGGCCTAGTCTTCACGTGTCTTGTCTGATGGCTAATCAGATGGGCCCTATTTCAACCATTTTTAATTCTCCACCCCGGAGGAGGATGCCTAAAGCGATGGCAACATTTTTGTGTGTGTTTTTGTTTTGTTCGGGAAAACAGTAGATTGTCAATCGTCAGATACTGTCTTTGGACTGGATCAATAAACAAATTAAGGGATAAAGTCGTTGACTTTATTTGAACAATCCCATACGATAGTAATTATAAAAGATTTGCTATAAAAATTAGCAAACATCAAAGATGAAAAACAACAGCGCCACTGTTGAAAGATGTGCACTGTCAAGGCCTGCATCCTTTTACTAAGAAGTCAGACAGGTTTCATAACCATTGCAATTTATTAACTCTGCTCGAACAGACTCGTATGGGCATATAAAAAGTAAAACGCATGCTCTATTTAGGCTTTGTTTTGTTACTTTACGTTTTTATACTTTATAATATAGAAGTATCTTTCAATTTTCATTTCACATTTCTGGAATTAAATGTGATAAAAATGTTCATTGTATAGTAAAATCCGGTTTTTCCCTTACTTCTGGCTATTTGCTTCGAGCTCCCGATAAATCGAACTGTTTTTGTTTCCCTTGAAGGTTCGAGTTATCGGGAGTCGACTGTAGGTATATCCCAACATGAAGTCAATCCATCCGTAATGTATTTTTTTAATACTTTAGGAAACCGGCGTGGAAACACATAACAAGATACCTAACAAGAGTCCAGATCTTGGAAATCATCATGATGTCATGGTGTGAACTTGGCCATTTGCCGCCACTGGGATGGTATGCAGGCGACAATTTTCAAAGCCAAACGGAAGCATTTTAACTTCAAAATAACAAAATAACAACAACAACAACATCAATAATAAGAAGAAGAAGAATAAAAATTTCAAGGCAATTATTGTTTAAGTCGGAACTTGCAGGGAACACAGTTGTGACGTTTCAAGTCATTTTTAGGGTTAATATCATTTTTTGCTTTATTTATCAGTTGTATTTTATTGTCTTCACTGTTATCTTTCTGTTTTCTTTAAATTTTTTTAATTTTTCCCTTTGTATTTCATACAAAAGTTCGTTTCCTAGAGTAAGTTAGTTCCCTTTTAGGCCACATAGACTACGCTGTGCGTCACACGTGATTAACACTTTGCATTCTTACGTAATACTGCAAAATAATAATAATAATAACAATAATAATATATAATTTATTCATATAGCGCTGATTCCTGAAAAGTCCACAAGCGCTTCACATTACTAACATAAAAAAAATGAACCTTAAAAATATGTACAATAAATTTGAAATGATCAAATCCTAAAATTTCCCATCAAAGTTAAACTTTAACAAAATTAAATAAAACCTTAAAATATAACTTAGTATAAACTATAACTTAGTATATAGAGAATACTTCATGGAAAGTGTGGGCGTACGGTATTTAATTTAGGCACGAGTTGTTGACGTATCAGAAATCAAACCAGTGAGCGCAGCGAACGAGTGAGATTTCTGATACAAAAACGAGTGCGTAAATACCGTACAAAGCACTTTCCATGTGGTATTGTGTTTATTGTATATATACAGAGATTTAATTTCTTGTTTATGGTCTTTAATGACAGACCAAGACAAAACTCTGTTACACGAATTCAAGTTAAAGACTCATGCAAGGATCATAACATAAGCTTGAATTTCTGCCAGAAATTTAACATTACACCAAGCAAATAAAGTTAAAATATTATTTCTAAGCTTATCTTAAACTTGAAGGCTCATAATCCTCTCCGTCTTTACGTCCCACAGAACGAATAAACTCCACAAGGTGCTTTTTTAATTCTGCTGGCTCTATGTCTTGCACTTCTCGCTCGTCGTTCTTTTCGTTTCTCAAAAACGTTTCCAGCAATTTCACATCTCGTTTCGTTTTCTCTTTCGTATTCCTGTTTTCGAGACTTTCCACGTAATCCCGACTGAAGTATCGTGTTCAAAAAACTTTTCTCGTTCATGTTTTTTTAAAGCTTCAACACTTGCGATAGATTTCTTTTAAAAAGTGAAATGCTGCCAGCTGAATGAAAATCACATTGTTACGGCTCACACGTCAAAAAACATGATAAGCAGCACCTGATTGGACGTATCGTTTTCCTCACACGTGGAAAAAGCCACACGCGCCATTTGATTGGCTGTTGGGTTCTTAAACTAGCTTGTGAACCAAATTTATTTCGCGCTTTTTCAGTGGGTAAATCTCAGTACATATATAATAAAAGTCAATTTCTAATATTTAAAAAATAATGTTTAGATTTATCTCGACAACATTCCTTTCTGAAAAGGAAGGTCTTCATGCTATGCCATGCTCGGAAACACTTAGCTCCAGAAGTTCGACAAAGTTTGTGCAAAACAAATTTTTAAAGTGATAGTGTAATGAAGAAATAAAAAAATGCGCTAAGTTAAATAGTTAGATACTAGGTAAACGATTCTATGTAAGTACGCGCTACTTTTTTGCCCGCTCGAATGACATGCAGTCCAATCTGTTTCTGCACTCCAAAGGTATAGCCAG
This sequence comes from Porites divaricata, assembly GCA_038088405.1. NCBI lineage: Eukaryota > Metazoa > Cnidaria > Anthozoa > Scleractinia > Poritidae > Porites > Porites divaricata. Next base: position 4,305,245 of record JBBMOI010000003.1, read on the forward strand.
GATTTATCCATAGGTACCCAAAATTGTTCAAATCGTACTGCCCCTCACTTATTATGTCTTGGTTAAGTTTCGTGCATGTGTATTAGCATTGTTTTCTTTTATCACATGACTTTTCTTTGGTCACATGCCATCGCTAGGCCACAACGAAGTCAAAACAGGTTTTTTGTGATGTGAGATGGAACGTGACTCAACTATTTGGTTTAGAATACGTTTTCAGTACCGTTAAAACGTAAGTTGACAGTGTGTGCAATTCTCGATTTTTTGCGAAATCGAGTATTACGAATTAAGGGGGTGTTTACATGAGAAAACTCGCACCGGCGCGAGTTTCATACCGACATGACTTTTTGATTTCATATCGCGTTTACATGATGACTGGGTTATTTCACATATGATCTCGTTATTTGAAGGTACACTTCATGTTGATAAAATGCACGTATGATTCAAAATCGAGAACATTAGACCGATTTCACACCGAAACGGGTGGTCGTTTCGTGTTTACATGATACCGTTGCGAGATTTCGTACTGGAGTGAAATTCTCGCCCCGGTGCGACAACCGGAGTGAACTCACGCCGGGGCGACTCGCGCCGGCATGACTTTTTGTGGTGGTATCATGCAAACAAATGTAGAGCCATGAGAGGGAACCGGAGTGAACTCGTCGCGGCGCGAAAGTCGCCCCAGTGTCATGTAAACACCCTAAGAGGCAGTCATTGAGAATTGCGTGGATCTTAGGGGGTGTTTACATGAGAAAACTCGCACCGGCGCGAGTTTCATACCGCAAGTTTTCTGGCACCAATCAGAAGCCAGAAGGGCGGCGACCGTTTGGAACTGATCAGGTAAGACATTGTCCCCAGGGGCTCTTCTCGCCGTTCTTTACTTTTCTTCGTGCCATATATTTTTTTTCCGCCTGTTTAGACTTTTCCTCGTCCCCACTATCTGCCCCTGGGTCTCCGAGGATGGTCGGGGTGGTGAACTTGGTAGTTTGTTTGTCCCAACGATCTTGGTCATCGTGACGTCACGAAGAGAGAAGCGCGCAACTTCGAGAAGTTTTCGAAAATGGCGTCGTTGCTATTTCCAAATGCTACCTTTAAAGGGCCGTCGATAAAACCCGGAACATGGAACATTCCGGAACATGCCGGAACATTCCGGAACATTCCGGAACATCCCGGAACATGAAAAAATAAAATAATTTTCAAGAAAAAATAAATAAATAAAATAATAATAATAATAATAAAATTTTTGTAACAATAAATAATAACATAAAATAACAATAACAACAACAAAAACAACGAAAAATATAGAAATAAAGAAAAAGAAACTGGTATCATCTCCGAGTATGAGAAAACAATATTTTGTCGCAATTAATTTGTTTGGCGATTGAGAATTCAAACTATATTAAAATAAGAAGAGCTTAGGGGCTCGTCGCTTTGGACTTTAGTGGATAAGATTCACATTCGCCGTAAATAGTTGTAGTGGCAGTGGTAGCGCAGTGGTAGTTTCTAACTGTTATCAGTTAGCCTGAATTTTAGCTGTCTCCCGAGTCGCAAGTTGAGGACTGGTGATCGACGCTGTTAAAGTGATTTGGGTATCCTCTGACGACAAACTGGTGAGAGCGAAGTTATTTGAGAGATACTTTTGCAGTGTATTTATATTTATCTACTAATTCGAATGCTTTGCTAACGCGTTTGTTTCTTTGAATTTTGTGACGTTCCCTGGATTTTAATCCTGGTTTCCATATGATCGTCCGGATTGTCCCGATCCGATCGCCCCAATCGTTTCAAAATATTTCGAGACGATCCGGACGACTGGGGCGATTGGTAGTTTCCATATGATCGTCTCGATCGCCTCAAGGCAAGAGACGCGGGGTCGTCAGTGATGTCTCTGGGTCAAAAAATAGAATTTTTGCGCGTGTTTTGCAAACAAGCCACATAAATGGATGGTTTTCATTCGTAAAGCGAACCTCGTACCTTGGTATTTGCTTTTTCTCTTGATTTTGCGACATTGAGAAGCTAGAATAGTTCCCCGAAGACACAGTATCTCTTCGAAAACTTGACGTCACGGACTTTCTCTAATTTCAAATACGCTGTGGCTATATGGCCGGTAACCGGTCAAGGTTTTCAAAATACTAAATGGCCGGCAGTTCCATATTCTCAGTAAATTTTCCGCAAAGGCCGCATGAAAGGTCAAGATGGCATGACGTCAAACATCGTCTGTCACGCCACGCTTTGGATCCAAAGACTCGCGACTAATCCCACAAAACCAGCTGGTTTGATCAGGATCACGACATGTTATAGTTTAGATTAGCTGGAATTTTTCGATTTCACTGAGAATAACGGACTGCCGGCCATTTAGTGTTTTGAAAACCTTGACCGGCAGTCGAGCTGAAAAAATTTTTAAGTGTCACAAAACATGATTTCCTCCTCTGAGCCCAGCGCAAACCAAACACTAGACCAAAGATCTGTAAAGCATTTCAGGATCGCTTGACTTTTCTAAATCGACATATGATAGTTTAGATTAGCTGGAATCTTTCGATTTTGTGAAATTTACTGAGAATATAGAACTGCCGGCCATTTAGTATTTTGAAAACCTTGACCGGTTACTGGCCATATAGCCACAGCGTATTTGAAATTAGAGAAAGTCCGTGACGTCAAGTTTTCGAAGAGATACTGTGTCTTCGGAGAACTATTCTAGCTTCTCAATGTCGCAAAATCAAGAGAAAAAGCAAATACCAAGGTACGAGGTTCGCTTTACGAATAAAAACCATCCATTTATGTGGCTTGTTTGCAAAACACGCGCAAAAATTCTATTTTTTGACTCAGAGACATCACTGACGACCCCGCGTCTCTTGCCTTGAGGCGATCGAGACGATCATATGGAAACTACCAATCGCCCCAGTCGTCCGGATCGTCTCGAAATATTTTGAAACGATTGGGGCGATCGGATCGGGACAATCCGGACGATCATATGGAAACCAGGATTAAAATCCAGGGAACGTCACAAAATTCAAAGAAACAAACGCGTTAGCAAAGCATTCGAATTAGTAGATAAATATAAATACACTGCAAAAGTATCTCTCAAATAACTTCGCTCTCACCAGTTTTGTCGTCAGAGGATACCCAAATCACTTTAACAGCGTCGATCACCAGTCCTCAACTTGCGACTCGGGAGACAGCTAAAATTCAGGCTAACTGATAACAGTTAGAAACTACCACTGCGCTACCACTGCCACTACAACTATTTACGGCGAATGTGAATCTTATCCACTAAAGTCCAAAGCGACGAGCCCCTAAGCTCTTCTTATTTTAATATAGTTTGAATTCTCAATCGCCAAACAAATTAATTGCGACAAAATATTGTTTTCTCATACTCGGAGATGATACCAGTTTCTTTTTCTTTATTTCTATATTTTTCGTTGTTTTTGTTGTTGTTATTGTTATTTTATGTTATTATTTATTGTTACAAAAATTTTATTATTATTATTATTATTTTATTTATTTATTTTTTCTTGAAAATTATTTTATTTTTTCATGTTCCGGGATGTTCCGGAATGTTCCGGAATGTTCCGGCATGTTCCGGAATGTTCCATGTTCCGGATTTTATCGACGGCCCCTTTAAAGTTGGTTTTCCTGGATATGGAAAATGGTTTTTGTCACGACAGGATAGTGCAGTTCCAACATCTCTTTCCGAGAAGGTGAGTGAAATGTGCATTAATCCGAAAAATAACGCGTATGAGAGCTGTAAACAGTTTCGATCAATTTCCTCGAGTGGAATAATGTGCCGCAAAAGTTTGCATGTTCGCACAGTAATATCGCATTTTCTCGAAATCGGTGAGGTGTTGAACATCAAAACTTGGCATGAGGGTAGGTTACTTCTATTAGAAAGCATTGTCTCTGAAGTTTATTGAGATAAAGTAGCAGAAAAAATGATCAGTCCATTCGAGTGTGCCAGCGTAGCCGCTAAGGTAGTCCGAGAACTGATGCAATTGAGTCTCACGATTTTTTAACTTTTCGTGCGGCCTCACAACAAGACTCCCAATCTCATGGTTTTCTGGGAAGTATCGTTCTAAAATGAAATATTACCTCGTTGAATAAAAGCGGAAATTTTTGGGGGAAATTCTTGTGCCCGGAGAAGCTTTGACTACTTTAGCCATGAAGTTGTCTTAGCCCAAAGAAATGACTCAGGCCCGTTTCAAACGTCGTGCTACTGCCGTGCCGAACTCAATTGATCGAATTAAATTCGACTTTAGCACGGCACTAGCGCGACGTTTGAAACCAAGTCGTGCTATTGCCGTGTAGCACGGCAAGCCTTGCCGTGCTACACGGCAGTAGCTCGACTTGGTTTCAAACGTCGTGCTATCGCCGTGCCGAACTCAATTCATAAATTACAAATGCATTAGAATACATTTAAAAGTTTGCTGAGCCGTTTCTTTATTATTGTGTTTTGTTTTGGGCAACAGCCGTTCTATTCGACTGAATTAAATTCGACGTCTGAAACCAAGTCGTGCTAGTGTCGTGCTGCAGTCGAGCTACAGTCGAGCCAGCTTAGCACGGCAGTAGCACGACGTTTGAAACGACAGGGCTTAAAAACGGCTGATTGGTCGAGACGTTGTGACGTAAAAAAGTGATCTCGCAGTTACTGCGCATGCGGAAAGTTAAGAATGAATGATCTTGTTGTCAATATGGCGGACGATCGGTGGCCGATTCGGAGCTGTATTTCGGCGCATTTTTCAAAGTTCTTATTATATCAGGACGTGTTGTTAAATGATATTTGTCAGTTTGTAATTTTTGATACCCAAAACATAGTGCTTCGGCTACTTAATCAATAGGTAAAAGAGCAACATGTTTTGATGCAAGCAGACGTCTTGAAGGGAATAAACTGTCAACAACGTACAACACAAGTGGTCTGCGACTTTTGGTCATTGCCTTTTTTGAATTGAGTGGCTTCTAGAAGAGCCATTTTGTGTCGTCTGCTTTCTGGTTGAACAAATCCCCTTCGTCATCATCTTCATCGCCATGATCGTCATTGTTATGCAAGGTATCTGGAAATGATTTTTTTTGGTTAGGTTATGTTAAATGTTTGTGCCAATGATCACGCGCCGATTGAAGTTGTTCAAGTTATTGCTTTCTCTTTTACAAGTTAAAAAGCTCAAATTGTCCATGAATAGCAAGTTTATACAAAGTTTGTGTAACGATTTTTTTATTTCCATTGTTACAACGATCAGTCTCAAGATCAGATAGTTGGGAAACACTATTCAATAACACATTTCTTTTTACCTGTTTAATGACTGAGCCAGTTCTTTCATCCGTTGTACCAACAAAGGGTAACATGAGCGGCACTTTCGTTCCTCAGTCCGGAAATAACTGTGGACTGTGGATTGTTGGTTTGTGTTATGCACAATCGAATTATGTTTTCAAAGCTGCTGTTGTGCACACAGGTTGGCATGTCACATTTCAGGCAAAGATTAGGCTCATGACCAGGAAAAGCATAGCCAAGGGGAAGGCAATGTTGGTCTAAATTGGCATGAAAAACTGGAAAATGGTAGCCTAGGGCTGAAAAAGTAATGAAAATGAAAAATTTATCTGCAAGGCTTGGCCAGGTTATTTAGACAGAATCAATTTTGACTTAAGTTCTTTGTTTACTTGACAAGAAATTTCTTGAGGGACAGATACAGCGACTGTAGATTTTTAATAATACCAGCATAAATATTATAGTCTATCTTTCCAATACCTGATACTTTTTTCTTACTTTGGGAATGTTTTATGTTTTCAATCTGCTTTGTCCATATGTCACTGAAGATGTTTGTAAAAAATTGTACTGCCAAAAATACCAGTGCAGCCAAATTTTTCCTTCCTCTTGCACTTGTGTACTGATCAGGGACCATTCAATAAATGTATTGTCGATTGTTCTACCACTGAGTGCATGGACTGTGGGCAGTGCCTACACAGGAACATTCCTTACTTTTGTTGTAGTTCAATGAAGACAAGTAGTTCAGTAACAACATCACAAGTTTAGTCATACACAAGCTAATGACATTCCATTCTAGGTGATTGGCCATCTATAGTCTTGTATATGGTATTTATCTTGATAAGTCCTGGAAAAATAATAGTCCAATAACCACATACCAGTTCAATAATCACAATAGTTCACAAACCATACATCAACCCAGTGCTACAGGCAATAATTCAAGGAATTTAAATCATCCATTTAATTCTTTTGGGAAGGATGTGGAGAGGGGATGGGGCATGGAGGCAGTGGTCTTTATTTGCATAGCTGTTTAAAAATTATTATGGCTGATTAACATTTATTATGCTTTGACAGAAAGTTATGAAGAAGATAGAAGAAAAGTCCAGGAGTACACGGCTTTCAAGAACAGCAGATATAGGGAATTTTTCTCTTGCATAGTTCAATAAAGACACATTAGTGAAGAAGAGATGTCCCTTGGTGCATAATAAGGAGGAGCAGTTGATAACGAAAAGAGAGGCAAAACAGGAGAAGTAGAACGCAATGATCCAAAAGACCAAAGAAAAAAATTATTCTGTATTATTTAAATACACAACGTACCTTGTTTTGCAGTTTTCACCTAAATGTACACTACTAAGGTCCTTTTCTGTCTTTTGGTAGATCATTAGTACTGCTCAATAAATTGAATTATTGTTATTTTTGCATTAAAAAAATTTATTTTCTGGCTTGTCTTAAGAGTTGGTCAGCCAAGCGGTCTAGCTGCCCAGCCATTACTTGTAGTTGGCCAACCACTCTCTTGGCTTCAATGACTGCTTGTTTAATGTCTTGTTTAGTTTCAATGGTTACCACCAGGGCTCAAAATAACCACCGGTAAATAAACAATCACTGGCCAAGATGACCATTTTGTCTGGATTAACTCTTGGTTTGCCAGTCATTTTGACAGTACATGTACACTGTAAATGGATTTGAATGTATTTGCATTTGAATTTATTTATATTTTTGCTTGTTAAGCTACTATGTTAAAATTATGCTCCTGGTTTAAAAAATTATTGTTTGTTTTTAATATTTTGGACATGACCTGTCAAACAATAGACTTAACTGAGCTGAAATTTCTTTGGCCAGTCAGCATGACCAGCAACAGTCAAAACATTATTTTTAGCCCTGACTACTCAGTAAAGACATAATTGCTGTAGTTTTGTACTTCATGTACAGTTTGCATTTTTTACATATAGCCCTATTTTAGAAAAACCTCTTGGCTCTATTGAAATATTTGGCCATTACTTGTAGTAAACTACCTGGTTTTGGAAGAAACTGAAACTATGCAAGACTTCTGCAACCCTTGTTTTTTATGGCTTTCTTCTTTTCTTTGAAAGGGTGTGATTTTCATCAATGAATCTTGCATCAGAAATGACTTGTTAAGTTCCAGGTACATGCTTGTCACAAAAATGTTCCACCGTAAATGGGTCATAGAGTTTCTCCTCCATTGTTGTAGTGTCTGATCAGAGCCTTGTGGAATTGTAGGAACAGTGTGCTAAACAATGTGTCCTCTTGTGGAAGAGAATTTTACAATGAGACAGAAGTAATAATTTAACTGTTGGCATTTTCATTTTACTTGTGACTATTCCCTATGTACTACAGAGGTAAACATCCAGTCAATTGGTATATTTGCTCGGGACTGTTAAAAGGACTTTTAGAAGTGTTTACCTTTCAATTTTCTCTTTTATAATATTATAGTTTTGTCCAGAAGGTCCTCATTTTTCCTCTGGATTTGACCAATTTTGCTGAGAAATGCCTGTTACATGTGAACTTATACATAACAGAGTCTCAATACAGTGATTGGATGCCTTTTTGTATACATCAGTAATGGTGTAAATTTTACATTTTATTATTGATCATTCTAGGTACAAAGTGCACATGCATGTGTTTTGTTGGCTATAGTGTACGAAAACTAAAATGGACACCTTTATTAAGTGTTATTTAAATTATTTTTCTTTCTCTTTCAAGGTCCCTTTCCTTCTCCAGGATTCCAACCCTTTCTCCGCCTCAGTTCTCCATACTTTGAGCTCTGCTCTGTAGACGTTCATGAGCAGCAGTTTCGTTTGTTTTCTTTAGTGACGTCTTTAGTTTTCTCCAAATGGTACTTTTGCAAACAGATAAATTTCCAAACAAAACCACAGGATCGTCCCTCTATACCCTTATATCTGGGGCACCCAACGAGAAAGTAGTTCAAAACCACTTAAACATAGCATTGTTGAACGTATTTTAGTATTTAAACGCTAGATATAGGCATATTTTTATCCCCTAAAGATTTTTTATCTGTTCGGATTTCCTAGCTGAAAGTCTAGTGATCCGAAAATTATAGGGATCAAAACTTACCTTTTCGAAAATTTCTGCCAGAAAAAAGGCTCCCGAAAATTCTAGGTGACCTTTTTAGGGTAAAAATCCGTTAAAAATGGGCAGTTATACCATTTTTGAGGGGTTCGAAAATCCTAGGAGAGGCAAGCAAGCAAGAAATTTAACAACTAATGTTCCGAAAATTCTAGATTTCAAATCGTCTTCCGAACAGATATTTTCCAGAAATTGTCGTTGGGTGCCCCTGTTATATACAAACACGTTCCCAACAGGCCGGAAGCTAGCCTTTTCTCATGAAAACAAAACATCACGAAAAAGAGTAAAAATAGGCCGATGACAGGCTGGTTATAAACTCAATAACGTCATAACAACTTTAACAGTGGAGGGAGACGCACGCAGCTAGCCGCAGAGTGTAGCTCACGGTGACAGAAAATTACAACAGCATGGTACACATTGAAGTCGCATGAAGTTTATTAATTTCAAGTTTTCCGAACGCCATCACTTACAAAGCAAAATTACAGCCGTGTGTACAAGACTTTTTACGCCTACTGTAAATATACAGTAAAGATGAACTAATCTTTCAACTGTCGGCAGACTCCTATTTTCATTTCGCTTACTATTCAGCCGTAAGAGGAGACGCTAAAGACATAAAAAACAGAAAAATACAATGTTCTCTACTCACGAGGTGCGCCTTCTTTCCTTCCATATGCAATGTCAACAACTTCCACAAACAAGAAGCGATAAAAAATTTTCATCAGAACGAAAAAAAAGTCATATTTGATATTTTGTACAATAATAAATAAGCTACAAGAAAATGCACTTTAAAACCTTATACAAGCTGAGACCACCTTATATTACGGTAAAACTGTACCTTGACTGAATTCTGAAAAGGTGAAATATTGCTTTTGAGGACGTTGCGTTGATCGCTTCATTAAAATCACTACACCGTTCCGATGTCTGCCATCGTGGCTCAAATCCAAGCAACAGTCCTTGTTGCGTTCAGTAACGCAGAATTTGAAGGCCCTGGGCGAGCAAGATGTCGCAAATAGCCGTCCCAATGACGTGTAGAATTTTCATTCGTCGTCCGCCATTTTGAAAATCGAATGGCGGGAAGAACGCCAGAGTTTTAATGCGCATGTCCAGCGGTTTTTAAGCCCTGTCGTTTGAAACAGGCCTCAGTCTGCTGCTGTATGTTTCGTCCCATCGGCCAGTGATGACCTATTTCTGGCCTCTTAAAGTCATCAAAGAAAAAGCGGCATCTAATTTGTTACAAGAGGGACCACACAAAAGCAAGGTGATATTAAAAAAAATAAACAGTTAATTCCCCTAATGGAAAAGGGTTCGTTTAATTTTGATCGGGAAAAAATAGAATCTCACTATTTTTTGTAGAATCTTCCGATTTTTTTTCATGAGTCTCCAGATTTTCCTTTATCGGAGGTTGGCAGGTCTGTATGAGGAGCTAAATACCATTCAAATAAAAGGTGGAAACATTTGGAATACTCCCAGAGATATGATGATATACATTTGGATTAATATCTTTATTTGCGTGGATCAAACCTAGATTTTACCTCAAATTTTAAAAGATCAAATGAGTAAAACTAGCTTTATACAAACAAAAATGAAATGAGAAAGTACTGTAGCTCATAATTTATAAAAGTCCCCTTTTGATACCAGCCAAGTGCTGATAATGCCATCCTGCTGAATTAAGATTTGACTTGACTTGAATAGAAAGTTAAATGAAACAAATATTTATGTCAGTGAAATGCCAATATTTATTGTCTTTGTGATTTGCATTGGCGTGACATACATGTATAGCTGAAGCCATGAAACATAAGAATATATATAACTGAAAGAACTTCAAAACTCTAAGTGAATAATAATTGAGTATTATGTTTGAATCTTCTTTATAGCTTCATCACTGATGTGAAAGAACAGTCCTGTTTATATTACCTTGATGTCACTTTGTCTTGGACTCTCATTAAAATAAAAAATAATATTATTGGCTGGCTACCTAAAAGACAATACTGTCCTTTGGCTATTCTGAATGACTGGAATATGTATTTAAGTCAACTCTCTCCATGTAGAACTGCTTGTTCAGGTCAACAATTTTAAATTTGGTTTGTAAAACCTCAAAATAAATTCGTTAAATTCAGTTCATTATTAATTTGATTGTTGAAAATTTTATTTCATCCATTTGAATGATATTTTTTGAAATAGCTGCATTAACCCTAGTCTGCTACACAGCCGTTTTTAGTGTCGTCACGCAATGCTCCTCCCCACTAATGGCTGCTGAAAACCGAACTACATTCCTTTCCTGTGATTAGCCAATTATGATTCAGCTCCCATTTTCTGGAAGGTGTTCGTGCCACGGTTGCGGTACTGTGACTCCTCCAATCACAGCTTTGCTTTTATGGGTGCCCCATGTGTGAGTGACATAATAATGAACTAACTACAGTAGTGTCGTCGTAGTCAAGTCCTATTCAAAATTTAGGAGATAAGTAGCAGCAGCAAGCAAGTCGAGCAAATTGCAATGCACAACATGGATGTGGTCATAAAGTTGCCAGGTATAGTTTCGGGAAATAGCTCATCGATAATTTATAAGATTGCTACTTGAATCAGTACCCTTGAGAGTCTTCACAGGAACAACACAATGAGCACATCCAGCACATTAAATTTCTTCATTACATATCAGTACATATGCACGTTAAATGAAGAACCAACAGATCCTGGTAAAAGTCTTCTAGGCCTATCAAACCTTTTTTTCACTTGAAACTTTCTTGACCAACTTTTTTGCAAATTAACCTTTTCGTTGCTTGAAAACACAGAGCCCGTCTAAATTCACCGACGATTGATTGATTTGTCGAAAACTGAGAAGCGTGCTCGCTTCCAAGCGCCCTGCGGCTCACGTATTGTCAAATTTCTTATACATGATTGGCTTGTTCGTTAGACCACAAACACAAAGGGAAAGGAATGTTGTTCGGTTTTCAGCAGCCGTTGGTGGGGAGGAGCGTTGCGTGACGACACTAAAAACGGCTGTGTAGCAGACTACATTAACCCTTGTACTGATGATCCTCATGTCAACATAGATGATTGCTCTTCTTTTTTGATAGCCAATCCTTACTGTTCTGACCTCAGTTACACGCATTCAGAAAAGTCACAGGTTTTCGGAAATCTCCCATGACATAAATAGGTTTATCTTGCGTACTTAATTTCTCCAATGTTTCGTCAAAAAAAGTTTAAAATTGATCGGGGTTATTTTGCTGCCGGTAGATGACTCCTTAAAAAATGTTTGTTTTCTTTAAAAATTGGATTTCAATCCATACAGTGTAATGCCTGAAAAGCTTGAGTAGATGTTTTTTTCAATGACATTGAAGCTCAGGGCCGGGTTGTTCGAAGCTGGGTTAAGATAACCCAGGGTTAGTGTGAAATTTGAACTCGGATATGAGAGCTTAAAAAGCAAATTCAGTTTAATTCTCTTTGTCTACAATTTGATGACTGGATACTCTAAAAAGAAAAGAGAAAATTATCCCATAGTGTGCTTTTGATAAAAACAAAAAGAAACCCGGGTTAAAATTTAACCCCGGGTTAGCGCTAACCGGCGTTCGAACAACTGGGCCCAGGCTGGCTGCTCCTGAATGTAAATTCCAACACCTCCACACGATAAAGGTGTTGGAACATATTCAAATTCGTAAATTTGGGTTAAAGTTTAGGAAATCTGTGCTTGTTATATTTTTGTTTCGGTGACTCATTACACTAAAATTATAATCAAGCCCATCTAGTGGGTGCACTTAAAGATTTTCTAGGTTAATCTTCAGGCTTCTAACTCTATTATACAGTAGAGACAAACAATCCTGATCATTATGCATGGTATTTTTAAACTTTGAGAAGCTATGAGGTGAAAAATTCTAGATACTGCACAGTTAACAGGTGTTCCATCATTTGGTAAGCCAATTAAATGTTGGAATTGGTTGCAATGGAAGGTTTGGGTGGTCTTCACTGACTTGCTGCATGATAAACAAGTCATGTTTGCGAGGGAATGTCTTGGCCCTGAAAAACTTCTGGTGGCGGCGCTGATCCCTGTTGTAGTGCACATTACACACTTTAAGGGTTTCAACTTCAGTATTGTGAAGATGGACCCACTGATCATCAATTTCATAGAGACCTTTGAGACTCTTGATACACTTTGCTGCTGTCCCACACATATTTTTGCACCCAGCAATGGCACATCTTTGAGAAGACGTTCCTTTGAAAGAAAAGAAGTTTACAGTCTTATTTAACTTGAAAAGAGAGACAGTAAAAATTGTTTTGTTCTCTTTCACAAAAGCACAACTATCATTGAAGTTTCAGTGCCAAGAAGATGAAACAAAAATAGATCTAAAGAATAATCGTGCATTGAGTTCATGATTCTGACTATAAGTTGGGCTATATTACCATGAACTCTTGAAGCCACTGTATTAGGAGTGTTATATTTAGAGTAAAAGTATTTCCCCTTAGGTGATCATTTCATTAATTCTCATAGAACTTTTCTTTTGTTTATTGATATTGATACCGTAGGAAAAAAATGATGTTTGTTACTATGGGACTTAAAGACTGGAGATTTGTCCCCATAAATAAATGTGCAGCTGTAACATGATAAAATATTATCAAGATCAGACAGTGGTTTTTCATGTGACTGAATGCATTCTTTCTACATAGCAACATTTTGTACTTTGTAGACCAGGTCCCAGTTGTTGAAACATGCACAGGGAATAAGTATTAGGGAAATAAAAAATATTGATAATGTATTCCACCGGAGAGGGATTTATCCAGTGAAAGGCACCTTTTGAATAATTTTCCCTGATGGGAATGGTCAAAAAGGATATTGTAATTTTGTGCCCTTCCCCTTGAAAATGACAGTATTGAAGGGTACCTTCTCCTGTTCCTCCTTTGATAACCTCCTTTTCATTTGCTTCACAGGGATTCACTTGGATGTTACTTTTGATATCTGTTGGATTGGAAAATTGATGTTACTTCTAGTTATTACAATATTATTAATTTATATTATTTCACAGTTCATAGCAGTTGATTTATGCACTTACATGTATTTTAATGGGATATGTTGCTTTCTGTAATGAGGACACATGCTGGCCATATCAGTGCACAAAGAAAGTTGGATCAGATAGCCCATGATTAGTGGATTTTTGATTGGGCCAGCAAATTCTGTTCTTAACTTACCTGATGATCAAGTGACGTTTTTGGAGGAATTCTAATTATAGAAGCATTGTAAGAAAAAATTGTTTGATTTCTTTATAAATTCATGTAGATAGAAAACTTTTTAAAGCTGATTTGGCAATTCTGCTGACAAGAAATCTTTCTAGCACTACTTAAAATGACTCTCAGGCTTGAACATGCAAGGTGCAGGCAAGCTGTAAGACAAATTTTCTTTGAACCCTGCAAATCCGTTTTAAAAGTGTTGGCCTATATGTAAAGATCCTGTTGATTTCCTGAATGTAAACCTGATTAATATTATTAAACAGTATTATATTATAAACATTAAAAGTTGATATGTCTACAAAATAATGTTATTCTAACTGGTGCAGTATTACCCTCTGCAAATGAGTTGTCATGGTTAAACAACAGTACTTGTGTATATCTTCAACTGGATCATAATCTTCAATCTGTATAGTAAAACAATATCCTGAATATGATTCTTCTGGAATATAATATTGCATTAAGAAATAAAGTTTGTAAGTTACATTAGGTAGCATTACTGACCTGTGCTTTATTTTTATAATGAAGTGGCTCCTGCTTTAACAGCTTATGAGAGGCTGCAATATGCTGGTGATATTTTCTTTGCAGTAGAGCTCTTTTTCTAATTACTCTGTTATATTTCCTCCTTTTCTTTTCTTGTGATTGTTTTGCCTTAAAGAAGATCATGATGGTATTAATAATTATCGTATTTAATGATGGTATGAGTATAAAAACAGAGATGAATAATTATTATAAATTATAGATCAAATTATGTACCAATAAATATTTTAGCTGCAATCCCATTGCTGTTCACACACATACCTACCAAGTGTCATCTATAATTAATTTTATACACTCGTTTACAAAAAGGTTGACATTTCAGAAATACATATAAATATATATACCTTTTGTTTTTTCTTTTGTTTCACCCAAAGAAACAAAAGATATATATATATATATGTGAAATGTCAACCTTTTTCACGGTGGCGCGAAGATATGAATTTTATTTTCGAGTGGCAAAACAATATTTTACGAACGAGCACAGCGAGTGAGTAAAATATTGTTTTTGCCACGAGAAGATAAAATTCATATCTTCAAGCCGCCGTGTAATGTTCTTTTTATTATATAGACAAAAAGACATCGATAAAGTAATAGAGGGAAATGACCGAAATTACGTCATCGATAAACTCACTAGTGAGATTATGGAAAATAAACC